>CP136063.1:157630961-158306538 GCA_032622095.1 Siphonodentalium dalli
AAAACGGCCGAGCCGATTTAGATGAAACTTGGTATGTGGGGGTATTTTCGGCCAGGGGTGGCATGGGCTTATTAATTTGTCCGTGCGACGTGACCTTGACCTTAAAATCGGGTAATTTCAAGGTCAAACGCCCGAATATCACGGGATTTCGATGAAACTTGGTATGTGGGGATACATAAGGCCGGGGAGTGGCATAAATCTATTATTTGCCCGTGCGATGTGACCTTGACCTTGAAATCGGGTCAATTCAAGGTCATATCGCCAATTTTGATGGGATTTCGACGAAATTGGATACGTGTGGTTACTTTTGTCCACTGAGTGTTTTGGACGGGTCGAGTCATGACCCCGACCTGACCTTGACCTTCAAAATAATCAATTCAAGGTCAAATCGGGTAGAACCGGATGGATTTCGACGGGCACGTTTGTCGGGTACTTTTGTCCGGCAGTGTTTTGGACTGGTCAAATCGTGACCCCCACTTGACCTTCAAAATGGACAATTTAAGGTCAAAGCCCGGACGAAGTCGGGTCAACTTCTAGTTCTATATATGATCCTATATACTCAAAGAAAGAATGAGACGTGGGAGTGCTATGCAACTATCCCTTTACGTTGCTCCATGCTGTCTCCGTGTCACAGCATAAAACCTTCCATGGGGGAATTCTGGGTCGGGTTTTAGTCTCTTCGTGATAATTTTGTATTGAAATTCGCCACACACAACGATGCGGCCCACTGAGTAACACCGTACTCATTGATGAGGAGGATTTTTAGCTCCGATAATGAAATATTGGTTCCATTTGACAGAGACAAACAAAAACTCCGCTGTTCCGGGCGCGTGATGAACTGAATTCCATCCGGAACGATTAGTCCAGGAGATATTGGTCGACCTCTGCACCCCACAGGACTCAACTTCACCCCACTAATTTTCTTTCTTAATGTCTCCTCTAATTTTTTTCTGTTGTTAACAAGAAAAAAAAGGTGGCCGCAGAGACTCCAGACAAGATGGCGTCATCATGGCGCCATTTTTATTTTATATGCACCAGGTATCTTTGATCGCCATTATAGTAAAGATGATATCACATGCGGTCTTGTTTCCGCTCGATACGTTATGCTAATATACAACCATTACATATTAGCCAAAGATCCGACACCAGAATCTAATATGGCGGTCAAGATGGCCACCGAAATGTGAAAATATGCTATTTTTCTGACATTTTACCACCTTTCGTTTGTCTCTGTGGGAAAATATTGGCATCTTGGCGTAAATTTATAAATTTATCGTATAGAAGAGTCATTGGCGAACACAAAGGGACCATAATATACATTCATTGTGGAATATTTTTGTCCGATATCACGTTTTCCCAAATACCGGTATAATAGGTCAAAGCCGAATCGACGCTAATAACGCGATGTAATGTTTCGAATCAATGAATGTTATTGCTATCATAACAACACCCATGCATATATATGTGCAGGAGATATTCGAGCTAGGATTCCTCTTATACCTGAGTTGAGGAATATTCGCCCAAATCCAAGATGGCGGCCAAAATAGCCACATAAATAGAAAAATCGCTGATTTTAATATCAGTGAGTGTTATTGTCACGACAACTCCATACCTGCTTACTATTGTGAGTAGGGAACACTTAGGCGAAGAACTGTCCTTCCCAATATCCAAATAAAAGCCTCCCAAATCCAAAATGACGCCCACAATGGTGGACAGATTTTGAAAAATCACAGAAATTCCCTCATATTCACATCATTGAGCATTATTGTCGAGACAACTCCACCGATTCTTACAGTTGAGTTGGAAATACTGAGATGAAGTAATTTCCTTACATCTCATACAATAAACTGTTTTCCAAATCTAAGATGGCGGCCAAAATGGCGACCGAAACGCCTACATGCATTTACTTTCTTACGATGGGCGTTATTGTTTCGCGACTTCTACCCACCATTACATGTTGATATGGAATATTTATATGAAGTATGTATTCATTTGAGTTTGGCAATTAATACTCATAGTCAAGTAGACGGTCAAGAAGTGTGGGTATATTATGCATTATGGTCTTCTACGCCTTAGCAGAAAGGCATCCGTCAAATGTCAGGCTTTCAACATTCGAAGCCATATACAGAAGTTTTCCGGGTACGTCAAGTGCATTAGATGAGTATGTGAATTGATGAACCATATATTGAGAAGTGGCTGTTTGGGAAGATCCCCAGGTGTACATGTTGTTATCCCCATTAGGTTACCAAAGCTTAAAATACGCAGATAGAGACCGGCACCGGCATATGCATGCATTGTTTGAAACATTCCGATTAGTGGGACCTTTCTACAAAGAAGTTTAGAAAACTGTGTTGGTGTGAGCGAGATAGATTAATCTGACGAAGAGACGGAAACTGGAAATCTTGGAAGTCAAAATATGACTATTCGGCGCACCTATATACGGTTACGGCCATTATGGCCGTTTTGTCCATCTAAATAATGACAAAAAGTTGAAATTAGTATGTGATAATATCGACTTCTTTTCAATTTCTGGCCACCAGTTTGGTCGCCATCTTGACTGTGAGAATTTGCCAAACTCAATTGAGTACTTCATATAAATTTTCCATATGGACATGTAATTGTGGGCATAAATCGCATAACAATAAGGCATCATCGTAAGAAAGTAAAGGAATGTGAGCTTGTTTTCAAATTTCGGTCGCCACTTTGGCCGCCATCTTCAATTTGGAAAACAATTTCTTGCATGAGATGTAAGGTAATTACTTCACCTCAGTATTTTCAACTCAACTGTCAGCATGTGTCCAGTTGTCTCGAAAATAATGCCCAATGATGTGGAAATGAGGGAATTTCGGTGATTTTTCAAAATATTTCGGCCTTTGTGGGCGCCATTTTAGATTTTGGGGGACTTTTATTTGGATATGATATAAGGACAGTTCTTCGCCTAAGTGTTCCCAACTCACAATAGTAAACAGGTGTGGATTTGTCGTGACAATAACGCTCACTGATGTTAAAATCGGCGATTTTTCTATTTCTGGTGGCCATTTTGGTCGCCATCTTGGATTTGGATGAATATTCCTCAACTCAGGTATAAGAGGAATCCTAGCTCGAGTATCTCCTGCATATATATATGCATGGGTGTTGTTATAATAGCAATAACATTCATTGATTCGAAACATTACATCGCGTTATTATAGCGGCGATTCGGCTTTGACCTATTATACCGGCATTTGGGAAAACGTGATATCGGACAAAAATATCCCACAATGGATGTATATTATGGTCGCCTTGTGTTTACTAATGACTCTTCTATATGACAAACGTATAAATTTCACGCCAAGATGCCTATATTTTCCCACAAAGACAAACGAAGGGTCGTGAAATGTCAGAAAAATAGCATATTTTCACATTTCGGCGGTCATCTTTGCCGCCATATATATTGGATTCTGGTGTAGGATTTTTGGCTAATTTGTAAGGGTTATATATTAGCATAACGAATCGAGCGGAAAACAAGACCGCATGTGATATCATCTTTACTATAACGGCGATCAAAGAGACCTGGTGCATATAAAACAAATGGACGCCATCTTGTCTGGAGTCTCTGCGGCCACTTTTTTTTCTTGTTAACAACCGAAACAAATTAGAGGAGATATTAAGAAAGAAAATTAGTGGGTGAAGTTGAGACCTGGGGGTGCAGAGGTCGACCAATATCTCCTGGACTAGATGCCTCAAATTTGAGCGCCATGTTTACTAAGTTAGATTTTCAAGGTCGCAAGTCGAAGTCTCGAAAGCGATCGAGTTATCTCTCATACCATGAATTTTGCGTTCACCGTCTACACTATTGTTGTCATTGTTTCTATTGACGCGGGACCATTGTGAAATGACGTCGTTCGATGGGTAGGAAAACTAAATATATGACAACCATCGTTAATTATGAATGGATTAAAACAACACTATATAATATCTGTCATTGTAATTTCGGCATCCGGAATACGAAATATACAGGTTTCGGCATCCGGCGTACTGACACTCGGCATCCGGAATACTCTATATTAACCCCGGAATCCGGCGTACGAAAAGGGGGTGGTCCCCCTCGTTCATGTGACTCTTCGCATCTTTGATACGATTATAAGTTCGATAATCTTCGTCTTATTTTCTTCCCATATCCTCTGACAATGTGGTCCCTGTAAATGATGTAATACATTTGCCGAACGTGTTCTTGACTGTCTTCGTCGCCTGGTTTCTCGAGACACTATACTCCGAACATGATGCGCAGCACTCGCGCCCGCCGAGATTAACCGATTGGCTCCAGTCGTCCGTATAGCTAGCTAAACTATTGTCAACGTTTTGCAATTACGACAGCATGGATACTTGGTCCTTGGATGTTCAGCGACACCCCGGCTGGATAATGAAAGTCGTCCAGCGTTTCCTTGATGGTGTTCAGCACCGTTAGGCATGCATTGACGCGTTTAGCGTGCATGTCGATCGGATGAATGTTCGACAGAAGTCGCCCAGTTGGTCCACATTCTTTACTCATCATGGCCCATGCAGGGTTGTCAACACACATGGCGCATAAATGTTTGATGGAAGTCGTCAAGTTTGTCAGCATTTTGAACTCGGAACACGTGGTTCCTGTATGGTCGACTTGCGAGCTCATATAGAGTCTTGCTGCTTGTTCTACCACCAATATCAACAACAAACAACTCAATTTGCGATGCTTTCATCCTTGTCGATTCGACCAGAGCAGAGACGTCGTCGAGCGAATTCTCGATAAATAATATGGCTGATTTCTTCGCACGAGGGCGGCTGCCGTATTTAATCTTCTGGAACTTTCTTCTCGTTTTGTGAAGAAGAGTTTTCATGCTGCCGTCTCCATAATCAGATATACTTTTACCAACTCCATTCACGGTAAGCGAGTTGCTAAGGGGTGATCCAAGGAGAGGTAATGAACCACAAGTGTCACTGAAAAGTCCCGCTTTCAGCCTCGTTCCAACACTATCGAAAAGTCTTACAAACTTATGGAATGATTCTTGGATTTTTGCCCGCGTCTTTCTTTTTGTGTCGATTCGATCGTAAATACCGATTAGATCCAAAGGCCGATTCAAAACACATTCTGAAATAATATAAGAAAATTATAGTCAAAATGGTAACGCCTTCAAGATCATATCATATGCATAGGCCCCTATAATTATATAATATAAAATATACTGTTTTCATGAATGCATCACCTCAGTCATCTTCGTTATTCCGGCTTCAAATTTGCTTAATTTTATCGGCGACATAACGCTAAGAATTATAATGTAACACCATGCAGCATAGTAGTCCATTCTCAACGACTCGATCATTTCCGCTTCGCTGATGAATTGTTTTCATCGAAGCGGCAAAGTCATAGTCGTTGAGAATGTGGAGACGACACGACAAGTGCAATATCTTGTCTGGACTGGCTGGCCCGCCAAGCCAAATGACGTAACTGATGTCACGAACCGTGCAATGACGTCTTCGCTTACATTCATTAAGCTAATCCACGAAATTTGTCTAAATGAAACTAATAGACCTAGGCCCAAATCCCAATGGAATTCTCCGGAAGTTGTGAGAAGGCCAATTCTATATTCATCTCGTTCGTCCACTGCTGATTCCGCAATTCAACAAACTCCAGACCGTTGCTAATAGGAAGTCACGTGCACAAAAAAAGAACGTAGGCTGCACGCCGCTAGTCCCGTCGCTGGCTCAGTCTACTCCGCTCACTACCCCGTAACGTAACGCTCACGACAGAGACAGATAGTGAAGTTGGTGTAGTGAAGGCATATACTTAGCTAGCGTCTGGTCTAAAATGCTGCAATAATTTGGCTCATCGCAACATATAGAACAAAATATATGACGTCACCATTCACATGCGCCTATAGATATGAGGTATAAGTAGCAACACGCGCTTCGTTCGCTTGTGGTTGCTATAAGTGATCATAAGTGCGAAAAATAATACTTTCTAACATTAAAAATCGGAAAACCGACCAGTTGATGCCGTCTGAAGCATCTAACATAGTTGCCGCATAACACAACGTCAATAAATATAATGTCGGACCATTTGCATGTGAAAACCGTAACCTTGGTGGGCATGGCATATATCACGCTATACGATAAATATTTTATAGTATTTTTATAAATCAGTGCACCCTTTCTAAAATTAATAGCATGTCTTTGATTCTATCGTGAAGCTGTTTATATAGATATCATTTGGAGTATCCCAATATTGTCCAACGTGGCGTTTTACATATATAATCCATGGTTCAAAGACTTAAAGGTGGATTATCTCTTTGTAAACATGTATTATATAGTTACCGGGGTATAAAATATTAGATTTGAATCGAAGACTCCTGTCCGGAAATGCTTCTATCGATTAATATTAATTTTATTTCGAATATTTTCTGGTCTAAAAAGGTGTGTTTGTTCAGCTAACGAACAATAGTGGTTACTGTTAACAGAGACCAGAAATTATATTGTGCAATTTTGTCACAAATAAACGTTTATTATGCTCATTATCGCTTATATCTGTGGAACAAAACAATACAAACAACCAATCTGTGACATTTGACATTCGATGCGTAGCCGTAGGAACAGCCCAGTGCTCTATATCGTAATACGGTCTCATCCGAATGGTCGGTTCTAAAAATAGTAACATAAATGGGCCCGATTTAATATTCGAAATAAAATCAATATTAATTGATAGAAGCTTTTCCCGGACATAGGTCTTCAGTTCATATCTATTATTTTATACCCACGCAACTATTTAAAATTTGTTATTTAAAGAGATAATCCATCTTTAAGGATGTCACAATATGGGCATCACATGAGGTGGCAGCCTGTAGTCTATACATTCCTCTGATTTCCCACCCGCCATACACACTTACTTGGTGCATCTTTCTGAAGATCTCGCTGAACTGAAACGAGAAAGAAAGATATACGTTTTATTATTTTAAATTCAAAAGTGATGGGCTCATTGCAATATACCCATAATTCAGATAGATGCCGGGCGTGCTCAAGAAGACAATGGAGGAGATATATAGTTATATACGATGTTAGAAATGAAATGAAAGAGGGCAATTGCGAGTGGCGATCAAGACACGGGTCTCATTAGCTTGTATGCAATTATAGAATGTTGTCACACGACATTATTCATGTAGACTTCACGTATAGATTATGTGCAGCATTGGGTATTAACATATTGTGACATGTCTACCTCAGGTGACCCAAACCGGATTAGTACCTTTGTCTAGCGGGCTTAAAGAGCGAAGTCAGACAATCGACCACCATGTTGGACTACATTAAAGGTACTCAATCCGATAAAACTCCTCTCAATTACTATTTCAATGGCTTCGGGGGTAAAAAATATTTGATTCGAGTCGAGGAAGTCACCCATCAAAGCTCAGATTTGTTAGATATCGATTTTAGAAATCTATTATTTTTCATTATCGGGATTACTTTCTGGCCCAGAACTCAGTCAAAATTGCGTTATTATTACCACTTGATTTTAGAGTTATCCATCCTTGTCTGTTCGAATATTGTTTTGGTGTACACATCTCGAGCAGGATACGAAATTGACGGCAATTATTAGTACTCATCTCGAGAACATAACAAATTTCAAAAATCAATATCTAATAACTCTGAGCTTTGTTTGATGGGTTCCTCGACTCGAATCAAATATTTTTTACCCCCAAAGCCAAAGAAATAGTAATATAGGACCCTCTGTAATATCACGCTTGATGACTGTCTCTAAAACATTGCCATTTACTAATGATTAATGTGAAGAAAAATGGAAGATATGGTGAAATATTAATTAAATTTCCTATTTTCGTGCATATGACGTCATTTTTCGGCGGCCATTTTGAATTTTTTTCGAAATTATTTGCCGTCATTTTGAAGAAGGACATCATACCAACAAAATAGCATACATTTTGTCTGTGTCTTTTGCTAACAACCGATCTATTACAACTATTAAATACAGCTGGTCGGAATTAGAGGAAATGGCGGCCATCTTGGATTCAAATGACTCTAGCACATAGTAGGGCCACCTTTATTTTTCGGTGAAATCCGGATTCTTTATCTGGATACTATAGGGAATAATAAAAATTAGGTTATTTGTAATCATCGGGGGGGGGGGGGGGTGCAGGTGGATCTTGTTGGCCCCCCGACGAGTCGTCGCATGAGAACCAAAGGGTTCTATGTCCCATTGGCACGTTTTGTGGGAAATCGATGTTGAAGATTCATGATCCGATTCTTCAAACTTAAATAGCTGTAATGTTGTTGTAGTTGAGTTAAACGGTTACAATATATCACAACGTGATTCCATGTGAAATATTATTACCTAAAACCAAAGAGTTTTCGTGAAAAACGTGAAAACGTGTTTGGAGATAGAACTTTTATGCACAAAACTACCACTTTGTCTCCGGGCTAAAAAGCACTCGGAGATAGAACGTTATGGCTCACCGGAACTGCATATTTTGGTGCGGACTAAAGGGTTCAACAAAGGTACTGGTAAGTGGTCAGTACTGCGGGTTCGTGTTCTTGCATTTGCTTACGATTAATTTAGGTTCGTTGCAAGGTATGTTGTAGCGTGTCTGTTACACACATATTATATATTTGTTGATTTCTAGGAAGATGCGGGAAAAATAATTTCTCCGTTGTATTCGAATGATATTTTAATTCAAGCTAATGACACTCACGAATCCAAAATACACACAGTCTAATATTCTGAACACATCAGGTCAGTGTTAATCGCACGATATTTATCAAACGAGGATTTTATAGTCGAAAACTTAACAACAGGCGAAAATTCTTAAAGATTTTAAAATGTCGGTAAAACGATCGAAGTTACTGACGATCGGAAATCCGTACAGATTCCGCCACAAAAATCTAGATAAACCAATCATTTGACAACATCGTTGTCTCAGCACAGTGGGGTGACATGGTCTCAAATCGCGCCCTCGTCGGATATGAAACCGTCGCACGCGACGTGGGACCCTATCATCCTCACTGGGATGAGACAACTTAAATATGATGGACACAGAAAAAACACTTGATTTCCATAGAAAGTATTTTTTAGCAGTGTGTGCAAAATGGTGCATGAACTCCGGGACACGATGCCTTTACGAGCCTGTCACAGTGGACGTGTGCTTGTGTGGTTAATAAATATCTTATATTAAGGTATTCCTTCTCACGCAGGGAAATTGTTTAATCGAATAAGACAATAACGATCGTTATAACAGAACGTTTTCTTTAAATCAAACAATATTGTGTTTCATACACTGTTAAAATTAACTTAAGTGTTACATGCAGTCAACTCGAACCTTGACAAAGTTAACTCGTTGTACACTGCTCTAATTCCACACAATCATTCAATAAACTTGGGAACAAGATTATTTTATTTTAACTCGGTAACGGCCAAACGGCATAATACTATTTAATTTCCTTTTTAAAAACGAGGCCGATATAACACCAATTTCAATTGGTAATATGTTGTCAAGGTACGAGAGCAGCTGCTCACGCCTCCTTCGGGTGAGACCGTGCAACGAAAAATCTTATAAAGCAAACTTCAGCAAATTATGCGCGTCAGAAACAGACACAAATTAAAACACCCTGACTGGGTTTTAAAGTTACACATTTAAAACATGGCAAAACTGACATAAAGGGACACACGGACTTTAACGTTTGGCACATTTTGGCTATGATTAAAATATATACTCATTGAAGACATTATTGAAAACTTATATTCTGAGACACATCTGTGTTAATATCTTAGTGAAAAAGTGTCCAGTTTGGAAAGAACTCAACACATGAGAGTAAATGCAATGACTTCTTGACTTCAATGAACAATTTACATGATATTCGGCAAATAATATTTTCTTAGCAATCCCGAACTAACACCACATCACAATAATAATAATAATATTTTAAACTTAAAGTCACAATGGCTCTCAGGTGTGTAAACTCGCGGCATAGATTTTAATCAACTCAGTTTTCAGATCTTGTCTACACTCTTGGTACACTTTAACAAACAATAACATAAATGGGTCCAAAATTACAACATCAGATGAGATAAGATTAATTTTATTTTTAGTCGGATATGCATGTACAACAATGTGTGTTTTATATCGTTGTACATATCCGACTATAAATAACATTGATCTTATCTCATATTATCGGATGGTGTGATTCTGGACCCACATATGTTATTGTTTGTTAAAGTGTACCATGCTAAAGTCTTCATGTTCATTTGATAAAAGTTATTTCTACAGGAACAATCATTCGAAAAAGAGTAAAGATGCAAATATCACTGTGCTACTGTACTTTGACAATTTTAGAGAGTTATTTGCGAAAACATTACATCGTATAACTCCTTGTCGATTGCGGGCATCCATCGCATCATACTTCGTATGTCCTTGACCTTCTCCGCCGGCAGTTTTTTTGTCTTAACCGTAGCAAGAACCTGATGCAGATCATGAGTCTGTTGACTTCTGCTGTTCAATAAACTTCAACTCCGCAAAGACCTAACTCACACACGGGTTATTTCTTAATTGAGTCGGATTTCTACAACCTCTTGCAACATGAAAGAGCATAACCATTGGTTGCACTTGGCCTTACCAATGGATGATATGACTTATCTCGTCTACTGTCTACACAATCATGCAAGGCAACATGCAGGTGTGTACTGTTGTAGAAAGTCTATATTTATTGTGTATATGTTGACAAATCATGTAATTCCACGTGAACATTTATTTATTTTGTGTTTTAATTGTCGATTTCGGCGGTCAGGGTTATATCGCGGTCGCAGAGAAGAGAAATTACTGGGATATTTTCACAGACAAACCACCTACCGTGGGCGAGTGCATGACCAGCAGCTCCCTCGGAAAAGCTGGTCCCAAATTCGCTAAGAACGGGAGTCACGCGTCGTACCTCCAGCACAGAGAGGTCTATTGGCTTGGAGTCATAAACATTACACGTTAGACAACCTAGACCCCTTTCCATGTGAACTGGTGTGACAAATAGGTTGTCTCTAATTTCCTGAATGCATTTCCTATCCAACTTTTCATACATTTGGTTAATTAAATGACACATTTATAGTTTTTATCTTTTTTTCTGATGGAATGAATTACAATGGAGATCAACAAACTTCGTTTCGTTCGATTTTGGCTAGAACTCGCCTTTCAGGTTCTTTCTCCAATAGATCTTTCGCCGTCTATTTGACCAATATTGAACAGAATAAGTATGTTTAACTTCTAAATATCAGACGAGTTTCTATTTCATACGCAATATCCGATGAGGCTTAAATAGAAGTGGTCCCATTTTTCTGCCTGGTTGAACATTTCTGATTATAACCTAATATGTTATATATGAACGTACATGTGTCATGTGGGTGTACAATGCATATCCCGCAAAAATATGTTACAATCATGACTATTTTCATGTTAGCAAATTCGAACAGGAAGACCCAAAACCCCATAAACTAAACATCCCGGCGTCCCTATGCATGGCTATGTTTGCGTGCTTGGGGACTTTGCATGAACTTTGTGAATATAAGTACACTATATATACGATAACCATACTATTTTTGTATTAGTTCAATTTAATATATAGTCATAAATAATATACATGTATATAATAATAAATATATCGAAATAAGAAGGTTCTCAAGAGAGGAGGACGAACTAGGGTAGGAATTGCCAGAGCAAGAACGTTCTATCTCCCGCAACGTTATGCAGTGGCATGGATTTTTGCTGCATATTATTTCATGGCAAAAGGGTTCTATCTCCATATACCGACTAAAACAAGCCGCGGTACGGGGTTAAACGATAAGCAATGAGTAGCAAAATATGTAAATTGGTAGCAGGGTCATATCTGCGTAAGATTAATATATATAGAATGAAAGTGATATGAACAAATCGTGAGAAATGCCTGTTTACATCATTGTATATTATCGCATATTTTTCATAGCAGCCATTCGTCAATTTTTGTATATCGTCATTTTCATTGGCTAAGGAGATAGAACCTTTTTGCTCGGACGAATTTGTTCGTTATGGACATAGAGCCTAAATGCACTGCGTTTTACGAACGAACGGTGCATATAGGGTAAAGTATGTTTGGTTCATTCGATAGAAAATTCTCATCCGATTCCAATGATACCCATAACTCATTTTCCCGCCAAAATGGACATAGAACCATTTGGTTCTCATGCGACGGAGTGTGTCTTATCGATAATTATGAAACTGCTTTTACGAGCAAATTATGTGATACAGTTAGTTATGTACTTCTTTGATATTGGTACTTGGTTTGGTGACTGGAGTCTTATTTCCCAGTTCTAGTTTACAGTCATATATTTTTATGAATTGTTTTTTTTTCCAGCAGGTTTGTTCTAATTATGTGTATTCAGTAAATGTAGTTTCTTGCTAATTCCTCCAGATGATATATTTGTTTTGTGGTCCTTTGTTTTAAGGATCTTTGTACAGTCGATGACAAGCTGTGTAATTACGTCTGTCTGATCTAAGTTCAGTGTGTTGAGAAGGAGTTCTCCTCTTATATATATTTCTTTGTGCGGTATATGATGGACATGTAGCGATGAAATGCGATCTCTCCTTAATTTCGGTTTGACATAATTGGCATTACATGTTGTTTGTTAATTTTGTCCTATATTTACTCCAATTGGATTGTAATAGTGGAGCGGACGGAACCGATTTCAGAAAGTTTAGTCCATCGGCACCACACACAAGCTTGTAATACATCATTTTGAAGGTTATGACATTCCGCATCGGATACGACCCGGTGTGAAATATACAGATGATGCAAAAGAAGATTTTTAGCTGATTAAGTGCCAAAATTCAGCTAAAATCCCTGTTTTTGTAAAATTCGGCAAAACGAGAAATAAAAGTATAGAAACGCGAACATTTTGCGCTAAAATATTGTAGTCTACATACCTCTAGATACTTACTATGATAGTGGTACGATTTCTCTGATATAACGAAGATTTTTTTTAGATTTATTGTAAAAATAGACAAAACAGCGCAATTTTTCATTTTTTTTGCCTCACTTAATGGGCGATAGATCAATATTGTTTTGACCAGGGATATCGTGTATAGTCTCGAAAAGTGCGGATATATTTACCGCATACGACAATATGCTGAATATGTCATCATATTTAACACGTGATGTGTTATGTAAGATTATTTCACCCCTCACCCCAAAATTCAGCAAAAAGTCACCGTTTTAGGGCAATTCGGCACAAATGAATACAAAAGCACAGGTATTCGGGATAAGTTTGTGCTACGATATAGCAGGTTACACACTTATAAATACAAAGTAATGAAATGTCATGATTGCGGTGATAGATGTAAAAAAATCTTAAATTTACGTGGAAAATAGATAAAAAATCATTCATTTTCAGTTGTTTCGCCCCTCTTAATAGACGATTATTCAGTATTGCATTGAATGGAGATCCTGTATATAATATAGAAACTTGTGGAAATATATACTGCATATGACTGTAAGATAAAGATGTCATTCTTAGCCATATATGATATGTGGTGGTAGATTGTGTCACCCCACCCCAAAATTCAGAAATTTCGTTATGGCAGAATACAAAAGCACAACTCATATTATTTTGTGCTATTATATTGAAGTCTACCCACTTCGAGATATACATTATGATAACGTCATGGTATCATTTACAGATGGCAACATTTCGGAGTTTTCTGATGAAAGTAGACCGAAAATCGTGAAATATAAACTTGTTTGCCCCTCTACATGGGTGATAATTCAATTCCACTTTGAACAATAATCCAGGACAAACTCTCAAGAGTTGACGAGACACATAACGCATATGAATGTTTTCGGATTGTATCATCTTCTGTCGCATTTGTTTGGTTACGTTATTGCACCCATCGCCCAACAATACAATACATTAAAAGATGAGACAAACACGGAATATTCCTATACACATTTATGCATTATACACATACCTTATCAAGCTGAGGCGTTTGATAGTTACTTGAGTTGAAGAAATTACATCATTGTATATGTTTACTTCGCATACTATAGCTTCACAGTTGTATAACATTACACGTATTGGGAGGTTTAGTGATTGTTAATAACCAGGTTCAGCCACAGTACATGTAACTTGTAACGTGTGTTGACATTACCAACGAAATCATTTTACCATTCCGCTTGCACGTACACCATCAAACAACCGTTTTGTGTCAAATGTGCAGCGAAATGTGTATCAGAGGGGTGTCCAATCTTTATATCAATCGACGAACATGTGCTTAGTGAACTTTTGTTAAATTCTTCAGCAGCGGTGACCACGCCGTTACTTTTCCCAAATGGGTTGTTGGTACGACTTCCTTTACATACCGTAGGTCGTCTGCATCCTGGAGCCGATGGAAGCCAAAGTTTGTTTGTATCTGGGTGCAGAAATGTTCTCAAATGCGGTCGCATAGCCTACTCTTCTTCGATACACATAGAGGGTTTTTAGCGACCAATGGGCGTGAACTACCCACGAGACGACACAGCCATTAATGTGAGCTCGCGATCTCACCACATCTATTCGTGGCTCAACCCTGCAAGTTGAGCCAAGGGGTCGAGTTTGGAATGAACCCGCAGCCACAAGGGACTTCATGTTCCACCATGGCTGACACTTCCCTTTAATCATATAATAGAATATTTGTTTTACATCAACAGTACTGTACAAACAGTATATAAACTGTATTTATGTGGCTCTCCTATCTGGTAGTCATCATCCACGACTTTGCCCTATGGGGATCTTCCCACAGTATTTGGGGGATTAATGCGTCACGACCTTCTTGGTCACAGCCATCAAACCATCAAACGTTGTCATCAACCTTGCGATGTTCTTTAATGCTATCTATCGTCCTTGAACCCCCATTGGGGTACCATGGCGCCGTTTCTGGGTTGGGCCATATCTCTTGGAATATGATGAGGAACAGATGCCGTAATATCTCCAAGGCCTTGGTCATTACATGTCGAATTTCTGTGACCATGTATGTCTACCAATGTGTCAGGAAGAATATATTTCTCCTGTGCATTTTGGTTTCACTCCAGGATAGGGTGGTTTTGGTTCAGCTCTTTGAAACTCATCCCCATTGTTTATGGTAGAACTGCTGTATTGCCATGTGATCATATAGACCCATAATAGGTTCGTTAAGATTTCTGAGCATTTGTGAATTTCCAGAGTCACATATGGCATATTCTGCCAATATATGTGTTCTCTACCATAGCTGGTGCCTGATCCGTACTGCTTATCGCGGTATAAGTGAGCTCGTGATCCTCAGTTTCAATAGTTCCAATTCCTTCTGGGGAATTTGTGTTGATGTGCTCTGACAAGTGACGAGAAGATATTATCTCTGGCAGAGTTTCCGATGAGTTAGATGATACAACTCGGTATGCCTTATTTGTTTCGTTGGACTCAATGATCAGCAGGTCGTGTGCTACATCATTTATGTAACATATGGTGTTTATCATCCGATAAGTAGTCACACAGTTTCTTTGAGAGCATGGCAATTGTTGCTCCAGTACCAATCAGAAACTCACTGGCTGCCCATAGAGATTGCAATCTAAATACAGCCCCCTCTTCAGAAGAGCTGTATCTAACAAACTCATTGGAGTTACGATGTCCACTTGTGTTCTGCTCGTCTCCCCTACCACGATAGGCATTATGACACATGTCGCGTGGATTGTGGGAAGTTCTGCATCTGGTGCGTTCTTTGTATTCGTTTGTGTTATAATCAGGATTATCATTATAATTATGTCTCCACGGTCTAACGTCACGACAGTCCCTCCATGACTCATTTGTGTTACTCTTTTTCTCCTTGTTTTGGTTCTCCAAGTTTGTCATTCTTTGTTAATCTCCCCTTCACACCTCTTCACATCAGTCAATATTTGTTTTATCTCCTTCATCTCAGAGATGGACTGTGATGTCTGGAACGGTTGTGAGCTATTTTGAGTTTTCCCATTAGAACCAGTTTGGGGCTTCAGTTCATCTCTTATCTTTTTGAGTTCTTCAAACTCTATATTTTTGCTTTGTGTTGGGTCTGCTTCATTTACTGCCCTAGCATAGTGTTTAGCCCTATGTTTTTCAGACTTGGCAAAAGCCTCTAATTCAACTGCATGTCTTATGCTCATTGTACCATGAGCCGTATATCTGGATCATACAACCCACCAATGAATTGGTCCTCTGCCAATGTGTCTCTCAATTCATGTGTTGCAGTATGATATAACATATTGGTCAGACGTCGGTACCCCCCCCCCCCCCCTGCCCTTTATCGTCGTGCATGCAATTGTACGATCTGGTCAGTCTGGTTTTTTGGCAGCAAATCGGCCTTCTATCGCACCAACAAGAACTTTGTAGTCTTCCTCTCGTCCTGGGAGTAGGTCACCGAGTGTTCCTTGCGCCAATCATCTCAAGGATGCGCCTAGATAAAGGCCCATGTCATCAATTTCCAATCCATTTATATTGGAACAAATTTCAAAGTGTGCTTGGTAATCTAACCATGATCTTGAGCCATCATAGCTATCTGGTGTCACAAATTGTTTCCAGAAAAAAATCGGTTCGGGTGGTATTTAGTGCAATGCATTACAATGCATGCCTACCGTAAATTATTATTTGCTGTGTTGGCACTTGACAGCTTACGCATAATAACCTATTGCATGTATGAATTACACATATGGTGCTACAGGTACATCACTAGAATATGTGTTCTTTCTATCAGTTGTCGATTTTCAATAGCTGTAGTTACGATTACGGATTCGAGAAACCCAAGTATATGGGCATGCGAGTTTTGCACGCATTCATCTAGTGTGCAACTAACAATATTTATCATGTAAACAACAGCATTAAATACAAACATAACTATATCACAATACTGTGTGTGGCAAGAAGATTGAATGCAACGGCACTATTTTCTCCCAAATGGACTCGCAGTCGTCACTTCTGTAAAAATGTGTTTAGACCGCAGGAAACACATACGCCTACTATAAGCTATACTTGTAATTCTTATATGTATAGTACTACTATAATAGTAGTTCGTACCAACAACCCATTTGGGAAAAGTAACGGCGTGGTCACCGCTGCTGAAGAATTTAACAAAAGTTCACTAAGCACATGTTCGTCGATTGATATAAAGATTGGACACCCCTCTGATACACATTTCGCAATGCTGCACATTTGACACAAAACCTCTAAACGGTTGTTGGATGGTGTACGTCTAAGCGGAATGGTCATGTGAGTCAGGTGATTTCGTTGGTAATGTCAACACACGTTACAAGTTACATGTACTGTGGCTGAACCTGGTTATTAACAATCAATAAACCTCCCAATACGTATAGTGTTATACAACTGTGAAGCTATATTATGCGAAGTAAACATATACAATGATGTAATTTCTTCAACTCAAGTAACTATCAAACGCCTCAGCTTGATAAGCTATGTGTATAATGCATAAATGTGTATAGGAATATTCCGTGTTTGTCTAATCTTGCAATGTATTGTATTGTTGGGGCGATGGGTGCAATAACGTAACCAAACAAATGTGACAGAAGATGATACAATCCGAAAACATTCATATGCATTATGTGTCTCGTCAACTCTTGAGAGTTTGTCCTGGATTATTGTTCAAAATGGAATTGAATTATCACCCATGTAGAGGGGCAAACAAGTTTATATTTCACGATTTTCGGTCTACTTTCATCAGAAAACTCCGAAATGTTGCCATCTGTAAATGATACCATGCGTCATCATAATGTATATCTCGAAGTGGGTAGAGTTCAATATAATAGCACAAAATAATCGGAGTTGTGGTTTTGTATTCTGCCATAACGAAATTTCTAAAACTGATTTTGTTTCTTCTGAATTTTGGGGTGGGGGGTGACACAATCTACCACCACATATCATATATGGCAAAGAATGACATCCTTATCCTACAACATATGCAGTATATATTTCCACAAGTTTTTTATATTATATATGGGATCTCCATTCAATGCAATACTGAATAAACGCCTATTAAGAGGGACGAAACAACTGAAAATGAATGATTTTTTTGTCTATTTTCCACGTAAATTTAAGAATTTTTTACATCTATCACCGCAATCATGGCATTCCATTACTTTGTATTTGTAAGTGTGTAACCTGCTATATCGTAGCACAAACATATCCCGAATAGCTGTGCTTGTGTATTCATTTGTGCCGAATTTCCCTAAAACGGTGACTTTTTTGCTGAATTTTGGGGGTGAGGGGTGAAATAATCTCACATAACACATCACGTGTTAAATATGATGACATATTCAGCATACTGTCGTATGCGGTATATATATCCGCACTTTTCCAGACTATATACGAGATCATTGGTCAAAACAATATTGATCTATCGCCCATTAAGTGAGGCAAAAAAAAATGAAACATTGCGCTGTTTTGTCTATATTTACAATAAATCTAAAAAAAATCTTCGTTATATCAGAGAAATCGTACCACTATCATAGTAAATATCTACAGGTATATAGACTACAATAATTTAGCGCAAAATGTTCGCGTTTTTATACTTTTATTTCTCATTTTGCCGAATTTTACAATAACAGGGATTTTTGCTGGAAATTTGGCACTTAATCAGCTAAAAATCATCTTTTGCATCATTTGTATATTTCACACCGGGTCCTACCCGATGCGGAATGTCATAACCTTCAAAATGATGTATCACAAGCCCGTGTGTGGTGCCGATGGACTAAACTCCTACTCCTAGTGAGCTTTTGGAGTTTGTCCGCTCTACTATATAATACATAGGTATCAATCACGAGCCACACTTTGGTTACTGCCTATTCTATTGGTTTACCGTTGTGCACTCACCTTTACAAACCTGACTCAAAACATCGTCTTTTATTTTATGCAGTGACCGAAAATCATTCACTTTGTATACATGATTTTCTCGTTCAAAGCGACCTTGAACATTGTGGGTTGCAATTGTCGACAGCTCTGTGTCGTCTGTCTCATTTCCTATTCCAACAACGACAATGCGAATTCCCTCCCTTTTTGCTTTTGTCGCCTCCTTGGCCGTTCGATCCGGGTTTGCTGATTGTCCGTCTGTCAATACAATGGCAACGCGATCACGTGTTGTCTCGGAAGTGAAGCCCTTCATTCTTAAATAATGTAAAGCTTCTCTGGTATTTGTGCCTCCCGCGAGATACGGAATTTTGTCCACCTGAAACACCAATGACTCTCTGTCAAAATATTCACCCAGTTTTATTCGAGGTGAAACGGTGTCACTGAATGAGATAACTCCAAACCGCACTTTCTCAAAGTCTGTATAGGCTTCCTTTATAAAATCTTTGACGAATCTGAGCTGTATCTGGAAATTTGGTATTGTAATACTCGATGATGCGTCCAGGGCGAAGATGATGTCAAGAAAGCTCGCTTCACATCCTGGGAAGGAAATATATACTTGTAAATCAAGTTGAATATATAGTTGTCACTAAAACACGCATTCCGATTGGTCGAGAACTGTTAACATTAGTTTTACACCAGCAACGCCCGCTGGCGGGTGAACACATTTTGAATGAAGAACGTTGCTATTGACAACACTCGTCGTTCTGCATGTGACACCCATACAACTACATGCAATGTCATAATATGTTAAGTATCTAAAGATCAGTTCGTGACACCCCCCCCCCCCCCCCAACAACAACGACAGCTCTATGAAACTCGTTTTCAGTACAGTTTTGTATTGTTGTTGTCAAAAGTATTTAACATGGATTTGCAATGAAAGATATAGTGATTGTTCACAAAATATACTAGCAACACCATATGTCCCAAATCGTGGCAAGTAAGTTGAAAAACAATATTCGCAAAATATATCAGAAGCTCTTTTTGACTAATCTCTCTGACTCAAACGTATTAATTTAGCGTAAGCAATATTTTTATTTGAACGAAAGAACATCACATTGAAAATTTATGCATAGAAGAAAACAAATTGTTCAAATGAGGATGGGATAACAAGCCATAAGCCTTAATTTACACCCCTGACTATATACAGAGAGTGTAACTAAAAATATGCACAATCTTTAAGTTTAAATGAGAGTTACTGACGGATATAATGTAAAGAAATGTATGCAAAACATTCATGAGAATAACGCAATTTGTATTTTTTAAATTATATATAGAGGATATCTAGTGTTTTTGAGTGGATACCGAAAAATATGTCATGAGTGAGCGAGACAAATGTTTATTTTCGCGAGCGAAAATAAACATTTGTCGCGGTCACGAATGACGTATTTTTCGGTATCCACTAAAAAAAAACACTAGATATTCTTTTTATTATACGCATTTCCAAATAAATTCACCACTTAAGACGTTAAATGATATCACAATCGTCTTCAATCGATGCATAATTTTTGAAGCCATCAGCTGATCAATGCCTGTTCTCACAATGCTACTTCACCATCCGCAGAATATAAATATATAGTTCCCGTATTCTTCCCTTTATTTCCGCCATAAATATGTCGAATTTCAACATAAAATAGATTTTAATTATAACTGTATCAGTGAATATAATATAATTTAGAATATTACAATGGGTTCTTTCACTTTGACCTACTTCAATAGTACAAACCGGAAACAGTATTGGTACTCGCAAGTGAATCGGTCGCACGCGCAAGCTAGTGTGAAAGTATATTCTTCTATATCCCCTTCTGGGTGATATCGATATTTATCTAAACGCGTTTTTTCTATAATTCACTGTTGTGCGTATAATAAATATATATATATATAGTTAATCACCTTTCGATTTGTCACCAGGAGACGTGAGTGGCAAGGCAGTCACTTTATTCTTGGTCATAGTCGTGGACACAGTGCCACGATCATCGCTTTCCTGCTCACTCGAGAAATCTGGAACGTAAAGAATGAATTTTATCGGCGGGAATTATCGACATGTTTTTTTTCGCTTTTTATGCTCGTTTCTCCATATACACACGGAGGAACCGATCCCGGGAAAACAAGGATATCCCGGGAAAACAAGGATGGCCAACGCGGCAACAAGTAAAATTTTTGTTTTCCGTGGCGGTGAAATTGAGTTTTCGCAGCCAAAGTCCGTTTGTTAGGACAATGGAACGGTACGTATCACCTATCATTGATTTAACCCAGTGAACTGGTTATTGTGAAGGGTGCTGGCAGTGGTTAAATGTCTGAGCAAACGATACACGCTGCTGTAGTGGTGCCACCAACTGGATACCCTTGGCCAAAATACCGGGATTGTTGACAAAACATCCATCATTTTTTTCAAAAATATACACTTATCGGTGGGTGCGATTGAGCCGATTCCAAGCCAAACATCTCCCAAGCATTTTCACAAAATTTCAGTGCAAATGTCCCACAAATGAGCATTTTATTGAGCACAACGTGAAGGTGGTGCAACGATTATTTGACAGCGCGGGTGACGAGGAAGTGCCAACGCGGAACACAAGATACGAATGTATTCAAATATGATGTTCGAAAATAGGTCTGTGCAGCTATTTGGTACATATATCACTATTGTTGTTGATATATATGCCGTAAGATGCAAATCAAGTATCATAGGATTATTCAGCTATGGAAATGTAGTAGTTAGGTATCCAGCTAACTTGGACCTTGGCTAACTGGGACCTTGGCTAACTGGGACCTCAAGTCTGGCTAACTGGGACCATGAACGCAAGGACTATGCAAGGCTCAATATGAGTAAAATACATTTATATATAGCCTGTAAATGTTTGAACACTCACTAATTAATTAATCTTTCTTCATAACAAAAATAAAATCACATGTAGCCTATTTATAAATCTATAGTATATAATTAAATATTTGATCAGAATTCTTGTTTTAATGGGTAATGCTTGAAATGACTAAGTATTTGATTCCAAATATTAAATTATTAATGTAGCAATGACTAAGGGTGTGGCTATAGTGCAGCCTAATGAATGTACATTACTACATAGCAACTACTTGAACTAGCATTGATGTTATTGACTTGAGAAGCCTCAGAATTGTGTAAAATCTCACAGGGCTCCACGGTCCACCCACACTTTGACTTTGACACTTTTGACTCTTCATAGCCGCGAGAGCACACAAGCATGAAATTATTCTGTAATGTTTCCAAATGAATTTTATTTTAAGTTTATGCTTCAATATTTGGTACGCCGGCATTTTAATTTAAAATAGGCATCATCACAATTATGAATTGAATGATCTCAGCCAAAATTTCGAAATTGAATAACAAACGAAAATTGACAAGAAAGACAGCGTAATTTGGTTGAAATAAATACTCATTTGCTTTAAAATAAATTTTGTTCATGTTGGTGGATTAAAGTATGATATATAGTCACAAATGTTGCTTTTTGTCTGATTGTTTATTCTTATATATAGGCCTACTATTTCGATTTTGTTTACACACAAGGCGAATAGCGCTGCAGTAACCAATGACGCAATTCGCTGTAGTATCCTACCAGAATGGAGGATGCTGGCGACGTCAGGAATTACGTTGAGCCAATAGGAAGTGAACCTTCCCGTTGTATATATTCCCTGCGAGGAACCCACACATCAAAGCTCAGAGTGATCAGATATCGATTTTTGAAGTTAGTTATTAACAATAATAACCACTTGATTTTAGAGTTATCCATCTTACATCCGCAATTTGTCTGTTTGACCACGAGGCAGACTAAATTACTGGCCCAAATCTCGAGAAATTAACGAACTTCAAAAATCGATGTCTGATCACTCTGAGGTTTGATGTGTGGGTTCCTCGACTAGAATCAAATATTTTTACCCCCGAAGCCAAAAAATATTAATTTAGGGGTGCTTAATCGGATTGAGTACCTTTAATATCAAGAACACAGTGTCGACATGAACTTAACTGGAAACGTATTCAAATGTATGATGGATGTGACAAATCTATATATAGAGGATATGAAATGAGTGTTTCTCTCATATGATATTTATGAAACGAGTCTAAGAATTTTCAGTTTTCTCGAGCCTCCGGCGAGAGAAAACTGAAAATTCGTGACGAGTTTCATAAATATCATATGAGAGAAACACGAATTACATATTCTATTTATCATATGACACCTATAAATTGATTATGATGTCCAAAACGCACACAAATCACTAAATAGCTATATGCCATCGGCAGAAAAGGTTAATGTGACGTCACTTCATTGCACCGGAAGCCCAATTACACCTGGTGAACTAGCAGAAATAATATGCACGCAAAGATATAGTGCGCTATTCTGTTCTCAGTTTGTGACATTATATCGTATGTTTATTAGATAAATACGAATTACATATTATATTTATCGTATAACAATGTCCAAAACTATATATTTCAAGATTATAATTGCGAGAATTTCGGCATCGCGTTGATTCGTGTATTTGACGCGCACGAATTTGACCTGCATTTAGTCAGAGATGCGGCTCTGCCCCCGGCTGCCATTCAGCCAATCAGAACACACTTTTTGTCAACAAACCAATCAAATTATCGGCAGGTGATATGAATTAGTAATTGATATGAAATTGATTTATGACATAGCTTCCAACGTAAATAATGATTGAGTCATATGATAAATATATATATAACTATTCAATATCATTAGATTTTCGACATTCGGTCTCTGGTCATTCAAAACTCAAGAGAACGGCTAGTTCGGTTGACTACACCGATAAACATTCAAAGCAACTTCATGAAACTGGGCTTGCTATTTGACAAACATGATGTGGGATTTAGTTTCATTGGGGAATATGCACACTGTATATATGTATCGTTTTCTTTCATCTACAAATGCATCACAACCTTAGAAGCGTGTGTATGGTATTCATCACCAATCACGTTACGGGTACAGAGTTCACATGTACGTAATGAGTCGTTGCATATATATATGGGGTTTTGTACCAACGACAACGTTCTACCGGAAGTACATGATTTGCATGGTTCTGAATCTCGCGATATTTAAGGCTCCGATTATGTAATTAGTTTTCGATACCAAAGTTTGGTTTGATGGCCTTACATATCAACCCCTTAGCAGAGACCTCCATTGACGAGGCCCATTGTTGCTTAAATTGATCCTGCATGCGTAACTTTACTGCCTTAATGATTATATCGTCTTCTATGTGGTGTTGGCATAACCATACATATTATATCACATTCCACACTTGTCAAGCATGTTTTGAATAGACCTTATCCATGGTAGTTTGTAAGTTTCGTGCAGTTTATAAAATTGAGAGGTTAGTATATACATATATATATTATACTAGAAGGTGACCCGACTTCATCCGGGCTTTGACCTTGAATTGTCCATTTTGAAGGTAAAGGTCAAGTGGGGTCACGATTTGACCCGTCCAAAACACTGCCCGGACAAAAGTACACGACAAACGTGCCCGTCGAAATCCATCCGGTTTTACCCGATTTGACCTTGAATTGATCATTTTGAAGGTCAAGGTCAGGTCGGGGTCACGATTTGGCCCGCCCAAAACACTCAGTGGACAAAAGTAACCCTATGTATAAAATTTCGTCGAAATCCCATCAAAATTGGCGATTTGACCTTGAATTGACCCGATTTCAAGGTCAAGTCGCACGGGCAAATGAATAGGCTTATAAGACTCCCCACACGAAAGTATCCATATACATCAAGTTTCATCGAAATACCGTGATATTCGGGCGTTTGACCTTGAAATGACCCGATTTCAAGGTCAAGGTCACGTCGCACGGGCAAGTTAATAGTCCTATGCCACTCCCCGGCCGAAAATACCCCCACATACCAAGTTTCATCGATATCCCGTGATATTTGGGCGTTTGACCTTGAAATTACCCGATTTAAAGGTCAAGGTCACGTCGCACGGGCAAAATAATAGGCCTATTTCACTTGCCGGCCGAAAATACCCCCACATACCAAGTTTCATCTAAATCTGGTCGGCCGTTTTCGAGTTCATCGCGAACACACACACACACAGACACACAGATCTTCCAAAAATATATAATAGACTAGAAGGTGACCCGACTTCGTCCGGGATTTGACCTTGAATTGTCAATTTTAAAGGTCAATGTAAAGTGGGGTAACGATTTGACCAGTCCAAAACACTGCCCGGACAAAAGTACCAGACAAACGTGCCCGTCGAAATCCATCCGGTTTTACCAGATTTGACCTTGAATTGGTAATTTATTTTGAAGGTCAAGGTCAGATCGGGGTCACGATTTGACCCGTCCAAAACACTCAGTGGATAAAAGTAACCCTATGTATAAAATTCGTATCCGGGTCAAGATATATTCACATAGCAAATTTCAAGTCGATAGCTCCACCAGTTTCCGAGATCTGGTCTGCGCATGCGCGAAGCTGGTGTCGCACGGGCTCGGCGACCCGATAAAATTCGTATCCGGGGCAAGATACATTCACATAGCAAATTTCAAGTCGATAGCTCCACCCGTTTCCGATATCACGTCTGTGCATGCGCGAAGCGGGCGCCGCACGGGTTCGCCAATACGACAACGACGACCGCCTGGTCAAACTACACACACGTACCAAGTTTCGTCCCGATCGGTCGAGATTCGTAGATATGTCTGTATGTCATTTATACAAATCTACGATTCTCGACCGATCGGGACGAAACTTGGTACGTGTGTGTAGTTTGACTACACACACGTACCACACGTACCAAATTTCAAGTCGATAGCTCCACCCGTTTCCGAGATCTCGTCTGCGCATGCGCGAAGCGGGCGCCACACGGGCTCGCCAATACGTCAAGCTATTAAAAAACCAAATTTAAAGTCGATAGCTATTCAAAAACCAAATTTCAAGTCGATAGCTCCACCCGTTTCCGAGATCTGGTCTGCGGATGCGCGAAGCTGGCGTCGCACGGGCCTGGCGACCCGATAAAATTCGTATCCGGGGCAAGATACATTCACATACCAAATTTCAAGTCGATAGCTCCACCTGTTTCCGAGATCTCGTCTGCGCATGCGCGAAGCTGGCGTCGCACGGGCTCGGCGACCCGATAAAATTCGTATCCGGGGCAAGATACATTCACATAGCAAATTTCAAGTCGATAGCTCCACCCGTTTCCGAGATCTCGTCTGCGCATGCGCTGCACGGGCGTCGCACGTGGTCGCCAATACGACAACGACGACCGCCTGGTCAAACTACACACACGTACCAAGTTTCGTCCCGATCGGTCGAGAATCGTAGATTTGTATAAATGACAGACAGACAGACAGACAGACAAACAGAGGTCTTCAAAATATATATGAGACTAGCCGATGAGCCCGACGTTGTCCGGGCTATTCAAAAACAAAATTTCAAGTCGATAGCTCTACCCGTTTCCGAGATCTGGTCTGCGCATGCGCGAAGCTGGCGTCGCACGGGCTCGGCGACCCGATAAAATTCGTATCCTGGGCAAGATACATTCACATAGCAAATTTCAAGTCGATAGCTCCACCCGTTTCCGAGATCTCGTCTGCGCATGCGCGAAGCTGGTGTCGCACGGGCTCGGCGACCCGATAAAATTCGTATCCGGGGCAAGATACATTCACATAGCAAATTTCAAGTCGATAGCTCCACCCGTTTCTGAGATCTCGTCTGCGCATGCGCGAAGCGGGCACCGCACGGGCTCGCCAATACGACAACGTTCACCGCCTGGTCAAACTACACACACGTACCAAGTTTCGTCCCGATCGGTCGAGAATCGTAGATTTGTATTAATGACAGACAGACAGACAGACAGACAGACAGACAAACAAACATACAGACAGAGGTCTTCAAAATATATATGAGACTAGCCGATGAGCCCGACGTTGTCCGGGCTATTAAAAAAAAAAATTCAAGTCGATAGCTCTACCCGTTTCCGAGATCTGGTCTGCGCATGCGCGAAGCTGGCGTCGCACGGGCTCGGCGACCCGATAAAATTCGTATCCGGGGCAAGATACATTCACATAACAAATTTCAAGTCGATAGCTCCACCCGTTTCCGAGATCTGGTCTGCGCATGCGCGAAGCTGGCGTCGCACGGGCTCGGCGACCCGATAAAATTCGTATCCGGGGCAAGATACATTCACATAGCAAATTTCAAGTCGATAGCTCCACCCGTTTCCGAGATCTGGTCTGCGAATGCGCGAAGCTTGTGTCGCACGGGCTCGGCGACCCGATAAAATTCGTATAAATTAGGAAACAAAATATCACATCATCGATCGAAGGCCCACAATCACACCCCCATTCTGACGCAAACAGTACACTTTGACATCTTAACGTGTATCCCCACTTTATTATCATGTTTTAATCGTACAAGTGTTGTTTGTATATCTTTGTAGTATATGTATTGCAGGCAGGAAGCCTAACTCTTTTCGTAAATTGTCAATTGTTTGTTGGAAAGGGGCGTCAATAAGTTAGCAATAACTTGTGCCCCAATCCAGTTATCTATTTTTGCTAATAAAATATGTTTAAACTAATAATTTTCGCTGCAGGGATCTGTTATGAACACAATGAAGTCGGATTGACCACGCATGCATGCTCGATTAATAAGGGGTAAAGTTGCGCCCAAATCCGACCATCGATCAAGTGGCGACACCGGGTTTGGGTGGCGACACCGGGTTTGGGTGGCGACATGCGAGTTTGGAACCAGTTGAAAATTCCATGCCTGATACAATACAATATTAGTTGGAAATTTCATAACAAAAATAGGTTGAAGTTGTTCTGATCGAATCAGTTTTAGTGCGAAATTTGTTGTTTTATATCGAAATTATAGAATATTTCCCTAATGATATATAAGGTCATGTTTGTATGGTAATTGCTATCAGTTGGACGTTGGACAGTTCCACGTCGCTGGAACCCCAATATGCGAATATATTAACCCTTTCGTTAATAAATACTCATTGACGTGTAAATGTTCAGATAATAAGTTCTATAGAAACGGGCGTTTGTCGTACAAACGGCCATTTGTTGATCTTATCATCTGAAATTTCCCCACCAAATGAATGAGAATTCATTCTGCACTTATATGACTGTCGTCTGATTAAATATATCCTGAACATCCTTCTAGATGATTATTAAACCATTCCAATGTTTATTTTTATATAACGGATTAGAGAATATAGTTCGTAAATTAGAAAACGGTTTAGTTTGTTACTCACCTCCACACGCCCGTCGTGCCAAAGTACTTCTGATAGAATGAAGAGCTCGAAAGTCGTCGACCTTAAAGACATATTTATCTGAAGGTTGACTGCCTATTCCCTCCAGTTCTCTCATCTCCGCACCACTCCCAACCCCAATCGAGAACACCTGAATGTTATCATGCTGCGCCATTCCAGACTCGTAAATAGATTCTACTGTATTGTGGCTCAATCCGTCCGTGATGACAACAATTATCTGAGTAGCCCAGGGGCGGCCGCCATTTTGTTCTAGAAACATATTCATCCGCGCGTACCGTATAGCGCGGGATGTATATGTCCCTCCACCAATGTATTTGATGTCAGATATGGCTCTTTTCAGCATTCTCTTTCGGAAGTAATCTTTTAGGTGTAAGCTCACGTTAACCTCGTGACTGAATGTTATTACGCCAACCCTCACGCTGTTAGCCCCGATATCAAGCTCATCAACGACGTCACTGACGAATTTCAGCTCACTGTCGAACTCGTGTTCCCACATACTGGTCGACGAGTCCAACAAGAAGACGATGTCAGCTTCTGTATTTTGTCGACATGCGTATCCTATGTAAAACAGATAGTAATCAACGTCATTGTAAAAAACTATGGTTATATAACGGTTTGTACTCTTCAATCCTCAAATTACGATTTGATGTCTGAAATTATGCTCGCCTCTGTTACACCGGTTTAAACATAATTATTAAGCTAAACTTAAGCTATTAAACTTAACGGAACGGAGCACAAGTTACAAACATTGATCATCTCCCAAGAAATGTTATAAATGATATAAATAGAAATACAGAAGATGATATTGACAGTACAATACAAATACATTTGGAGACAATCAGTCATCGGTGTTCCACTGCCAACAGGGAGGGACTCCCTATCACATATCCATCTGATTGAGTTGTTAATATGAAATGGATAATTAAAAACCATTCTTCAAAAATATCTTTTTAGAATTGAAATAATTCAGTTTTAATTTCATAGGAAGCTTTAGGGTCTCCAAAAAGTATTTGTTCAGTTATTAGGACTCATAATATACCAAGGCGATCAAAAACGATCAAGATAGTCTTAATTGTAGACATGATCCGTGTTTCTGTCGGGGCCGTTCGCCTAGTGTTTTGATGTAGGCGTCATTTTCATTGGGGATATCGGAAGAGGAGTTTAAAATGGGAATCTAATTCGCTGTATACAACATTAACGCGGTGTTATATACATCAGAGTTATGGAAGCAGTTATAGTCAGTATGAGTGTTCATTGCTTTAAATGTGCTTGCTTCAGTGAGCGTGAACAATTTCTCATTTCTTATCCAAATGACCATGTATCGACCAGAATGGCACATTGAGATATCCCTCAACTCAGATTAAAGCTTGAAAATCGGTCCCGATTTTCGACCACATGTCGGCGTTCGAACTAGCCCAGACTGCGATGATGTTCTCCGCGACCTAACCACATCGGCTAAGGGGATATCACAACAAAGGAAGCTGTTTGGCCGAGAGTTGGGAAGCGTGTCAGTCTGAACATAGGTTCGAATATTGACACAGAACGGATCTATCATTATATTGGAATAGCACAATGCACTTCCTCCGAACTGTTATTATTATACTCACCCTCAGATGCGGTATGTGCAATCTGTAATAACAAATAAAAGGACTATGAGAAAGTTTGGATGATAAAATGGACTATTTGAGGAATGTTATATTAGAATGTTATGAGTAGAGGATAACAATTGTACATAACCAAAATCATTCACGTTGGGGAATCATGTGGTTTCGAGGATGGTGAATACCACGCATTCAAAATGGCCGAGGTGAGAGGAAACTCACCATGCAAAACATAATATATACGAAGAACTGACACAAATAATAGCATTTTGACTGTCACAAGTATATATGCTAGTTTATTTTAAAAAACAAGTTGATATATAGTTTATTTGTTCGAAAATACTCAGTAGTTTTCTCTAACATTCTGACCAAAGTTTCCAGTCGGAGGTTCGTGAATACACCAGTCCATACATCTAGGAGAATCCTTCGACTGACAACTTTGGTCAGAATGTTAGAGCAAATGGGCCATCATCGGCTTGTTTGAAAAATAGTATATCATATGCTCGTAGCTGCCAAAATACTAAGTAATATATCATTATCCTAGTTTTATTACCATTTTCCTCGTTTCTGGTGGCGTTTGCGATCGCTTCGGCCATTTTGAAGGCGTGATACTCATCAACTCGAAACCACGTGATTCCCCATCGTGATCATTGAGACCGCGCGTAGCATATATAGATCGAACGAACGACACAAGTGTGTGAACTGGTTAAAGGTACTCAATCCGAACAGAGGGTCCCCATCTCAACAGATTCCAACAACAACAATCCGATCAGAGGGTCCTATATTACTATTTATTTGGCTTTGGGGGTAACAAATATTTGATTCGAGTCGAGGAACCCATCAAACAAAGCTCAGAGTTATTAGATATTGATTTTTGAAATTTGTTATGTTCTCGAGATGAGTACTAATAATTGCCGTCAATTTCGTATCCTGCTCGAGATTTGTACACCAAAACTCTATTCAAACAGACAAGGATGGATAACTCTAAAATCAAGTGGTAATAATAACGCAATTTTGCCTGAGATCTGGGCCAGAAAGTATTCCCGATAATGAAAAATAATAGATTTCTAAAATCGATATCTAACAAATCTGAGCTTTGATCCATGGGTGACTTCCTCGACTCGAATCAAATATTTTTGACCCCCGAAGCCATTGAAATAGTAATTGAGAGGAGTTTTATCGGATTGAGTACCTTACGTTATTGCACGAGTTTATTCGGACGCGATCAGGTCATTCTTATAGGATTACATATAAATAAATACTTAATCAGAGAGGTGATTAGATATTGTCTAATATCTAATCCCAACCACAGGGGACACTCGTGAAGGATCACTCAATTAAATCAAGATATGTTAAGATTGATCTCAGGATTAATCGAGTTTTAATATTGACTAAGAAGAAGTGTTTTTTTTAAATTGATATTAGGATTAATAGAGGATTAATATTAACCAAATAACGGAGATATTTGAAGAAGAATGTCGCAAAAATAAACCAATGGCTCTGCAATAAATAAACATACTTATTTCTCTCATGTTCATTACGTGTATTGTCCCTGTTCCGATATACTGCCATAATACTGGTGATGCTCCCCCCCCCCCCCCCAACAAAGCATACCTTAGATAAAAGTGTCCATGTTTTAGATCCACATCTGCATGAGAGTGATAATAGTCGGGGTTAGGCACGCGCAAGTGTGACTTATATGCTGGTATGATGCTATTAGCTACGATCAAAATGCACTTGGGCTATGCTCATACACATACGCGGCGATTTAGTCAAAGTTTATATATGTATATAAACGTACAATAAAACAAATATCACAGGAGAATCATTCAATATTCTACATTAATTGAACATATGAAATTATTCGGCCAATATGACAATGTTATTTATTTATGCAGCCACCGACTGACAGATAAAACAGCTAGTATTGTCACAATAAGGTCACTTATTCGGAATATTCGTTATCGGCTTCGTTTATTGGAGTCATACTGCAGAGGATCAGACAAAACTCAAAAAGCCCACTTAATTTTCGAACCCCCAAATCACATTATATAAAATATATGCATAGTATATACCATTTGAAACAGGAAGCACCAAAAAATTGTATTATCAACTATCCGGTGTATGAACAAGTTGTGTTTGTTGAGGTAACGACGTGTTTCTTTGCTAAGTTTCATCTGGACTGAACTGCAAAGTCTATTATTTCAATGGAAGGGGAATAACTCTATATCTGAGTTTTAATTCTGTTGCATTCTGGGAGCGAAACGGGGGAAATGTTTCTATGATTTCAGCTATTTTCTATTACTCTATATATGGGCACCTTCTGAGCCACAGACGTTCCAAATGGTGATGAATTATAGTATTTTAATCATATGTTGTCATAGATTGTTACTAAAACAGTATATGAAGGCACTATAACAAAATAATAATCGATGACTCGAAAATTAAATCGGTCTTTAATGAGATAACCCTTTATATATATACTAAATACTCATTGGTGAATAGTTATCCCATATGAAATGTTCAGATAATAAGTTCAACAAACGACCGCGCCATTGGCTGCGGACACACGTACCACAGTAGCGATGGCATAGTAGGTGTGACAATTTATTATGGTGGAGTTTGGTGACAATAATTATTGGTCGTCACAATTCTGTGCCATAGATAGTCATGTCGCCCGCTGAGTTTCCGCACAATGAGTTGACTGGATCAATTAACCCATTGCGTTTCACCAAGGCTGATCTCTACTCATTACGTTTTGCTACATTGTATTCTCTACGATATATATAATTGCACGATCGATCGTACAGAATTGTGTTTGACCGTGGCAATCCCTCATTCACGCACATGTCATGCACGTAGTATCATGCACGTTTTATTGATATGATCTGGAATTAACAACGCGAACTATACAAGGACCAAAACCAGAAAAAGGCTGATTATAACGTTGGAAGACTCATTGTGCGAATATGCAGCGTGCGACATGGCGAGCTATGGCATATTAGTTTTGACGACCAATTGTCACCAAACTCCACCATAATAAATTGTCACACCTACTATGCCATCGCTACTGTGGTATAAGTGTGTCCACAGCCATTCAACGGAATCGCCGGTTTAAGTTCACAATGAGCTTACTTCAGAATAAAATAAGTTCAATATGAATATATGTGAATATTTAGATTCAATGTGAACCTATTTGCACGATATTATCTTGTTGAAATAACTTACGTGCGGATATACATCCACAAAACGTGCTGAAATGCAGGATACGTGTCACGTGGTATGACATATATTTCCGCATGTTTCATGTCATCGGAAAAGGCGACGAGCTTCTTTCGTGGAGCACTAATAGTGGCATTTACAACTCAACATATCAAAATGTTATCTAGAATGGCTACTTATGGTGAAAAATTATTAAATATATCTTAAAACAAACTAATACGTCTCTGAAAACGTGATGAAGAAAGCCAAACTGTATAACTCTTTATGCGGGACGATAAACTTATTTATAATATGACAAGCATGCATGTTTCTTTAAATAACTATACATATAGTATCGTTAAAAATCTCAAGTGTAAGATTCAGGAAGTAAATGCGAAATAATTCAAGGGATCAATATTTGATGACATTCTGTACGAGATGGCCAGAAATACCAACTCGGTATCGAGAAAAGTATGCATCATCAACTTACACTTAAATAACGGATGAGATTGTGCATTAAACGCAGGGCCGCTTGAAGCCCGCTTCTAAGAATATAGAAAATGGGTATCATTTCATTATGGTATGTCCACACTTCCGAACTGAGAAATGAAGTTTTCCAAATTGTTGGTCGATATCAATGTAATGTTATAATAAATAACTCTCACGTGCACACGCAGCAAAATCTGCAACGTGGTCCGGCGCTTCTTTGATAAGCGTTCTGAATGATTATTCATGTCATCGCACAATTAAAATATCTATACATGTCGTGTATTTATTTATTAATTATTGTTTTATTATCAATTATTGTTCTGCTATACACTGTAGCATATAACCTTTATTGGTATTCTGCAAAGAAATCGTACCGCTTCGTATCGTCAGATTCAGTTAAATGTTCAGTTAGTTGTCTGGAATGAAGTTGATAAATTTATCATATACATATTTATTACATGATCATATACCCTTATTCCATTCAGTAAACACATTCTATAAATTGTGATACGATTCGTTCGTTTCATAACAGGAAATAGTGCCAGGTGACCTTTGACTTCCGATTTGTCTCAAAACACTTTGGCTTCCAATATTTTCCCAACAAACTATAACGAATGAAGAGTTTGAAAAGTTATGTCATTAAATATACGCCATTAAATACGCCACCGAGTCTTTCTTTATCTGGAACTATTTCTTTACGCGGGCAAACAACGCATAGTTACGTGAAACGTCATCGCATGACTTATAGAAGCCGATGTTAGTTTTGAGTCCCTATTTGTTGATTTAAGTATATTTTGTCGAGATTTTGGATCGTGTAATAAATATATATAATCTACAACTCGTCCCCAGTTTATAGTGGAATTTACAAAACTCGTTAAGTGGTATAATTATATCGACATCCTTCTATGTTATGGTGTTGATCAATATGATCCAATATTTCATGAGTGTTCATTAAAAATTCTGCATTATTAATGGTGAACTTTGGTGGTTCTCTTAAATCTAAATTAATGGGATTTTTCTTGTGACGCCCAAATATCGCGAAGATCAGTAATTATGGGCTAATTAATGGACGAAGACAATTGACAAAAAATCCATTGACGCACCCCCTTATATAGCATAACGTTGTTGGTGTATCCACTTTAATTAACCAGTCGATGACGCGTTCCATACATTGTACTTGTGACATGGGGTAAAGTATTCTGAGCGAGGCCAGGCTATTGAGCAGCTATACGCGTTAAATCGAGTCTGAAACATTCCGATAACCTTCGTTTTATTCCACACCCATTGATGTGAGGCACATGTGTTCTTCCGGATCACAGCTATTGAACACATATTATTGTATACTCTATAGTGGAATACAATCCGGAACTGTTTTTGATGACGTTGTCGCCAAGAAAGATGACGTATATTACGCCAACGATCCGCTTCGGGTGATGCCCCGATCATTACTGGTTATTTAGTAGACATAAATTACAATAAAGGTGACAGTCATGGATTGAACTTATCCAACACAATGGTGTAGAATAAATACAGAACACAATTGCATCATAATCGAGAATATTTTATCGAACTCGTTGCGGGCGGCACATAGATACATTTATCTATAAATAAATGTATCCTGACGCCATCCCCAACTCTTTCGATTAAACATTCTCGATTAAGATGCGCGTTGTGTTCTGTCTGTGTTTAGCTCATGGCAGATGGGTATCATTAAAATGATGTGAAACACTCTGATAGGGTGATCAAATCGAAATGGAGAATAATCTTGTTCAAAGTAGTTATTTTTTACAAATATTATATCTAAATTGATAACACACACCGTCATTCTTATATATTAATTAAATGCAGTGACTGCATGCCGATAGCGAAATCGTTTTCGTTAATTTATCGCCGATAGAAGTGTCCCGATTCGAGTAGTATATATTTACAATTTAGCATAGTTCAGACAATGTTTTCTATGGAGTGGTACGGTCGATTTACTTGAGATTTTCGGTGATGTTAGTAGAATGCTACATTCCTCCAGTTGGCATAGCACCTGAATACTAACTTATCAGTTTCACGTACCCGAACAAGTACATAATATGTCTTTACGTGATTCTGCACTTGTTCCCAAATCCCATTGCCAGATATTTGTAATATTGCAGCAAATAAATATGTTAAAACCGTCTTTCGTTTTATTGCCGATATATAGGGATTTCCACACATTGCGACAAAACTCTCCACCTTTCGTATTGGCTTCGACAGTAATCACCCCCGTGTATACGTGGTGTCGCCAAAACCGAGGGTATCGCCAAAACCGAGAATATGGGAAAGTCATTTTCACGTATATGATATGGGGATATGTTTGTTTCTCACCGTAATACAGACATCGAGCATCGTATGTGTATGTCCACACGAAGCATGAGTATTTATCCACCAGTTGTCAATCAGTTTTCCCAGATCAGACCATTAATTTTTTTTGGCGAATTTTTTCAATGGTGTTTTTGCTTTTGCTCACTCAAATTTTCGAGAACAACCATTCACTAGTATAGTTCCTGGACTTCCACGCTTCCAAAACAAATGCCGGTATATAGTTGAATCTGTCAATGAAGCATAGGATTTGACAGAATTTAATAAATCCTTGTCGTTCTCAATATCCGCGCGATATGAAGTGACCACTGTCGGTCCAGAAAGATGCGAACGGCACAGATGAAGATGCGCCAAACGCCGAGTTTCTGTGCAGTAAATATGCGTATACTTAAGGAGTTCTGATGAGTTTTCGAGTGTTTTTATGTGTATCTGAGACTTATCAATTGGACTGCGAATGTCAACTGAAATATGAATCCATAACATATTCGAAATAATGTGTGCATATTATATTATGAATGTATTTCAATTGAAATTAATTGAACATCCATCTCAGCATTCAGATTTGCGATCTCAATAACGTGAATGAATGATAACGCGATGCCTTGATCACACGCACGTGAATGCTGCCGTTCGCACACATGCAGCTAATCGGATATTCGTTTACTATTAACATGCTTGGAGTTTGTATATAGACCACACATGCCAGACGACACGCTACGGCGTATCAACGATTTGTTATAATCATGTTATAACATAGAAGTCCAGGAAATATACTAGTGAATGGTTGTTCTCGAAAATTTGAGTGAGCAAAAGCAAAAACACCATTGAAATAATTCGCCAAAAAAAAATTAATGGTCTGAACTGGGAAAACTGATTGACAACTGGTGGATAAATACTCATGCTTCGTGTGGACATACATATACGATGCTCGATGTCTGTATTACGGTGAGAAACAAACATATCCCCATATCATATACTTGAAAATGACTTTCCCATATTCTCGGTTTTAGCGATACCCTCGGTTTTGGCGATACCACGTACACGGGGGTGGTAACATCGCGATTTATGGTTGGTTTGGCTATAGTACTGACGTAATACGTTTTTAAAAGTAATGGGATTCGCTGCTATTTGTTTCATGCGGACAATCGAACGTGTAGTCGATCAATAGACTGGATTCACTCATAAACTGGTGTCAACTGGTAGTAAATATATTCCCGTTATAGACCTTCTTACTAAGTCCACCGTTCTTCAAGTATTAATTGTTATTTATACAATCTTAAAGCCCAACTCCGGTAAATATGTCTTCAAATATTTCGGTTATGAGTCATAGCCTTAATAGAAACAAGTTATTTCTTATAATTTAATCCCATACTATTAGTCAAATACATCTAGATTTAACCTATAAATTTCCATAAAATTGATACATGCATCCTATCAACAATTGTGTCTGGGAAACAAACACCTGTCAATCGCGAATACATGCAGTTGATCTCATGTTGATCATATTCATTGGTCTCCCAATTGCAATCAACAATTATGACATCGTGCCAAACACGTCAACGGCAACCTGAGCTTTCTTGAAGAGTGACCGACATCCGGTTAAGGTTATCGAGAAATTATCGACAAAATTGCGGATGAAGATGGATAACTCTAAAATCAAGTGGTTATAATACGATAAAATTTCGTGATACTTTAGTGATAACACGGCCATATTTTGTTGAACAAAATGTTGATAAATAACAAGTTTTGGGAAATTTTATACCATAGTTGACAGTGGTTAGAGTTATTTTGTTGTAAAAATAAATCGATTCTGACAACTGAAGCGTATTTTGAAGAAAAGTTGTTGTTGTTGTTGTTTTTGTATCTTGATGGTATGGGGACTGTCTGATCGGTTTGAATACCGTTAAGAGATCAATTTGGCAGTGCACTGGGATGCGCAATCCCACAGTTTCAATAAAACAGGAAATTGTCGATTTAGCACTGTCAAATTCAACTGTAATAGTTAAATATAACTATAGTGGTTGATTTTTGGCACATTTTGGGCACATTTGCATGGCATATGTACTTGTCTCCGAGATATGCCGAGCGTTGCCCTGTACACATTCCTGGGACTATATAACACACGCGGCTGTGAGCAGCAATGCTCGCTCGTCGTCACGGGCCGGGGTTCCAATCCAACCAAGTCCAAACAAATTAACTGATGACAAAATCATGGGAATAATACTATTACTGATGTGCGTCTTTCCAAATTTAATTGGAGTATGTGTCAAAACACATCATTGAACTGGGGAACCCAGGTGTAGTTACTCTGAATGATGAGGACCAACACGTATTCGGCCCAATCGCATCTAAAGTAAAACTTCTAGCGTACGTTATTATTATTATGTTTATCTCATGCTTGTTGTTGCTATTAAGTGGTGATATCGAACAAAACCCGGGTCCAATTCGCGAAGGTGGGTCACGGAGATCCTGCTCTGTTCTGCAGCTGAATATCCAGAGTATTAGAAATAAAATGACAATACTAAATGCCGAAGCGATTCATTTCGATATTTGTATGTTCACAGAAACATGGCTTGATAAATCAATTGAAAATTCCGAAGTCCTTATCCAAGGTTTTCATGAACCAATCAGAAACGATAGAAACAGTGAAACGGTCGGCGGTGGTGTTAGTATCTACATACGCGATTGCATCCCTTATAAACATCGCACTGACCTTATCGTACCAGGCTTAGAACCATTATGGGTTGAAATAAAGATTCATGGGAAAAAGATCATTATCGGGTGTTTCTATAGACCCCCTCAATCAACAGTCTAACTATGGGATAATATTGAGATAAATATAAAAAATGCTATTGACGATGTGAACAATGTCCTGATATGCGGTGATTTTAATGAAGATTATAAAGATGGTAGCAATGGAAAGGTTAACGGTATATGCTCACGTTGTGGTGTATCCCAATTGGTGACATCGTCTACAAATTTTACTGAAACGTCATCTACCATCCTGGACCTGTTTCTCACCAATTGTTGTGAGTATATAAGTGGCACGGAGGTGATTGGCACTTTCTTTGAGGACCGCGTTAGGTACCATTCGCCAGTTACGCTCGACATCGAGCTACCATTATCGAATCTTTCGTCGACAAAAAGACAAATCTGGTATTATGACAAAGCGGACTACGAAGCTATGAAAAATACTTTCCTCAATTGGGATTTTAGAAGCATTTATTCCGATCAGAATTTGACTACGATTACCGACCATTTAACAGAATTCATACAAAATGCCCGCACTAGATATATTCCAAGTAAAACTATTTCTATAAAAAAGGATTGCCCCCCTTGGCTTACATGTAGTATAAAGAAACTAATGCGCAAACGCAACAGGCTACATAAAAAAGCGAAACACACTAATTCCTCGACTTCTTGGGCAAATTTTCGCTCTGTGCGCAATCAATGTGTACACGCGGTGAGAAAAGCAAAGTCTGACTACGACACGAAAATTGATCATAGTTTAAATGATATAAACTCTGATAAATCAACATGGTGGAAAAATTAACAAAAAATTATTTTCCAAAATAATCGTAAAGCCATACCCCCACTTCTGTCTGACAACTGTCATTTGGTTTCACCCTCTGATAAAGCGAACGCCTTGAATGATTACTTTTGTGAAATATCGAAAGTCGATGATTCCTCACACGACATAAACGTGAACTATATTCCTCTAAATTCTAATTCTGATATAGCAATAAGTGAGATAGAAATTTCGACAACCGATGTTTTCAAAGCTCTTAAAAATCTCAAAGTATCTAAAGCTTGCGGCCCAGACAAAATTAGCCCCCGCGTTTTGAAAAATTGTGCTTTATCTCTCTGTGAACCCCTTGCTCATGTTTTCAATATTTTCTAAAAAAATAGTTATTATCCAAGTGAATGGAAAATAGCGAATATCACTCCAGTTTTCAAAAGCGGTGACCCTAGTCTTGTATCAAACTATCGTCCTATATCTCTATTAAGTTGCTTATCCAAAACATATGAAAAGTGCCTTTATAAATACATTTGGTCCCACGTTAATGATCACAATTTAATCTCTGTCCACCAGTCTGGGTTTAAATTAGGAGATACTGCTGTGTATCAAATTACTGACGTGTATGATTATATAAGTAGGTCTCTAGACGATGGCAAGGAAGTTCGTTGTATATTTTGTGACATCAGTAAGGCATTTGATAAGGTTTGGCACAAAGGTCTCATCCACAAAATCTCGAGCATGGGCATCAATGGCAAGTTGTACAATCTAATAGCTTCCTATCTTAAATCTCGCCAACAGAGAGTTTTGATTGATAACGCTAGCTCTGACTGGAAATATGTATCTGCAGGCGTCCCACAAGGGTGAATATTAGGACCCCTTTTATTTCTTATTTATATCAACGATATAACAAAAAATATAGTGTGCAACATACGTCTTTTTGCTGATGACACCTCAATTTATCTGTGTGTTGAGAACCCTACCCTCGCCGCTGAAATAATTAATAAAGATATTGACACTATTGTCAAATGGTCATGTAAGTGGTTGGTAAAGTTCAACCCCCTGAAGACCGAAGCATTGATAGTATCAAGGAAGAACCTAAATATAGCTCACCCACCCCTACTCATGGCTGGATCACAAATAACAGAAGAAAGCAATCATAAACATCTCGGAGTTATATTTGACACTACTGGTCCATGGGAAAGTCACATTTGTAGCAAACTCGACAAGGCATGGAAGAGAGTTAATCTTGTAAAGAAACACAAGTTCCGATTAAGCAGAAAATCTTTAGAAACCGTATATGTCTCATTCATTCGCCCAATACTGGAATATGCATCCCCTGTTTGGGATAACATTCCGAAATACATGAGCGATTGCATTGATGATATTCAGTACGAAATGGCACGAGTTGTAACTGGGGCAACTAGAAGTACTAGCGACCTCAACTTGTTACTTGAAACTGGTTGGGAAACACTTGCATCAAGAAGAAGTAAACAGAAATTAATTCAATTTTACAAAATGACAAGAAAAATAACTCCATCCTATTTATCCAATATGATTCCACCAGATTCTATGTCGTCTGGTTATAATTTTAGGCATGCTAGTATTCATCCACCTGACAGTAATAGGAATCCGTATATGGACACATTTCTACCGTCAACCACACGTGCTTGGAATAGTTTACCCGACTCAGAAAAGATGACCCCTTCGTTGAAAGATTTTAAACGGACCCTAAATGTTGATCGTTCAAAAATAGCCAAATTTTACTATCAAAGTTACTCCAGGAAAGCACAAGTTTATCATACTAGAATTAGATTAGGCTGTAGTAACCTGAATAAAGACCTCGTCGTAAACCACTTGGAAGATTCTCCGTTCTGTTCCTGTGGTGATTATGAAATTGAATCAGCATACCACTTCTTTTTTCATTGTCCTCTGTATACTCAAGAGAGAATAGAGATCATGTCCGCGCTACCAACAAGCAGAATATCAATTGATATCCTATTATATGGCTCAAGTGAACTTTCTGATCGTCTCAATACTCAGATCTTTGTCGCCGTACAAAAGTTCATTTTACAAACTCGGCGTTTCTCATAACCATGATGAGTCGTCCGATCGCCGGGCCATGCAATACACCACTATATGTAATTATGTATTTGTTTTTATCACATTATCTGTATTGTGTGCTCTGGTGGGGTCGACTCGTCACTTCTCAATGGAATTTTAATGAAATGGAATTTAATAATTTCCAATCGAGTGCCAACCATTATCCGTGTCACTGGGCCACTCCCCATGAAATTAAGTCATTGTTTCGTCATATTAAATCATATAATGCTTAAGTACGTTTCTAACCAATTATCTTAATTTTAATATTAATTAACAGTTCAAGTAGGTTGATTGTTTTTTCTCGCATTTCCTCCAAGTGGGCGGCGATGCGTTTCGATTTGATTTTGATTGTTTCATGGTTCTTAAATAGTATATGTTATAAATATAAAAGTTGTGTAACTAAAATATAATTATACGGTACTTCGCTTCACCCCCCTCTTTCGTTTTGGCCGATGTACGGTATGCAATACCAATTAGCTTGACAAACGTTCTTCCTTCCTGCACTCTATCCCTCTACCCTCTCCTTGAACAATATTTTTTCGGATCTAACATGTTATCCCCGTCTGCTAAATTTATCCTATATGGTATCTATTCTGATACCAAGGGTACACTTCCTACTCCGAGGAAAAGACTTGATAAAAGCCTTTTAGGCTTGTTGTCTAATCCCCTTTTTGAATATTATTATTACTTATGTCAATTTGTTTGTATGATTACATGTTCTGTTCGAAATTAAATATTGTTTACACCAACCAAGTCCGCCAAATGTGCATTGTCTCAAAAACACATCCAGCTTATAATAGTTAAGTTCAGGATATGCCCGGTTAATGCGCCCAGTGTAAACAAATCAACTGAATTTTCTTACTTTAAACATATTTTATTCGTATATAAATATACAAAAGGGATCGGGGCACAAGTTATTTCAACTTAGGTAGTCCCTCTCCCGTACAAAATTGACAATACATTGTTATAAGATGACAAAAAGGCGATAACAGAAACGTTTGTACATGGTGAGAAAACAATTTGAATTTGCATTATGTCGAATAACATCGAATAACTGAATTTTCGTGCCAAGTAGCACTTCAAATACAAGCAGGATACGGAAAAAAAATCTGGTGACAAGTACCACGTAATACAGGAGATTATTCAGTGAATTCCACCCACATATGCGATTTGGTTATAATAAGGTTGAATAAATTATATACCGGAAACATTATTGGGGTTTACCGTCGTTTTAGCCGCATGCATGTAAGGCCATACCACGACGTTGTCAGTATTATTGGTGGAGGAAAGACCAAGTAGAGGTTTAATTTCACTGGGTAATCACTACACTGTGCGTATATAATCAACTGACCCCCGGAAGGAAAATGACAAACTTGCCCAGATACACGAATGAGGTCACACTCCCTTTGCGTGCATCGTCGTGATATGGCCTCAATACACAAATAAATCTAACGGATCCCGTACAGCTTTCTATAGATAACCCATTTTTTTTTCTTTTTAAACGAAATTTGCCAATTTAATAGCTGCAACATCTTCTGTTGTATATCGACGTGTTTTTTGCATGGTATACGTCTAATGTACCGTGCACCTTACCGACTGAGCCACTGCCCTCCCCACGATTGGAAGCAGGAACGTGGGGTTGTCTCACCCCAGTCACAGCCGATATCTTTAACCAATGGAAATTTAAACAACACCACTTGAACATTTCCCTTTGAGTTACTAACATTTACTGTAAAGTATGTTATATTTTAGACCATGAAAGTGTAAAATAAATGCCAACTTTCAGTCCCACATTTAGGCTTAAGTGGCCATCGATTGGAAAATGTCCACCCACACGGGGTGCTAGTGGGAATTATCGATCACAATTGGAAATATTAAACAGTTGCACAATTCAAACCAATTATGGGGCGCACATGAGACTTGCTGGAATTGGGAATTTGGTATTTTTCAATGGAGTGAAATTGGAATTCGAAGTTGGGACACATATCTAACGAAGACATGCAATGGCCACGTCCCTGCATATCCGAAGGAAACAGTTATATATATATAATCATGCTGGGTATATGCAGTCATACAAATTATCAATATAGTAAATCTTACCAGAAATGCGAACACAACAATCTCTAGATACAACATAACTATAAAACGACGTATCAATGTTTCTCAGAGCAGAGTATGGTTTAAAATGAAGTGTGATATCGGTAGTTGTGGTTTACGTGCTATGTATAAGTGCCCACATGGATAATGGCGGGTTATGATTCGCTTGTTATCTGATAAATGTTACAATACCCCAACAATAGATGAGAAACCGGTGAATCATTGTGACAGCGATTCCATGGAAGTGACGTAACCGGTATATGACTGGTCTCCGAATTCCCCCGTAGTTACATTATCCACCCGGCTGTGTGCAGCAGGAAATATTTGCGGTCATGTTTCCACGCGTGCGCGGCGTGTGTCTATGTGGTTATATGGATCGTTACCTGTTGTGAATTAAAATTTGTTGACACCAAGCCGGTTATGAGGCATGTCGAATTTAAATGTTTAAGGTGGCGTATAGAGGTAGATCGTGACACGAATCTCTTCTCTGACAACGCTCGTTGAGGTATAATAATCCACCACTTCAAAACCTGGGCATGGACTATATTTATTAGGTAATATCTGTAGCACTGTGTAGGAACTGTCACATCGGAAGTCGTTCTATCGCCGGTATTGTGATGGTTCTTGACTTGTTTGTTATGGTTCCTTATGATTAAATATTATCATTTTCGGGACAAAATCACGCATAATTATAGAGATCTTAAATACATTAAACTGCATAAGTGCCGTATTACCGAAACCTGAACTTTAGATCATAATTAACTCGGATATACCGAGTTAACGTGTAATTATCAACATGTAATTACTGAAAATCAGCCATGTAAATGTAGTGCCTTTGTTTTCGGTGGCATATACCGACTGTGAAACGCATTCTGAAGACGAACACTGGGTATACTTGTGTTATTATTCTGTAAAATAGCTGAGGAAATATCCCGTGTGGGCAGGGGGGGGGGGGGGTCGCGCACAAAAATTCCATATATAGGGCGGGGGTGGGTGGGTCATTTTGACCCGGAAAAAATGCGTAAATGACCAAAAATGCAATTTTTTTCCTCCACTTAAAATCACTGTTTTTGTGCTCATGTAATCTGTTAATATCAACCATATGACACACTAGGATATTTAAAACATACTAACCTGAACTAACTACCATTTAGGGGTGTATGTATGCTGATGTATGTCAAAATTAATGTACCAGATTTCGACGGATGAAAGATATATTATATATATATAAACAAATCATATAACAAACATTAAAACACAAGAACAAACATTTATAATATGCATATCCAAGATAGCCTTTCAATTGGATGTCAGTGTATGTTATAGCTATATATATATATACACATTACACATGTGTATCCCTTTAAGGGTTTGAACAAAATATAAAGCTGAGTTTATATTGATGAATTCTGTGATGAATTTTTCAACTACTTTTGACAAATTTGTTTACTGTTATAACATAATTATATGCTCAGACACGATCAGTCGACAATGCTTGCATATAAGCATAACTATGAAATGATTACCATCTTCTGTTCTTAATCCACATAATGGATATTATTTGTTATCAAGATAAACTTGATGATACAAACAAAAATAACAATTCCACTATATTCCACTGGTTTAAAACTATAAAACAAAATAACTCATACAAAAAGTTCATACTATTTGGATAACAATATGAAAGCTTAGCCTTTTGTGATATTAATTCAACCACAGTTATTATTCACAAGCAGTTACGTACTGTACATATACATGTATAAGTAAGGTAGTATATCTGGAGTTCCAGTTATTTGACTGCCAATACATATGGTATTGTAATTATTAGTTGCTTGTTCATTATTGGTTGCTTTGATATTCAATTTAGGATATAGCAGGATAGAGCAATGTAACTACAAAAGTAGCTTTTGGTATTAAAGTATCAACTTATTCCATATGCAACATAAAGCTAGAATATAAACATGACTAATATGAACTTTTTTCTTGAAACTAATTATAAATCATACAAACCTGGATCAAACTGCACAGGTAATCTATGCAACTCTCTTCATGCGAAATTTCTCAGAGTCTCATATCTCAACTGGACAGTCTGATCCAGGATGCTTGTTCTTATAAAGGGTTTCCATGTGATAGTCCAGTAAACCACATTGCACAGGGGGCACCTACATGTATACAGACGGTTTGTACAAGGTGACCGTAGCTTGGATATTTCCGCTGGCTTTAAACTAAACTTTATACTCTGATAATAAGTTAATAATACTACCAATTCTTCACTAATATTGGTATATGTCAATCTGCACACCAACATGACATGTATTTAGACTGAGCTGCTGTGAGTGTGACTTTCCTTGGGTCCCATCATACTCATATGCAGATATATATATTCACAGAAATAGGGGAGATGAAATTTGTTCTACCCCTATTACTACAGTATTACTATTGGGCCTTGGCTCTAAAACATCTTATACTATTGTTATATAAAAGAATATGGAGTTATTGAGGATATCAGGACATGTATTACCTCATAATTATTATGTTTTATGGCATTATGCCCAATGTTTTTAAGTGCATGCATTCAGCATTTCCACATTTTATACTAATAGAATTATCTCCCTTTAGAGCAGTTTAGAGGTTTATTAAAATGCTGGGAATGGTATTAAATAATAAGAAACGGAACAATTCTTTGCTAGGCTATGATTAAATTAGGAGAGTACCCACTCGACCGAGAGAGAACCGATCGAAATCTCACGGTTTTCATCGTTATGACTCGCACAATAGGATTTTCGTCATGTTTACGTTATGTGGGACCATAGATTATGAGGGGAATGGGAAAAATAATCGAATTATGAATTAGATGGCTCAAAACATTCGCGAAAATGTACAATTTGGATCATAAGGAACCGTCACAAATCAGTCAAGAACCATAACAAATTGGCATTAGAACGAATTCCGATGTAACAGTTCCTACACAGTGATCTGCAGCTTACTAATAAATTCATCAGTAGGCGAAAATTCAAGTTCTGTGAACCGATTGTTAATATGAGAGAGGGATAGTGAGAGAGAGAGAGAGAGAGAGAGAGAGAGAGAGAGAGAGAGAGAGAGAGAGAGAGAGAGAGAGAGAGAGAGAGAGAGTCTCACACACCATGCTTCTAAAGTCTTATAAATCCGTATAAATCAGACGAATTATGTCGCGTGCTTATAAAGGAAGTGTTAGAAAGCCACCATTAACGCCCCATGTCCAAAAAAACAGCACGGTGGGGCGAGGAAGGTGACACAAAGTGGATCACCACACCTTTTCCCGATGACATATCGGCGTTAATTATCGATGACATTTCCCCGGCGACCTAACAGACTGGTGTGGGCTGCGATGATGCTGCCTTCAATGCTGATACATTGAAAATTATTATGAATCCGATGAAAATATCAACAAGAGTGACGATTTTAGACGCTAATCAGCAGTGATAATTGCAATGTTAATTAATGTACCCAATATTCTAGAAAGTTTGTATTTTATTTTGAAGTATCGAAGCCATATTCGCGGCTATCATTGATAATAAGTGGCAAATTGTCCTCTCATATACAGTGCACGGTCTTTGGTGAGGATATAATTGATATTTTATCACTATATAACTTAACTAGCAGGTGGACCCGACTTCGTCCGGGCTGTTTCCCCTCTGCTTTTCGGCGAATTGCGCGATTTGACCTTGCATTGTCCATTTTGAAGGTCAAGGTCAGGTGGGATCACGATTTGACCCGTCCAAAACACTGCCCGGACAAAAGTACCCGACAAAAGTACCCGTCGAAATCCATCCGGTATTACCCGATTAGACCTTGAATTGGTCCGGGCTGTTTTCCCTCTGCTTTTCGGCGAATTGCGCGATTTGACCTTGAATTGTCCATTTTGAAGGTCAAGGTGAGGTGGGGTCACGATTTGACCCGTCCAAAACACTGCCCGGACAAAAGTACCCGACAAAAGTACCCGTCGAAATCCATCCGTTTTTACCCGATTTGACTTTGAATTGTCCATTTTGAAGGTCAAGGTCAGGTGGGGTCACGATTTGACCCGTCCAAAACACTGCCCGGACAAAAGTACCCGACAAAAGTACCCGTCGAAATCCATCCGGTTTTACCCGATTTGACCTCGAATTGATCATTTTGAAGGTCAAGGTCAGGTCGGGGTCACGACTCGATCTGTCCAAAACACTCAGTGGACAAAAGTAACCATACGTATCAAATTTCGTCGAAATCCCATCATAATTCGCGATTCGACCTTGAATTGACCCGTGATACTGGGGCGTTCGACCTTGAAATGACCCGATTTCAAGGCCAAGGTCACGTCGCACGGGCAAATTAATAGGCGCATGCCACTCCCCGGCCAAAAGTACCCCCACATACCAAGTTTCATCTAAATCGGCTCGGCCGTTTTCGAGTCCATCGCGAACAGACAGACAGACACACACACACACACACACAGATTTCCCAAAATATATAATAGACTAGCCGATGAGCCCGACGTTGTCCGGGCTATTCAAAAACCAAATTTCAAGTCGATAGCTCCACCCGTTTCCGAGATCTGGTCTGCGCATGCGCGAAGCTGGCGTCACACGGGCTCGGCGACCCGATAAAATTCGTATCCGGGGCAAGATACATTCACATAGCAAATTTCAAGTCGATAGCTCCACCCGTTTCCGAGATCTCGTCTGCGCATGCGCTGCACGGGCGTCGCACGGGCTCGCCAATACGACAACGACGACCGCCTGGTCAAACTACACACACGTACCAAGTTTCGTCCCGATCGGTCGAGAATAGTAGATTTGTATAAATGACATACATACAGACAAACAAACAAACAGAGGTCTTCAAAATATATATGAGACTAGCCGATGAGCCCGACGTTGTCCGGGCTATTCAAAAACCAAATTTCAAGTCGATAGCTCTACCCAGCCCGACGTTGTCCGGGCTATTCAAAAACCAAATTTATGGTCGATAGCTCTACCCGTTTCCGAGATCTGGTCTGCGCATGCGCGAAGCTGGCGTCGCACGGGCTCGGCGATCCGATAAAATTCGTATTCGGGGCAAGATACATTCAAAAACAAATTTCAAGTCGATAGCTCCACCTTTTCCGGGATCTGGTCTGCGCATGCGCGAAGCTTGCGTCGCACGGGCTCGGCGACCCGATAAAATTCGTACCGGGGCAAGATACATTCACATAGCAAATTTCAAGTCGATAGCTCCACCCGTTTCCGAGATCTCGTCTGCGCATGCGCGAAGCGGGCGCCGCACGGGCTCGCCAATACGACAACGACGCCCGCCACGTACCAAGTTTCGTCCCGATCGGTCGAGAATCGTAGATTTGTATAAATGACATACATACATACAGACATACATACATACATACAGAGGTCTTCAAAATATATAGGAGACTAGAAGGTGACCCGACTTCGTCCGGGCTTTGACCTTGAATTGTCCATTTTGAAGGTGAAGGTCAGGAGGGGTCACGATTTGACCCGTCCAAAACACTGCCCGGACAAAAGTACCCGACAAAAGTACCCGTCGAAATCCATCCGGTTTTACCCGATTTGACCTTGAATTGATCATTGATCATCGGCTCGGCCGTTTTCGAGTCCATCGATTACAGACACACAGACACACACACACACACAGATCTTCCAAAATATATAATAGATAGCATTGCTATTAACTATATATGACCTGTTTCTGTTCAAAACACATCAAAATAAGACTCAATAGCAGAAATGGAGAAAACTGCTTTTCGGACCCAAGAGACACCCACCCACTTGATTTTAGAGTGGGTGGCACCCACCCCATCATACGTGCCTGGAATTTTGTTCCGACCCCCCCCCCCCCCCCCCCCCCCCGGCTAACGCGGAAATGACAGAGCCTTTGAGATTGCATCACGCTGGGAAAAGTTCAATCCGGGGCGAAAATAGGAGACAGCCATGAGGAATATCACGGTAGGGAATCACGTGGTTTCGAGTTGATGAGAATCACGCATTCAAAATGGCCGAGGCGATCTAAACACGATCAGAAGCGAGGAAAAAGGATAATAAACTAAGATATGACATATTACATAGTATTTTGAGATTTACGAGCAGATGATATACTATCTTTCAAACAAGCTGATACCTCATTTATGTCTAAAATAAACCAGCATATGCTCGTAAGAGTCAAACTGCTGTTTTGTGTCAGTTCCTCGTATTGTATGATTTTGTGCGTTTGCACATTTTGAATGCGTGGTACTCACCAACCTCGAAACCTCGTGATTCCCCACCGTGAATATATTAGGACAGCATCCGATGAGTGGGGTACAGATATTGATCAGGAGATGGACACAGCCCCATCCCACAGCGAGAGTCACTGACAATAAAATATATAATCTTATTCATTTCTAAAGCGACAAGGGCATCTCATTCATGTTACGTTACGCTGAAGTGGAGAATGTGAAACACGATAAACAATGATGCACGGTAGCATGTTAAGGCGGCATACACTAGGTAACCATATGTGTACACCCTCACACAAAACTCAATTTATGTTTATTCTAATCGTCAAAATTATGCATTACAGAAGCATATATCAATATTTATATCTATATCGGCGAGTGTCTATTCGTGTTGTATACAAATTCAAAGGGACCATCTCGACAGCCTGTTGTCACAAAACCCGCTCATTATCTGCTTATAATACAATTTGTTTTAGGTAGATAATCTGCTTAGAATCGCTTCATAATGGCTTCAGTTTTTGTTCAGTATGTGCGGACAATGACACAAATAAACCAGCTCACGACTTATCAGGTGTACGTTTTTAAAAATGTGTTTTCGCTGTGCCCCGCACCATAAACCGAATACGGATATGAGTCCATTATCTCAGAATCAAATAATGCGATATGAACCTATTTGCACAGTTATTATGTGCGTATTTGCGCGAAGATATGTTGATCTAGATGACACCAAAGTGGTCTAACAGGGGTAACTTTTTACAAGGATTAGGTTAGGATTTTCTAAAGATGTTGTTGTCAGAAGAAAAAGGGGGAGCGACAGCAAACAGTTTTGTCAAACTTATATATGATCATCTCCATGATATTTGGAGTATAAATAGTAGGTGCGAAAAATGCAAGGGGTGTCCGGAAAAAGATGAATTTACGCGACTAGTATTTTCTTATTGGAAAATTATTCTAGTTTCTGAATTTATATGTTGTAAAAAATTGCGTGTCGCGATATTCACTTTCCAATGGCATTTCCATGGGTACCTATTCGATTTTTATGACTTTTTTATATTTTGGTATGTGATTCTTTACTTAGAAATAAGTTTTTTGTGTTGTAATGGTGATAACTTGAGCAATATTTAGCGGCATTTCTCGATATTTTGGACTCAGTTCACCTTTGAGAAGACGCAGGCCAAGTTCGAATTTGGTCACCGTCCGATGTATGCATGTCAATCTCGAATAAAGTTCATTGCAAGTACTTTTCATGCTTTATTTATCTGATAGACGAAACATTTGGAAAGATAACCAATTAAATGTTAAGTCAGATGTGGTATCTTTAAGTATTAGCAGCTTTTTATAACAGTACACTGGTCAATTATCGTTTCAGGGAATCTCCAGATAGAACGTTTTTACCCATTTTTCAGAGAATGTGTCAGATTCCCTAAATATTCATAGAATCTGTAGACTCCCTGACGGAATCAGGGAGGTTATAGATTCCCTAAACATTTAAAGGTACTCAATCCGATAAAACTCCTCTCAATTACTATTTCAATGGCTTCGGGGGTCAAAAATATTTGATTGGAGTCGAGGAAGTCACACATCAAAGCTCAGATTTGTTAGATATCGATTTTAGAAATCTATTATTTTTCATTATCGGGAATACTTTCTGGCCCAGATCTCAGGCAATATTTGGGTTATTATTACCACTTGATTTTAGAGTTATCCATCCTTGTCTGTTTGAATAGAGTTTTGGTGTACAAATCTCGAGCAGGATACGAAATTGACGGCAATTATTAGTACTCATCTCGAGAACATAACAAATTTCAAAAATCAATATCTAATAACTCTGAGCTTTGTTTGATGGGTTCCTCGACTAGAATCAAATATTTGTTACCCCCAAAGCCAAAGAAATAGTAATATAGGACCCTCTGATCGGATTGTTGTTGTTGGAATCTGTTGAGATGGGGACCCTCTGTTCGGATTGAGTACCTTTAAGGAAATCTATAAATTCTCCGATTCTGCAGATTCATTGTAACATATGCATATATCATAATCAACGTATCCATGATAGCAATAATCGTCATCACCATCCTCATCACGTCGTCATAATAATCAACACCATAAGCTTCGTTTTCGCAGTCATCTTTATCATCATCTTTATATTGGAAGTTTATCTTTGAAATAATCATTATCAGCGTCATCATCCGTTCTTGGAATCAATATATGCTTTGAAGAACACGAAATACTAATTCAACGCATTGAAATGGAACTCATTGAATTGATAGCATCATAGCAGTTATCCCCTCGGAAAGAAAAGCCATTTTACCTACACCATTAAAGATTTACCATTGGTTGGTTATGCTGGGCTGACACAGTGTTTAGTTAAGTATTCTTTATTACTGGTGAAATTTAGCCTCGTATATAATTTAGTCTCCACATTATTATGAAACGGCATATATATGTAAACCATTTACTACATCTTTATGTAGTTCAAACCATGTTTTCGCACATACATATTTCAGTGGACGAGTGACTGTGTATGGGGTTGGTTGTCACCATTAGTTGATTCATAAACTGTTAGCATTATACACACGAATATTTCATAAGATTTCACATTGCATGAAATTTAAATTATTATAATTTATATGCATAGACATACACACAACGGTATACATATACACGTCTACACTATGAATGTTATTCTATAATTCATCCTGGCTGCTAGAGTCTGGGAAATTTTCTAAATGTTATAGATGATACCATATTATATGCTACTGTAAAGATTTGTGCCAGATGTTCATTATTACTGACGAATTAAGTCTAATTTAGTTTGTATATGCGCTGTGTCAGCACATAGAACAAATAGGAACCTGCTGTATTTTTGGCAACATATAGTCCTGTTGTTCAAAATATCCCTTAACAATATAGATCATGTTAAGGGGTGGGTTGTCATTTTTAGTTACTTTAGAACCTTTCAGTATTACACACACATACACAAATATATCAGTATTTCACATGTTATGAGATATAAATAGTTTCATTTGCATAAATTATGTCACAGCAGTGCATATATAAACTAGAATGCACTCAGAGAGATGCCAACGTGCGCAAAAATTCAATAAACAATGATTTAAAAAATAATTTCACTGTATTTTACTTAATTAATTTAATTTAATGTTAGCAAAAAAAGACAATTACCATTTCTCATTTCATCACAGATAAAAGGCAAATTACTATATTAATCATTTAAGTAATTAAAACCAATTCTATGTTGCCGAAAGGATGATATTTTAATATCGATTACATTTTTTTCAGCGGCATATTTTGATTTTCATTTTCCGATAGTCAAAGTTGACCAAAGTAGCAATTATAAGAAATAATTAATACCATTTGTGTAAATATTGATAGCAGCCAATATGCAACAATAAATATCAATAATTAATTAATAATTAATCAATAACGATCATTTTATGTAATAATAAACTCTTCAAACGGTGTTTGTGTCAACAAATGCGTTTTGTTTTGTGTTACGTTATTCGTCGTATTTGACCCGGAACTCGGCTGAAGGTTAGGCTATTCAGCCTATTGCGTCAAATTACGAAATCGCGTTTTGAATGTCTCCCTTTCCCCGCACGATAAAAAGAGGTCTTCGCACGAACCAAAAATGATAAAACTTCCCAATTATAAGTAAAAATACCCAAATGAAGGAGTCTATGTAGGTCCCGAAGGAGTCTATAGACTCTTTGATGTAGAGTTCTGATCGAGAAAATGTAGGTCGATCTATTTTTTCATAACTCTGACGTATTTTGACCTGGGAGAAAAAATCGAAATCGAGGCTCACTACGAGCATGCCAGTTTTAAATATAGAAACAGGGAATCCCGACAAATGGCGATATCGGCGACAAACAAATAATCGAAAACAACACATAAAATAAACATAGCAAAAACGCGGCACAGTAAAAATGTCAGAACGCCACGAGGTTTTACGTCGTTTTTGGTGACGTCATGGAGTGAAACGGAGTAGGGTGACACGTACCTACCTACGAATCTGTCTGATCGCAATACTGTTGCGCGAGCGCACGTAACAAGTTAACAACGTGGCCATTTGTCTAAAATCATTATGTTTGCTAGGATATTTAAAAATATAGTTCAGACTATCCAGGGGTTTGGTGGGTTGTCATCACCAGTTGCTTCTAACAACCAATCAGTTTATTTCTCATAATTCTATACATCATAGGAATGGAGATAATAATAGTTCATACATGTATATATAAATATTTACATAGGTATGTAGCATTGCACACATAAATACGTCAGTATTTCACAGTGTATGAAATATAAATAGTTACATATATGCATAAATAATTTCACGGCAGTGTCTGGAATAATGTTGGCTTCTAGGGTATGAGGATATTTTTGGTTTTATATAGACATACCATACCAATCACAAATATGACATTAACTGTATGTTATTGTCAAATGTTTTTCCTTTGTTATGTAAACAAAAGCAAAAAACGTTACAGAACACTGCTTTTGTTTAGATCCGGATATGGTAAACATAAAGAGCGTTATCTGTTACTGTTTTCCTGATATGGAAATAATAAAGAGCGTTTATATCATTTGTGTGTGATTAACCAATAGAATTGAGCTGTGTTGTGTAAACAGAAGCACAACTTCTGTAACACGAGCGGGTTCTTTTTTACGTACACCATCGTACGTCTTGACGACAATATACTATTTACGTGCTGATATGTTTGGCATATGAACAAAACTATATATATTTTAATATCCATTCTGTTGATGGCGATTGGAACAAATATGAATATTTCTGCAACGAACGCCGCCCGTGCCTTTAACGCGTCACTTAATTATCGCTTCCAGACGCAATTTGGTTAATCAGATAAGACACCAATTTTGGCTGTTTATCAAGTTTCAAGTTTTCGGCTTTGTTATAGGTATTCGGACTTTTTGTTTCAAAATTCGACACACAGAACACATTACGTTGTGGTTGATTTGATATTAGCCCCAATACCAGCCCGATATCATAACCTCATAAATCCTGAGACCGAAGTCCTAACACCGGGCCTAATATCAAACCAACCAAATTATATCCTACTAGCAGGTTAGCCCGCCACTGGCGGCAGTCGTCAGAAATATGACAATTTTTAGTTTTTTTAATTCATTTTTTAAATTCATTTTTTTAATAATTTTTTTAATTAAACTTTTTGTTTTTCAATGAGTTAATTGTGCCTTTTTAATTTTTTAACTTAATTTTTTGTTTTTCTTTTTGACCCGATTTGACCTTGAATTGATCATTTTCAAGGCCAAGGTCATGTCGGGGTCACAATTTAACCCGCCCATGACACTTCCCGTTGGTAGCAAGTTTGAGCTCAATCGGTTCGAGTCTATAAAGGACACACACATATATATCATTTGTGGGTACCCGTTTCAGGGTGAAGATCACCTCGGGCGGAAAAACTGACCCGATGAAAATCTCCCCCGTTCCTATGAAGCCCCAAGTACGTAAGAATCACACAACACGCTCATGTCTGGATACATACGCTCACGCCCGGACACAGACGTAAGAATCACATTACACGCATACGCTCTTTATCAACGACACTGCGGATACGAACGCTCTTTAACTATCTACGCGATTAAGCCCACAGTGCCGTTTTTGTAACTGAGAGTGGAGAACGGGTGCTGGGAGCTTCTCCAAAACGCCGCGACGACCATTCCCGTGGATTTTTACCCTTAGATGGGAAGTTTGGTCTCGATCGGTGCAGCCGTTTTCGATTCTATAAAGTATATACGCCATATATACACACATATATACACACATATATATACACACATACATAGTTCTCAAAATATATAGTAGACTAGCAGGTTAGCCCGCCACTGGCGGCATTCGTCAGAAACATGATCAATTCAAGGTCAAGGCCAGGTCGGGGTCACAATTTAACCCGTCCATGACACTTCCCGTAGGTAGCAAGTTTGAGCTCAATCGGTTCGAGTCTACAAAGGACATACACACACATATATATATATAATTTGTGGGTACCCGTTTCAAGGTGAAGATCACCTCGGGCGGAAAAACTGACCCGATGAAAATCTCCCCCGTTCCCAGGAAGAATCACACAACACGCTCATGTCTGGATACATACGCTCACGCCCGGACACAGACGTGAGAATCACATTACACACATACGCTCTTTATCAACGACACTGCGGATACGAACGCTATTTAACTATCAACGCGATTAACCCCACAGTGCCGTTTTTGTGACTGAGAGTGGAGAACGGGTGCTGGGAGCTTCTCCAAAACGCCGCGACGACCATTCCCGTGGGTTTTTACCCTTAGATGGGAAGTTTGGTCTCGATCGGTGCAGCCGTTTTCGATTCTATAAAGTATATACACACATATATACACACATATATACATACATACGTAGTTCTCAAAATATATAGTAGATTTATTAATTAGATCGCCTCTTAATAACTGACAATTATTTCAAATGAGTGAATAAAACAAATCGATATCTTCACCTTAATTTAGACGCCACCACCGTCTCCGATTCCTACTCTCATCGATCGAAGTAGATTTTCGGAATATTGCTAAATTGATATTACTCGGAATTGAGATGTCGTAAAACGATATTACTCGGATTGATGATGTCGTTAAATGATATTACTCGGTTTAAGGGCAAATTGAAGATATATGAACATAGTTCGATGACAGGTTGTTCTGAACAAAAATGTCATATCTAATTAATAAGCTGCTATACAGTCGATAATCAGAGGTTTGTTTCATTAAATTATATTGGAGCTCTATTCGAGAAACTCGATTGATTTGTTTCAGAATCTATGCGTTTGATCTGGCTTTGTGTATACTGACCGTGTCGCCTATTGGTGTACACACATCTTTGATCTAATCAGCTGGACTATCAATTGTTCTGAAATAAAAAAGTATTGAAATTCCACCCAAGGACTCAATATAGTATATCAGCATTCAACCGACAGTACAACGCTTGTATTCAAGAATTAACGGGTCGACCAATAATCGTTATACCCATTTATTTATGCATATGTCGCCTACCTTGTAACCCCAAGTATATTGACAGTAAATGCTGGGGATCGTTGGTCGGTAGAACTTTATCTAGAGATGGAACTTGTAGCATTATGTTCAGCTTTGGTTTTTCTGTTTCGTGTTAACGAAGCGATTCAACTCGGAAGTAGAGTTTTCAAGGTAGATGATACCATAGCTTCGCCAGGGCCTTCTTGCGTCTCGGCAGATAAAAGCATCGTCAATGCGACTTCCGAGTTGGCGTGTGCCGTCGGTTGCATGGGGTTTGCAACAGGAACCTGTCAAAGATTCTCTTACAACCAGACGACAAGAGAATGTCACGTGAGCACCGGTGAGATGTCGAGTTCTCAGACAGGATCACCCGTATATGCAGGTAAATTCCTTTATCAGAATCTATGTCACCAGTATATCGCTCTCATCAACAGGAACATTGCTCACTTTGGTTTCACCCCAGTCCGGGGTAAGACTAGGTAGATGAATATACGGACTTTATATGCACACTAACTCTTTCTATATTGAATGGATTCTCCCATTCATTTATAAAAGTATACATTAGAACGGCATATTGTTCATTTGGAGGAGTGTTTACGTAATAAAAACAGACGACAGAGAGAGAAAAAGAACAGATAATACCGAATGATTCATAGTCATTGGTTGGAAATGTTCAGATAAAAAGTTCAACAAACGAAATTCTGAATATTTTCCTTAGTGTACTACTTGTCAATTAGTATAGAAAGGTACACAATCCGATTCGGTGGTCCCCGTATCATCAGATTCCAACAACAACAACAACAACAAAATTTCTTCAAAAGGCGCTTTAGTTATCAGAAATTCAGATTAGATTAATTACCAAACAATAACGATAACCACTGTCAACTCCTGTATAAATTTTTTCCAAAACGTGTTATATATGATCATTTTGTTCAACGGAATTTGCTATCGATAGTATGTTGGTCGGCTCATCGAATATTTGCTAGACCGCCAAATATTCAAGGTGGTGAAAAATAACAGATTTCAAAAAGTAATATCTGATAACTCTGAGCTTTGATTGGTGGGTTCCTCAACTAGAATCAATTATTGTTTATACCCCCCCCCCCCTCCCAGCCAAAGAAATGGTAATTTAGGAGTGTTAATTCGGATTTGTTTATGTATCGTTAAAGACATATATCACTCTTAAAACTACTGTGTGGTAGAACCACACAGTTACCACACAGTTTGTGTAGCCACTTGATCGAGCACAACATTGTGTGGTGAATTGTGTGGCAAATGATCACACATCTGTTGTGTGGCGGTGGCGAACAAACTGTGTGGATCGACCAAACAACTTGTTCTTTGTAGGCACACATTAAATGTGTGCTAAGTTGCGCACAAGATTGTGTGGATGCAGATGAACAGTTTATGTGTGGTAACTGACCTACATAGTTGTGTAGTTGACACACACAAAGATGTTTGGGTCCAGGACATTTATTTGTTCGTTGAATGGACACAAATATGTTTGCACTAAGGAAACAATATGTTCACCGCTACCACACAAGATTGTATTGTTATTGTACACAATGTTGTTGGGCGAGACTACACATATGTGTTAATCACATGCGTACACATTTGTGTGGTTGATCCAAACAATAGTGTTCACCGCCATTACACTATTTGTATTGTTCTTGTACACAATGCTGTTGGGCAAGACAACACATATGTGTTAATTACATGTGTACAAATTTGTGTGGTCGATCCAAACAATAGGCTGCTAATCCTGCAAAAAAAAAATCATATTCAACGAAGAGTGTTTACACCGATATTTATTGGCCATACATATAGTTCGGCTATCGTTGGACGTTTTTTTTCCTGCCATATACATATGAAATGTTATAGTCTACTGATTCTTGACGTGCGGCGTTGGACGTTTTCGAATATTAACTTATCAAACAGCAAACATGCATATCCCGGGGGTCCGCGGCCTTCTTTTGTGTACACAGCAGTAGTACGTGCCACTTGTTGACGGCAATCGTAAAATTGGGCATAAGTGTATTTTGAGTATGTTAGTACTATAGTACTATATATTTGAGAATCGTTGATAAAAATGGGCGTAAGTATATTTTCGATATGGGTGTCATATTTGAGCGTCATATTGGTGAACTTTGATATCTAGGCCAACTATTGCGTGTCTGCAAATAATCTTAACCAATTCATAGAGCAGGTCGCCAGAGCGTCATGTGTGTATATTGTTGACTAACAAGTCATCGTGTGAAGTTGCATTGTAATATCGGCCGACTATTGCAGCAACTAAATAATCTCAGCTTAAGACGGCTTAACCAAATTATTTGCTTAAAGGTTCAGACAGGCATACATCTTACCCAAATCTCGGCCGACTATTAAATGTCTGCAACAAAATAATCTCAGCTTAAGACGGCTTAACCGAATTATTTGCGTAAAGATTCAGACACACATACACCTTACTGTATTTTGAGTAACAGATGAATATTCCTACCTACTGGACAGTGCCTATTCAGCCGAAGAAATGTCTGATTCTGTCAACTGGAACTAGCATCAGTTATGACACTCTTATGTTGTATATCCTACCATATGTGAACTTGAATTATGTCATCACCAATAAATACATGTAAAATCGATTATCTTTTCAATAATAATAATATCTCTGGGTTCTATCGTGGTAAAAATCTTTTGTTTGACAATAGATTTTCCACTCAATGTTTGTCACAGACCTACGTCATAATACTCCCCATCACCTCCACTCCTACCCCAACCACCTTCACATCACTTACCCACACCTATTCATGCGCGTACACAATGTGTACGTGTCGGAGCACAAGACATCCCAAATATGGAGTAGAGTTTAGTATTAGCTCATAGTAAAGCAACGCTCTCTATTCATCTTTCAGCATAAATGGCATCCGTGCATTATCGCGAATTATTGGAAGAGCGTACGTTTATGGAGTTATTGTTCTTAGAATGAGAATCGTTAGTCCTGTAACGGCACTGAATCTGGCGAGGTTTGCCGAATGCTATGCACCCGTGTCAGCTAAATCCACATTAAGAATTTAATTTTGAATAAGGTTGATTTGTTTTATCAGTTTATCACGTGATCACTAAATGTGGCAATCGGGTGTCCGCAGATGCCTGCAATGTATTATTTATAACAATTGGACTCATTGATCTCACGTAAATAATACTCTTAGTTGTTCCAATAAAATAGTTATCAAATTCGATCACCAATAGATTTGACTGTGGAATATAACGACCTTTAACTTATTTATCGATCTATGTTAGAACATGGTCTTAACAAAAAACATGACCATAACAAAAATTACCTTACCTTTATGCATGAATCTAATTTGACCATGCGTAAATATTGTCAGCTTATCGTCTGATGAGCAAATCCGATGTTTACATAATTAAACTGAGGTATGATTGTATTATGTGTACATGTATATATATGGTCATAGCGTGACGAGCAAAATGTGATGTTTACACACTTAAGCTCTGGATAAACAATACATATCGCATCTGCAGCAGTCTACTTCATTGTGAATTAAGTCACTCTGGGTTAGTTGACTACAAACCTGTTACACCACAGCATTGGGTTATTGTAATTTAATGAAAATTTTACACGGAGGTATCGTGATTGCTTTAAAAAATAGTACAACTTCCCGTTTGTAACACATGAATGAAGAGCGTTTAACGTATACGAAATTACTACACACTGAACTGAACCTTGAAATTTATATTTCACATCTTCCCAACAACAGATACAGACATAATCATAGTGTTATACTGTCGCTATGACATCATTAAAGGGGGCAATAAACGCAAGGTGTTGAATGTTAAAGAAACACGAGACAAGGGACGTGATGCAATATTGGTGTGTGAATATTAAAGGAACACAATGCACTCTAAAGGAACACAAGGCATTCATTATGAATGAATGTTAAAGAAACACAATAAACGCACTGGTGTTTGAATATTAAAGGAACACAATGCACTCTAAAGGAACACAAGGCACTCATTATGAATGAATGTTAAAGAAACACAATAAACGCACTCGTGTTTGAATATTAAAGGAACACAAGGCACTCTAAAGGGACACAAGACACTCATTATGAAAGAATGTTAACAATACAAGCGCAGTGGTTGAAAGTTAAAAGGACACAGAACAATATTTAAAGTTCAAATTTTCGGGCTCTTAATGCGCCTTTTATCATTACGTATCGTTTCTCACTCTACAATGCCCAATAATCCATTCACTCTCTCCCCGCTTATAGATATATAACGAAAACGAGAATATCATGTTGATGAAGTTTATTGAAATTTAATCGTTGTCTGAATCTACAACCCATTCATTATTATATCCGTGTTTGGTCAGTTTGACCAATTTCTTCATGATCATGTTATGTATGGGTGATGTTTTCATTCGATGCTGGTATTCTATTAATCGTTCGTAACTTTTGAGAAAGAGGAACAACAACGACGATGATGACGACCACAACAACAACATCTATTTTTGGGGGGGGGGGGGCAAAATAACATGACACCGCCGTTGCCGCCGCCGTTGCCGCCGCCGTAGCCGCCGCCGTTGCCGCCGCCGTTACCGCCGTCGCAGTAAAATACCGCAAAACGCCGCAATTACGTCACTACCAATGACGAGGGAACCTCTCGGTGAAATTGATTTTATAGATCGAAAAGTGAGACCGTGGATATATTGACCAATGACGGCTATTGTATCTTTTGACAGATATGCGTGCCCAGACTCGTTTGATGTTCGCTATCACATTACTATGTTTTAATAGCCGATACTTCACTTCTCGTCTGACTCTCTTACCGACAAGACCTGTTGATTCCCCGTCTACACAGTGCTTCTCCGGCAGACTATTTCATCTACATAAAGTTATCAAACATACGGACAGGACAGATTTTAGGTTATAAGGAACATTTGTATAAAGGAAAACCATATACCGAGACATTTTAGTCAAGTATAAATGAAGCACCAGTGTTCAATTTGCTCTAGTGAGTATGTGCGGAACCATGATTTGATAAGACATGTACAATCTAAGCACACTGAGTTTGTTAACCGACACACACAGCAGCAGCACCAAGCAGCAGCAACAAACAGCAACAGCAGCAACAGGCAGCAGCATCATCAGCCACAACAACAGCCATTACAGCAACACCAGATACTACAACACCAGCAGGGGAAACAGCAACAAAGCGACATAACATCCTGCTTTGATGATCCAATGGCCAACGTCCAAGAAGATTTTCAAGCATCCATTCACGGCGTGTGTAAGTGGACCGACATCTAGTGGGAAGACGTACTTCGTGAAAACCTTGCTACAAAAGTCTGCCTCAAAAATATCACCCGCACCTGACAGAATAATATGGTTTTATAAATATTGGCAGCCCCTATATGACGAAATAAAGTATACCGTCACCCCTCAGGTCAACTTTATACGAGGAATACCAGCAAACTTGGATTCTCTTATCAACCCCCGGTATAAAAATCTAGTTATACTCGATGACTTGATGCAAACTTCATCAAAAGACCAGAGAGTTAATGATTTGCATTCCGAAGGAAGTCACCATTTGAACTTATCTTTGATAAGTTTGAACCAGAATTTCTACTACAACAAAGATCCAACGCAACGACGAAATTGTCAATATTTGGTATTGTTCAATAACCCAATCGATAAGGGATTAATTTCAACATTATCAAGACAGATGTATCCTGAATGTCCTCAGCGTATGGTGCGAGAGTTTTCAGAAGCGACGAGTGAACCGTACGGTTACCTACTGGTGGATTTAAAAGCCGCAACACCGGACACATTACGTCTGCGACAGAATGTACTAAAAGAGGACACGAACCAACATATGGGTGAATGGAATGGCATGAAATACGATGACAGAGAACACCCAGATGAACAGAATGGGATGAAATATTATACGAACAATATTCAGGGTCAACCTAATAAGATGAATAACGATGACAGAGAACTCCCTGGTCAAGGTATAGCATATAATTATATTGTGCCCCAGGGTCAACATAATGGCTATACTAAGGACATAAGGCCACCTGGTGAGCTCGATGAAATTAATAAGAAGAACCGTCAAAACATAGACATTCGAGAAGACATGTCGTGCCCTTGTAATGACTGTGGGCTTTTGTTCGAAGATCATTATGATGTTCAGAGACACGTAAAAAACTGGTGTCAAGAAAATAAGTTAAAACGAAAATTAACTGAGGACACGGATGATAGTCAGAATAAGAAAATTAAAATGAATGAAGATGAATACTTCAAAAGTTTGTGTGATGAGAGTAGAGATAAAGCACAAGAAGAATTGAGTGATAAAGTGGAAACGTATAAGGAAAATGGCTCAACAGAAGTAAAAGTACAAGCTGACAAGGACCTTAAAAGTAAAGATATGAAGCAATTTATGAATGGTTATGCTAGGACAATATTAGCGTATCTGCAGCTGCGCAATGGGACTCTGCACAACAGAGTCATGGATAAAGTCGACAAATATTTGAATAATGGTTATGAAGATCGTGATGCAGTGAAAATGTCAATATTAAAGTACAAACTGACGAAACAAATGGACGAAACAAATGACACTTCTGACCAAACACAGATATAATAATGAATGGGTTGTAGATTCAGACAACGATTAAATTTCAATAAACTTCATCAACATGATATTCTCGTTTTCGTTATATATCTATAAGCGGGGAGAGAGTGAGTGGATTATTGGGAATTGTAGAGTGAGAAACGATACGTAATGATAAAAGGCGCATTAAGAGCCCGAAAATTTGAACTTTAAATATTGTTCTGTGTCATTTTAACTTTCAACCACTGCGCTTGTATAGTTAACATTCATTCACAATGAGTGTCTTGTGTCCCTTTAGAGTGCCTTGTGTTCCTTTAATATTCAAACACCAGTGCGTTTATTGTGTTTCTTTAACATTCATTCATAATGAGTGCCTTGTGTTCATTTAGAGTGCATTGTGTTCCTTTAATATTCAAACACCAGTGCGTTTATTGTGTTTCTTTAACATTCATTCATAATGAGTGCCTTGTGTTCCTTTAGAGTGCATTGTGTTCCTTTAATATTCACACACCAATATTGCATCACGTCCCTTGTCTCGTGTTTATTTAACATTCAACACCTTGCGTTTATTGCCCCCTTTAATGATGTCATAGTGTGTGTACATACAAGACAGTATAACACTATGATTATGTCTGTATCTGTTGTTGGGAAGATGTGAAATATAAATTTCAAGGTTCAGTTCAGTGTGTAGTAATTTCGTATACGTTAAACGCTCTTCATTCATGTGTTACAAACGGGAAGTTGTACTATTTTTGAAAGCAATCACGATACCGTCGTGTAAAATTTTCATTAAATTACAATAACCCAATGCTGTGGTGTAACAGGTTTGTAGTCAACTAACCCAGAGTGACTTAATTCACAATGAAGTAGACTGCTGCAGATGCGATATGTATTGTTTATCCAGAGCTTAAGTGTGTAAACATCACATTTTGCTCGTCACGCTATGACCATATATATACATGTACACATAATACAATCATACCTCAGTTTAAGTATGTAAACATCGGATTTGCTCATCAAACGATAAGCTGACAATATTTACGCATGGTCAAATTAGATTCATGCATCAAGGTAAGGTAATTTTTGCTATGGTCATGTTTTTTGTTAAGACCATGTTCTAACATAGATCGATAAATAAGTTAAAGGTCGTTATATTCCACAGTCAAATCTATTGGTGATCGAATTTGATAACTATTTTATTGGAACAACTAAGAGTATTATTTACGTGAGATCAATGAGTCCAATTATTATAAATAATACATTGCAGGCATCTGCGGACACCCGATTGCCACATTTAGTGAGCACGTGATAAACTGATAAAATGTCCAGGTGACGTACTATATGTATGCATAACTCAATAAGCCGTTTATATGTACAGGTGAAGTATTAACGCGATAAGCTGCTGACGTGCACGGGTGATCATACATACAACCCGTGAAACTAATTTGATGTTATGGCCGTGTTTTGAGAAGTTTGGGAGATTACTTATATTCGGTATGAAATTCTTTTTCAACGTTTGAGGTCTTTTGCATTTAGTTACGGACAAGTCATCTTGGTTGGTTTTTCTTTACGGATAACTGATTTGATTTGGGTATTATCACGTAGTTCTGTGGCAAAACTCAGTGGAAAACCTTCATTAAATTACAATAACACGCGGTTATGGTGTAACATAGATTCGATAACGCGCTTTATTATTTACGTACAAGGCCATACTTCTCAATAGCCCGTGACTATTTTATTCCACGCGTAAGCGACGCAAGTATAGTTGTGACGTCACTAATTTCTATACTCCGTCAACATGAACAAAATTGTTTTTACATCCGGGCGATTCAGACCTATGGGCCCCCAGTGGTGGCCGCCATGTTGGAATAGAATTGACAAATTAATAAAACGAATTTATTTTTCTTCTTCGATCAGTCTGAGGCAACACTATTAAATTTGAAAAACAAATCAACCTTATTCAAAATTAAATTCTTAATGTGGATTTAGCTGACACGGGTGCATAGCATTCGGCAAACCTCGCCAGATTCAGTGCCGTTACAGGACTAACGATTCTCATTCTAAGAACAATAACTCCATAAACGTACGCTCTTCCAATAATTCGCGATAATGCACGGATGCCATTTATGCTGAAAGATGAATAGAGAGCGTTGCTTTACTATGAGCTAATACTAAACTCTACTCCATATTTGGGATGTCTTGTGCTCCGACACGTACACATTGTGTACGCGCATGAATAGGTGTGGGTAAGTGATGTGAAGGTGGTTGGGGTAGGAGTGGAGGTGATGGGGAGTATTATGACGTAGGTCTGTGACAAACATTGAGTGGAAAATCTATTGTCAAACAAAAGATTTTTACCACGATAGAACCCAGAGATATTATTATTATTGAAAAGATAATCGATTTTACATGTATTTATTGGTGATGCCATAATTCAAGTTCACATATGGTAGGATATACAACATAAGAGTGTCATAACTGATGCTAGTTCCAGTTGACAGAATCAGACATTTCTTCGGCTGAATAGGCACTGTCCAGTAGGTAGGAATATTCACATGTTACTCAAAATACAGTAAGATGTATGTGTGTCTGAATCTTTACGCAAATAATTCGGTTAAGCCGTCTTAAGCTGAGATTATTTTGTTGCAGACATTTAATAGTCGGCCGAGATTTGGGTAAGATGTATGCCTGTCTGAACCTTTAAGCAAATAATTTGGTTAAGCCGTCTTAAGCTGAGATTATTTAGTTGCTGCAATAGTCGGCCGATATTACAATGCAACTTCACACGATGACTTGTTAGTCAACAATATACACACATGACGCTCTGGCGACCTGCTCTATGAATTGGTTAAGATTATTTGCAGACACGCAATAGTTGGCCAAAGTTCACCAATATGACGCTCAAATATGACACCCATATCGAAAATATACTTACGCCCATTTTTATCAACGATTCTCAAATATATAGTACTATAGTACTAACATACTCAAAATACACTTATGCCCAATTTTACGATTGCCGTCAACAAGTGGCACGTACTACTCACAGCAGAAATCGTGATTGTCGAATGATATAGTATAGCTATAGTCTTTAATTTCAATAATACAACGACACAAAACAAAACAGCCGTTTAACACATTCACATAATATTTTGGTCATCCGACGAGATTTCAAAGAAATTTTAAACTATAAGCGTGCATGTTCCAGTTCCATCAATGGGTTTCACATCAATAACTAGAATTTTCCCCCAACTTGAATGTATTGGAACAATTCAAATTCAGTCTCTGCTATATATACATGTATATGTATATTGCTATACTGGTTAGCTGTCTTACATCAGACTCACCCTCACGTGTGTTGTGTAGAAGAACAAGCTCTAAAACTAACTGAAGCTTTCTGAGATCCCTTGAATTATACAAGAAAATTAAGGGCTCCAAAGAGGATAGTCTTTTTCAATGTATATATATATCGGTGCAATTTCTGGGGAGAAATTTCGAGTTCACGAAGAATAGATGTCATCGCCTCTTGCACAGAAACCAAATTACAGCACATGACATCGTCATATGTATACCAAAATCATTGATTGTGGAATTTGTGTCTAACTCATACATTCCACCGTGGTTCTTGGTTGGTTGACTAGAGTTTATCTGCGTCGTTGCCAAGGCAGTCATGTCCATATCTTGTTATTTACATCGACGTCGCACCGCGTGACCGCCATGATTTCACCATTGAACCTGTAAGCAGAGAAGTTATTTTGTTTATAACATGCCATTGTGGGAATATTATTTACAGTGTATGTACATCCATAACAGTATTATAATTCATACATTAAAGAGCGCATTTTCAGAAAGGAATATAGTTTTTGAAACATGCTAAATATATACATACGAGTACTACTCATTATAGCTTCACATAATGAATGCTCGGACATTTTATAAATATATTTTACTTTATCTATATGGCCAGATCGATGCCCCATTAAGCACAATCTTGACACGGCAAATTTGCAATTTTACATGCGGAATTTTAGCTATATAACACAATACATTCATATATAAGGATTATAATATGAGAAACATGGCGAGTTTGAAAATAGCCCCCCCCCATTTTATAGTATAAACGATAACTCTTCACCATGTACGTCACTTAATCCAAATGCTAATAATACTTTAATGACACATCTCACTATTCTGCAGTATTTATAATTTTAGATTAGTTAGATAGTTCATTATTTGCTATTATGACATTTATTGAATCACATAATATTCTTCACAATTTAAAGTTTTGGACACAAACGGTGGCTACGTATGTATTGGATATACGACATCACCCCCACCCCGGCCCCTCCCTCGGTAACCGAATTTACGCAAGTTATACACAGCAGAGGAGCCAAAATATGCATGTTAATTTTTCACATCGTCTCGGTAAACCACCAATATAATGGACAAATAAATACCCCACCCACCCAACAATTTGTTTCACTTGGTACATTGATCGTCCATTGTGGTATTTCAAGGTTTATTGCAACAGTGATGCTCATGATCATCATATTCAAATGAAATTAATTTGAAACACCAATTTCACACATTTTGTGTGATTCCGGGTGCCACACATAGAACTTCGTAGTATACGAATATGGCATTCCAGTGGCATCCACAAGTCGCATTCAGGGACGCGGCTCGATGGTCGCCGTTGGCGAGGGGTGCCCACCTTCAAACGTCGAAGTGCACCCCACCCTCCCCTTGAACCATATTTGTAGAATTATATTTACCCTCTCGTTCTGAATTTTCCAATTGGTACCTCAAGCTTTCCAACTATTAGAATTTCCAACCAAATGGAAGTCTTCCACCCGATGGCCATTTGAGGCAATTTTTGTTTTACCAAAAGTAGAAAAATATGTTAGTGTTTGTCTAAAAAAAAATTAAAAAATTCCCACTAATTACTGGTTGAAAAATCAAACAAAGAGAACAATTTCAACCTATTATAATGCATGTGGTGTAAAACTTGCAACTTTGCGTCAGGCATGAAATTTCGAACTGTTGGAATTTTTAGTAAATTTTACCGAAGTTTGGGATAGGGATATAGACACACCCTTCCCAATATCCACCCTGTCGCCACGACACTGGTCTCAGTAGATATTTCCTCTCATCTGCATTCCATATAAACAAACAAAAAACGTCGTTACTTTATCAACATGAGAACCTTACCGTGCAAAATAATAAAATTGTGGTTCTGGTTTAAAGCACGCTGTATAATATATAGTGTGTATGTGATGAACACACATTTGTTCAGTAAATGTCTTCACCACACAGTTGAATTTGTCAATTTACATAAAGACAATTTTCGAGCAGAAATAGGTTTTATGCTTCGGAAAGATGCGTATCATATAGACTACAGAAACAACAGATAAACCCAGATAAACGCACAACTCTAAAATGTAAATATATGACTATGCGATAGGGAATTGTTGAATCAGAAAATCCAAATCAAGTTTATTATTTCGTTCAATCATGTTATACAAAATAGGAGGCCCCCACCCCCTTTTCGTACGCCGTATTCCATGCCCTGTTATGAGGTACGCCGTATTCTGGCCCCTCTATTAGGAGGTATTTGGTATTCCAAAAATACCGGTATTCGTACGCCGACCTTCCAAAAAATGAAGTTTTCATATATTTTTATGTATTCCATATGGCTGTTAACTGGTATTCCGTATTCAGGCAATTCTTCAAGGATTGTCCACTTATAAATGGACAATCGGTGGGACATGACAATCTGCGGGATGGGATGGGATATGGGACAAAATGACAATCTGCGGGACAGAATTTCAAATTGCGTGGGACGGCCGATATCTCGAGGAATACAGGGCGTAGGGGACTCATTTTGGAGTCTAATGAAAGGCCCACAGTCGCCCTATCCACACATATTAACCCCGCCACTGACCGGACACCAGAAGTTGCATTATTTGATCGACAACTGACCTAACATGGGGTGGAATTTGGGATAGAATGACAATCTGCGGGACAGGATTTTCAAATTGCGTGGGACGGCCGATATCTCGAGGAATACAACGCGTAGAGGGCTCCTTTTGGTGTCTAACGAAAGGTCCACATTCGCCCTATCCACACATATTAACCCCGCCACTGACCGGATACCGAAAGTTACACTATTCGGTCGACAACTGACCTAACATAAAATGCCACAAACACGAAAAACTGCGTTGGACATTAATGTTTAGAATTTAGATTTCTCGATGAATACGCTAGCAAACAACAAGTTTTAGGTAGCAAATAACGTAGTGGAATACTGTGCATTCGTTTTTAGCTACAATATGGCTGTTTTAGTGCGAACATTGTAATGGCGAACATGCAAAGACGCGCCGATAAAACATCTAAAACTAGACTCGATGTTTACAATTATGAGGGAAGTTCTCATATTATCCTCCGGTCATACGCGTGGGAGGTTCTGATATGAACATATTATCCGCCTGTCATTCGCGATGGAGGATCATATTATCCACCGGTCATACGCGAAGGATGTTCTCATATTATCCTCCAGTCATACGTAGGGGAGGTTCTCATATGAACATATTATCCGCCGGTCATACGCGGTGGAGGTTCATATTGTCTGCCGGTCATACGCGAGGGAGGTTCTCATAATTACAGTATCGATTTCAGCTGGTATATTCAATATAATGGGGCGTATATTATATAAAAATGTAGGATTAGACACAGGGAATGTATTTTTTTTCATATGGGTCCACCAGGTGGTGAAATTGTTGCAGAAATTCGCTCCAAGATATTCGCACTTATTTTTATTTCAGTTGTGACTAAACGCCCAGATGCCGGAGCCCGGCGACTAAACGCCAAGTTACAAAATAGATCAACTGGTTTGAACGAATGAATATGTCAATGGTAAGACTATTCAAAAGAATACTCAAATCAAATAGTGTTTATAGTCTTAAAAACTTATGTGTCCGCCATTCATATGCGGGGGAGGTTCTCATATTATCTGCCAGTCATACGCGGGGGAGGTTCTCATATGAACATATTATCTGCCGGTCATCAGCGGTGGAGGTTCACATTATCCGCCAGTCATACGCGAGGGAAGTTCTCATATTATCCTCCGGTCATACACGTGGGAGGTTCTGATATGAACATATTATCCGCCTGTCATACGCGATGGAGGATCATATTATCCACCGGTCATACGCGAAGGAGGTTCTCATATTATCCAGCTGAATATACCAGCTGAAATCGATCCTGTAATTGTAAACATCGAGTCTATTTTTAGCTGTTTTATCGGCGCGTGTTTGCGTGTTCGCCATTACAATATTCGCTAAAAACGAATGCACAGTATTCCACTGCGTTATTTGATACCTAACACTTGTCATTAATAAATGGACAATCCAACCACGCGTGGTACGCGAGCTTGGGATTGTCCACTAAATGAAGACATGTTTTGCTAATCCTGCATGTTAGCTTCATATTTAATATGAAGGGCAATAACTCTATAAATAATATTAATTTGCTAAATAACGGTGATTTGTATGAGAAGAAGTGTTTTTGACGAAATAACGGAGATATTTGAAGAAGAGTTGTTGACGAAATATTCGAAGAATATTTGTTGACGAAATAACGGAAATATTCGAAGAAGTGTTTTTAAAGAGCGTGCCCCAAATCTCCCTCAAACCCACCCACCCAACGGAAGAATTTGACTTATATTTCACAAAAATTGATCTGTTGTGGTGTTGCAAATTTCTCACACAAATCTCCGTCATTTAGTAAAGGTACATTCTTTATAGAGTTATTACCCTTCAGATTTAATATGAAGCTAACATGCACGATTATCTATATATGTCGTGATTTAGTGGACAATCCCAAGCTCGCGCGCCACGCGTGGTCGGATTGTCCATTTATTAACGACCATTTTAGGTACCGATTGTCCATTTATAAGTGGACACTCTTATGCGCATTAGGTGTCCGTATTCCACCCTCTGTGTAAAGTGGTATTCCGTATTCCAGGGGGGGGGGGGGGTGTGGGAGGTGGGGGCCTCATCTATGTGAAGATGTTATAATAAAGAAACTTTCCAGAGAAGATGAGGCCTAAGCAGAATGAGGTGCCAAGAAGGTGAATTTAGTTATGCTAGCCCGCTATGCGTGATAGCATCACTAAATTCACCCTCCGGGGACTTCATTCTGCAAATGACAGGCACACAAATCTCAGGCTTGGTGCAGAGAGGTGGCAGAGCAATTTCAGATCATGCATGTGTTTTGATTTCTGAGCTTACCAATTTTAACTTGGTCCATTTAACCCTTTCAGTGCCAATTCCGATTTTTGTATCAAACCATATTTCCTTGATCATTTTTAGAGCTCTTTCCATCAATGTATCATATTATTATAATCAATAAATTCGAATGATCAAGCAAAAATTGGACTTGGCACTGAAAGGGTTAAACCTCAAAAATGATCTAGAAGTAATTTAATAGCATGGACAATATGTACCGGTAGGGTATATAACTATATATAACTAAACAAAACATCAAAAAGTTCCCACCCATATTTTGTAGTGGTGGAATATGATCTAGGTGCGTAGCTAGAGTAGAGATTCATGTCATGATCTACCAACCTCCCCTTGAAGAAACATTTGACACACCCCCAGGACAATATTTTACTCGCCCCAGGACAATATTTGTCTCTGAAAACAACAAATTGCACACTAAATACGGTTGGAATAACAAATCTATGATATATATAGTACAAACTACAACCAGCTTTTGGTCTGAAAAAAATGTTGTGTCAGACATGAAATTTCCAAATGTTGAATATTTTGGCCAAGTTGTGGAGAGGGGTTGAGACCCCCACTCGACTCCCCTCCCCTGTCGCCACAACATTGAGTTGAAGAAAATACAGATTCTATGACGTTAATGAATCTTTCTGGTAGCATATAAAGTCCGTATTGCAGTGTCTCATGTATTTACTGCACTCCACCCCACCCTTGGATCAGACCAAACTCACAGGTTCGCAGAATTTCATCTCATTTAACAAAATATTAAAATTACTGAGTAAAAGCTGACCGTTGAAGCCGCAACAAGTACGGTTAATCTCCCGTGTATATATCGTACTGAAATGCCACAAACATTATCCTCGACTGATATTGATCGGACAGTCTAAGGGTACGTTCACATGCTGGCAATATTGCACTGCAAACTGCAAAAATGCCAGCTGCAAATGATAACTTTCGCGCGTTTTCTCGTATTAGCGCTAAAGTATTGTATTAACAGCTCGACGAATAATGTATGTTATGAGTAGGCGGAGTTTTCATTAAGGCGGTAGCCAATGAAAAGTTGTTATTGGAGAATTGATTTCGGCGGGAAATCAGTGGAGTGTAGTCACTTCTAGTCCTAGATTTGTTGGGTCAGCACACACAAATTTTTTAATTAATTTAATTAAAGTGTGTGTATTGCTCATTTTGTAAATAATGAGTTTGACAATTTTTGTTGTTTTCAAAATTTGAAAATAATATTTGAGTTTGTTTGAGAATTTTGATAGATCTCATTTTAACATAGACAGATATGTCACTATTATACAGAATAGTTTTAAGTTCTTATCTTATGATATTTATGTGTTCATATATCAACATGGAATGTGTAGAGTAAGAACTTTTTCTGTGTAAAATTTCATTGAGAGTGTATTTCCGACGCTAGAAGCTGTGTCCATGCGAGTGTTCGGATAACAGGTTTCCATCATGGTTTTCCCTATAAGGGTTTTTTGGGTGGTTGTTCCTGGACCGCTGCACAGCATTGTTAGAATAGGGTGTAAAGTGAATGCATGTGTATGTACATGTCTTCTGAACAATAAACGCTGACCGAAGATGGCCTGGCTCGATTGCTTTAGTAGTTTGTTATCATTATGGTATAGAATTGGGAATACGGTTGTTTTGTTTTGTTAGCTGGCATTTTTGCCAGCTACCGACTAGCTCGTGCTGGGTCGTCAACAATCAACGGTGATATATGATAACGGCGAAAACCTCTCTGCCGGTAGCCACAACACAAGGCCACTAACAACAAGAAAACTAAGATGCATGCATCAGGTCAGCCATGAACTATTTAGCATAGAATAATTCAGTTCGGTTGCAGTTTCACAACGTTACAACTGACATACGATTACACCTTGAATGTGGAACTATGTAAGAGTGAATATTAATGTTCTAAATCCCATGTTTCACCTTTAGTGGTAATGGGGTCGTACTTTATTAACACGCAAGTAGTGTAATTAAGTACGGGTAATTAGAAGTAACAAATCGTTTAGTTTCTATCGTATCGGCTAAAAGGGGTGAGCAGATTGCTGATGATGAATGCTCTCGTTAGCTGCCAATATAATGTGCATATTTGCTCCGTTACGTTTATACACTGTAGCATTGGCGGGCCAGAGTGTGTTGACATGTTAAGTGTTTGGTTCATTAATAACAGATCAGCAGGGATTTGTCGTGATAACGTATACGTGGAAATATGCTACCTAAACGGTTAAATTAACGGTTGATCTATTACACCACCGTGTATACTCGGTTTAAATAGGTATATTATATAGGGACGTGTGCTCAATTTTGGTGCGGACCGATGATAAAAAAAAATCAGAGGTAAATGTCGGCGGGCGGGAGGGCCATTTTTTCAATAATTTTAAAAGAAATTGAACAGTTGCAGCAGCAGCAAAAAAAGGGTGTACAATTGGCAAATGATGAGGGGCGGCGTGACGTGTAACTAGGATTGAAATTAGATATGCAATTTGGAGATTATTGGATGAGGGATGTTATATTAATTATATTAAAGGGACGAGGGGGCTTAGTTGTCGAAAATATTCATATTTGTTCCAAACACCGTAAACAGAAAAATATTAAAACGCATACATTTTGGTTCAAATATACGATCACTATCGCGTAAACATCATGCTCACATAAAGACCTACTAAATTTTACCTAAACAAGAGTCTGATTGTGTTATAGAAGGCAGCACAATGCTACTGGCTAATCACACACAAATGGTATAAACGCTCTTTATTATTTCCAAATAAGGAATTGAGCAACAAAGAACGCTCTTTATGTTTACCATCATAATATAAAGAAACACCAAGAAAGTTACTTTTTATGCTTTGTTTACATAACAATCGTCAAATTTACGACAATAACATACTGTTTATGAGATATTTCTCATTTGTATATTAACAAAGTATGTCTATATTTGAATATTATTTTCGTTTGTAGCGGTTTTTGACAGGTGGAAATATGGATACCCACAGGATACCCACCAAGGCCTTCCGTACCTTTAAGGTATACTGCAACTTTGTTTCTTGTCAATAGCAGAATACATAATGCTATTAAGAAGTGACACAAAACACAGAACATTTTTTTTAATTATAAGTATTGAGCAGTGAGAAATATTTGAGTCGAGGAAACCAGTAACGAAAGGCGATATTAACATGATTTCTGTAAGCGAATAATTGTTTACGTTCCAATGAATATTAAAATGTACTGAAAACAAACTGCTAATGGGTGCCAGACTTTCATAAACACAAATTATGTATTAATGGTGTAACGACATATTTCGTTCTTAATTGTCTAAAAAAATAGGGGATGGGGATGTTTGGATCTCTAGTTTAACGACATTTTTCGGTCTTTAATAGTTTAATGACATTTTTCGGTCTTTATAATATCTCAAGATATAGGGGGTATTTGGATCTCTAGTTTAACGACATTTTTCGGTCTTTATAGTTTAACGACATTCTCGGTCTTTAATATTTCAAGATATAGGGGCCCTTAGTGGGTATTTGGATCTCTAGTTTAACGACATTTTTCGGTCTTTGATAGCAAAATGGAAGAAGTACATCTTTGGAAAGATGTGGTGGCCCTAAAAAGGAAACTTGTTTGGTGATCTTGAAATGCAGTTTTTCTGAACAGTCTTCCTTGATTAAAGTGATGTGAAACACTCCGGCAGACAACGGGCAGAGTGATCAAATAGAAATTAAGAATAATCTTTCTCAAAGTAGTTATTCGTTACGAATATTAATCCAAATGGATGATACACAACGTCATTCTTATATATTAGTTAAATGCAATGACTCTCGATGGCGAAATCATTTTTGTTTAATTATAGCCGATAGTGCGCCCCGAATCGAGATGTAAATATTTACAATTTGGAGTAGTTCAGACGATGTTCTCTATGAAGTGGTGTGACAGATTTTTTTGGAAATTTTCAGTGATGTTAGTAGAATGATAACATTCCCCAGGTTGGCAAAGTGCCTGAGCACTAACTTATCAATTTCTCGCACCCGAAAAAGTCCATAACAAGTCCATAATATGTCTTTAAGCATATATATAAATCTCCGAAAACAAAAATTCTAAAGCATTAAACGATTTGCTATATTTCCAGGGCATATATTTCATCTGATTTTGCGAGAATCCATATATACTTTTTCACGAGAATCCAGGGTAATTTGCGAGAATATTTACGAGAATCTAGATTTGGATTCTCGCCGAAATATAAGCCCTGATTTCACTCTGAAGTGTGCCTAAATGGCATAAATTGTACCGTGGTTCCCATGTTCGCCAAAGTGGCATAAATTTATTTCAGGATAATACTAATTTTAGGCATTCATTTATATCACTGATATCAGGACAATAAATAGCCATTTCCATTGCATGGAACAAAGAGCGTTATTGTTTATCGGTGTTGTTTTTGGAAGTGGTGGTAGTTAAATTTTATACATTTCGACCCCCAATAAGTATTTCCGAACAAATGAATTATTAACAAGCGTGACATGACATCATTGACGAAGATAATTAACACCGATCTACAAGCAATTAAAGTCTTAAAATGAGCTAAAATTTAACATTTTCTTTAAAAAATTTACATTTTTATCTCTCGCGACATAATTGTCACCAATAAAAACAAATTTGATTCATCGTGGAAGTTAGTCGGTGACTATAAATAATGTCACCATTCAACTGAATGTTGTTGAGCATATTTCAACCAATTTTGGAAGTTTAAATGAATATTTTCTTCACACGCAAAGTAAAATTGACAAATTTCAGGATTTTAGCCTGCTTCGTTGGGACCAAAATTTGTTGTGCACTCTCAAGAAACGTCTACCGACACTCGCTAGGCCAAATTATGCCATGACCATGCTATAAACTAGCTTGAAATTGGCAAAACAATGAATTTTTTTTGGTTGAAAAAATTTACATGGGAATCTCCAGTCCATAGGCATAGAGAACGATTATTTTTCGATAAAAACGAAAATAATGCGAAATGAAATTCGGCACTCGTCAGAATGGTGCAGAATAACATACGAGTCTTGTTATATGCGAAAATTTGACCTCATTCGATAAATTAGTCTCGTAATTAAGGAATGTGGAATTCCGTCGCACTGTAGTGTTACTGTACATGGCCGACGCAATTTTGAAATGTAAACACGCATCAAACACGCATCAAATTTACCTTTTGTGAGAATAACAAAAGCGCAACCTTGATCAAAGTAATACAATACACAACAACACATAGAATAAAACTGATATAAGTGAGAATAAGACGCGTATTCAGACGTGGAATTTGACAACATTTCTCCGCTATAAATATATCTGACCCAGATAACCGAGATGCAGCTGTTTTGCGCACGTCACTTTCCATATTTGGAATTTCCATATATGGGATTTGTGTTAACCTCAATACCGATCAAGTTATCTTAGCATAAACATAAACTATATTGTAATTTATGCAACTACGACCCTGGTAACCCTGATAACTAATAAAATATACCGGCCAATTCATTTTAAGATCGTTATTTCACTTTGCTTTAGGCATAAATACACTCTTAAACGCACATAAACGACCAATTGGCGTTAAATTAAATATACTCGGTATTTATTAATATTAGTTTTTTATTGCTCATAATAGAGTTAGACCCTTGACACCTGTCAGTATATTTGGGCTGAATTCATATGATGCGGTATTATTCCTCGAAATAAACAACAAAGCCGTCGTTACTTAGAAATGTCGTTTGGGCTAACATTTACACAAATCCTCCGTGTGTTCTCCTCAATTGACACGCAGGTTCTCAGTCGACACACAGGTTATCCCAGAAACCGGTGTGAAATAAACAGCCAAGGTTTGGCTGAAATAATTGATTATGTCTGTACCGTCATTGATACGCTCGAATGGCATCGGTGTGTGTTCTCTGTGATTCTCATACACACATAATTATACATGTGTACGGATATCCGTTATATGAGAATATGATGATATGGCGTGATATAAAGAGTACCAAACGTGATGCTTCCCGAGTCATACATATGGGAGCTATATGGGAGGTGGTGGCAGGACTCACTATGGGTATCCATGCATTGTTTCCAAAGTGCTTACTTCGGTAAGCGTGTACAAACTCTCAATTGTTATCGAAATGGTCATGTATAGATCAGAATGGCACATTGAGATATCACTCAATTCAGATCAAGTTGGGGTTCGAATACGTGCCAACACAATCTACCCAGACTGCGATATCGATGTAATTGTAGTGGTTTAAAAGTGACTGCTTGTGTCGTCGTGGTGGGGCGAGGTCTAACAGTAGGTATAATGGGATGTTATAGTCTTTGGCATTGATAAAGCATATAATTATTCATCCCATTTGAATAACAATATATTGTGTGCTTTTGATTAGCTTGTGTTACTATTTATTTGACTTCTTTGTTTTGTTTAGCATCAGTACAACCCCCCCCCCCCCCGTTTTTCTTAACTTATTGTTTTGCTTAACATGAAGACCAACGAGTTTGTGACTAAAATTATTGGAATGACAAGTTTGGAGTTTGGTATGATACCCGGGAAGATTTGAATTCGTCGGTTATCTTCATTGAGCCAAGTGCGGACCCACCATATCCTGTCTAGGTGACGTTTATGGTACTCATATATGAGCAGCATACCAGCGAGAGAGCTGGCCGTGGCGATATGACATTCCAACATGTCAAGTGACATTATTTTGACTGGCCTAAGAATAGAAGCACGCATCGTGTTCTAATATATTGCAAACAGCTCATCAATCACGCAAAACGGCTGTCGTTCATTGATCACTACTAACGCTGTTTTGTTGACAGCGGGCAGAAATTAATCCGTTTTGGCAATTTTGCAGCTGGCATTTTTGCAGTTTGCAGTGCAATGTTGCCAGCGTATGAACGTACCCTAACACCGGGCCGACGCACTGGTGCAATGGTTTGTTCTCCATTGATAAAAACTTCATCAAATTGATCAAAATTTCCTGAAAACAAGCAAAGGTGGAAAATTATCATGCAGAGAAACTCCGAATTATTTATTTATATGTAAATCGATGGTAAAAATAAGATTGGTATCCTCCGAGTTTCTCGTATTGTTCCTTTAGCCGCGACGCACTCGGGGGTTTAATTAAACTGCTTCCAGTATAATTAATGTAAGTTGTGTGTTGCATTGTTCTAATGTGCATGGTCAATATATCGTTAAACCTAGAACAAAGTTCGAAAAAAATATATGCGCATCAAGCCGGGAGCGATTTCACCATCTGATGAAACAAAATAAATAAAAAGTCGCTGAAAACCTGGGAACTTTTTGACGTTTTGACATAAAGTCGAACAAATAACTCAGGGGAATATATTTCTTAGTTATTATCTGTTCCTTAAAGACACGGTTGGCCTTGGCGGTGGGTATCCTGTGAAAATATCTCCACCCGTCAAAAACCGCCACAAACAGAAAGAACATCAAAATGTAGATAGACTTTGTCCGTATACAAATAAGAAATATCGCATAAACAGTATGTTATGGTCATATGTTTGACCATTGTTATGTAAACAAAAGCATAAAAAGTAACTTTTCTGGTGTTTGTTTATATTATGATGGTAAACATAAAGAGCGTTCTTTGTTGGTGAATACCTGATATGGAACTAATAAAGAGCGTTTATGCCATTTATGTGTGATTAGCCAGTTGCATTGTGCTGTCTTCTGTAACACAATCAGGCTCTTGCTTAGGTAAAATATAGCAGGTCTTTATGATAACAAGCTGTTTACGCGATGGTCATGAGAAGAATAGCCGTCTCGTTAGAGCCACATCTAAAAATAGAATCTTTGGGGTCTAAAATTGGTTGTGGGTGTCTCGTTACCTTCACATCTAAAAATAGAATCTTTGGGGTCTAAAAATTGTTTGAGGGTAAAATTGTTTGAGGGTAAAATTGGTTGTACTAAAATATTCCCAAAATATCAAAAACCCAAAATATTTTTTCAAAACCCAAAACTTCCAAAATTTCAAAAACTTCCAAAATTTCAAAAACTTTCAAATATTTCAAAAATTTCCAAAACTTCCAAAATTTCCAGAATTTCCAAAACTTCCAAAATTTCCAAAACTTCCAAAATTTCCAAAATTTCCAAAACTTACAAAATTTCCAAAACTCCCAAAATTTCCAAAATTTCCAAAATTTCCAAAATTTCCAAAATTTCCAAAACTCCAAAAATTTCCAAAACTTCCAAAATTTCCAAAATTTCAAAAACTTCCAAAATTTCAATATAATGAAGATGACGAGCAACCAATTTTCGACTGGCCTGAGGCATTACGTTATGGAATGAATAACGACAGCGGATCAGAATGCATACATATAGTACGTCACTTGGACATATTATCAGTTTATCACGTGATCACTAAATGTGGCAATCGGGTATCCACCGATGCCTGCAATATATTATTTATAATAATTGGACTCATTGATCTCACGTAAATAATACTCTTAGTTGTTCCAATAAAATAGTTATCAAATTCGATCACCAATAGATTTGACTGTGGAATGTAATGACCTTTAACTTATTTTATCGATCTAAAGGGACACTCATTATGAATGAATGTTAACAATACGAGCGCACGAATGAAGAGCGTTGAACATATACGAAATTACTACACGAATGAATTGAACCTTGAAATTTATATTTCACATCTTACCAACAACAGCTACAGATATAATCATAGTATTATACTGTCTTGCATGTACACACACTATGACATCATTAAAGGCGGACAATCCACTCACGGTGTGACAACAGATACGGACATAGGCATAGTGTTATACAGTCTTCTATGCACCCACGCTATGACACCATTAACGTACATTGGATGTTAGGTCTATGACTCTTGAGTATGCACCAATCAATGAGCAAATGAGCAAGAAAATGAGCAAATGAGCAAGAAAATGAGCAAATGAGCAATAAAAATGAGCAAATGAGCAAATAAATGAGCAAATGAGCAAGAAAATGAGCAAATGAGCAAAAAAAAATGAGCAAATGAGCAAGAAAATGAGCAAATGAGCATAAAAATGAGCAAATGAGCAAGAAAATGAGCAAATGAGCAATAAAAATGAGCAAATGAGCAAATAAATGAGCAAATGAGCAATAAAAATGAGCAAATGAGCAAAAAAATTAGCAAATGAGCAAGAAAATGAGCAAATGAGCAATAAAAATGAGCAAATGAGCAAATAAATGAGCAAATGAGCAATACAAATGAGCAAATGAGCAAAAAAATGAGCAAATGAGCAAGAAAATGAGCAAATGAGCAATAAAAATGAGCAAATGAGCAAATAAATGAGCAAATGAGCAATAAAAATGAGCAAATGAGCAAAAAAATGAGCAAATGAGCAAGAAAATAAGCAAATGAGCAATAAAAATGAGCAAATGAGCAAATAAATGAGCAAATGAGCAAAAAAATGAGCAATAAAATGAGCAAATGAGCAATAAAAATGAGCAAATGAGCAAAAAAATGGGCATACCTGTATGCAGGCCTATCAGTGGATGAATAGTCTGCCGGAGAAGTACTGTGTAGACAGGTCTTGTCGTTAAGAGAGTCAGACGAGAAGTGAAGGCTCGGCTATTAAAACATAGTAATGCGATAGCGAACATCAAACGAGTCTGCGCACGCATATCTGTCAAAGGATACAATGGCATTCATTGGTCAATTTATCCCCGGTGTCAGCTCAGTACCCAATCGGGACGAAGCCGAAGGTCAACTCATTTTTTTTGCTCATTATAGTACGTCACTTGGACATTTTATCAGTTTATCACGTGATCACTAAATGTGGCAATCGGGTATCCACCGATGCCTGCAATTTATTATTTATAATAATTGGACTCATTGATCTCACGTAAATAATACTCTTAGTTGTTCCAATAAAATAGTTATCAAATTCGATCACCAATAGATTTGACTGTGGAATATAATGACCTTTAACTTATTTATCGATCTATGTTAGAATATGGTCTTAACAAAAAACTTGACCATAACAAAAATTACCTTACATTTATGCATGAATCTAATTAGACCATACGTAAATATTGTCAGCTTATCGTCTGATGAGCAAATCCGATGTTTATCAAAAATAGTACAACTTCCAGTTGGTAATTACTCTTACGAATGAAGAGCGTTGAACATATACGAAATTACTACACGAATGAACTGAAATTTATATTTTCACATCTTACCAACAACAGATACAGACATAGTCATAGTGTTATACTATCGTACATGTACCCATGCTATGACATCATTCGAAGGGGCAATACACTCAAGGAGTTAAAGTGACACGAAACAAGGGACGTGATGTAATATTGGTGTTTGAATCTTAAAGGAACACAAGACACTCTAAAGGGACACTCATTATGAATGAATGTTAACAATACAAGCGCACGAATGAAGAGCGTTGAACATATACAAAATTACTACACGAATGAATTGAACCTTGAAATTTATATTTCACATCTTACCAACAACAGCTACAGGCATTATCATAGGGTTATACTGTCTTGCATATACACACGCTATGACATCATTAAAGGCGGACAATCCACTCACGGTGTGACAACAGATACAGACATAGGCATAGTGTTATACAGTCTTCTATGTACCAATGCTATGACATAATTAAAGGGGGATAATACACGCACGGTGTGGAATGTTAAAGTGACACGCGGTAAGGGACGTGATGTAATATTGGTGAAATCCCACTCCCCACTTATAGATATATAACGAAGACGAGAATAACATGTTGATGAAGTTTATTGAAATTTAATCATTGTCTGAATCTTCGACCGTTAGATTTACTTCTAAGAGTTTCTTGAATTTTCTCATCGCTTCATCTGCAGCCCATTCATTATTATATCCGTGTTTGGTCAGTTTGACCATTTTCTTCATGATCATGGTATGTATGCGTGATGTTTTCAATCGATACTGGTATTCTATTAATCGTCTATAACTTTTGAGAAACAGAGCAAACTCTGTGTCGATGGTATCCTCTTTTCCCGACATGCTCTCATCTCCTGAAATGCTCTCTTCTTCTTTCACATCATTGGTGACGCGTTTCATCATACTTTTGAATGTGTCCATCTCGTTGACACATCGCTCAGCTTTCTTAAGACCGAATACCGTTCTACTACCGACGCCATTACCATCTTCTGAATCTGATAGCGTTCCACGTTCATCTTCATCTGAATCTAGAACCGCTTCGTCAGATTCATCGGTATCTTCTCCGAAGAGAGTTGGTTTTGTCTCGGACATAACTCCGTGTTTAAGCTGTTTATGTCTTTGTAGATTGTAGTTCGTCGATAAAATAATGCCACATAAATCACACCCGTGCATTATCGCGAATTATTGGAAGAACCATCACTCTTATAAGTAGCGATAAAAAGAGAGAATAAGGTGTGGTATACAACCGTCGCTCTAAGAGTACGTTCGTCCCGGTGCTAGGGTATAGATATTTGACCGCCGGTGATTCAATTAATGCCAATTTATCAGTATGGTACTCTATGTATTCATTCATGATTTGGCTAATCGTATGACACTGATCTTTTCATTTTCTTCTTATTATTAGACAAACCTCCATCAGACACTCTCTTGTTGGTTTGTTTGGACGCTTTACGTGTGTTTGTCAACTTATTTGCTGCAACTTCAGCCTTAGCCATTTCAATCGCTTGAGCGATGGGTGTCACCACGTTAATAAGTGGTTTTAGAACGTCTTCTTCACTATCACTAGTTTTAGTTTTGTCAATAAAGTATCGACCCTGATTATCTGGCATTAACTTCCCATCAACCATATCTCTGAAATGTTTTCTCCACATTTCGATATCTGCTGGAATATACGGGATCGACATGTTTCTTCAAAATGTACAAGTCACTCTTTTTTCTGCATTTTATTTTAGAAAGTTTATCGCCTCTTATAAAAATCGATTATTGGCCATGAATGCCAAATGCACCATGATAGTTATCGATGTCAATAATGCGTTTCGTTGAGATCTTGATTGAGTATGCACCAATCAATGAGCAAATAAATGAGCAAGCAGGATGTTATGTCGCTTGGTGGCGGAGGTAGCATCACCAAATTACCCTCGGGGGACCTCATTCTGCCATCTAAAAATAGAATCTTTGGGTATAAAATTGGTTGTACTAAAATATTCCCAAAAACCCAAAACTTCAAAAATTTCAAAAAACTTCAAAAATTTCAAAAAATTTCAAAAACTTCAAAAATTTCAAAAATTTCAAAAACTTCAAAAATTTCAAAAAAATTCAAAAATTTCAAAAACTTCAAAAATAAGACCCCGGAGGCGGCGGCGGCGGCGCCGGTATTTACCACCGCCGGCGGCGGCGCAACAACAACAAGGCGGCGGCGGCATTACGGTATTTTACTACGGGGTCCGCCGGCGGCGGACCCCGGCGGCGGCGGTGGCACCGCCGCCGCAGTAAAATACAGCAATGCCGCCGCCGCCTTGTTGTTGTTGCGCCGCCGCCGGCGGTGGTAAATACCGGCGCCGCCGCCGCCGCCTCCGGGGTCTTATTTTTGAAGTTTTTGAAATTTTTGAAGTTTTTTGAAATTTTTGAAGTTTTTGAAATTTTTGAAATTTTTGAAGTTTTTTGAAATTTTTGAAGTTTTGGGTTTTTGGGAATATTTTAGTACAACCAATTTTAGACCCAAAGATTCTATTTTTAGATGGCAGAATGAGGTCCCCCGAGGGTAATTTGGTGATGCTACCTCCGCCACCAAGCGACATAACATCCTGCTTGCTCATTTATTTGCTCATTGATTGGTGCATACTCAATCAAGATCTCAACGAAACGCATTATTGACATCGATAACTATCATGGTGCATTTGGCATTCATGGCCAATAATCGATTTTTATAAGAGGCGATAAACTTTCTAAAATAAAATGCAGAAAAAAGAGTGACTTGTACATTTTGAAGAAACATGTCGATCCCGTATATTCCAGCAGATATCGAAATGTGGAGAAAACATTTCAGAGATATGGTTGATGGGAAGTTAATGCCAGATAATCAGGGTCGATACTTTATTGACAAAACTAAAACTAGTGATAGTGAAGAAGACGTTCTAAAACCACTTATTAACGTGGTGACACCCATCGCTCAAGCGATTGAAATGGCTAAGGCTGAAGTTGCAGCAAATAAGTTGACAAACACACGTAAAGCGTCCAAACAAACCAACAAGAGAGTGTCTGATGGAGGTTTGTCTAATAATAAGAAGAAAATGAAAAGATCAGTGTCATACGATTAGCCAAATCATGAATGAATACATAGAGTACCATACTGATAAATTGGCATTAATTGAATCACCGGCGGTCAAATATCTATACCCTAGCACCGGGACGAACGTACTCTTAGAGCGACGGTTGTATACCACACCTTATTCTCTCTTTTTATCGCTACTTATAAGAGTGATGGTTCTTCCAATAATTCGCGATAATGCACGGGTGTGATTTATGTGGCATTATTTTATCGACGAACTACAATCTACAAAGACATAAACAGCTTAAACACGGAGTTATGTCCGAGACAAAACCAACTCTCTTCGGAGAAGATACCGATGAATCTGACGAAGCGGTTCTAGATTCAGATGAAGATGAACGTGGAACGCTATCAGATTCAGAAGATGGTAATGGCGTCGGTAGTAGAACGGTATTCGGTCTTAAGAAAGCTGAGCGATGTGTCAACGAGATGGACACATTCAAAAGTATGATGAAACGCGTCACCAATGATGTGAAAGAAGAAGAGAGCATTTCAGGAGATGAGAGCATGTCGGGAAAAGAGGATACCATCGACACAGAGTTTGCTCTGTTTCTCAAAAGTTATAGACGATTAATAGAATACCAGTATCGATTGAAAACATCACGCATACATACCATGATCATGAAGAAAATGGTCAAACTGACCAAACACGGATATAATAATGAATGGGCTGCAGATGAAGCGATGAGAAAATTCAAGAAACTCTTAGAAGTAAATCTAACGGTCGAAGATTCAGACAATGATTAAATTTCAATAAACTTCATCAACATGTTATTCTCGTCTTCGTTATATATCTATAAGTGGGGAGTGGGATTTCACCAATATTACATCACGTCCCTTACCGCGTGTCACTTTAACATTCCACACCGTGCGTGTATTATCCCCCTTTAATTATGTCATAGCATTGGTACATAGAAGACTGTATAACACTATGCCTATGTCTGTATCTGTTGTCACACCGTGAGTGGATTGTCCGCCTTTAATGATGTCATAGCGTGTGTATATGCAAGACAGTATAACCCTATGATAATGCCTGTAGCTGTTGTTGGTAAGATGTGAAATATAAATTTCAAGGTTCAATTCATTCGTGTAGTAATTTTGTATATGTTCAACGCTCTTCATTCGTGCGCTTGTATTGTTAACATTCATTCATAATGAGTGTCCCTTTAGAGTGTCTTGTGTTCCTTTAAGATTCAAACACCAATATTACATCACGTCCCTTGTTTCGTGTCACTTTAACTCCTTGAGTGTATTGCCCCTTCGAATGATGTCATAGCATGGGTACATGTAAGATAGTATAACACTATGACTATGTCTGTATCTGTTGTTGGTAAGATGTGAAAATATAAATTTCAGTTCATTCGTGTAGTAATTTCGTATATGTTCAACGCTCTTCATTCGTAAGAGTAATTACCAACTGGAAGTTGTACTATTTTTGATAAACATCGGATTTGCTCATCAGACGATAAGCTGACAATATTTACGTATGGTCTAATTAGATTCATGCATAAATGTAAGGTAATTTTTGTTATGGTCAAGTTTTTTGTTAAGACCATATTCTAACATAGATCGATAAATAAGTTAAAGGTCATTATATTCCACAGTCAAATCTATTGGTGATCGAATTTGATAACTATTTTATTGGAACAACTAAGAGTATTATTTACGTGAGATCAATGAGTCCAATTATTATAAATAATAAATTGCAGGCATCGGTGGATACCCGATTGCCACATTTAGTGATCACGTGATAAACTGATAAAATGTCCAAGTGACGTACTATAATGAGCAAAAAAAATGAGTTGACCTTCGGCTTCGTCCCGATTGGGTACTGAGCTGACACCGGGGATAAATTGACCAATGAATGCCATTGTATCCTTTGACAGATATGCGTGCGCAGACTCGTTTGATGTTCGCTATCGCATTACTATGTTTTAATAGCCGAGCCTTCACTTCTCGTCTGACTCTCTTAACGACAAGACCTGTCTACACAGTACTTCTCCGGCAGACTATTCATCCACTGATAGGCCTGCATACAGGTATGCCCATTTTTTTGCTCATTTGCTCATTTTTATTGCTCATTTGCTCATTTTATTGCTCATTTTTTTGCTCATTTGCTCATTTATTTGCTCATTTGCTCATTTTTATTGCTCATTTGCTCATTTTCTTGCTCATTTGCTCATTTTTTTGCTCATTTGCTCATTTTTATTGCTCATTTGCTCATTTATTTGCTCATTTGCTCATTTTTATTGCTCATTTGCTCATTTTCTTGCTCATTTGCTCATTTTTTTGCTCATTTGCTCATTTGTATTGCTCATTTGCTCATTTATTTGCTCATTTTTATTGCTCATTTGCTCATTTTCTTGCTCATTTGCTAATTTTTTTGCTCATTTGCTCATTTTTATTGCTCATTTGCTCATTTATTTGCTCATTTGCTCATTTTTATTGCTCATTTGCTCATTTTCTTGCTCATTTGCTCATTTTTATGCTCATTTGCTCATTTTCTTGCTCATTTGCTCATTTTTTTTGCTCATTTGCTCATTTTCTTGCTCATTTGCTCATTTATTTGCTCATTTGCTCATTTTTATTGCTCATTTGCTCATTTTCTTGCTCATTTGCTCATTTTCTTGCTCATTTGCTCATTGATTGGTGCATACTCAAGAGTCATAGACCTAACATCCAATGTACGTTAATGGTGTCATAGCGTGGGTGCATAGAAGACTGTATAACACTATGCCTATGTCCGTATCTGTTGTCACACCGTGAGTGGATTGTCCGCCTTTAATGATGTCATAGTGTGTGTACATGTAAGACAGTATAATACTATGATTATATCTGTAGCTGTTGTTGGTAAGATGTGAAATATAAATTTCAAGGTTCAATTCATTCGTGTAGTAATTTCGTATATGTTCAACGCTCTTCATTCGTGCGCTCGTATTGTTAACATTCATTCATAATGAGTGTCCCTTTAGATCGATAAAATAAGTTAAAGGTCATTACATTCCACAGTCAAATCTATTGGTGATCGAATTTGATAACTATTTTATTGGAACAACTAAGAGTATTATTTACGTGAGATCAATGAGTCCAATTATTATAAATAATATATTGCAGGCATCGGTGGATACCCGATTGCCACATTTAGTGATCACGTGATAAACTGATAATATGTCCAAGTGACGTACTATATGTATGCATTCTGATCCGCTGTCGTTATTCATTCCATAACGTAATGCCTCAGGCCAGTCGAAAATTGGTTGCTCGTCATCTTCATTATATTGAAATTTTGGAAGTTTTTGAAATTTTGGAAATTTTGGAAGTTTTGGAAATTTTTGGAGTTTTGGAAATTTTGGAAGTTTTGGAAATTTTGGAAATTTTGGAAATTTTGGAAATTTTGGGAGTTTTGGAAATTTTGTAAGTTTTGGAAATTTTGGAAATTTTGGAAGTTTTGGAAATTTTGGAAGTTTTGGAAATTCTGGAAATTTTGGAAGTTTTTGAAATTTTTGAAATATTTGAAAGTTTTTGAAATTTTGGAAGTTTTTGAAATTTTGGAAGTTTTGGGTTTTGAAAAAATATTTTGGGTTTTTGATATTTTGGGAATATTTTAGTACAACCAATTTTACCCTCAAACAATTTTACCCTCAAACAATTTTTAGACCCCAAAGATTCTATTTTTAGATGTGAAGGTAACGAGACACCCACAACCAATTTTAGACCCCAAAGATTCTATTTTTAGATGTGGCTCTAACGAGACGGCTATTCTTCTGTCATGGTATATATGAACGGAACTGTATGCGTTTTAATGTTTTTCTGTTTACGGTGTTTGGAACAAATATGAATATTTTCGACAATTAAGGCCGCACGTGCCTTTAATAATATACTTCACTGCATGTGAAAATCCCAACTAGAAATTGAATGTTTTTCTGTGACTTTTGTGAGCTGATATCGCAATAAACATTGAATTAATTACCGAGGAGAAATTCCATAATTGTACACGACGCAAAGCAAAATCGCTCACAAATTCACTTAAATCGTGAAATTTCGAGTTTGGACCTTCACCTATACAGTGAAGTACATTATGAAGGAAAGGTAATAACTAAGAAATATATTCCCCGCGTTATCTTTTCGACTTTATAAGGTTCCCTGTCAAAACTTCAAAAAGTTCCAAGGTTTTGTACTGGTGGAATATGATCTCTACGTGCGTATAGCTAATAGTAGAGATTCATGACATGATCTATAATGTGTCGAGAAAGGGCCACCAGCACTAAAATAAAAAACATTGAATATTTTATGTCGTAAAATGGCAATAAATCCACCAGAATGACTCCGACTGAACTCAAAGGGTCGCAAGTTTCCATGCTGGTTGACATCTGTGCGAATTTTTTTTTAATTTACTGGAAAATGACGGAATACTACCTCGGACAAAAGATGCGTCCCAGGATGTAAGATTCTATGTCGAAAAAAAGGCAATAACTCCGCCAAAATAAGTCCGACCGAACTCAAAATCTCAGATGCGCAGGATCGCATGCTGATTGATATTTGTGCCAAGTTAAAAACAAATTTACCAGAAAATTACAGAATACATGCTTGGACAAAGTTCGGGACGGACGCACACACCGACGTACACATAGACGGACGGTGGTCATGACTGTATAGTCCTCCGATGGAATGACGGGAGAGAATATATATATAGGGATGTATTACACATGAACGCAGTGCAAGCCAATGGTGTCTGTCATTTGCAGAATGAGATCCACAGGTGATGAATGTACATCGGGCTAGCCTCATCAAATTCACCCTCCGGGGACATCATTCTGTTGAGACTTAGGATAAGATTGAAGTTCCCCAGTTGAAGTTGGTGATGTTCATGGGGTCCCCACCCCCCTTTTCGTACGCCGTATTCCATGCCCTGTTATGAGGTACGCCGTATTCCGGCCCCTCTGTTAGGAGGTATTCGGTATTCCAAAAATACCGGTATTCGTACGCCGACCTTCGACACCTTCCAAAAAATTATAATAATAATAATTTAAATGCGATTTTTGTCACAATAAATTAACAGTTTGACATATATACAGAATTACAGATCGTCGATCATCTTCATTTTGGATCATTTTAGATGTGGACACTGCGGGATGACCGGCGTTCGTACGGCAATAGAACATTTATCCTGAAAATTCCATTTGGCTGTTAAATGGTATTCCGTATTCCACCCTCTGTGTTAAGTGGTATTCCGTATTCCAGGGGGGTGGGGGGTGGGGGCCTCATATAGATACGGACATTCTCACAAAGGTGAATATCTTGCCAATTTAAATATAATCTTACCTTAACTATAGAAATAATCGAAGAGACCGCCCAATATATCGAATTTCGAGATCTACCACAATCAACAAGACTCCATGTGTACACTTTACGGCAGCATGTGAGCCTGTACGAAACAACGACGCGCGCGTGACCACCACGTGAATTAAAAAAACCGACGTCACACACAAATATGTGTGGCGATGTACACATATATGTGTGGATATTGGGTGATACACACATATGGGTGTATTATGTACACATTTATGTTCAGATAATGCATCCACACAGTCATTGTGTGGAAGCTGCCACACAGTCCTTTTTACAGTGATATACACAAGTCAATTAAGAAAAGTCGGGTCCATATATAAAGAGGGTTTTATTTGTTTTTTTTACGCCAATTTAAAAACAAATTGGACGTATTATTTTATTTGTCCGTCCGCCCGTCTATCCGCCCGTCTGTTCGCTTTTGGTTTATTTTCATGAGCCCACTCACCCAAAACATTTTGCAAGTTTTCAAAACGAAATTGCATTGGAGTCATATAGACAATAAATTCCAATATATGTTTATCGTGCTTTAATAATAGTAGCTGCTGACAGTTATCTTAAAAGTTCAATCCGATTGGACACCCTCTAATATACTAGAACAACTGGATCGTACACAACATTGATTCATTCATGGAGTTATGAGCTTTGCTGGTCAGATACCGACTTTCAAAAGAGGCATGAAGCAGGTTTTGGCACCCAAACTTAGTAATGATTAGATATGTTAGAAATAAAGATCGCGTCTAGTTTCCATTTCCTTAAACAACAAATTCAATATATAGATATTCCTAAAATTTGCTTTCAAAGTTTTCATAGTTTCCGATTTGTTTTATGTTCTAGTGTTTTTCACGAATTTCACTGATTGAAAAATTATGTTTTGTTCACCTGGTAAGTCGAGATTTAGGTTAAGCATATATTTTCCTATCCATCAAAGCCAGTTGAATTGACGAATCTCAGATTATTGACCGACAGCGGTAACTGACCAATCGCGTTACGGTAAACGAAGTTCAAGGTCAACAACTTCCAAAACAATAGAGCCTGCCGATGATGCATTTACGCTCGTTTTAAAACGTTGTTTAACACATGCAATAATATAACTTCTTTCCGAGATTTTAAATATGGCTAATTGTGAAGTCCGCAACTTAATTTTATTGGTATCATGTAGTGTTTATGGAGGCTAATTGTGAAGTCCGCAATGTTTTCTTAGTTATATATATAACTAGAAGGTGACCCGACTTCGTCCGGGCTTTGACCTTGAATTGTCTATTGTGAATGCCAAGGTCAAGTGGGGTCACGATTTGACCCGTCCAAAACACAGTGCCCGAACAAAAGTACCCGACAAAAGTACCCGTCGAAATCCATCCGGTTTTACCCGATTTGACCTTGAATTGACCATTTTGAAGGTCATGTGGGGTCAAACACCAACACCCCAAAAATGGTGGAAATCGGCCCAGCGGATACCGGGAAATCGGCCCAGCGGATACCGAGATACCCTATGCATAAAATTTCGTCCGTAAAAATCCGCCAGTTTAACCCGATTTGATTTCCACTCAAGTATATAAACGCGCCTCATATACACACGCTCATTAATTATCAAGTTAGGTGACCCGACTTCGTCCGGGTTTGACCTTGAATTGTTTATTTTGAAGGCCAAGGTCAAGTGGGGTCACGATTTGACCCGTCCAAAACACAGTGCCCGAACAAAAGTACCCGACAAAAGTACCCGTCGAAATCCATCCGGTTTTACCCGATTTGACCTTGAATTGACCATTTTGAAGGTCAGGTGGGGTCAAACACCAGCACCCCAAAAATGGTGGAAATCGGCCCAGCGGATACCGGGAAATCGGCCCAGCGGATACCGAGATACCCTATGCATCAAATTTCGTCCGTAAAAATCCGCCAGTTTAACCCGATTTGATTTCCACTCAAGTATATAAACGCGCCTCATATACACACGCTCATTAATTATCAAGTTTCAACGTAAAGATAAATTACCATCGGTGCCCGAGATATCGCCAAGACGTCTGAAACAGTCAAATGCATCGGCCGGTTAAGCGTTAACGTGATCTAACGTTATGACCTCTAACGACGTCATAGAAGTTACGCATTGTTTTTATCCTGATGGAAGATAGTACCACTTCTTCTTGATAATTGAGGCAGATAACTAAAACGGATACATACGCATTATATATCGTTGGAAAGAGGAAACACGAAAGATTCTAACAGTGTCATTATTATGACTGGCATTTTATTATTCGCGCTGTTTCGAATCGATTTGTAAGCACCGAACTCAAATGAAAGTCCCGTAACACAGCGTAAAAACAGATTTGACCTCGGCACGTGAAAAGTTGACCTCGGATCTGAAAATCAATAGGCCTATGTTACTCCTGGCCCGAAAATACCCCCACATACCAAGTTTCATCGAAATCGGGTCGGCCGTTTTCGAGTTCATCGATTACACACACACACAAACAAACAAACACACACACAGATCTTCCAAAATATATAATAGACTAGCCGATGAGCCCGACGTTGTCCGGGCTATTCAAAAACCAAATTTCAAGTCCGGGCTATTCAAAAACCAAATTTCAAGTCGATAGCTCTACCCGTTTCCGAGATCTGGTCTGCGCATGCGCGAAGCTGGCGTCGCACGGGCTCGGCGACCCGATAAAATTCGTATCCGGGGCAAGATACATTCACATAGCAAATTTCAAGTCGATAGCTCTACCCGTTTCCAAGATCTGGTCTGCGCAAGCGCGAATCTGGCGTCGCACGGGCTCGGCGACCCGATAAAATTCGTATTCGGGGCAAGATACATTCACATAGCAAATTTCAAGTCGATAGCTCCACCCGTTTCCGAGATCTCGTCTGCGCATGCGCGAAGCGGGCGCCGCACGGGCTCGCCAATACGACAACGTTCACCGCCCGGTCAAACTACACACACGTACCAAGTTTCGTCCCGATCGGTCGAGAATCGTAGATTTGTATAAATGACAGACAGACAGACAGACAAACAAACAAACAAACAAACATACATACAGACAGAGGTCTTCAAAATATATATGAGACTAGAAGGTGACCCGACTTCGTCCGGGCTTTGACATTGAATTGACCATTTTGAAGGTCAAGGTCAGGTGGGGTCACGATTTGACCCGTCCAAAACACTCCCTGGAAACAATTACCACTATGGTCCACTAAGTATCAAATTTTGTCAAAATCCGTCTGGCAATTTTCCAACACCAACACCCCAAAAATGGTGGAAATTGGGCAAGCGGATACCGGGAAATCGGCCCAGCGGATACCGAGATACCCTATGTATCAAATTTCGTCCGTAAAAATCCGCCAGTTTTACCCGATTTGATTTCCAATAAAGTATGTAAACGCGCCTCATATACACACGCTCATTAATTATCAAGCTTCAACGTAAAGATAAATTAGCATTGTGTGGTAAATTTTAACTAATTATTTTCTCGCAGTCAAAGTTGAACAATTTCGATGTTGTTGACATTGACGGCTTGGGGCCACCGGTAGATTCCATTTCGCAACAACGAAGTATCATTTCAGCTAAATGGATTCTTGGATGAGATTCCAGACCCGCGGGGTAAATGTAAACAGCTTGAGCCTATGCGTGGTGTGAATATACAAAAAATAAATATATCGACAATAGACCTCAGAATATTAGCTGTAACAAAATTTATATATCAGAAATTGTAATAAATGATATATTTTGGGATAGATGCACGATTTTTAATAGCCTGCAAATTGACAATATATATTGTAAATGTTATAGTTTTGGGAAAAATACACAATGCGTAATTGCATGCCTGCAAATTGCTAACGTTCGTCGACGTATGAATATAGAGTTATCCTCCCTGCATCGCAGTGCTAAATCCGGCGTGATAGCACTGCGGATCCCGAGATATGAGTTTTGAAGGTCAAGGTCACGTCGCACGGGCAAATCAATAGGCCTATGTTAACCCCCGGCCGAAAATACCCCCACGTACCAAGTTTCATCGAAATCGGGTCGGTCGTTTTTGAGTTCATCGATTACACACACACACACACAGACAGATACACACACACACACACAGATCTTTCAAAATATATAATAGACTAGCCGATGAGCCCGACGTTGTCCGGGCTATTCAAAAACCAAATTTCAAATCGATAGCTTCACCCGTTTCCGAGATCTGGTCAAAAACCAAATTTCAAGTCGATAGCTCTACCCGTTTCCGAGATCTGGTCTGCGCATGCGCGAAGTTGGCGTCGCACGGGCTCGGCGACCCGATAAAATTCGTGTCCGGGGCAAGATACATTCCCGTACCAAATTTCAAGTCGATAGCTCCACCCGTTTCCGAGATCTCGTCTGCGCATGCGCGAAGCTGGCGTCGCACGGGCTCGGTGACCCGATAAGATTCGAATCCGGGGCAAGATACATTCACATAGCAAATTTCAAGTCGATAGCTCCACCCGTTTCCGAGATCTCGTCTGCGCATGCGCGAAGCGGGCGCCGCACGGGCTCGCCAATACGACAACGTTCACCGCCTGGTCAAACTACACTCACGTACCAAGTTTCGTCCCGATCGGTCGAGAATCGTAGATTTGTATTAATGACAGACAGACAGACAAACAAACAAACAAACAGAGGTCTTCAAAATATATATGAGACTAGAAGGTGACCCGACTTCGTCCGGGCTTTGACCATGAATTGACCATTTTGAAGGTCAAGGTCAAGTGGGGTCACGATTTGACCAGTCCAAAAACACTGCCCGGACAAAAGTACCCGACAAACGTGCCCGTCGAAATCCATCCGGTTTTACCCGATTTGACCTTGAATTGATAATTTTGAAGGTCAAGGTCTGGTCGGGGTCACGATTGTACCCGTCCAAAACAATCAGTGGACAAAAGTAACCCCACGTATAAAATTTCGTCGAAATCCCATCAAAATTGGCGATTTGACCTTGAATTGACCCAATTTCAAGGTCAAGGTCACGTCGCACGGGCAAATGAATATGCTTATGAGACTCGCCATAAGAAAGTACCCCCACATACCAAGTTTCGTCGAAATCCCGTGATATTCGGGCGTTTGACCTTGAAATGACCCGATTTCAAGGTCAAAGTCACGTCGCACGGACAAATTAATATGCCTATGTTCGTCCCCGGCCGAAAATACCCCCACATACCAAGTTTCATCGAAATCGGCTGGGCATTTTCGAGTCCATCGATTACACACACACACACAGACAGATATACTCACACACACACAGATCTTTCAAAAATATATAATAGACTAGAAGGTGACCCGACTTCGTCCGGGCTATTCAAAAACCAAATTTCAAGTCGATTGCTCCACCCGTTTCCGAGATCTGGTCTGCGCATGCGCGAAGCTGGCGTCGCACGGGCTCGGCGACCCGATAAAATTCGTATCCGGGGCAAGATACATTCACATACCAAATTTCAAGTCGATAGCTCCACCCGTTTCCGAGATATATAGCCCAATGTCATTTGCGGATACCTCGGCCGGTGATGAGTTAACGCGACATCGGCCGGTTAAGAGTTAACGCGATCACGTCACGATATGTTGATGGCGTAATATATTTACGCAATGATTTTCGATGAGCGAAGCATGGTCCTGCGTTCTTCCCGATAATTAAGGTAGAAACTTTAAACGTACACAGGCGTGTGATACATCATTGGAAAGATGAAGCGCCACAGATTTATTATTCGCGCTATATCGAATCGATTTGTGAGCACCGAACTGAAATATATTAGCGCAAAACGGCGTAAAAACAGATTTGACCTCGGCACGTGAAAAGTTGACCTCGGATATGAAAATCAATAGGCCCATGTTCGTTCCCGGGTCGAATTACGTGTCCGTACCAAGTTTGGTCGAAATCGGTCCAGCCGTGTTCGAGTCCATCGATTACACACACACACACAGACAGATACACACACACACACACAGATCTTTCAAAATATATAATAGACACCACAATGAACTTCACGTATGGGCATGCATACTTGAATATTTATTAACCCATTTCACCACTTATACTGTGGTATTCGAGCATACATGAAGCCATCGACCCGCCCGATCCCAATATCCATTACAATTAACTATACATTAAGCCTTTACAACGGGAAGGACGGGCCGGCGTATATATATATGATACATGCGCAGTTCACAACAGAGAGGGGAGAGGAGTTCTCAGCGCACGTGCAAGTCGTTCTAAAGCATTGAGGAACCGGTTTATTCACACCTCATTGGAGACGATAAAAGAATAACAAAAACACACCAAAAAAAACAGAAAAACATGGCGTATTATGCATACTGTCATGAGGTCAGAGTTATATTTATACATATGTTTATGCATTAGTTCTATATCATCCTTAATTTTACACGACATCTATTTCTTGCTTGATTTCGCTCAAAGTTATATATGGTATTTTTCACATTTGCGCTAGGAACATCTCTCCGCCTGCATATCAAAAAATGGTCAATTATAATCATAGAAACAGTAGGACTAACATGTCAGATATACTGAGATATATGTACATCCGCGCTGATTATATAATATCGCCTTCCTGATCCTGTCCACACATTCCACCTCCAGCAACAACTAGTGAGGAAGAAGAAGCTACGTAGGATTCAATGGAACCAAACCACACATATGTAGGGATAAATATTTAACATCTGGAGGCTGTATACAGACATGGAATTGACAAGCCAGCTACTACACCCCCGTGTACGTGGTATCGCCAAAACCGAGGGTATCGCCAAAACCGAGAATATGGTAAAGTCATTTTCACGTATATGATATGGGGATATGTTTGTTTCTCATCGTAATACAGACATCGAGCATCGTATGTGTCTGTCCACACGAAGCAGGAGTATTTATCCACTAGTTGTCATTTAGTTTTCCCAGATCCGACCATTATTTTTTTTTGGCGAATTTTTTCAATGGTGTTTTTGCTTTTGCTCACTCAAATTTTCGAGAACATCCATTCACTAGTATAGTTCCTGGACTCCCACGCTTCCAAAACAAATGCCGGTATATAGTTGAATCTGTCAATGAAGCATACGATTTGACAGAAAATTAAAAAATCCTTGTCGCTCTCAATATGCGCGCGATATGAAGGGACCACTGTCGGTCCAGAAAGATGCGAACGGCACAGATGAAGATGCGACCAAACGCCGAGTTTCTGGGCAGTAAATATGCGTATTACTTAAGGAGTTCTGATGAGTGTTTGTATGTGTATCTGAGACTGATCAATTGGACTGCGAATGTCATCTGAAATATGAATCCATAACATATTCGAAATATTGTGTGCATATATATTATGAATGTGTTTCAATTGAAATTAATTGAACATCCATCTCAGCATTCAGATTTGCGATCTCAAGAACGTGAATGAATGATAGCGCGATGACTTGATCACACCCACGTGAATGCTGCCGTTTGTATGCATGCACCTAATCGGATATTCGTTTAGTATTAACATGCTTGGAGTTTGTATATAGACCACACATGCCGGACGACACGCTACGGCGTATCAACGATTTGTTATAATCATGTTTATTTTACAGACTTTATGACTCGTTCCCACTCGAGTAGACCGTTCCGCGACAATGAAACCGAATCATCTTATCGAATATGCATATATCGTATTGCTCCAAATTATGCAATTCTGGCTTTTTAAGAGTCATCAGATAATATTGTAACGATTCCATGTTAACCTTAAACATCCGTATACATGGTGTCCATTTTTCTCTGTTGAATGGTTTGACAGAGGTTAAGACTCCGCCCCAACAAAACAAATACTCTCCCCGAAGACAAATAAATTTATGATGAATGACACGTTATACTCATCATCGGGCCTCGTGAAAGTTTGCACGAGTGGAGCTATAATCACAACAATTATCTCTGTCTGTGAACAAAGCAAAAACAGCCAGTCCGCATAAAATCATAATAAAATTATAATTGATCCCTTAATCAGTCAATTCGTCCGGTCCCTTGTGTGTTGCGCGGATATTTTGTGGCATCTCGAATTTAGTATTATGAAATACCATGTCTGAATCAGATGCGCCATTGGAAATTGTGCCCATAGACGAAGCGTTAGGGAAAGTCAGATGTGACTTGACGCTGAACACCCATAACAATTTTGGTTAGAACCATAAACCAAACTCAGGACGGAGATAATATTCATGTCGGTTAAACATACATATCAATTACAGTATATGCAACCTATACAATAACATAATGAAGTCTTGTGTAAATATTATGCCCACTAAATATGTGGTCCTAGGGCTAAATTAGAAAAGTTTTAAACTATAGTGCAATTTACATGTGCACATAACAATCATGGCAGTATACACATGTTCCACAGTGAAGTGTTTATTATAAATAGCAGTAACTTTGTTGTGTGTGTGTGTACATATATGTTCGGATGTTTAGTGTGTTAACATAGAATCGTTACAATTTTATCTGATTCTCTCAAAAAAAAACAGAATTGCATAATTTGGAGCATTACGATATATATATGTATATTCTATAAGATGATTCGGTTTCATTGTCGCGTAACGGTCTATACTCGAGTGGGAACGAGTCATAATTTAAAGTCTGTAACATAAACATGATTATGACAAATCGTTGATACGCCGTATATATAGCGTGTCGTCTGGCATGTGTGGTCTATATACAAACTCCAAGCATGTTAATACTAAACGAATAACCGATTAGCTGCATGCATGCGAAACGGCAGCATTCACGTGCGTGTGATCAAGGTATCGCGTTATCATTCATTCACGTTCTTGAGATCGCAAATCTGAATGCTGAGACGAATGTTCAATTAATTTCAATTGAAACACATTCATAATATATATGCACACAATATTTAGAATATGTTATGGATTCATATTTCAGATGACATTCGCAGTCCAATTTATCAGTCTCAGATACACATAAAAACACTCGAAAACTCATCAGAACTCCTTAAGTAATACGCATATTTATTGCACAGAAACTCGGCGTTTGGCGCATCTTCATCTGTGCCGTTCGCAACTTTCTGGACCGACAGTGGTCCCTTCATATCGCGCGGATATTGAGAACGACAGGGATTTTTTAAATTCTGTCAAATCGTATGCTTCATTGACAGATTCAACTATATACCGGCATTTGTTTTGGAAGCGTGGAAGAAAAAATATCTTGACGATGTTTCTAACTATAGAAAATATAATTTCTTGTTCTAGATTAATTGTATAGCTTTCTTAAATTTCTAGCTATTCTCCCAAGATAATCGCAGTATCTTAAACTTATCTTATTTCAAGAAAAATAAACTTATGTGAGAAAAACAATCTTTCCTACATTAAGAAAAAAAATCTATACTAAGATTTTTTTACTAGGATTTTCTTACTTAGATTACGGTGTTTTCTTAAAGTAATTTTCTCAGACAAGAAATTTTCCCACCCTTTCATTTCTTGACCTAGGAAATATGTTGGTCTTATTTTTCTAGCTATTCTCCCAAGATAATATCTCATTTCAAGTCTTCTTTTTTCCTGAATTGAGAAAATATTTATGGCAATGCAGGAACTATACTAGTGAATGGATGTTCTCGAAAATTTGAGTGAGCAAAAGCAAAAACACCATTGAAAAAATTCGCCAAAAAAAATATAATAGTCTGATCTGGGAAAACTAAATGACAACTAGTGGATAAATACTCCTGCTTCGTGTGGACATACACATACGATGCTCGATGTCTGTATTACGATGAGAAACAAACATATCCCCATATCATATACGTGAAAATGACTTTCCCATATTCTCGGTTTTAGCGATACCCTCGGTTTTGGCGATACCACGTACACGGGGGTGTAATACGAAGGATCGCAGATATTTCAGCACCCATCACTGACAACGACAGTGACGACGACGCCGTTTGAATTTGTTAATTGTTATGTTATTATTATATTGTCATTATTATTATCAGTTTCATATTTCATATAATTAAATAGATAAAGAATACTTTTAAACAATGGTTCTGTTATATGGGGCCGTCTTCGCGTGGGGCCGTCTTCGTATGTGGCCGACTTCGCGCGGGGTCGACTTTTCCTGAATTCCCTGATAATTGCATTAATTGAATGACATATTGAAACCAAATTATGTCCGATAAACATGCATGTTCAATTATGTGGTCTAAAATGAGACAAACAATAAATCTCAACCTTTTGTATTTTTCACATTGGAAACACCCTTTTGTGTGCCCTTAAAATTCCTTTGGGGCGATTTAGGACACTATAAATGAAACGTGTCCAGACTTGTAATTATGTTTAAAGAAGGTATATTTTGTATTACTCATAAAGCCAACATAGTGATGTTGTGATATTTGTTTTTATTACCCCTTGGTGGTGTCCGAAATAACCCCGACAACTCAACACTGTGAACGAACATGTCTTCGTTGAAATGTAGACTAAAGATATTATTGCGAAGTATCGGAAGTGTATGTAATCCGATCAGTAGATTTTTGGTCCGCATTTAGAGATTTTCTGGTGTGGTGAATGAGAAACTTTCAGTGATTAGCCACAATTGTTGTAATGATTTGAAGGATTGGTTGTTTTAACGGAGTAGTTCTGAGGTGCTGCTTTCATGAAACATTGAAGGCATTATGATCAGTCTCCATAATCGGTGGTGAATGAAACCTTATCGGAAATTATTTCATAATGACTCTCGAGATTGTTTGTAAATCATTCAGTGTTCAGCCGCCGTATATTGGCTTCTGTCAGTCAATTGCAGACCTCTATTTCGATAGAAAGTAGAACAAATAACAAAGAAAAGATACATGCCAACCGAAAACAATTGTAATGTCGAATACGAGAACCGAGAAAATAACAGTTTAGTGTATTTGCCGCGAGCTGGCAACACGTCACCATTATAACATGTCAATCGTCAAGGCGTTTGTCATTTTGTTGGCAATGGGTGTTTGGTTATAACCAATAATATATTGGTGTATCAATGAAATGGCCCTTGTATATTTCGCGATGAACCTTTTGGAACCAATTGGAACGTATGCGCCCTTTGTGAACACATCATACATGACGCATATATGTGTGTACATATTTCACAATTATCATGCAGTGCAATATGCAAAAGATTGAACTGACTTATTTTGATGTGTTTAGTCAGACCTAAACGAGAGGGGTCCATGTAGAAATTATAGCACTCCCATGTTCCTTTTCACTAAGTAAGAACTCTTCGACAACATACTATTTATTTCAAGTTTGGCACGTCCGATTTTAAAAATGTGTACACATGTTTCCTCACCAAGCACATACTATACACATATATACACACATTATATATAATCAACTATATATAAATATATAGAATTTGTTCACAATCACTACACTAAAGCTCCAATATATTTTATATATGGCTAATAATGAGCTAGATGGCGTTACCATTTTTGACTATAGTTTTCTTGTAAGTGTTGGCGACAAAAATAACTAAAGAAGTAATTACGTAGGCGTGTTTAAATCGGGAAATTGACAAAGAGAGCTGATCATGTTTGATTGTGTATATAAAGAATTCGACTACAGCTTATTTGTGCCGTTTAAATACAATAACAAAGCACCTTCACATTGTTACTTATTCACACGTCTGATATCATCGACCAGACTAAATTGCACTTACTATGGCGCTACTGGCATACTCCAATTGCGGCGAAGGACTATTCATGTCTAAAACTTGTTCCATTAGTGATACAAGCACTTGTGTAAGAAGTGTTGCTTGTAAAACAAAGCCTGTTTGTCTCTTGCTATCCACCTGCCCAAACTGATTTATCCTTGTAATAGTCGCTGATTTCGACAGAGTACTAAATAGGACTTCTGCATGCCACTAAAGATACACTCAAACATAGAGCATCGATGGGATTATTCATGTTTAAATTTGTACATAGCCCGTCTGTGTTACACTATATCCTGTTCGGTTATTGGTCAACTGCCAATTGGGTCACCCGTTTCATACCCGTAACACGAACACGACGTCACAAATTGTTGACCTATCACTGAAATCATATGGGCATAATGTGGAAATTGACTTCCATAAATCATTTACAGTCACCAATATCGAAGAAATTGGAAGAACACGGATTGTCCATTGTCAATGTATTAGTCGGGTACCAGATATGATCAGTTATCTACCACTGAACTACACAATCATAAATGCCGGATCATAGCCAATCATAATGATATAATTGTGTCTGTAGTAACGAATAAAACATATACAAAATACCATCATACTTTTTAGAACATGGACACAATGTTAAACTAGAAGTCTCCGGTGCTCTTAATGTGGCAACAGATAACTTGAATATGGCATATTAAGTTTGTATGATCGTTATATTGATAAATGAAAAAAACATAATTTCGAATATTAAAACGAGACTGTCCCTGTAGTTAAGGAAGTTAACGCCACATATGCACCAAACAACAATCGAAACAATATATATACATGTTGGTTGCGCATGTCTTCCGAAATATGAGAAAGTTCCAGATAATGTATTTGACAAATGTTGGGTGCTAAATATGCCAATTAACTATAGCCACTGTTTCATACAAAACGCGACTGTAACTAATGATGGCTGTTGGTCAAGATGAATTTCACCTATTTTTTATTATCAAAACTCGATTGCCCAAAAATTCCACAAATACTTACCTAAACTTGTCACCCCCATGATTAGTGTCACATATGATACTGTATTACTATAGAAGCATCCCAATGGAATCATCCCTACTTATCATTCGAAACAGAAGCGTCACGTTTGGTATAAACTGACCAATCGTAGTGTTCGTGTGCCCAGTCGTGATTTCATCGTTTACTTGCGGCAGCATAGCCATTATATGTTATCGAAGCAGACGAGTTGCGAAGAGGGCGAAGCGTCGCGGAAAGGGTAGTTATCCGTAACATTTGATTTACCACCCTTTGCTCACATCGCATGATATATATCGCGCCAAAATCTGGACCAAATGACCTCTGGATTACGTCATTATTTCACTGAAGTGTGTTGTGATGCAGCAATTAATATTTGGATATTGAGATGATTGATTATGGTTCATATCTTATAGCTAAACAGAACAGGGGTGCATATATTGGATGTTTCTATGTGGGCGGTGGAGATGGCAGTCAACCCGTACAAATGTGCGACATGGAGTTCGGGGCCCACATCGAACCAGTATACTGCGTGAGTTACTGCGCCGCAAAAGGTAATATAACTTGCTAATCGCCCCTCTTGTCTGCCCACTGTAGAGAACAGGGTCACCACCCCACTGCGAGGATTAGGAATCCCCTAACGTGGCGGCTCGTTTGCTGTGAGCTGCGACCTGAAGGAATGGATAATGGGATCTTTGTCGTTGAGTGGACCATAACGCGATACTGTCCTTCCCCTGAGGGTTATTATGCTAAAATACAATATTTTGACCCGACCTTCACTCTTGACAAGTGCCCAACCCAATAAATCGGATTGATAGTGTCGAAGCACCGGAAAGGGGCTCTGTTCACTGACTTTGTATCCCATATCGCTATCTGAAGGAGTGTGAGTTACTCGCCGATGATCGGTGGTCTCGTCTGGGTCATTCTTCCAGCCAATGAAATCACTGCTATATTACCATTAGTGCAGGGACTTTCCCTCCACCAATAAAACTGACATTTCCATGCATGGCTGCTGAAAGCGATGTTAAACACCAATACATAAATAAACAAAAGGTTGATCGTGCAATGCCCTCCTGTACGGCAAACAGTTAGTGCGCATTATTTAATTAGATTTCGATTGTCCCATTCTTGTTATTGAGTACGTTCAATCAGGTGGTGCTCAAGCGATCGCGAGAATGTGAGAGAGTTGCAATAGTATAGAAATCAGTACGAACTTGTCTCCACCGTGTTTAGAAATTGATAGGTTGTCGGGAAAGCATATATTCACAGTGGATCAACGGACACAAACGAAAGCCGGAAGTCGCAGAGTTCGAGGCGAGGAATTTGTGTTGTCAAAGTTTGCAGACACTTTCTGACACCATTTTTGCTGCTAATAAACACATTTAGACACCACTTGTAAACAGTTTAAGGTGAGTGAATATTTCGTCACTAATATTCGTCCCCCGACGATCAGTTAGAATCAGTTGTCAGTGCTCTACCACGGAAACAATGCAATTTAATCATCGCCGCGCGACGATTTCTTCCACAAATTATCCCAGAAAATGTAAATTTTCACAATCATCTCAGCAATTTTTCGCCACAACCATTATACTGACCGAAGCGCCTGTCCTCCTCCCACAAGTGCTTATATTGAGTATTGTCATGGAGTGTCTCAGTATTCCAAATTTCCAATTTATATACAGGTACCCGCTTCAAAATTACTGTCCGGTTAGTCCTGTACACCCCGACATTTAGTCGCGATCGATCAGACCCGGCGAATAGTTATTGGTATTCACCCCATAGTCGAACTGGGTTATTTGGTTGGCTGCCTTTCGCAATATTGACACATTTGGCTACCTTTTATCTGTTGCAAAGCGTATGCTGTTTTACTTTTGTTACCGTACACATTTTGCTAATTTTTTTCTCCAAACAGTATAGTCATAATCATAATAATCATAATGATCATAATAAATAAAACTGAACGATTCAGTTAGACTCTTAGTCCCGGTACATACCTACACTTGATTTTAGAATAATATGATATAACTAACAGTATGTTCACGGAAGGTTGGTATTGAATTTGATATGATTGAAGTGGCAATATAATAGTATAAACATTCCCTCAGATCGCATGTAAGTTCATTGATCAAAGTATTTATAAGGAAATAATTTCAGTACTATAGAAGCTACAATGTCATCCCAACCAGGGGCCCAGGGCAACAGCTACAAGATAGGTTGGGTGGGGTCGGGATATATTGTTCAATAGCTTGATATTTCAACCAGTATTTAGTGTGAAATTTGGAACGTTTAGAACAAAATTCGAATAATTGTGTACGTTCAGTCAATTGTCTGACTCAAATGGTAACCAGTTGAAACATTCCCACCATAGGGCGGTGTTAGGTTGGAACTTTGCAACAGTTGTAAACTTTGAGGTAGCAGTTGGAAAATTTAGACCGGTGGGGTGCGAATGGAATTTCTCGTACTTTTGAAGCTGGTCAAAGCTGGCACGAAACGCTGAATGAATACCCGGAAAACATATCCAAACAAATACAGCTTATTCTATTAGGCTATAGGGATGCATGTGGATACATGGGGATCGGGGTATCAAGCTCGACAGAACTGTTTTTATTTACGACCTATTCTGTACGTTGAAATTATTATGAACTGTTGACAAAATTTAATGTCAGCCCAATTCCTCACTATTTTTGAAAAATTGAAAATTTGAAATTCCTATTTCTACATTAATTGATATATGATTATTTTGAATCAATATGTGGACATATCCTACTTTCAGTCAAACAAAGGGTTTTTCCTCGTTGGAGTTCACATTAAAAGTGTACGCCATATAAGTTAAATGGGTGTAATTTAGTTCATGGCCTTGTAATATTTTCGTTATAATAAATAACCCTTCATAATAATGAACATTCATACAAAAACACGAAATCGGTAATTATTTGGCATTTATAACTCGTTTTTGTTTTCCCACTGAAAATTTGATTGGGGAATACATAACATAGAAAATAGAATATCAAATTTGTTCACTTTATTCGTCAATAAATCGGCATATGGCAATACAAACTGGAACAAATTATAAATGTTGACTCTCTTCCCATTAGGTTCATGTCATTGTGATGACAGGATGTACATATAGTACCACACACGAACATACACATGTTCGACTAAAAGTTTATATATAGTTATTAGTATACCACAAGTGGGCAACGCATGCAAAAACTGTCCAGATACCAGAAGAAAGAAATACCCAATTATTGATATGCAATCAGATAATGAAAACAATTTTAAATGGCTTCCCATAATTCCATAGTTACAATGAACTGCAAAACCTGTTTCATATGGATATAGAATCAATATCATATATTTGACTTACCCCCATTTCGAAAGGAAAATCGTCGCATCGTTTTAGTTGCATGTCCGTGCATCCGTCTGTCTGAAGTGTCTGTTAAGCTACGTTCACGCAGATGGCAAAAATCGTCTGGCAAATTGTCACGAAATTCCTCATAGATGGCTACTGCTACTAGTATATATTTTAAAGGTTTGGCTGACAGTTTTGGAATTATAGAGTATGTGTTTATTGAAGATTGTGTTATCGCTTAAATGTTAGAGCTATGAAATACATGGTTGATTCTTGACATATATTTGCAGGCTAATTTAGAGCAATTTAGTTGCATAATCTCCCTGAATGATACTGGTAAATGGTAAATTAAGTAGTTTATTGCTCACCCAATGGCTTATTTGTGCGAAATACAGCAAAAATACAGAAGATTTCAAAACGTGTGCCAATACGGGTACATATAACTCTTAAGGCTATCAGAACGGTTTGATTATTTATATACAACAAAGTCAATAATGTTCAATCATCGGCATCCTGGTTTCTCTTCCTGTCGTCTGCTTGTTTTAGGGTCTTCTTCCGTCTTCATAGGTTGGGTGTGTCTGCTCGTCTTCTACTCGGTTGAGTTCCGGTTGAGTTCGTCTTCCTGTCGTCTGCTCTTCTTCTTCCGTCGGCGCATCAGTGGGACGTTGTTAGAACCACAAGAGTCATAATGTTACCTTGTGTTTACGTCCATACTTTCGGCTGTTTGTCCTAGCGTCCGAGAATTCTTGATACTCGCTGTGTGGTCAGATAGAACTGGTTATCGGTGTCGGCTTTCTTCTTACTAAATACCCAGAGGGCGTTAATGACGGCCCGGTGCATCTTCACGGCGCATCGGTTCCAGGCGTACCTAGGGTAATCGGGCGATCGTCATCTCCCTATGGGTCCTATAGACTCTTCTCCTTATCCATCACGCTGCGTTAGGTTTCGGTAGCTTTTCTAGGCGAGACATCTGGTCTCGCTAATCCTCAAGATCGTTCTGTTTACTCCCCAAATCATTTCCCTATGTATGTGTCGGGGATGATTATTGCATGGACGTGCGCTAATTCGTTTTGGTGCCCAGTACTTTGCGATCTAGATGTGGTCAACAGCGGCGCTGATATGTGTGGTAATCGAGCGCCCCTCTGACTTAGAGATTGCCTGTCTTCTTCCCGGGTTGAAAGTTATGTCCCTGGGGTTGTCTTGGCACATTACTCCTTCACTTTTTCGATTTAAAGTTGATCTTGAAATCGCAAGTCCAATTCGTCGCTGCGCAGCAGGTCGATGATTCGTCGAAGTGTTTCGCAACAGCGGCATCGGCGATGGATAGCTGGTTCGATGTCGGCCGTCTCCGTGCAGATCGGGTCGTCTGGGCGTCTCTCAGACAACTCCGACCTACTGGCTGTGACTCTTTCGGTGTAAAACTATGATTGAAATTTCATGGCGTCATCATTTTCGTTCCGGGTCGTTATTGGTTATGGTTGTGGGTGGGTTCGGCGTTCGGGTTAAAGGTCGTCCCAGTTTTCTTGTTCCAGGTGGGCCGGGATCGGAGGTGCGGGTGGAACGTACCCGACCGGGTGCCCATCATCTTCGCCGAAACCCTCGTCCCACAACCCGTCGTCGCACCACTCCTCGACGTCGCTGGCGTCCTCGCCCTCACTGTCTTCCTCTTCCTCGCCGTCCTCGCGATCGGCCGGGTACACATAGGGTACGTGCAGGCCCTCATCGATTCGCCGCTGGCAGTTGGCGAAGAAGGCCCTCAGTGTCGGCGGAGTCGGGGTTGTTTCTTCGGCGAGGACTTCATTTTCTGGAGACGGGGCGAGTTCTGCCTGATCGGGCCTGGCTGTCGCCTCGGCTCCGGCGATCGTCTGACCGGTGGAACTATAATAATTAGACAGAAAACGACGTGAACATGCTGCGTGAATAACGTGATTGATTTCCTGACGTTAAATATATGACTACATGTCAGGGGTGTTACTTTATCTCCAACAGCTGATAATACAATTGATTAGTATTCTCAAGTGAGAAATGATTCGAATGTACACCTATGTGCCAACGATGTTACTGGGGCGAATTGCCTATTAACATTTGAGATATTTGGACTGCATCAATGCTGATCTACATGCAACTTACGTCATTATGGCGATTCGTAGATTAAAATTCGGAATACGATGAGAGGAATGCCCAATGTCTATATCTATATACATGCGATCGATACTAAGAACAACGCGACAATCGGTACGAACAAAATGTGGAATACATAAATACACAATATAATATATATAAGTGATACTAATCCAAATCCGCCACAGATGTGGTTAGCCTCTGACGGCTATAATTGGGTATAGGCGTTCTTGAGTGTTGTCCCGAAATGGCGCAGACGGTTTTGATGCATCCGTCTCCATTGCTTCGTCGATGGGTCCTTTGAACACGGCCATCGGGATCTCCTCAGGTCGCTGGTCTAACTGCTTATTATACATAATGGCTAACCTTGGTAAATGTCGTTTAACAAATTTCCACCCGAATCGGTGGGTCAAGATAATGAAAATTACTACTGTGACTACGTTACTAGGGCAAAATACTACCATGGCCATCTCTACCATTCATTGGGGTAATACTTTTTTGTTCACTAAGTCAGTCGTGTGAATATTTTCGATCGCATTTAATTTGCGCGGGATTCGCTTCAACGTAGTAACCCTAATGATGGCGATATTCGCGTCGGTGTGGTACTCGTCATCTCTTCGCGCGTGGTTGTAAAGTTTAAAGGTTTGTTTATTAAATTGCTACGCGTACGTGCTGGGCTTCATGGGGACGTGTGATATGTAATTGATCCGGAAATGACTCACTATTCGCGGTTCGGTTCGGGGCATTGGGCTCATTATTTTCAACATTTACGAAGCCAGGTTAGACTCGTCAATAAGACAGTTAACAGCGGGGTCTCATTCATTCTATAATGAATTCCAGGTCGAAAGTTCGGTCGCTTTCTCATCTACATTGCTGCTACTATCGAGGACACTGAGGATAGTATAGTTTGCAGTGACGTCTTACTTATTAAGTCGCTGCTCGCTCCATTCATGAGCTGCTTACACTTGCGAGGGGCCGGTACGGGCCTACATTCACGAGGGGTTTGTTCAATGGCGGCCACTTCCATTAACTCATCCTCTGAGCTGTCATCACTCGTAAACATCTTTGTTACTTTGCGCCCGTGTCGACGAGGCGCTGGAGCGCGTCGTGCCTTGGCACTCGATTCTGGTCTCTCGTCCATGGACGAGTCAGGGTTTTGTAGCGGCTCTGAGCGAGCGAGTCGCGTTTTTCTACGCTGTAAGCGCATCTTAAGCTCGCTTAAAGGGACATCTTCGTCATCGGAGTCCGAACATTGTCTCCGATATCGAGCGATTACATCATCTGGTAATGGTTCTGTTTCATCGCCAGAAGACCCACCCACAGGGTTAGGGGCAGGAACGTCGCTATCTTCGTCTTCGGGGGGGGGGGGGGGGGAACAACATACGTTTGAGCACGCTTGTTGTTGTCAGTTTTGGGGATTTCCCATTCAAGGTTGGCCTTGCGCATGTGTTCAGCGTGGGATTGTGTGACTTTTCCAGTTAATTGATTCCTTAACTCGAAAGTAACGGGCGTTATTTGCTTGGTTATGCGGAAGTAGGGTTTCCATTTACTTTCAAGTTTGCTTTTTCGCAAATGATTCTTAACATAGACGGCCTCGCCAATCTCGAATTTGGTGTCTGCGGCCTTTTTGTTAAATTTCGCTGCTTGTTGGCGTTTCGCCTGTTTCACGTGTTTGTGTACCACCATAAAGGATTTGTGCTGTTGTTGCAAAGCTATCTGATGGTAATCTTCTCCCGCGTATTTACGCCTGGGTTTTAGGAGATTGTCTATTGGGAACACGACGTCTCGGTTGTACAACAAGAAAAAGGGGGAGAATTTTGAAGTTTCATTTTTGTTAAATCGAATCGCAGCTAGTGCTTGATTTAAATGGACGTCCCACGTGTTTATTTGGTCTGCCACTTTATTTGAGACAATGTCTTTAAAAGTCCTGTGAAATCTCTCCACTCTACTGTTGCTCTGGGGGTGATAATAAGACGTAGTCACGTGGTGAATGTTCAAGGCCTTCAGCGTGTCCCTGACCTTGTAATTAATGTTCTCACTGCCGTTATCGGTAATTATTTCTAGAGGGCATCCATGTCGCGGGAATATCTCGTCGATCAAGAGATGAACAACGTTATCGGCTGACTTGTCCTTGATCGGAAACGCTTCTGCCCACCCGCTATATAAGTCTATGAAGCTGATAATGTAGCGGTTACCCGATAGCGACGTGGGGTAGGGGCCTGATAGGTCCAAACCAATTTTGGCAAAAGGGTAGGGGGCGTGTCCGTTATTTGCATTTTAGGGGATTGTTTTTGCAGAGACCTGACTTGGCAGGTCACGCACTTTCCAACGTAACAGTTTAGTTCCTTGTACAGTCTGGGCCAAAAATATTTCGACCTAATCGCATCATGCGTTTTGCTACTCCCACGTGGCCGTTATCATCGTGGTATTGTTGGATTATGTTGGTTTGAAGATGTGCGGGCACCCAAAGGCGTGGGGTCGGTTCTGCGTCAGCACTCGAGAGGTAATAGAGTACCCCGTCAATCATCAAGTGTTTGTCATTCCGGGTGTCCTCGCCTTTGTCGAGGGCCTCCAGAACTGACGCAATTTCCGGGTCTTTCTTTTGTTCCTCAAGCATGTTGAAGCCTGGCTTGTTGAACAGTAGATTAGTAGGTTGGTAGGCCTGACCAATTTGAGTTTTATTCGGCAGTTCCTTTGGGGTTACCTCGCAGCTTGCGAAGTCTTTGGGTTTAAATCGAGACGAATTCAAGGCGGCGATTTCCGCTTGGGTCTCGGCGACAGTAAGGTTATTGTCGTTTATATCTACCTCTACTTCTGCCTTCTCTCGTTCCGAATAAGCATTAGGTGGCGTTCGACTGAGCAGGTCTGCGCAGTGATTATCTGGGCCAGCTATGTACTCAATGTTACAGTTATATCCAGTTATGCCCAAAGCCCACTGTTGAATTTTCTTGTTCTGCATGGGTGATTCCAAGATATACTTCAATGGTTTATGATCTGTTTTTATCGTGAAAGTGGCGTTATGAAGGTAATGGTCCAACCTTTGTAATGCGAAGTGAATTGCATATGCCTCTTTCTCCACAGTTGGCCATCGGGTTTGAGTATCACTAAGTTTGTGTGAGAGATAATAAATTGGTTCTTCAACGCCATCTGAGCCCAACTGGGTCAGACAGGCACCGATGCAAAGGTCGCTTGCATCAGTATACAATGTATAGGGCGTGGCCGTATTTGGGTAGGCCAGGAGAGGCACTGCCGTGAGATTTTCTTTTAGTTTGTCAAACGAAATTTGGGGCAAGCTTGGTCCCATTTGAATTTGGCATATTTTTTTGTAAGCTGTACCAAAGGTTCAGCGATTTGCGAAAATGAGGGGACAAATCTGCGGTAGTAGTTGCTCATGCCAATGAAGGAACGTACTTCTTTGACTGATGTTGGGGGTACAAGCGACCGGATGGCCTTGACCTTGTCGGGGTCAGGTCGGACGCCGTCGGTATCAATTATAAAACCCAAATACTGTGTTTCTTGCTTTAGGAATTGGCACTTTTTTAATTTTAATTTCAGTGTATGTTGGCGCAACTTGTCAAAGACTTTCTGGATATGTTCCAAGTGTAATTCTAGGGACTCGCTGTAGATGAGGACGTCGTCTAAGTAGGCAATGGCGTAATCACCCATCCCACATAACACCTGGGCCATCAGCTGGGAGAAAACCCATCCAGCGTTCCGGAGCCCAAAAGGCATGGAGTTGAATTCAAAGAGACCTCGGTGGCAAGCGAATGCCGTCTTTTGCTTGTCCTCCTCTGCGACCTGGCACTGCCAATAGCCACTTTTAAGATCGATAGCGGTGAAGAATTTAGACTTTCCAAGAAGTGCCAAAATATCGTCGATAACCGGACGTGGGTATGACATAGGCTTGGTTATGGAATTTAATTGTCTGAAGTCGACGCAAAATCGTTTCGTGCCGTCGCGCTTGTCAACCATGACAATAGGCGCCGAATACGGGCTCGAACTCGGCCTGATAATGTCTGCTTCGAGCATATCATTTATGGCAGTGTCAACCAACGGTCGTTTATTCAAAGAGGTGCGATACGGGCGAAGTTTTATCGGAGGGTGGTTTCCCGTGTCAATATGCATCTTGACTGTGCTCGTCTGCGTCAGCTCAGTGTCCTTGTCGGCAAAAATGTCCGAGTTGGACTTCAAATTTTTTATCAGTGTCCCTCGGTATTGCTCGGGGCATGAAACTTTGGTTAAATTTAATCTTTTCTCGACGGTAGCGCGCGCTGACCTAGAGTTGTCTACCCTGTTACGGTCGGCGTGCCCGGGAGCATAGCCATTGTCGCGGTAATTACGGGTTGTCGGGGACCGGGAGCTTTGCGACAAAGAGTTGATTTCATGATTGGTTTCGGGGTCACACACGATCGTTTTGCCGATCACACTGCCCCGCCGTAGGCGAAACGTTTTGTTAGTGTTATTTTTTAGTCGTACATGGGGGGGAAGATATCCAGGGTGGGGGGGAAGATATCCTGGGGGGGAAGATGACGTGTTACACCGGGACCTTGTTCCTCTTGCCCACCCCAGAAATGGAGCTGCCGATTTCCAGACCGGGTTCTGACGCTAGGTAGCCTTTCTCGATTTGGGCCACCTCTACTAATGTCGACTTGCGAAGAGAAGCTAAGTTTTTTGATTTTCCCATACATAAAGTTGATGTTTGGGGCTTTAAGCTAACCTTGCTGATCAATCTCAGCAGGGAAGCTATGTGCGCTTCCGATTCCAATGGGACGTACACGTCACTGACCTTGAGGCATCCCAGGTCATAATATAGTCTGACCCCCCGAGAGGTCAACCAGTCCCTCCCTAAGATCATATTCCGGGTCATATCATTCGCCACATAAAATTTATGGGTTAATTTTAGTTTCGCCATTCTGAAGGTTAGTTCCACGCTACCAAGTACGCCCAGTGACTTCCCATTCACGGAGCTAAGGTTGATGTGTTCCCTAGTTAGTTTTGGTCGGAACTGTAATGCGTCATAGACGCGTTTGTGAATCAATGATACTTCCGCTCCACTATCCACTAATGAGCGATATTTATTTTTACCTATTCTAACTAAACACGAGCTGGGGTTCCCCACAATGTTGTTACTAATGAGAGGATTCCTTAGTTTTTTGCGTATGTGTGCGGGGTCATTAGTCGTGGTGGTTCGTTTAATGTCGGATATCTCCGGCTGTGACGCGGTGTATCATGGGATAGGTCACGTGATCGGTTCGGCTGATCTCGGCGGATTCCCCTAGGTGGCGTTACCGGCGCGTTCCATTGCTTTTGCTTCGAATCTCCGGATTTAGAGGGGCAATTTCTAGCCAAGTGATTACCTTCGCAAACCCAGCAAGATACGTGCCTTCGGTTTTCGGTCTTAAAGGGGCAGTCGCGATCGAAATGGTCACCACCGCTTCGACATGCACCTGTCTCGGGCGTGATCGGTGTTCTCGGGTCGTGTGGTTATCGCGTGCGCATATATTGCAGGTCGCTCTCTCGTTTTTGTTTCTGAAACTATCGATTTCCATTGCTTCCGGTTCGTTTTCGTTGTAATTTTCGCGGCCCGTTCGTAGGTTGAATACCCGTCGGATCCCCATTTCCCGCTTGGCGATTTCGGCTGCCAATTTTAGTGTCTTCGGCGCATCCCTGATCAACTTCATTTTCAAACTGTCGCTTCTTAAAGCGTCAATATAAAACCCTACGAGTTGGCCTTCAACCGCGTTGATCGCACCGGTTTGATCTCGGTATGCCACCGTCGCGATCTCCAAAATTCGTTCGGCAAGCACATGTAAATTTTCGTTTTGTTTTTGCTTGATTTTTCTTAGCATCGAAAAGGCGAATTGATTGTCATTTATCTCGGCAAATCGACTAGATAATTCGGTTTTTGTGTCTTGCCACGTGGCGTTAGGATTCGTGGCCAAATATCTTTGTAAAAAATCTGAAACGGGGCCCGTGGCGCTCTGGAATGCCATATAGGGCTTATTTGCTTCGTTAGCGCCGGTTAGGATCACGCATTTTTCTATCGACTTGACCCACCCGTGGTATTTCGTGGGGTCCCCGTCAAATGACGTCACTACCTGTGTCACCGTAGTCATGGCCATTGCAGCAATTTGAGAATTGATAGACTCTGTTAATGGGGCGAGAACACCAGCTGATTGTTGGGTAGCCATTATGATAATAAACAATTAGACTCACGTTTTGCGAATTTTCCCAGACTGTTTTTGTTCACACTGTTCCTCTTCTGGTTTCACGTCGTGTCTGTGGTTAGCGTTCAGATCCTGGCTCGAAGGCACCAGTTAAGAGATATGTGCCAATACGGGTACATATAACTCTTAAGGCTATCAGAACGGTTTGATTATTTATATACAACAAAGTCAATAATGTTCAATCATCGGCATCTGGGTTTCTCTTCCTGTCGTCTGCTTGTTTTAGGGTCTTCTTCCGTCTTCATAGATTGGGTGTGTCTGCTCGTCTTCTACTCGGTTGAGTTCCGGTTGAGTTCGTCTTCATGTCGTCTGCTCTTCTTCTTCCGTCGGCGCATCAGTGGGACGTTGTTAGAACCACAAGAGTCATAATGTTACCTTGTGTTTACGTCCATACTTTCGGCTGTTTGTCCTAGCGTCCGAGAATTCTTGATACTCGCTGTGTGGTCAGATAGAACTGGTTATCGGTGTCGGCTTTCTTCTTACTAAATACCCAGAGGGCGTTAATGACGGCCCGGTGCATCTTCACGGCGCATCGGTTCCAGGCGTACCTAGGGTAATCGGGCGATCGTCACCTCCCTATGGGTCCTATAGACTCTTCTCCTTATCCATCACGCTGCGTTAGGTTTCGGTAGCTTTTCTAGGCGAGACATCTGGTCTCGCTAATCCTCAAGATCGTTCTGTTTACTCCCCAAATCATTTCCCTATGTATGTGTCGGGGATGATTATTGCATGGACGTGCGCTAATTCGTTTTGGTGCCCAGTACTTTGCGATCTAGATGTGGTCAACAGCGGCGCTGATATGTGTGGTAATCGAGCGCCCCTCTGACTTAGAGATTGCCTGTCTTCATCCCGGGTTGAAAGTTATGTCCCTGGGGTTGTCTTGGCACAAACGTTCAATAAACAATTGTGTATTGTTCTTGAACACTACAAACCGATTACGTCACCAACGTCATTGGCGACGTTAACCGTAACAGACAATTTCTTCACTAAATTATTAAGGAATAATCTCGGTTTCCTAATGTAATTACACAGTCTAAAGGCATATGCCGAATCACAAACCTATAAATCGCGAAGCGATTTATAAGAGTTTGTGATTCGGCATATGCCTTTAGACTGTGTAATTACATTAGGAAACCGAGATTATTCCTTATAATTATGCCATCGATTGTTAAATATTGATTTTAAAGACATATTCGCCCTTAAAATGCGATTGAAACAAGGAACTATATGTTCTCAAATAACAGACAAGACTTGAGCCGAAAACAACTCGCTGCATTCCCGTCCGAATAATATCGATCGATCTGCAGATCTGTAGATCGAGTGGGTTTTCTTTGTCAACTGGGAATCATGAACATGCGATCAAAAAGTTTAGTGAGAATTTTCTTACAGGAATCCTATCTATCGGCAGTGAGCCAAAATAGGCCTACTTTTCAATTTTCGATTTTTCGCAGTCATTTTGTGTCATTGTGATTTTACCGAGAAACAAGTTTTCAGAAGAATTAAATCATCATGGCATTTAAGGAATTTTAAGATGATTTATTTTTCAAAAACTAATATATTTGGTAAAATTTAAAGTGATTATTTATAAATCGCTTGTGTCCAGATAATGCAGACACGTAAACCTTTGTAACACTTTTTAACATATCGGTACACTGAGACGAGTAGAAGAAATATCCTGCACAGGGACGTTACATTATTTGTAACACCAATCAACGAGTGGTCTCTGTGGATCTCAGAAATCATGTGTATAGTGGTCGCGTTGTAAATATAAAAGGCCGATGACTTCTCTGATCGATAGGTCACGGTCCTTCCCCCATTACAACATTTGTCTAGGTATGTTGTTGTTGTGCAGTACGCTGTTCGATCGGGTGCGGACATTAATGGCTGACCCGTGTACACGCCTCGGTGTGTGCACGTTAAAGAACGCTACTGGAGTCACCACAGGGTTATAAAGTTACTCGGCCGTGGTAGCACCTGCACCGGCTCATAATTGTCAGTAAATGACAGCGAGCTGTAGCCTAACGTGAAGAAGACACGCTTTGTGTGATAACCAAAGTTAAGCAACGTCGGGCGCGGTTATTCCATGGATGTGTGACCGGCTTGGGATTCCGGGTGCTACCAACTTTCGGTGCGACTCCCACACTTCTCTCTCACTCTCTCTCTCTCTCGTTCTGTTGCACATGTAACATAATGCTTCGTAACAATTTATCGCTACACTGAGACGAGTTGAAAAAAATATACCGCAGTTTTCTCACAGGGACTTTATATCATTTGTAACACAGTCCTGTCTACGAGCGGTCACTGTGGATCTCTGAAATCATATAACGATTCGTAACACTTTGTAACATATCGCTGCATTGAGATGAGTTTTAATAATATGCTGCGTTTTTTTGGGGGGGGGGGACTTAATTAATTTGTAAAATGTACCGGTAACGCCTCATAACACTTTGCAACATATCGCTACAATAAAAGGAGGTGAAGAAACATTGAATGCTGCATTTTTTTTTTACCGGGACTATGTAAGTTTCAGTTTGTAGGGCCAGTCTCTGTGGAATCTCAGAAATCATGAAACGCTTTGTAACATATCCTTACACTGAGACGAAGGGAAAAAATATGTTGCAGTTTTCTCATGGGACTGGTACAATGTTTGGGGACATCTGTAAACAGTAATTAAAAATTTCATCCTATAATATAAATTGTAGTGCCCAGAATATAACCACTAAATTTAATACTCTTAGTCTTACCTAAGTTACCACAGGAGCTTGGAACTTTATCAATAACTGCCTTAATTATGCTAATTAGGATTTTTTTTGGCCCAGCATTATGACCAAAAAAATTGTAATTAGGCTAATTAATGCAATTATTAATCAAGTTCCACACTCCTGTGATCTTACAAAATGACAAGTGGTGCCTGCTGGGAAAATGTAAATAAAATTATAAATGAAACGAAAACTAAAAAGTTGTGTATGTTTAGTCATGCATTTCGTAACGAAACGTCGCAAATACGACCAAATTTACACTCTGTAAACATCTTGGGAATGTTTATTATATTGGGTCATTGTCTTCATTTGGATAGTTATTTATTATTCTTTTATTAGCTTTCATAGCGTTCGTGAAAAAAAATGTGTACTGCGAAGCTAGTGCGAATAAAATAGCGTCCTTAGTTACTATGCAACGCACTACAAATATCATTGCGCGCAAGTACTTTTGGGTGGTTTTTGTTGCACTGATAAAATCTCGACCTAATGTAATTATCCAATATAATTACATTAGCTTTGATAAACTCAACGGCAATTTACTATAGAAAATGAAGTGGGTGTAATTATTTAGGTATAGTCTACATTAAGAACACGTTTGTTCAATTAAATAAAGAATATAGATCTAAATTTTAGTATAATACAAGCTACAATCTTCAGTGTGTGCAATAAACATAGAACAACACAGTTTTGTGAACATGGTATCGTTATTGCACTCGTTCGTCATGCCGCGAGGTAAAACTCGAACCTCCGGTTCTCGTTTTACCATCGCGTCACAACAAACTCGTGCAATAACGTTATCATGTTCACACACTTGTGTCGTTCTATCTATTTATCGTTCATATCCTAGCATACACCATCCTCCAAGACGAAGTGTCCATACAATTTTGGTGGTATTTTCCTGATTTGTTACGCGAACTTTTAGTTGCAAACGTTCACTTGGATGTTATAGAATTCCTTGGCCAATTGTCTCAGAAAAGCCCCAGCCTGTGTCTCACGACATTCACATCTGAAGATATGTGGGCATGTCGTCAGAAGTATATAGCACCTGGAATTACAAAATACTGTCTTTTTCTTGCACTGGCAATTGGGCCAATATAAACATGGCTATACATGTATATACACCCCATATACCGTTTTAGTCCCTTCCTGATGGTTTTTCTTTGGATAATTTTATTGTAAACATTTTCTTATGCCTGAATCGTCAAATTACGTTTCAATGACACATCAATCAGTATATTATGATAAAGACATTTCTAGAACTGACCATGGTCAAACTTCAGGATTAGATATCAGTTTCAGTGTCGCATGTGTTAGACACCGCTTAAAGATCATGTTGTAGCCGGGGAAATATAAATATCCTGGACACCATAACCGTCAACGCCACGCAAAAATATAACGAAGAGCATATATTATCTGCGAAAAACTGTTTTTTCCACAATAAATTATGGAGGGTACTCTTCAGTTGAATCACGACTAAGCGAACAGATATTTAGCGACTAATGATTGAAATTTTTGGGACTAACCTGAAAGTAATTTCGAAGCGGGTACCTGTATATAAATTGGAAATTCGGAATTCCATGACAATACTCAATATATTCATTTGTCGGAGGAGAACAGGCGCTTCGATCGGTATAATGGTTGCGGCGAAAAGTTGCTGAGATGATTGTGAAATTTACATTTTCTGAGATAATTTGTGGAAGAAATCGTCGCGCGGCGATGATTAAATTGCATTTTTTCCGTGGTAGAGCACTGACAACTGATTCTAACTGATCGACGGGGATCGAATATTAGTGACGAAATATTCACTCACCTTAAACTGTGTAGAAGTGGTGTCTAAATGTGTTTATTAGCAGCAAAAACGGTGTCAGAAAGTGTCTGCAAACTTTGACAACACAAATTCCTCGCCTCGAAGTCTGCGACTTCCGGTTTTCGTTTGTGTCCGTTGATCCACTGTGATATTGGAACCGGTAGTGGTTGGTAGGAGTGGATTACCGAATATCATTGAACACCATGTATACCTTAAATAAAAAAAAATTTAAATGTGAAAAAATGGCAAACTACATTAGATATATAGAGAATACCTACGAGTTTTGGTTGAATACCCGAATTATCTCATGAGTGGGTGCAAGGAAGTACAGAATTTCCACGAGCGGCTGCAAGCCGCGAGTGGAAATTCTGTACTTCCTTGCACCCACGAATGAGATAATCCGGGTATTCAACCAAAACCCGTAGGTTTTCTTTTTATTATATGCGCTATAAACCGCACCAAAACTGCTAATTTTGTCCTAGAGTTCACTTCAAATTGTTAGAAAGCTTCGACATTTGCATTTTGTTTACATTCCATCAATTGATTTGCTCACCACTGAATGACAAATATCGAGCATAGCCGCCATAAGAAATAGTCCCCATTGTTTTATTCTGAAATGATGCGAGAAAATTAATGTATGCATAATTTAGTGATAAGAATATATTAAAACAAATGAGTTAACATTATAACAATTAAATAACAGTTTATGAACCGTGAAAATCAATAATTAAAACAATAGTCCGGCTGTTATTGATACGCTTTGAAACTTAATGTGATTCGCCGCTATAAACCGGAAGTGATCTCCGAAAAAGTAATACTATTGTGTTATCCATCGAGTCGGTCAGTGTTATCCATCGAGTCGGTCAGTGTTATCCATCGAGTCGGTCCAGGCGATGGATATAACGCTCTAGGCCACGGCAATTTCCCACTATTAAGCATATAATAATAATTCGTATGCATAGAAGTCAAGCGATTCACACAACATGTTATACTGGCATCGCAATTCCCTTTCAGACATATGATAATTTTAATATCCGAAAAGTACCCTACTTTATAATTGGATATACGATAGTCAAAGGGTCAGTGTTTGTTCCAAAGCATTATGTTGTAAGTGTCAGAAGTTTGTTCACCGGTCAAACAACTGTAAAACATAGTTTTCAAATATGACTATATACTGTAGTCAGTATGGAATGCATAGCAATTACCAGAACCACGTCAAATATACCAACGGTTCCGGCTCACACACCACCTCTCATTAGTTTCAATTATTCCAAGAGGAATTTAACCCTTTACCCAACAGAACGGCCCTGTGCCAATGCATTCTCTTATATATGCGAGTCGACCATAGGTCGCCTCGCATATATAAGAGAATGCATTGGCTTAACACATATTTAAAATGATAAAATTGTCAAAGAATGTAGAAAAATATTATAAAAATTGTTAAAAAATGTAAGAAAAAATTCTAAAATTGTTAAAGAATGTAAGAAAAATGGTAAAAAGCGTTTTTTTTAGGCCAATGCATTCTCTTATATATGCGAGGCGACCTATGGTCGACTCGCATATATAAGAGAATGCATTGGCACAGGGCATAACTGTAACCATCACAATGTGGTCAATGAACCGGTTCCAATGATATCCATATTTGTATGGTTTTATTGAGACAGACCGAAGATATTTTAGGCTGTTGAAGCTTTATTTGGGCGTTTTTGGCCGGTTTGTTGGGTAAAGGGTTAATACACGAAAGCTGAAAGGATATATCGTTTCAAGATGCCAGAAAAGTAAATTATTCCGACAAGAAGAAAGCACAATCTTTACAGGGTCAAAACAAAAGATGTGCTAAGAGCGACCAGAATAGTATATGTCAGTAAGTAAGGTTTGTTATCCAAATTTCGAAGAACCGAATAACTCCAAAGTAATTATTGCTCGTTTTCGAAACATTTGGGGCATATACTAATTAAAGACACATCTTCTGCATGACAATTGATTCTGGTTCCCACAAAGAAGATATAACACCAGAACAATATCGACATTCTGACAACTCAAAAGCCAAAATCAAATGAACTTTTTAATTTTTTAATTAATACCTTACTCGTATTTAAATTCGCGCAGTACTATTTTGCGATGGGTGCGCGAAAAATAGTACTACTCGAATTTAAATTAGAGTTAGGTAGTAATGGCACATGTTTTATATACAAGACAGGGGCTATGTAAACTATGTATTGAGTCGTATTGACTATAGACACACAATCACACTCCTTTCGCTCGCCATAGCACTATATGCAGACATACCAGCTTCCATACATGGCATACAACCCAAGGAACTTGGTCGGGTATGTCCCGACTGAGGCTACGTTTGAACACCGGGGGAACCTGTCAGACAAAATTCAGTAATTGATTTATGACATTTATATGTCAACGATGTGCTAAACGTGTGTAAATGAAATCCTTTTCTATCTACTGTCTGACACAGCGAACCCCAATGCTGGTCGGCACCCAACAATGAAATGGCCATATCGCTTTGATCTCGTGTATAGGGCAAATATTCAAACGAGCAGAACATGTATAACAATAAGTGTTATCATGGGTCCATTTATTGTTTCGACAGATATGTTTAATGACCTTCGTCTCATCAGGGATTCAGGTCAATCGGGTATGTATACACTGTTGGGGGAAAGTGTACGTGTGAGTGCGAGTGCATTCGAACATGCCGCCACGTGCTACAAGGTAAGGGAGGCCAGATGCTTCAACACTAGCTCGACTAATACGTCACAGAAGAATAGTACATGCAACCATAATGCACATTGTGCCTGTACATGTAACAATGATATGGTTCATTATTATCCTTGTGCGACATACAGCTTGGTGTAGCTGTACATGTGTACATGTTTCATACCCATGTATATATATATGAGCTAAGTTTGCGTTAAACCGTAATCAATGGTGGCCAGAATTAAATCCGGGGAGTCATATGCGAGATAGGCACCAGGGTATTATGTAAGGCTATCAAAGAACAATCAATCAATCAAAGTTTATTTGTACGTTAAACCATATATGGTCAAATGTACATTAACATAGAATAACAAGACAAGAACATTGAATATGGAACAAAATAAGTAGCAACAAATACATATATGGATGTATATAAATGACGGGTGTGACTAATTACCGCCCGGGGACCGCCCGGGACCGCCCGGGGACCGCCCGTGGGCCCGTGGACACTATATCTCGACGTTATAACGTAGCGACATACCCCATGAGGTCAACCTACAAAATGTTACTCGCTCGCTCGACTCCGGCCGGTGTTATTAACCCCTCAACATCCGATAAAATGGTATATAAACAATACGAACATTGGGACCCCCGGGACCGCCCGGGAGGCCCCATGGGCACGTGGACACTATATCTCGACGTTATAACATAGCGACATACCCCACCTAGAAAATGATACTCGCTCGCTCGACCCCGGCCGGTGTTATTAACCCCTCAAAATCCGACAAAATGGCCCAACGAGCCCGTGGACACAATATCTCGACGGTATAACGTAGCGACATGCCACCTGAGGGCAACATAGAAAAATTTACTCGCTCGCTCGTCTCCGGCCGGTCATATTAACCCCACAAATGCCGATATTGGCTAAAATAGCCTGGGTGATTACTGGTGTCTTCGTGTGTGTTCAGACAGATTATTTTGGTGATTCTCGGTAGTGCAATAAGTGCAATACACCTGAGTGTTAATTCCATGTATTGACTCGTTGACGCGTCCACGGCCGATGTTATTAACCCCTCAAATTCCGGTAAAATAGTGTATAAACAAAAGAACCTTGGAACCGCCCGGGACCGCCCGGGCGGCCCCATGGTCCCGTGGACACTATATCTCGACGTTATAACATAGCGACATACCCCACGAGGTCAACCTACAAAATGTTACTCCCTCGCTCGACCCCGGCCGGCGTTATTAACCCCTCAAAATCCGACAAAATGGTATATAGACAAAAAGAACATTGGGACCGCCCGGGACCGCCCGGGTGGCCCCACGTGCCCGTGGACACAATATCTCGACGTTATAACGTAGCGACATACCCCATGAGGTCAACCTACAAAATGTTGCTTGCTCGCGCGACTCCGGCCGGTGTTATTAACCCCTCAAAATCCGACAAAATGGTATATAGACAAAAAGAACATTGGGACCGCCCGGGACCGCCCGGGTGGCCCCACGTGCCCGTGGACACAATATCTCGACGTTATAACGTAGCGACATACCCCACGAGGTCAACCTACAAAATGTTACTCGCTCGCTTGACTCCGGCCGGTGTTATTAACCCCTCAAAATCCGATAAAATGGTATATAAACAAAAAGAACATTGGGATCGCCCGAAACCGCCCGGGAGGCACCATGGGCCCGTGGACACTATATCTCGACGTTATAACGTAGCGACATACCCCACGAGATCAACCTACAAAATGTTGCTTGCTCACTCGACTCCGGCCGGTGTTATTAACCCCTCAAAATCCGATAAAACGGTATATAAACAATAAGAACATTGGGACCCCCGGGACCGCCCGGGAGGCCCCATGGGCACGTGGACACTATATCTCGACGTTATAACATAGCGACATACCCCACCTAGAAAATGATACTCGCTCGCTCGACCCCGGCCGGTGTTATTAACCCCTCAAAATCCGACAAAATGGTATATAAACAAAAAGAACATTGGGACCGTCCGGGAACGCCCGGGAGGCCCCATGGGCCCGTGGACACTATATCTCGACGTTATAACGTAGCGACATACCCCTCGAGGTCAACCTACAAAATGTTACTCGCTCGCTCGACTCCGGCCGGTGTTATTAACCCCTCAACATCCGATAAAATGGTATATAAACAATACGAACATTGGGACCCCCGGGACCGCCCGGGAGGCCCCATGGGCACGTGGACACTATATCTCGACGTTATAACATAGCGACATACCCCACCTAGAAAATGATACTCGCTCGCTCGACCCCGGCCGGTGTTATTAACCCCTCAAAATCCGACAAAATGGTATATAAACAAAAAGAACATTGGGACCGCCCGGGAACGCCCGGGAGGCCCCATGGGCCCGTGGACACTATATCTCGACGTTATAACGTAGCGACATACCCCACGAGGTCAACCTACAAAATGGTACTCGCTCGCTCGACTCCGGCCGGTGTTATTAACCCCTCAACATCCGATAAAATGGTATATAAACAAAAAGAACATTGGGACCCCCCGGGACCGCCCGGGAGGCCCCATGGGCTCGTGTACACTATATCTCGACGTTATAACGTAGCGACATACCCCATGAGGTCAACCTAGAAAATGGTACTCGCTCGCTCGACCCCGGCCGGTGTTATTAACCCCTAAAAACCGGCAAAATGGTATATAGACAAAAAGAACATTGGGACCGCCCGGGACCGCCCGGGTGGCCCCACGTGCCCGTGGACACAATATCTCGACGTTATAACGTAGCGACATACCACACGAGGTCAACCTACAAAATGTTACTCGCTCGCTCGACTCCGGCCGGTGTTATTAACCCCTCAAAATCCGATAAAATGGTATATAAACAAAAAGAACATTGGGACCGCCCGAAACCGCCCGGGAGGCACCATGGGCCCGTGGACACTATATCTCGACGTTATAACATAGCGACATACCCCACGAGGTCAACCTACAAAATATTACTCCCTCGCTCGACCCCGGCCGGCGTTATTAACCCCTCAAAATCCGATAAAATGGTAAATAGACAAAAAGAACATTAGGACCGCCCGGGACCGCCCGGGTGGCCCCACGTGCCCGTGGACACAATATCTCGACGTTATAATGTAGCGACATACCCCATGAGGTCAACCTACAAAATGTTACTCGCTCGCTCGACCCCGGCCGGTGTTATTAACCCCTCAAAATCCGACAAAATGGTATATAAACAAAAAGAACATTGGGACCGCCCGGGTGGCCCCACGTGCCCGTGGACACAATATCTCGACGTTATAACATAGCGACATACCCCACCTAGAAAATGATACTCGCTCGCTCGACCCCGGCCGGTGTTATTAACCCCTCAAAATCCGACAAAATGGTATATAGACAAAAAGAACATTGGGACCGCCCGGGACCGCCCGGGTGGCCCCACGTGCCCGTGGACACAATATCTCGACGTTATAACGTAGCGACATACCCCATGAGGTCAACCTAGAAAATGTTACTCGCTCGCTCGACTCCGGCTGGTGATATTAACCCCTCAAAATCCGACAAAATGGTATATAAACAAAAAGAACATTGGGACCGCCCGGGACCGCCCGGGAGGCCCCATGGGCCCATGGACACTATATCGCGACGTTATAACGTAGCGACATACCCCACGAGGTCAACCTACAAAATTGTACTCGCTCGCTCGACTCCGGCCGGCGTTATTAACCCCTCAAAATCCGATAAAATGGTATATAAAAAAAAAGAACATTGGGACCGCCCGAAACCGCCCGGGAGGCACCATGGGCCCGTGGACACTATATCTCGACGTTATAACATAGCGACATACCCCACGAGGTCAACCTACAAAATATTACTCCCTCGCTCGACCCCGGCCGGCGTTATTAACCCCTCAAAATCCGATAAAATGGTAAATAGACAAAAAGAACATTAGGACCGCCCGGGTGGCCCCACGGAACCGTGGACACAATATCTCGACGTTATAATGTAGCGACATACCCCATGAGGTCAACCTACAAAATGTTACTCGCTCGCTCGACCCCGGCCGGTGTTATTAACCCCTCAAAATCCGACAAAATGGTATATAGACAAAAAGGACATTGGGACCGCCCGGGACCGCCCGGGTGGCCCCACGTGCCCGTGGACACAATATCTCGACGTTATAACATAGCGACATACCCCACCTAGAAAATGATACTCGCTCGCTCGACCCCGGCCGGTGTTATTAACCCCTCAAAATCCGACAAAATGGTATATAGACAAAAAGAACATTGGGACCGCCCGGGTGGCCCCACGTGCCCGTGGACACAATATCTCGACGTTATAACGTAGCGACATACCCCATGAGGTCAACCTAGAAAATGTTACTCGCTCGCTCGACTCCGGCCGGTGATATTAACCCCTCAAAATCCGACAAAATGGTATATAAACAAAAAGAACATTGGGACCGCCCGGGAGGCCCCATGGGCCCATGGACACTATATCGCGACGTTATAACGTAGCGACATACCCCACGAGGTCAACCTACAAAATTGTACTCGCTCGCTCGACTCCGGCCGGCATTATTAACCCCTCAAAATCCGATAAAATGGTATATAGACAAAAAGAACATTGGGACCGCCCGGGACCGCCCGGGTGGCCCCACGTGCCCGTGAACACAATATCTCGACGGTATAACGTCGCGACATGCCACCTGAGGGCAACATAGAAAAATTTACTCGCTCGCTCGTCTCCGGCCGGTCATATTAACCCCACAAATGCCGATATTGGCTAAAAGAGCCTGGGTGATTACTGGTGTCTTCGTGTGTTTTCAGACAGATTATTTTGGTGATTCTTGGTAGTGCAATAAGTGCAATACACCTGAGTGTTAATTCCATGTATTGACTCGTTGACGCGTCCACGGCCGATGTTATTAACCCCTCAAATTCCGGTAAAATAGTGTATAAACAAAAGAACCTTGGAACCGCCCGGGACCGCCCGGGCGGCCCCATGGGCCCGTGGACACTATATCTCGACGTTATAACATAGCGACATACCCCACGAGGTCAACCTACAAAATGTTACTCCCTCGCTCGACCCCGGCCGGTGTTATTAACCCCTCAAAATCCGACAAAATGGTATATAGACAAAAAGAACATTGGGACCGCCCGGGACCGCCCGGGTGGCCCCACGTGCCCGTGGACACAATATGTCGACGTTATAACGTAGCGACATACCCCATGAGGTCAACCTAGAAAATGTTACTCGCTCGCTCGACTCCGGCCGGTGATATTAACCCCTCAAAATCCGACAAAATGGTATATAAACAAAAAGAAGATTGGGACCGTCCGGGACCGCCCGAGAGGCCCCATGGGCCCATGGACACTATATCGCGACGTTATAACGTAGCGATATGCCACTTGATGGCAACATAGAAAAATTTACTCGCTCGGTCGTCTCCGGTCGGTCAATTAACGCAGCAAATGCCGATATTGGCTAAAAGAGTCTGGATGATTACGGATGTCTTCCTGTGTTTTCAGACAGATTATTTGGAGATTCGCGGTAGTGCAATACACCTGAGTGTTAATTCCATATATTGACTCGTTGACGCGTCCACGGCCGATGTTATTAACCCCTCAAATTCCGGTAAAATAGTGTACAAACAAAATGAACCTTGGAACCGCCCGGGACCTTATGCCATGATGGAATTTCACAATAAATTAGGTGTGTCATATATACTGGCCAGCAAAATTTCAGCGGCCAGGAAAAAGAGATTTAAGAGTGTGTCAAATTGACATGTTTATGATATTTTTGTCTTCCGAAACCATTCAAATAAAATCGTCGCCGAAAATAGTCTTCGCGAACGAAGAGCGTTTTTAACAACTCTCAATGTGTGATCGGAATTTACAAACGGTACACGAAATATGATTCACAGATAGAATACACGTTTAAAGGCGTGGTCAGCGTTCACGTTAAGCAATGTTGTTATTTTTTTATTATTGTGGTTTTAACTAATACCATACTATATTCCACCGACTATGTCTACCAACGGACCCCGTTCTTGGCCTGGCGTTATGGAATTTACTTATAACGATTGCACACATGCAAATACTTTATTGTTATCTAAACGATATCAACACTAACACACAACATATGTCAACAGAATTATAATACACTACAATATACATATTTTGATGCACACACATATACGATTGAAAGTAAACCAAACTGACGAACAAAATATGATGCAAGAATTATAATACATGTAGCATAAAATATACAACCGGTGATGTACGTACACTATGCAGATACATGTGAAGTTCCATAGGGTGTGACACACTGTCTGGAAGTTCACTAATAATATGATAAGTTAAAAGTGTAGTTATTACGTATATTGGAATGACGATTTATGACATTTGTTTTAATTGAACACATTCTTGATCGAAAAGCCCATGTCATACATGTATCATTTTCGTCAACACGTGAGTGCGAATTTAATGATTCACAAGAGGCATATAGTAATCATATTTGGGATCACGATGCTTCTCAGAACGACATAAATTTGCACATGCATATCAATTAAGTGTGTGTTTGAGATAATGCGGCATTATAATTTCTCAGAGATTGACACACACAGGAATAGAAAGAATCTTACTTTTCAAAAGTAAAAATAACAACAAAGACAAACGATATCACACTTTCGATCTCGCAATCAGACCCAAGCCTTGAATATGTTGAATTCAATGTGAGCCACGTTTATTCAACAGTGTTTCAAAATCACATGTCATATTATATTCATCACAAAAAAACCTGAGTGAACTTCCTCAGCAAAATGACTGTAGTTAGTGAAATTCAGGATATATGTTTAAAGGCACGGTCAGTGGTCGCGTTCAAGAAATATTATGAACAAGTCCATACTTATGACTTTAAAATATTTACGTTTGGTAAAACCGCCGTAAACAAAATGAATATTAAAATATAGGCAGGTTTTGTTGTTATATCTTATGTCACACAAATAGCATGCTATATTCGATATATACGTTGTGTTACGTAAACAAAAGTCAAATTATGTTACAGAAATTGGCTTTCATTTACATAACACAGTGTAGAACTTGGAGATAACATGCTAATTACACAATATTGATCATGGGTATATGAACAAAATTGTAATGTGATTTCTGATTATTGTGGTTTTAAGAAATGTGAATATATTAACAGCACTATATACCGCGAACACTGACCGCCACTTTAATGCCTTCGCATAAATATATAGTCATAAATAGTTTCAATGTTTTTGTTTCTTAGGTGCGCTGGTTGTTTTTGCTGACTTGGTTCTTTTCTTTTGCGATGGTTTTCTTGCAGTTGGTGCAGTGCGGGGAATTGTTAGTGTACCGTCCGTTGAGTCTACTTTTGTTGATTTTCTTGGGGGACCTTTCATAAATTTATCAACTGCAGCATCTTTTTCATTGACAGTCATTGTTACCCACTTTGCATGTGGAACGCGAAATTTATTCATATGGGTCGCGAGCTCGTAGTTCCCTTGGCCATGAATAGCGCGCCGAATGTCCGCTTGTTGGAGCTTCACTATCGTGTGTAATTTTGAAATAAGATCAGGCAACTTTAAACTTTTCCAGTTTGTTGACAACTTCAGAATATGGTTTATGGATTCACATGCATTATTTGTCCATTCGATTGACGATTTTCCTTGGAGAGACGGTTCAAATACATAACGGCGGATTGATGGAAGAATTTTGGAAAAATAATCGAAAAAAACCAGGAACAGTAGAATCAAACTCATCAACTAAACGTAATGCTTCCAAATCGAATTCATATTCATCTTCGGTGGACGGTAGACCATGATTGTCCGAAAAAATAGAACTAATTATCCGTTTGACTTTTTTGCTGTCGGCGCCGATGTCATGAGTGAGGTGGTGCTTTATGTTTTTACGAATGTGACGCGTACAGAGGAGATGGGTGGATGTTGGAAAACACTGCCGCAATGCCTTTGTTAGAGCTTTCTCCTCATCTGAACCAAACACCAAGCTGTTGCCCCCGAGTTCCACGCCAAACAAATCCAGATCCAGCTTCGACTGGATATGGGAGAAGAAACGACTATATGTTATATATGAAGCATCCCAGTGTATATATAACGGTCCTAACAAAATTGGTACGTCCTGGGTTTATTTCCTTTCTATGTTTCTATTTCGGTAGACCAGTAGCGTTACAAAACACGGACCGAGATTGAATGTTCGGTCCACGCCGATGATACTTGGCTCTACTGCCGACGTTTTGCACATGGCTTTGATGTCCCGTATCTGCTCCTCGGTATAAAGAATGGCACATGGAGGTTTTGTTTTCATATGGATTAGTTCTTGAAGGAAGGGATGGTCGTGAATTTCATTAATTAAGGTCAGAATGTCGTCGGCTTGGTTGTTGCGGTGTTGGTCGTCTGATGTTCGTTGTTTTTTCTCTAGTTGATACTTCTTATTTCGAACCTAGAAATTTGAAGAAATCAGTTGTTAGGTTTTATTGAAAATGACAAATGGTCCGCTTTCGAATACACTGCATAGTTGGCTGGTGTGAGAATGTGGTCTCTATTTATTAAAATTTGAGGGACGATGTATATTAATTCAGTTAAAATAATTGTATGACGGTAGCAACGAGAAGCTTTGATAGCTTATCAGTAGCACTATAACTTAATCCAAAATGACAATATTTCACGTGACGACATTTGGAGTTACATTGGACAATCGTTGGAAACTTAAAAGTCCACAAGTGTAAATTATGTAATAGATGTAAGGGGCAATAACTAATTCATATCTCCACTCACTTTATGGCTGTGAAAATAACATTGTATCTAGTTTGTTGGTTTATTATATGGACTTGTCAAAATATCTGACAAATATACTAATCCGTGCTGAATGATTAGACATATCAATGACCAGAGTCGTTGCGAAAATTTACTATCAATAATGTTAACGACATACATGTATTGATTATTGACCTATAGCAAACTACTTTGTATCCCCTGTGCCTGAAGCTATACCTGGGTCAAATAATTTAAAACACGCACGGTCTAATCGTTTGGTAACCTATATATACAATGGTTAGATTATATGGATAGAAAATTTTATCCAACAAGAGGCAAGCCCGTTGCTTTGACAATTATCGGTATTTTGTTCTGATAAAAATAGAACAATTTAATCTCGTTTTGAATCGCATCAAGATACAATGATACGATGGACCTAGTACATTCGTTAAATTTGTGTGAAAATGTTGCTCACGAAGTTCTTAATTTTTGCAACCAGTATATTATGTTACTTAAAATACATCTAAGCCCGTTGGCATACCTGCTTTGTATCTCTGGGCGCTTGATGCGAATCATTTAATAACATCTCGGCATATACGTCGCGTGGAGGTTGAGTGACCACCTTATCCGCAATTGTTTTTAATACGATTTCTGGGGTACGGATGTATTCACAGTTCGTTTTTCTTTTGGTGTTGCCATGTACGCTCGTTTTTGTTGGTAAACTGCCACTGTACTCTATTATGCAGCAGTTTGATTGCGTCGGTGTACGGTCACCAGGTAGTCGCTCCAGCCACGTGACACGGCGTTTGTAGTTTTTGTGACGCTTGAGGGTGGTGTAGAATTTGCACAGTACTATTATGGTTGATGGGTCAGGTTGAGGGTCGAGTAGAACTCTGCCAGTCTTCTTAGTTACATAGTACATATTGTCCTTTTTGTCCACATATCTTGGACCGCTGGGTAATTCCATATAGTGGTGTTTCTTTTTTGAGCCGGAATCGCCCCATACTCCACAGTCGTCGTCATATCTGGAACGCCTTCCGTCGATGCGTTTTGTTCGTTTTTGGAATTGTCCAGAATGATATAGACATTGTTTTTTTGCCCACTCGGAATCACAGTTTGTGTCGGTGTCTCTGTTAGTAACATATTTATAACAGTGTCTGTTTCAAGGAATTTTCCCGGATGAGGTAGACTCGCCATTCCTTGAATAATATGTTGTGAATCGCCGTTGTTGATAAACCTAGTTGTGTCGTTTGATGGAATGCTGCAGTTGGTGTCAAATATGTCGTCGACAGAATCGTCAAGATCGGAATTTACTGGTGTTGATTGAAATACTGGTTCTACTCCAGACACTAGAGGTGGTATGGATAAATCGGAGTCAAATCACTATCACTGGAGTCATCTGCGAGGGTATTACTGGCAATATTCACACTGAAGCTATCGTCGGTAACAACACATATCTGAACACTAGATGGGAATGTATCCGCACATGGTTGAATGGAAGAGACGTTGCTGGTATCGGAACTCTGGTTAAGTTGAGGAGATAAAACCGTCGTGGATGTGAGGTCAACTGCTGGCGCAGATGTTGTGTCAGTTCTAATCGGTTGAGATGATTTTACTTTCGCTGCTTGTCGAGATATGGCGGGGAATGATTTGCGGTTCGTTTTTAGGAGCGATGTGGCCATTGACGGTCGAGATGTGGTGGTTGGTTGTCGAGATGTGGCGGTTGACTGTCGAGATGTGACGGTCGGTGTTTGAGATGTGGCGGTTGGTTGTCGAGATGTGACGGTTGGTTGTCGATACGTGGTGGTTGGTTAACGAGATGTGACGGGTTGTGGTCGAGATGTGGCGGTTGGTGGCCGAGATGCGGCTGCTGATAGCCGCGATGTGGCGGCTGATTGTCGAGATGTAGCGGTGGGTGGTCGAGATGGGACGGTTGATGACCGAGACGTGGTGGATGATGGTCCAGATGGGGCGGTTGATTGTCGAGATGTTGGTGGTGGTTTTCGAGAAGTTGCTGTTGATGGTCGTGATGTCGCGATAGATGGTGATTGTCGATATGTGACGATTGACGAACGAGATGTGGCGGATGATGGTCGAGTTGTCACGGTGGCGGATGATGTTGATTGTCGAGATTTGGCGATTGATGGTCGAGATATGGCGATTGATTGTCGAGATGTGGCGACTGATGGTCGAGATGTGGCGATTGATGACCCAGATGTGGCGGTTGGTGGTGATGGTCGTGATGTGGATGGTGGACGAGATGTGGATGTTTGTTGTCGTGGTGTGGCGGTTGATGGTCCAGATTTGACGATGTTCGTCATTGGAGGAAACGATGGCTGTCCGCATTGTTTGTTAGCAGTCGTTATCACAGGCGTCCCTGCTTTGTTGGGCTGCACCTTCCGCATGAGTGGAACGAAGTGATTGCAGTTCACAACATCGCCGCGAGGAACATGCATGGTAGTCCACATTATCACAAGTGACGGCTTAGTGGTGGAGACACCCCTTCCCGGTATCAGACGAGTGAGCGGTGACAGCGTAAACCCATCTGCAACTGAGAACAAAAGGGATTAGCGAAATGCCATATTTGTCTTTCAAATAAACGGATTACAAGGAGAATTACAACCAACGAGTAATATCAATCCACAACTATAGATAATGAATCTACGCGTAACTGGAAAGTATTGATTACTATCAAGGTTACCCGGCATTGCACAGGTTGAAAGGCACATTTTCAGCACCTTTGAACAAAATAATTAGATTTCCCATATTGTAAAGATGTAACTCAAATTGACGGCTGTTTACAGCGTATAATGTTTACATGCCAGTGATCTTATCGCAGAAAACATCTGTATCTTCATAAGGACATGATAGCCAGGATCCTAAAATTTTAGTCTAACCAACTAGATTGATTGATACATCTCTATATATGTAAAGCCCGGTTGTCATCTTGTGCGAAACAATGTGTTTAATATGATGTTCATGCGTTATGCCATAACGTCTAACGTATAGGCAGAAAATGAATAAATACTTATTGGTGGAATGCCTGTAACAAGAGCAAGAGTAATCTCTATTCCCACCAAATATCCACAACATACAGAGGGTTTCACATCACTTTAACATGAGCAACGCCTGGTAACCCTGTTAGTGAGCAATATTACGATGAATCGTATTGTAAGTTGCAAGCAACCAAATTAGGAGTTTTACAACCGACGTATAGCACGCGAATCTAAATATGGAAATAACGCAATATCGTGACGCATCTAATAAACAAACAACAGTCGATCTGTATTTTCTCGGACACAAAACGTGTTTTGTGAATAATATCGCATTCATATCATTATTATGCTATACTATATTCATTACGGGTGCGGGACGTTGTGGCACCTGGACGATTCGGCACCCATTTTTTGGGACGTTTCGGCACCTGAGATTTCGGTATTTGGCTGTTTCGGCCCAAGCATCTGGACATTTTCGGACTTTGTCGAAGACGTTTCGGCACTTGATATTTTAAAAAAATAGATGCTTGCTGTACTATTATGTGGACTATCTATACCTTTAACAAGCTTGGAGCAGTACTGTGTATCTTGAAATTTCTACATTTTGCACATAAGTCAGATAAACGCTCTTTATTGTTTTAATTATCAGGAATTTTAAATGTAACAAAGAACGTTCTATGCGCGCAGTAAAGGCTTGGAGTACAATTCTAAATCGCTTATTGTGGCACTTCGGAACGTAGAAGACCTAATAGGTATATTAGTGTGTTTGGTGGTGCTATTGGAACGGTAACCGCCGTCTTTAGCATTGTGTTACATCCTGTTTTGTTTACCGTATGTTTTACCACATTGTATTGATCTAAAGAACCAAAATCAAAATAATTTATTGTAATCACTGAGTGTTACGTTGGTCCGGAAATTGACATGTGCCGAAACATCCGAAGTGCCGACAAATCGGGTACCAAAACGCCCAGGTGCCGAAACGTCCAAAATTAGGAAATTATCATAAGTTGATAATATTATTTCTAGTTTATAACCTACACGGAAGGTCGTCCGTCCCTTCAAGTGACATTTAAATGACTAACCTGATGGAAAGAAACTTTGGATTGTGATACCAAGGACAGCACTTAACGCAAGCATGTGGTTGATGTCGCACCACGAGTCCTGAACGGGGGTGTCCTTGATATACTGGTTGTACTCGCCAAGAACAATACGTTGATCATTCTGCAACGGTGAAGAGTATCTACGGTGACTGACATCATAATGTTCAGGATGTTCTGCGAGTTCGAGCCATGTTCTATATCTGAGCTGTAAGTGGTGAGAATCAGTCCCGAACAATGCGATGGAACTTGCACGGAATAAACAGTTGCCATCGCCGAATGTTGTTAACGGAACATAGTCGTTGAGAACGGATGGTTGACACTTCTGCAACACACTCTTGGAAACTGTGTCGACAGTGTGGTCTTTTGGACTTGGTGGTATGCGAGTGGGAAGGTCGTTGTGATACTGGTCAAGAAGGGCTATCTCTGTTCGGAGTCGAAGTTGCAGCTGGTTTGATTGGCTTTTGGTCGAGTCAACAATTCTGGTTAACGCTGAGGAGAACGAGTACTGGCTGAAAAATTCAAGAAAGTAGTGATTAGTGGTCGTTTATTTATAATATACTGGACCATATCGGACTGCATCCATTGTACAAACGGTCACACGAAGCACACATTTACATCTCTTGCAAAAATAAAAAGCCCGTTATAACATGGGCCGGGGTATACCCGAAGTCACCAGTCCAAATTTGGTGGTTTAAATCGTCCCAGGGGATCGCGGAGAAAAACACGGACAGACCGATTTTCTCTTTTATATCTTACTAGCAGGTTAGCCCGCCATTGGCGTGGTTCGTCTCATGGCTTTGTTCGAACAAACGTTTTTCATTTTTTTAATTAATTAATTATTTTAATTAATTATTTTTTCAATTCGTCGAAATCCGCCAGTTTTACCCGATTTGACCTTGAATTGATCATTGTCAAGGTCAGGTAAGGGTCACAATTTAAACCGCCCATGACACTTCCCGTAGGTCACACACACATATATATAATTTTTGGGTTACCGTTTCAAGGTGAAGATCACCTATAGTGGGGCGGATAGATGACACAATCGTGCATTTTATGGTAAAAGCACCAAACTTGACACGCATGTACTACATATAAAAATAAGACATTTTTGATATCATGCCAAGCTGGAGAATGCCCATGGTTGCCATGGCAACCGTTTTGACAACAACTCTTGTTTTTCTCTCAATCCCAACAAGTATGCATCGTTATGACTCAGTTTCTGATCGAAAAACAATGTTTTATGTACCTATTTGTACTGAAAAGGGATCAGGCTATATATCCATTGACTCATGTGTCCGTTATAGTTGGGTAGAATCAAAATAGCGGATAAAATGGCCGCCATTTGTTTGAAAGTCCCTATTATTGGCTGCGTGTATCGACATTTTATTGAGATGTGTGTATATTTTTTATTATAAAATGTACTTTGACAAGAAAATATAAACTGATAAATCACTCTGTATATATATAACAATTCTAAGGATTGCAAAACAAAAATTATAGGCCAGAAGATGATGGAGTAGCGTAAATATAATGCAAAAAAAAAACAATGGGTTGTTTGTTTTGATTACTATAATTGATGGTTACAATGACACGCGAAGCATTTCTATGATATAAAACTATCTGAAAGTTGATTATGACAATCTTCCGCGTTAACTTTATATCATATCATTTTAGCGAGTGTGTGTGGACAATATTGGTCTGGTACAAAACTGCTTGGCAACCGTTGCTATGGAGCTACCCGATTACCTTTGTGCAGCTATAATAACACTTACTCACAATTTGACAAGCTGCTAATCATTGTGGTATTATATACGCAACATACAAGTACCGCAAAGTTTACATATTTATGATATTAGCTATAATTCTTCAAAATAGAGGTAAGCAAATGTTTTTATTACGAGCGTAGGTGCGAATTATGTGCGACAATGTATGATATGAATTGCTTACATTTACAATAGCAATATCGTGAGATATATGTAATTCCCTATATAGTTGTTACACAACTTAAGTGTGCTAAACAAATTGATTCTAATATATTATGAGAATCAATCATGCAATAACTCGTGGCATTTCGCCGCTCCAATATAGGATAAAACAGTCGAAGACACTCATTCTGCGATAAGTGGCATTCAATAATGTGCAATGGATAGTCAAGTATGAATAATTCATGACAAATCGCCAGTCAATTCTGCTAGTTGTGTTAACGCACCCTAAAGAGTTGGAAAAACTTGCATACATGTCACTTTTGGAAACACTTACAGTAATGCCTTAAGTAATCGACATCCTAACCACAACATAATTATGGGTAACTTTCAGGATTTAGTCGGAAATATGGATATTTATTTCCGACTAAATCCTGAAAATTACCCATAATTCTGATGTGGTTAAGGCGTCGATTACTTAGGGCATTACTGTATTTGCAATTGCAACTGCATAGAGCAGTACAGCGTAATGATGCCCTCGAAAATTTGCAATTGTTTTTGCATCCATTCTTGCAACCACGTCGCAATAGTTCTTGGCAACCTTTGGATGCTCCAGGATTAATTGATTGATTGATTGATTGGGGTTTATTGTCGCTTTAGCAACTAAGGCCATATCACGACATTGCCAGTTTTAGTGGTGGAGGAAATCCGCGCACTTGCGATTAATCTAACAGTGATTTCAATGGCTGATAAACTCGTCAACCATGCGCCGCAAACCACCGGCCATCGGCGAGTAACTGGTATCTCCACCAGATAACGATTTCGAGCTACAAAATCCACGACGGAAAGATGAGGATTTGAACCCTTATCGCCAGCGCTGGAGGGCGAAACGGCTTGGAGTTGTACCCCTAACCGATTGAGCCACCGAGGCCCCGGGTGCCCCAGAAAGATCGGTCCATGTCACACTCCAACTTTCTTCATAGTAGCCTGTCATTTGTATAAAAAAATGGGTTTCGTAAACAAAATTGGGGATTTCGTGCAATGTAGTTAATCGTAAATCCCATATACTGGATACATTGGAAACCATTGTTGATAAGCTTCTTATCGATTAGTAGCCTAAAAAATGGCATAACCATAGCAACAGTATGTGGTTTCTGAGAATTCTGGAAAATGATCATATGTGAATTAGTTTAGTGACAACGGTGGACTTGTTGGTGGATATGGTTATATAATAATACTTGCATGCATACATTCTCCAAGACGAACCTCCAGCACTGATCTCAAGAGTCAAGGTGACTATGAAAGGTCAAGTGTTTTATCACTTCATGTGCTATTATTTGTCTTTATGAGGAACCTTTCTCACTTTATTGCATCATATTGATATTCTGTTACATTCTGGAGATCATAGCCTTTATTTTTAGACACATATCTTATCCATATGCTGATTATTACTTGTGTGAGAGATTTTACGAAACATGTGACCAGGCCAATTGGCGACCCTTAAACTTAGAAATTGCTCTTCCCGATAGACAATGGCCACACCATTAGTTGGGTGGAAAGAGGACACAATCGTCAATTTTAAGGGGATAAAATATGATCCGAATAACGTACACCGTTGGCATGGCAACCATTTTGGTGAATCACCTGTTGTTTGTCATACTCTATCCATTATGTATTGCTAATGACCAGAAACCTCATAAAAATTGTTCGCTGTGCATCTATTTTGATTGGGTCATATACTTGTAAGAACATATAAATTTTATATATGGGTAGATTCAAAATGCTATCCCCAACAGTATGGTAATAGGACGCTTGTACGCCAATAAAAATAATAATATATATTTAACAACAGTTGAGCATCGATGTTTTTATTTATTTCCAGATATAGAACAGGGATCAGTTTAGTTGAAGTGCTTTATATGCATATGGTAATAACACACACGACTTAAAAGCGTATATGAATACCGAAATAGCAAAATTCTTCGAATGGTGTTGTGCAAATTTTATACAAATAAATCCTTCAAAATGTAAATATATTCTCTTTCATCCTATGAACAACTCGCATAGGGGCGATAATCTATCACTTAGGATCAACAACACCGAAATTACACAGGTTGGTAACACGAGACACGAACAATCATTAACATATTTAGGTGTGAAATTGGATGAAAATTTGAAATTTCATCATCACATAAATCATGTGTGCGCTAGAATTGCCAGCGCAAATTATAGTCTGAATAAAATTAAGCACTTCTTACCACGCGAAGCACTCAAATCGTTATACTATGCAATAGTTCACAGTCATTTGATGTATGCTATACATATATGGGGAAATTCGAATAAAAGTGATAGAGTATTCAAACTGCAGAAAAAATCCATGCGCATAATAAACAATACAAAATACAATAGTCACACAGATCCGCTATTTAAAACAAATGACATTTTAAAATTTAATGATATCTATACCCTGCATTCAAATCTCATTGTGCATGACTGGTTTCATGACCAGTTACCAAATTCATTTGAAAATTTCTTCACAAGTTCCCAAAATGACACGCGACAAGATGGTATGCTCAAATCTGGGACACCGAAAAGTGTCTTCTCGGAAAACTTACCAGAACACTATTTTCCGAAGATGTGGAATTCCCTGGACGACAAACTAAAACGTCTTCCAACACGAACAATGTTCAAAAATGATTACTCTCGAAATAGGCTATCTTCATATCAACTGAATCCCAAATGTACATACAAAAATTGTCCTGACTGCAACGATGTGTAATAAGTAGTATAATATTCGTATAGCGATAACTGACATTGTATAACAAGAGAGAATGATAGATAATACAAGTGCATCATCACCCTATCGCAGGAAATACATGAATGTATTATTCGAATGCCTTGTCCGACCCATTGGTTAAACAATTATCATTCTCCGCTGGCCTCATCCACATATCCATACTCCACATGCTTGTACTTTACATACCATATCACAAACTGAGCGATGAACGGTGAACGACAAACGAATTATACTATTATTTATTAAAAAACAGACATTTATATACCAATTTTTAAAGTTAACAAGACAAAACCTAGATAAATTAACATTATTATTACATGTATAGTTATATTACTTTTCAACGGGGACGGCAGGTAGACAACCTTCTTGGTTATGCTGTCCCCGATAGCTCATTGAATGTTATACTATTACACTGTGTATATAATTGTAAATATCATATGAATGAGTTATGAATAAATAATCATAGTCATCATAGTCATAGTCATAGTTGTCGCCCTGGGATTACTCAAGTACACAATTTAAAATCCATATCTCAGGTAAAACATCCGCTTTGCGAGAACGACCGAGATGTTGCTATGAAAAATCCGTTTATCAACTATGCATCAAATCGGTCGACGTTTGTTCAAGTTATATATCGCGATAACGACATTAAGTTTTTTAAAATAGGCAATGGGCCTTTTGTTTCTGTTTGACTGCTTTGAAAAATTCGACTGACTGAACACTGGGAAAGGATAGTTGAACACTATTTCAATAGAACACAAACATTATATGTAAGACAGACGTAGAGAGAGAGAGATAATATAGAGTGAAAGACAAGGTATATAGATGGAGAATGGAGAGAGAGCGCGGGAAGGGAAAGATGCTTCTTTTATATTTATATTTTTGCCTGATAGATATATAGGGTTATTGTTATTAATTTCGGCGTAATGGTTGCGTGTTCGGTCAATGGATTTTGAATGGTTTAAGTGATTAAGCCTCAAGAGGAATCAGATTGTATTACTTGTTGTGCTTATCAAATAAGCCCATCTGCAGCCATAAACTATTGTATTGGTGTTGGGGTCCTTCTTCATAAAATATTGGTACATGTGTAAGAAACAAGTATATTATAACGGTATATTTTGAAGGGGGTTACTTGTTTGTCCGAAAATGTAGCCTCAAGAGTTCCGAAATATATCAATGACCTTTTTTTATAAAAACTGAGAGATTCTTGGTAATTCTTCTGTTGTGGTTATTGAATAGTGCTGCTAACTTGTTAGCGTTTGGTTTCCGATAATAGTATGGTCCCAGGTATTGTACGCGTATGTCTTGGGGTTCAATACATTTAAGCATTACATGATACTCGTCGCATATTTCTGAGTTGCAGAGGGCACATAATCTATCCGAATATGGGGCATTGGTCCACGTGCCATATTCTATTGAGAGTCTATGGTTCCTCGTTCGGAAAAGAAGGATGCTTTGCATGACTCTGTGGTTTGTTATTGATAGGTAACTTTCTCGTTCAAATGAGGTCTTGATAATACGATAAGATGCGAATTTACTGGATGTTGCTATCGATGACAACTAATTGTGCTTGGCATGCTCATCGATACTCATTCTCATGATAGCATTATGTATTCAAGCAAGTGTACTAGTCATCATAATTATAAACCTGTGGATATATATACATAATCATAATATTTAATGAACATTGAAGTCACTTCCGACATATATATTAGCTTACCACTAAATCCGTTTTATGTTAATGTTCTAATTGGACGCTAGGCCATTGGAAATGCATATATGGATGGTCATGCAGTGCCATATTCGTCAAATGTGTTAGCGTTCATGAATAACTCGTTCGGACGTTAGAACGATCAACCAATTAGTTAGCCAGTTTCTTTGCTAAAAACGTAAGCCTACATCCTTCTCGAAATTTGAATGCCATTCTAGTCTATTCCAGACAAAGCAATTTTCCAAGTAGATTTGGAGAGCTTCTATGAGTACAATGGCCTTTCCTATAGAACGTTAATGTCAATAGAACGTTGTTTGATAAACCAACGGCTAATTATGGACCCCTCTCCAATTCTGATCTCTCACGATAATCCAGCGACAAAAAGGGCACCAGTCTCATAAGAGATATATACAACATCACAAAACAACAGGTATGTATTGGACAGTAAACGCCCTTTGTGCTTGTCGTGTTTAGTAACTCATTCAACGTTCTTTTTAAATAGTTTAGAGTTTGCGAGTTGTTAGTCTTGGATCTGATGTTAGAATAATGAACCAATTAGTGTGTAAAAGTGGTAAATATCAGCCAGTTTCTTTGCAAAAGACATAAAGGTTACATCCTTCTAGAAAATTTAATTGTCATTGTGTTTCGCAAATTTAACGGTTTATTGTTCTAGTTTATTCTAAGCAAAGTCATTATCAAGGTAGACCTGGAGAGCTTCGATAGGCATTATGGTATTTCCCATAGAAATTTAATTTCAATAGAACGTTGTTTGATAAACTAAAGGCTAATTTTGGACCACTCTCCAAATCTGACCTTTCACGATAATCGAGCCATAACAAAAGGCCACCAACCTCATATGAGCGATCTACAACATCACAGCACAACAGGTGTGTCTTGGAGGTAGTAAGCGCCCTTTGTGTTTGTCGTGTCGAGTTATTCATTCAAAGTTTTTCAATTAAACATTAAAAGTTCTCTTCCTGCTGGATCGGTAAAAAGCGACATTAGCCAGTCAATATATAGGTGATCGTGAATATGTGGCAGTGAGGCTCAAATTGCCTCTACTCCTATCGTTAAGGCTACATACACATACAGACAATACGTTCACAACTTAAAGTCTGAAAGTAACGGTATGACATGTTCAGACTAAAACCGGACCATTGTCATGTGCACATAAATTATAAGTACTTGTAATAGCGTGTGTACCCCTCCCTTCTCACACCCTTGAATCGAACGGAAATTTGATGGAAACAATTTGATGGCGACAAAATGTTTCACCAAATGTTTGGTCGGTATCCGTGGTGCCTGTCATATATATATATATATATATATATACCAGCCAGATAAACATGTATCACTTAACATGGCCTATGAATAAACCCACTTGTATGACATGTTATAATCGATATATATACAATGAAATACATACAACTGAGCAGTATTTGTTACGTGCTTCATTTTGTACGTATGCATATAAATTGTATACTAGCAGTTATTATGTATATAAATTTAGGGAGACTTCAGGGTGCGGAGACTACCAAAAATTGACAATTTTCAAATATCGCTTTATTTTATAACATCTGACAATAAAAAATTTCAAAAGATAAAATAACAAATAAAACTAAAAAAAATTGACTTTATCTGAAATTAGCTTAATTGTTATTATACATTTTAAATTTTTGGAAATGTTTTGTGTAGCTATCATTTAAGCAAGACAATTATCAAGTTACAGTAATAGTTAATTTTTTTAACTAAATGAAAGTAGTATTATTTCCTAGACTGCAGCTTGGAAGATACGTTTGTACAGTCTGAAATGACTGAATCATGAATGATGATGCATGTAACTTTTTAAGTTTAATTTGGTCACGGCTGTAATGTGGGTGTCCGCTAAAATAAACAATAAGGACTAACTAACAAAGGAGTTGCAAAAGCTTTTATTAATTAATGGCCTCCCTTAATTAATGCCAACATCACTGGTATAATCCGATTAAAGCAATAAACTTGACATTATTTTATTTACGGAAGTCGGTCTCTTCAAAAAGTCCGACGCGGTCTCTTCAAAAAGTCCGACGCGTTACCGAAACGAACTTCCGAAGCGCCTGGTACATACTCTGATAATGTCGTAATTGTTTTATATCTGAAATGAACATGCAGTCAAACTACCTTGTTACCAATCAGAACAATGTGCAGGCCGATAAAACGCTTATTGACATGTGCACGCCATAAATTATCGCGAGCGATATGTATTCATTGAGAAACAAGTATCGCTCATGGACCACTAATCCATTCTTATTCTGCGTTTAAACAAATCTGCCAAAGGGCATGTCTCTCGACGCGAGTTTCACCACTTTGTTTGTGGTTTTCCGCAAGATGCTTTACCCGAAAAGACAAAAGTTGGTGTGTTTACATGTATGTTTATATAGACATATTATGAGATCTGTCTATCTATCCGTCCGTCCGTTCGCAACTTTTCGTCCTAACCCCAGAACCGCTGTTGTGGGTTAAGTAACTAGATAGAACAAGTTGTAACGAGCACATTTGTTTATTGTTTTGTGTCTACTGATCGCCGCCAAAAGAGTAGCCGTTAACGTGTCACTTGCAACACTTAGGAAACAGCCGTCCACACCATACTGTGCCATAACCAATAAAAAATCGAAGACTGCCCTCCTGCAATGTTTTTTTGTTCTTGAGGACACAATTGTCCCGGTTATTCACGCTGTTGGGGTAGGATTGTAATATATGACAACTTCAGAAATTAGCAGTCTTCCGGGGACTTAGTATCGAACGTGTTTTTATTTTTGAAAACAATGAAAACTGGTTCAGCCAGTTACAGAGGTGTGTTGACGATTTAAATGCAGACGGGGAACCACAGTGCAGTTATATTTGTCGTTAACTTCCTGTTGATCTCTCCAAGACAAAATCCATACATGGGAATGACATGACCACCATCCGATTTTAAATCTTCAAAATACATTTTCAGTGTATACACCTACACGGATTGAAATAATTGGATGGGACATGGCATGACATGATATTAATTATTTGATACAATAAAGTGCACTAAGACATAGACGCATGTTTTGCTTAAATCGGGACAGCAATACATTTTAACTAAATGATTTTTTCTGGATCGTGAGAGATGAGCAACATTGAGTTTCACATATCACCATCACTGACTATGAAATGAAAACAGCCAAAGAGAAGACCAACAACAAATATAAATACAGTCCATGCATGTAGGTTAAAATAGTACATTCCTTGGAGTATAAATGACAATTGAATAACACAATCAAACCACCAAATACATGTAGTGTGCTGTCCAAAATGTCTTATTTTTGTATGTAGTACATGCTGTCAAGTTTGGTGCTTTTACCATAAAATGCACGATTTTGTCATCTATCCGCCCCACTATTTGTGCATTAGATTAGACGCCTTCAATCATAAACAATCATTTTATAGAACTGGAAGTGGAATTACGAACAAAAATCTGTGATAAGAAATTATGTAAGATGGTTCGGTGTGGGCTGGGGAAGATGGTTCGGTGTGGGCTGGGGGGGGGGGGGGGGGGGTTGGGGGTGGTATCGAATAACTTTATTCGCAATACTTGGATGCCATATGAGTTTGTTATTTTGTGCATAATATTAGATAATCCTTTAATCAAAAACAATCATTTTTAGAACTGGAATTGCAAACAAATATCTTCGATCTGAATTGGGTGGGGGTGGCGAATAACTTTATTCTTCAAACTTGGGGTGGCGAATAACATTGGTCTTTAAACTCCGACGTAGATACGTTGCTAACTTTTTGTATTTGATTAGACGATCCTTCATTCATAAACAATCATTTCATAGAACTGGAAGTCGAATTGCGAATAAAAATCTGCGATCTGAAATTATGTATTGGTTGGTGGGTTGGCGGGGTGGTGAATAACTTTATTCTTAATACTTGGATATCAGATAAGTTTCTTATGCTGTACATTAGATTAGTCGATTGACAATAGAGCCCAATTATTTAGCACAACCCATCCTGATGTTGAAAATGAACATGCCATGCTGCTACTAAGAACAGTATACAAGGAACCAGTTTTTGAACAGTTGCCCCCACACTAGTGAAATCTATTTCATTCCTTGTATTGTCTTTAAGGTGTTTGATGAATGTTAATTAACCATAGAGTTAGAGATAGAACAAAATTTATTAAGGTTAACGAGCCATACAGCTCTAACGGCAAAATGAACAATGACCGTTTTCAACTATATCGGGTCTTGCGTACAATGTTATAAATCTATATTTTATCTGACAACCATAGAGGTCACGTGACATTAAACCACATTAAATCACACCAACATCATAGTGAAATCTATTTCATTCCTTGTATTGTCTTTAAGGTGTTTGATGAATGTCAATTGACCATAGAGTTAGAACAAAATTGATGAAGGTTAACTAGCCATACAGCTCTAACGGCAAAATGAACAATGACCGTTTTCAACTATATCGGGTCTTGCGTACAATGTTATAAATCTATATTTTGTCTGAGTTAAACAACCCACAATGTTAACTCCAACCTTCCTGAGCACATCTGCTGTTTCGACTGAACCAGTAAACAATAAAGGCAAGTGAACCGGATGATTTGGGGATATATGGCGGCTATTTGGGGTAGATTTGGTCAAAAACATGCACAAAAATTCTCGAAAATATCCTGATTTTTGCTTAAGATGGCAGCCATCTTGGATTTGGAGATCACGTGACATTAAAACATTGGAATAGAGTGCAATTTCGATGTTGAAAATATGCATGCCATGCTTCTACTAAAAAGTATACAAGGAACCAGTTTTTGAACAGTTGCCCCAACCCTAGTAAATGTCCCGTAGTAATATGGAAATCATTATTAATTTTGTTTAACCCCAACGGTTTCGTGATCATTTTACCTTAATAAAAATATGATATATGTATCGTGCATGGACCTCATCATTGCACTTTTGTTGCTAAATCGGCTGCGTGGTCAGCACCATGCCAGTCACAATGGAATCCTTGAATTCTCGTGCGGTGCCGCACAGCGGGCATCTATATATAGGACAGGGAGGCAACCATATAACCCGTTCCATATTTTCGAAAATAGGGCTGAAGTCGTGCATGGAGTGTCAAAATAGCCCCTTTTGATACTAAATCGGCTGCGTGGCCAGATCCATGGCGGCCACCCGGGAATTCTTACATTTTCGTGCGGTGCCACCCAGCGGGCATCTATAGGACAGGGACGTGACTATATAGCCCCTTCAAAATATTCGAAAATTGGTCTGAAGTCGTGCATGGAGACCAAATAGCACGTTTTGTTACTAAATCGGCTGCGTAGCCAGAACCATGGCGGCCACCCTGGAATCCTGGCATTTCCGTGCGGTGCCACCGAGCGGGCATCTTATATATGACAGGGGCACGACCATATATACACGGAAGGATTCCCTTGTGACTGCAATGGTTCTGGCCACGCAGCCGATTTAGCAACAAAAATTGCAATTTTGAGCTCCGTGCACGACTTCAGCCCAATTATCGAACATTTGGAAGGGGTTATATGGTTGCGTCCCTGTCCCGTTGACGCCCACCGAGTGGCACCGCATGCAAATGCAAGGATTCCCGGGAGGCCGCCATGCTTCTATCTACGTAATCATGTTTATGGGCTGCGAAACGGTTTTCAAAAACATTTCTTTGTTTTTTTGTAACATCTCCCAGTCTGTTGTTGAAAATACGTATGAGTTTTAGGTCCTGATGGATCTGGGTTTTCTCTATCCATATTGTCGATTTAATTGTTTAAATACCAGAGGAGCAGATGGTGGCGATTTTCTGCTATGTCTATATAGTGGTATAAACGATACGACGTCACGATATCGGGAAGAGAAGTCCCAGAACCCAAGATACTGGCAGGTATACCACGATGAGATCAGTGAAACCCACTTGAAATCCTAAACGCTCTGTATAGTCACACCGACTATCGACCCATTGGCCAAAGCCGGGACTATAGCCTATAGTACATGTATGAGGTGGCGCGGCTTTTCCAAATTAATTGTCAACACACCTCATCCCACACGGACAACATCTTCATGTATACGGTATTTTTATTTGTTTATATCTGTATTAAGTATACACTAATACTATAAAACAAGTTGATTATACGGTGACAGTCTTGATTTCTTGTTTACACTCAGACAGGATGTCATCCGGAAAACTAGCAATTTATTTGTGCCTAATATTCAGCCAACTTAAGTCGGACAACGATTCCAACATTTATAACCAAAATATGCAATATATGTATATAGTCATTCTCCAAGACAATGCCAATTTGTATTGTAATAATCAATCAGATAGGAATTTCATGAAAGCATTGTCATTCTGTGTACGTAGCATCAATTATAAGACTGGAGCTATATTTCAGCCTTTTCTATACATGCCCAGCGATACCTATATCGATTGGCATGTGTCCCTCGTCAAAGTTTCAACAGGAAGGGGGTCCTGATGTTGAAATGTAAACCGTTGAAAGAAGCACTCAATGTGATAACTACAAAAGGCTTTTACCACCCAAGGCGCACCTGTTATTCTGGAAATCCATATATTAATCTTATGAGACTGGTGGAAGCGAACAGAATTGGAGAGGTGATTAAAAATAACTCTATAGATACTGACACACAATGTTCTGTTGAAATGAATCTCCTAATTGAAAATACCGCTAGGTTTATCGACGCTCCGTGGGTCTACTTGGATAGATCTTGAAACTTATGATGCAGAATAGCTTTTACCTCCCTTTAACTCAATTGGAAATTAATTGATTAATCTTGGCATCTATCACAAATAAATGGGTTCATCGTCCAAACCATGACTAAAACGCACACTGCCATACATATTTAATAGAAAACATTTTTGACATAGCATCATACATTCTGGGACCCAACTTTAGCCCGAGCCTGTGTACATATTCCGTCATTTTCTAGTCATTTTTTTTTTTAATTTGGCACAGATATTAAACATCGTTGGAACCTGCAATTCTGAGTTTGGTTGGAACCATTTTTGTCGAGTTCTTGTCATTTTTGCCGACTTTTCTAGCTCGTTAGCGCAATAACTTGAACAAATATTAACCGATTTTAACAATGTTTTGCGTAAGAGCTATTTAAAAAAAATTCGAAAACCAGACTTATCCGATCTTTTCTACCGCAATTATGGCCCCTAGTTTGACGAATCTTCTTGATTTTCAACATTTGAGGTTTCCGGATGATGACATTTATTCCGGACATATCCAATCCTTCAGTTAGCCACCGTCTCCAGGGACATTGTGGTCGGTCGACATTTTATTTAATATGATTTGGTGTATCATTTCTAGATGAAGACAATCCAACTCGACCACCCATCGGACACTTGAATTATTCTAAACCACACGACTATCGGCATTGCCGCGCCGTATATATCAGTACCCGATTCCTAGATTATATCCACGGTCCCCACACTACTTTTCCACCCATCGGAAACATGAATTATCAAAAAAATGCTCTTCATTGTTCGGTCCACAAAATTTTAGGAGACAACGATACGATTAGGTGCCATTAACTTAGGCTGAATAGGTCACTCTCACCGGTTTTCTGTGATAAAGTTACCCAGGTTCCTAATTTTGTGATAAAGTTACTCAGGTTGGTGAGAATTGTGATAAAGTTACCCAGGTTAAGCAAATCTCACAATATCAACTCGATTTAAAAGTGACAGAGGGGAATATTGTTCAGTTTTGGCAAGTAATAGCCCTTATCAAGCATAAACTAAGACATATTAGTACTGTAGTTCGTCATTTTGATCACAAAAATCAATAATTTGTTGCTAAACATGAACTATTATTAACCTGGGTAACTTTATCACATTCTTCTCCAACCTGGGTAACTTTATCACAATTTCAGGAACCTGGTTAACTTTGTCACAGAAAACCGATGAGAGTGACCTATTCAGCTTAACTTAGCAGGTATAATTCCATGCGCATTAAGATTCGTCGACTAAGATTGTTACAAGTAACACCACCATGGAGATACAGCTGCACCTATGTAGCCTCTGATGTCTACATATATAGAGTACGGTACATACAGTTTGCATTGGTGTGTGGCACCGTGGTACGGTATATATCATCTCATTCAAAACCAGCTAAATAATCTTTTAATTCTTATTTTTTTTTAAACACAGATTCACCCATATTAGCATTGCACTGTATCAACCCAATTTATTGTGTTTTTTGTGAGTTTGTCAGTAGCTTCATATCTGCCCTTACACAAGTTCCATGAATTCCGTTACTAGTTCCCAGACCAACCCCAGTTTCTAGTTCCCAGTTCTCATAATATGATAACAATCGTTACTGAATCGCCCACAAGTATGTATGCGTAATCACAGCAGCTACGGTGTCATCCTTTCTGGATTCTTCTTGTGCCGCGACTAGTCCATGAGGAATCTAATGGTGTGGTTTATAGACGTCAATAGTGGCGCCAATTGAGTCAGGGATGCATGGAAGGGGAGAGGTGCACAAGAATTAATAAACCTGTTTAGCGCCGATTTCCACAAAGTTGATACACATTCTTCTCTATGAAACGAGGAATCTAATCGTGTGCTTTCAAGATGGCAAAAGTGGCGCTATTTGAGTCAGGGGTGCAGTGCAGGGAGAGGGGCACCAAAATCGCACTTCCTCAAAAAGCCAATTTGGCATTTTTGGCGGCTATATTTTTCGGTGGTTACCATGGCAACCATGGGCTTTCCCTAGCTTGGCATGATATCCAAATCCACAAGATATCACCTCAGGATATTGTATACAAAGTTTGTTGCTTTTACCTTAAAATGCACGATTCACCCTTTTTTTGACACGGAGCCGCCCTACTACTAGGGCGGAAAAACTGACCCGATCCCCGTTCCTATGAAGCCCTAAGTACGTAAGAATCACACAACACGCTCATGTCTGGATACCGACGCTGACGCCCGTGCACAGACGTAAGAATCACATTACGCACATACGCTCTTTATCAACTACACTGCGGATAGGAACGCTCTTATCTATCAACCCGATTAACCACGCAGTGCCGTTTTTGTGACTGGGAGTGATGAACGGGTGGTCGGAGCTTCTCCAAAACGCCGCGACGATCATTCCCGTTGATTTTTACCCATAGATAGGAAGTTTGAGCTCAATCTGTCCAGCCGTTTTGGAGTCTATAGCGACTATGTATATATATACGTAGTTCTCAAAATATATAGGAGAATTAAGAAAGAATTAAGAAACCATAACGAGCTGGAGAATAAATACAATTTCTTTGTGCGTGTATAATTCGTTTTTCTGACCACTCTGTTTATGCCATAATAATCAAAATCAGTAACCATTTTTTTCAACTTCTGAGCAAACTGCCAGGAGGCAGTTCTGGTGGTCGCAATCTTATCACAGTGGTTGTGTGACCAAGTACACCAAATCCCTGGAAATCCCAGGGAAACATCCCTCCCCGCTGTGGAACTTTCACAGAGATTTAGAAGCCCCAATTCTCTTCTTCTTTTTATTCAAATTCTATTCGAACAGTGGCAATATTTAGTTCATGTCATAAGCTTACCTGCCAGACCAGGAAACACACTTCGGGCAGAGAAATTCTACGTCCGTTTTCCCCCACTTGACGTACTGTGTTGGACTCATGGGGACACATGAGTCGTGGACCCATTTGCAACACGAATTGCAAAGGACTGCTTGTGTACCTATCAAAGAAAATAAATACGATTAATTAATTGATGAGAACGCGAAATATAGATTACACAATGACATCAGAATGTACACTCCAGTCTGAATATTTGAAACTAGCAGGGCGACCCGCTGCTGCACATATCAAAGTGTTGTGGAATGATCAACTGCATTGGGTAATATGATGAAAATACAAATGTTTCTCTTCTCCAATTGGTCTCATAAATGTTATGTAAAAATATACATAACATTCTGGTTTTACATGTTTGCGTAATTAGCACGCCCGCGTGTATATATACTGTAGCCCAAATTATAAAATTCCATCGTCCCATGTATGTTATATGGTTTTTCCGGTTTATTAGTTTAAAAGTCGAACTGTGCGATCAAGAGGCCGGCCACAAAAAGATGTATATATTGGCATATAGTCCGGGAGCTAATAGGGTTACCCTTGTGCCCACTTGGGACCTAACTTGACCCCACTAATTTTGTTCTCTATCATGTCCTTAAACTTTAAAGCAATGTCAACAAGAAAAAAAGTGGCCGTGTAGACTCCAGACAAGATGGCGGCCATGATGGATGCCGTTTTTTAGACTAGGAACTTAGTTAGTTTGATGGCAATTATAGCGGGAACTCTAGTAAATTGTATATATTTTCGTGAAGCTCACCCTTGGAACAAACGTCCCACTTCCGTCGACTCGAATTCAAATATCACCAAATTACGTCATGCTCGTTGATGCCTTCCAGTTTCAATTGAATTCCTTCATTAGCATATCATTATATGCAGCTCGTTTGCATTTCTCAGATATAAATTCGAGTCGACGGTGATGCGACGTTTGTTTCAAACACGGATCTCAGACGCACCAGCAATTAAATTCGTGTTGACCACACGCATGCTTCGTCCGTAGTGGGTCTACTCGCATTTATTTGAAACAAAAGTCGCACTTTTGTCGACTCGAATTCAAATAATAATAATTTAATTCGAGTCGTCGGTAGTGTGACGTTTGTTCCAAGGGTAACCGACGACTCAGTGCATGATCACAAGTCTACTGATCCACGCGTGTGAAGGAACAGCCAAGCGGGGTTCTAATTGAATTATGCACCTTGGAGACCCTCTAGCTATACGTCCCTGCCCGCCATACATGTTTATTTTACCACGTGGTTTTAGATAGGCATATACTGACACAACATAGTGTTATACAGCGTTTTTCTCAACTTGCTATTAAATTGTTAAAAAGGTACAACGTTTTCGTATAAAATAAACTGGACCTGATATCTCTCAGACAAGTTCAGAACAAAATACCACCTAAAGAATCATGTCCGACCTAAAATAGGTGTCAAATCCCTACGAAATAGCGATATAAAATCAATAATTTCCACTCCTCAGAAAATTAACATTAATTTCATCGCTTAGAAATCAAAAGCCACATTTTCTCACTAAATGTTACGTTCTAGAATTTATATATAACTTCATAATTTAGCCGTTTTGACCAAAATCCTCAGAAACGCTTTATGCCATTTTAAGAAATCATTTAGATTCGTCTTGAATTAAATTCGACGTTTGTTTCAACAGACGGATTATGAATTAAACTCGAGTCTAATTCTAATTGAATCCGAGTCGTCGGTAGTTTGTTCCATGGTTAGACACAATGACACTTTTATAATTCAAATTTGAAACTCCTTCTCCAAGATGGCTGCCAAAATGGACGCCAGAGGTTGAAAATATGATGTTAAAAAAATTCGATTTTTACAGAATTCGGTATAAAATTTCACAAAAATTCACAATTGGGATTCTAGTCAAGTTATGGTTGATGTACATAATTGGCTATTCTGCCTTCTATATATTGAACTAGCAGGTTAGCCAGCCACTGGCGTGGTTGGTCAGACACATGACTTGTTTTTTTAATTCTGCCTTTAAAAAAAAAAATTCTTTCAATGAGTTAATTCTGCCTTTTTAATCAAGAGAAATGATGGTACCCGTTCTATAATAGGTATGATTTACGGTACATCGGGCGGAAACTGACCCGATGAAAATCTCCCCCCTCCTAGGAACGATAGACATAAGAATTACACAACACGCATTTTGTTTTTTAATTTAAATTTTTTTTTTCAATGAGAGCTTCTCCAAAACGCCGCGACGACGATTCCCTAGCGATTTTACCATTAGATGGGAAGTTTGAGCTCAATCGAGTCAGCCGTTTTCAATTCTATCGAGGACACATATATATACGAAGTCTCAAAATATATAGTATAGACTAGCAGGTTAGCCCGCCACTGGCCGCGTTCGGGGGGGAAACGTTACCCCCCCCCCCCCCCCCCACAAACCAAATCAGATCACATATATTTGTTCGCAGGTCTATCTCCACTTATAGAAATTGAAAAGTCACTATTTAAGGTTCGACTAGTCTAATCTAACGCACCAATTTATACATGCCTGGAATATTATCATAATATGACCAATACAGAGCGTTTATTGATCGTATTTGCCCCTTTAAGTCGTCTGAAGTCAACAGCATCTATAACTCTTGACACGCTGTGGGCTAATTTTACCCACATGTTTCAATTCTCACCGATCAGATTGCAACAATTTTGGTTATAAATTTAATTATTTTATTTTACCAATACTTAGTGCCCTTTTCTCTTGACACGCCATGGGCCAATTTTACCCACATGTTTCAATTTTCACCGATTAGATTTCAACAATTTTGGTTATATAATTAATGCTTTTATTTTATTAATAATTAGTGCCCTTTTAAGACATCTGATGTCAACTGGACATGTATAATATGATTTTCCTGCATGGTCAAAGTACCTCCCCATATTGCAACCCAACCCACGACCTTTTGGGCAAGGACTGAAAACATTATTCCCGATGATGGAGGTCATCATACTCTCCATATGTGGAGCAAATAAAGAAAATATATAATATGTAATATGGTCATATAAAATATGGGTCCGTGACTACCCGCCCCCGAGACAACCCGCCCCCTTTCACTCTGAGACAACCCGCCCCCGGACAACCCGCCCCCAAAAATCAATTAGCGGTAATCAGTGGCTAATTATGAGGTGTGAGGGGATTAAGAGATGTTTGTTTAACGAAACTGGGTTGTTTTTTTTATAGATTTTTATTTGATTTAACAACATGGACAACAATAAATACACATGTAATATAATATAACTTATGAACACAAAAAGCATCAACGATAATATGTTTATTTATTACGAACGAAATTAATGAACGAAATTTAAAAACGGAATGAACGAAGATTAAAAACAAAATTAAATAAGTTTAACAAACGAACAATGGTTAATTTGGGGCTGGTGCCTCCTTCTGCAGAAGTGGGACCATGGTATAGAAATCTAAGCCGGTCCCCATTGTATTCATTCGTCTATGCCATGCTTCGATGTCGTTGTTGGTGCGGACGTCATGTATGAGTATATGCTCCAACTCTCTGGGGGGGGGGGGGTGACGAGCTCGTGATCCACTGGCGCTGCATTTAGTCTAGGACCTCCCTGATCTTTGAACCTTCAGACGGAACTGTCATAGTAATCGTGGAACGTTTCTCTTATTTGTGGAGCCGGGAGAAAGGGAAGAGCCAGCAACTGACGGATGAAGTTGTGCAATGGACCCTTCTGGCCATATGCTGTCTAAAGGCCGACGGTTGATGTGTGTCTATTCACGGCCTGCGTCCAGTTCCATCGCCATCGTTCAAAGGCTGTTTGTGTATACCCGCCCTCATTTATCGGGACAACCCGCCCCCAAAATAGCATAGGGGCGGGTTGTCTCGGGGGCGGGTAGTCCCGTTCCCATAAAATATATTGACTCACCTTCAGCTTCAGTAGAGCAGACGGAACACGGATACAGCACCATGGATGGAAGCGTGAATCGAATACGTGGTCGCATGATTTTAAGATATTTAAAATTTTATTTTATTTTTAATTCACACACGATTATATATAATCTACCCCATAACGTAATAACGTGTGATTGGTCGGTAAGCAAATTAAGTACACGGGTTTCCAATATCACAAATACTCTCTTCGTCATCTTGATCGTTATTGTCTAGCACCAAGAAGATTTTGGGATTACGACCATTTTCGATTGCAATAAAAACACGGAAACCTCATCGCAAATCTCCGCTGTTGTCACGAGATTACCTGTTCGTCTTCCCCAAGTGTTATGAAAACACAGTTTCGGTTTAAATCCGCCAATATGTCTTCTGATTATTGTGAAGTGGTTAATGTATACAATATAACAATTGCGATACCGTTTTACTGCTAATTGATATCAACACATTCAAACAGCTGCCGCGGGTCTCTTCAGACAAGCAGTTGCTGTCGAAATCAACACAATTACACCCGCTCGTGTCAAAATATAAAAATTATAGGTGTAAAGTTATTAATTTTTATTGAAAACATTCAAGAAAATTGCGATATTTACGATCATGTAGAGCCGAATATTTATGGTGATACGGTATTTTGTGTTGACGCGTCAGCGAGTCAATATCTGGAAGTCACTATCAGGTGATATTGCACTACCATGCATCATCAAAATATGCTGTTTGAAATCAAAAGAAGACACCGAGCTGTCCGTGCCCTCTTATCCAATATTGGATTTTTAGGGGTTAATAATACCGACCGGAGTCGAGTGAGCGAGTAAGATTTTCTAGGTTGACCTCGTGGGGTATGTCGCTACGTTATAATGTCGAGATATAGTGTCCACGGGCCAATGGGGCCTCCCGGGCGGTCCCGGGCGGTCCCAATGTTCCTTTTGTTTATATACCATTTTATCGGATGTTGAGGGGTTAATAACACCGGCCGGGGTCGAGCGAGCGAGTACCATTTTGTAGGTTGACCTCGTGGGGTATGTCGATACGTTATAACGTCGAGATATAGTGTCCACGGGCCCATGGGGCCTCCCGGGCGGTCCCGGGCGGTCCCAATGTTCTTTTTGTTTATATACCATTTTATCGGATTTTGAGGGGTTAATAACACCGGCCGGAGTCGAGCGAGCGAGTACCATTTTGTAGGTTGACATCGTGGGGTATGTCGCTACGTTATAACGTCGATATATAGTGTCCACGGGCACATGGGGCCTCCCGGGCGGTCCCGGGCGGTCCCGGGCGGTCCCAATGTTTTTTTTGTTTATATACCATTTTATCGGATTTTGAGGGGTTAATAACACCGGCCGGAGTCGAGCGAGCGAGTACCATTTTGTAGGTTGACCTCGTGGGGTATGTCGCTACGTTATAACGTCGAGATATAGTGTCCACGGGCCTATGGGGCCTCCCGGGCGGTCCCGGGCGGTCCCGGGCGGTCCCAATGTTCTTTTTGTTTATATACCATTTTATCGGATGTTGAGGGGTTAATAACACCGGCCGGAGTTGAGCGAGCGAGTACCATTTTGTAGGTTGACCTCGTGGGGTATGTCGCTACGTTATAACGTCGATATATAGTGTCCACGGGCCCATGGGGCCTCCCGGGCGGTCCCGGGCGGTCCCGGGCGGTCCCAATGTTTTTTTTGTTTATATACCATTTTATCGGATTTTGAGGGGTTAATAACACCGGCCGGAGTCGAGCGAGCGAGTACCATTTTGTAGGTTGACCTCGTGGGGTATGTCGCTACGTTATAACGTCGAGATATAGTGTCCACGGGCCTATGGGGCCTCCCGGGCGGTCCCGGGCGGTCCCGGGCGGTCCCGGGCGGTCCCAATGTTCTTTTTGTTTATATACCATTTTATCGGATGTTGAGGGGTTAATAACACCGGCCGGAGTTGAGCGAGCGAGTACCATTTTTGTTCTTTTTGTTTATATACCATTTTATCGGATGTTGAGGGGTTAATAACACCGGCCGGAGTTGAGCGAGCGAGTACCATTTTGTAGGTTGACCTCGTGGGGTATGTCGCTACGTTATAACGTCGATATATAGTGTCCACGGGCCCATGGGGGGGGGGGGGGTGACGAGCTCGTGATCCACTGGCGCTGCATTTAGTCTAGGACCTCCCTGATCTTTGAACCTTCAGACGGAACTGTCATAGTAATCGTGGAACGTTTCTCTTATTTGTGGAGCCGGGAGAAAGGGAAGAGCCAGCAACTGACGGATGAAGTTGTGCAATGGACCCTTCTGGCCATATGCTGTCTAAAGGCCGACGGTTGATGTGTGTCTATTCACGGCCTGCGTCCAGTTCCATCGCCATCGTTCAAAGGCTGTTTGTGTATACCCGCCCTCATTTATCGGGACAACCCGCCCCCAAAATAGCATAGGGGCGGGTTGTCTCGGGGGCGGGTAGTCCCGTTCCCATAAAATATATTGACTCACCTTCAGCTTCAGTAGAGCAGACGGAACACGGATACAGCACCATGGATGGAAGCGTGAATCGAATACGTGGTCGCATGATTTTAAGATATTTAAAATTTTATTTTATTTTTAATTCACACACGATTATATATAATCTACCCCATAACGTAATAACGTGTGATTGGTCGGTAAGCAAATTAAGTACACGGGTTTCCAATATCACAAATACTCTCTTCGTCATCTTGATCGTTATTGTCTAGCACCAAGAAGATTTTGGGATTACGACCATTTTCGATTGCAATAAAAACACGGAAACCTCATCGCAAATCTCCGCTGTTGTCACGAGATTACCTGTTCGTCTTCCCCAAGTGTTATGAAAACACAGTTTCGGTTTAAATCCGCCAATATGTCTTCTGATTATTGTGAAGTGGTTAATGTATACAATATAACAATTGCGATACCGTTTTACTGCTAATTGATATCAACACATTCAAACAGCTGCCGCGGGTCTCTTCAGACAAGCAGTTGCTGTCGAAATCAACACAATTACACCCGCTCGTGTCAAAATATAAAAATTATAGGTGTAAAGTTATTAATTTTTATTGAAAACATTCAAGAAAATTGCGATATTTACGATCATGTAGAGCCGAATATTTATGGTGATACGGTATTTTGTGTTGACGCGTCAGCGAGTCAATATCTGGAAGTCACTATCAGGTGGTATTGCACTACCATGCATCATCAAAATATGCTGTTTGAAATCAAAAGAAGACACCGAGCTGTCCGTGCCCTCTTATCCAATATTGGATTTTTAGGGGTTAATAATACCGACCGGAGTCGAGTGAGCGAGTAAGATTTTCAAGGTTGACATCGTGGGGTATGTCGCTACGTTATAATGTCGAGATATAGTGTCCACGGGCCAATGGGGCCTCCCGGGCGGTCCCGGGCGGTCCCAATGTTCCTTTTGTTTATATACCATTTTATCGGATGTTGAGGGGTTAATAACACCGGCCGGGGTCGAGCGAGCGAGTACCATTTTGTAGGTTGACCTCGTGGGGTATGTCGATACGTTATAACGTCGAGATATAGTGTCCACGGGCCCATGGGGCCTCCCGGGCGGTCCCGGGCGGTCCCGGGCGGTCCCAATGTTCTTTTTGTTTATATACCATTTTATCGGATTTTGAGGGGTTAATAACACCGGCCGGAGTCGAGCGAGCGAGTACCATTTTGTAGGTTGACATCGTGGGGTATGTCGCTACGTTATAACGTCGATATATAGTGTCCACGGGCACATGGGGCCTCCCGGGCGGTCCCGGGCGGTCCCGGGCGGTCCCAATGTTTTTTTTGTTTATATACCATTTTATCGGATTTTGAGGGGTTAATAACACCGGCCGGAGTCGAGCGAGCGAGTACCATTTTGTAGGTTGACCTCGTGGGGTATGTCGCTACGTTATAACGTCGAGATATAGTGTCCACGGGCCTATGGGGCCTCCCGGGCGGTCCCGGGCGGTCCCGGGCGGTCCCAATGTTCTTTTTGTTTATATACCATTTTATCGGATGTTGAGGGGTTAATAACACCGGCCGGAGTTGAGCGAGCGAGTACCATTTTGTAGGTTGACCTCGTGGGGTATGTCGCTACGTTATAACGTCGATATATAGTGTCCACGGGCCCATGGGGCCTCCCGGGCGGTCCCGGGCGGTCCCGGGCGGTCCCAATGTTTTTTTTGTTTATATACCATTTTATCGGATTTTGAGGGGTTAATAACACCGGCCGGAGTCGAGCGAGCGAGTACCATTTTGTAGGTTGACCTCGTGGGGTATGTCGCTACGTTATAACGTCGAGATATAGTGTCCACGGGCCTATGGGGCCTCCCGGGCGGTCCCGGGCGGTCCCAATGTTCTTTTTGTTTATATACCATTTTATCGGATGTTGAGGGGTTAATAACACCGGCCGGAGTTGAGCGAGCGAGTACCATTTTGTAGGTTGACCTCGTGGGGTATGTCGCTACGTTATAACGTCGAGATATAGTGTCCACGGGCCCATGGGGCCTCCCGGGCGGTCCCGGGCGGTCCCAATGTGCTTTTTGTTTATATACCATTTTATCGGATTTTGAGGGGTTAATAACACCGACCGGAGTCGAGCGAGCGAGTACCATTTTGTAGGTTGACCTCGTGGGGTATGTCGCTACGTTATAACGTCGATATATAGTGTCCACGGGCCCATGGGGCCTCCCGGGCGTTCCCGGGCGGTCCCGGGCGGTCCCAATGTTCTTTTAGTTTATATACCATTTTATCGGATTTTGAGGGGTTAATAACACCGGCCGGAGTCGAGCGAGCGAGTACCATTTTGTAGGTTGACCTCGTGGGGTATGTCGCTACGTTATAACGTCGAGATATAGTGTCCACGGGCCTATGGGGCGTCCCGGGCGGTCCCGGGCGGTCCCGGGCGGTCCCAATGTTCTTTTTGTTTATATACCATTTTATCGGATGTTGAGGGGTTAATAACACCGGCCGGAGTCGAGCGAGCGAGTACCATTTTGTAGGTTGACCTCGTGGGGTATGTCGCTACGTTATAACGTCGAGATATAGTGTCCACGGGCCCATGGGGCCTCCCGGGCGGTCCCGGGCGGTCCCAATGTTCTTATTGTTTATATACCATTTTATCGGATTTTGAGGGGTTAATAACACCGGCCGGGGTCGAGCGAGCGAGTAACATTTTCTAGGTTGACCTCATGGGGTATGTCGCTACGTTATAACGTCGAGATATAGTGTCCACGGGCCCATGGGGCCTCCCGGGCGGTCCCGGGCGGTCCCAATGTTCTTTTTGTTTATATACCATTTTATCGGATGTTGAGGGGTTAATAACACCGGCCGGAGTCGAGCGAGCGAGTACCATTTTGTAGGTTGACCTCGTGGGGTATGTCGCTACGTTATAACGTCGAGATATAGTGTCCACGGGCCCATGGGGCCTCCCGGGCGGTCCCGGGCGGTCCCAATGTTCTTTTTGTTTATATACCATTTTATCGGATGTTGAGGGGTTAATAACACCGGCCGGAGTCGAGCGAGCGAGTACCATTTTGTAGGTTGACCTCGTGGGGTATGTCGCTACGTTATAACGTCGAGATATAGTGTCCACGGGCCCATGTGGCCTCCCGGGCGGTCCCGGGGGGTACCAATGTTCTTATTGTTTATATACCATTTTATCGGATTTTGAGGGGTTAATAACACCGGCCGGGGTCGAGCGAGCGAGTAACATTTTCTAGGTTGACCTCATGGGGTATGTCGCTACGTTATAACGTCGAGATATAGTGTCCACGGGCCCATGGGGCCTCCCGGGCGGTTTCGGGCGGTACCAATGTTCTTTTTGCTTATATACCATTTTATCGGATTTTGAGGGGTTAATAACACCGGTCGGAGTCGAGCGAGCGAGTAACATTTTATAGGTTGACCTCGTGGGGTATGTCGCTACGTTATAACGTCGAGATATTGTGTCCACGGGCACGTGGGGCCACCCGGGCGGTCCCGGGCGGTCCTAATGTTCTTTTTGTCTATTTACCATTTTATCGGATTTTGAGGGGTTAATAACACCGGCCGGAGTCGAGCGAGCGAGTACCATTTTCTAGGTTGACCTCATGGGGTATGTCGCTACGTTATAACGTCGAGATATATAGTGTCCACGAGCCCATGGGGCCTCCCGGGCGGTCCCGGGCGGTCCCAATGTTATTTTTGTTTATATACCATTTTATCGGATGTTGAGGGGTTAATAACACCGGCCGGAGTCGAGCGAGCGAGTACCTTTTTGTAGGTTGACCTCGTGGGGTATGTCGCTACGTTATAACGTCGAGATATAGTGTCCACGGGCCTATGGGGCCTCCCGGGCGGTCCCGGGCGGTCCCGGGCGGTCCCAATGTTCTTTTTGTTTATATACCATTTTATCGGATGTTGAGGGGTTAATAACACCGGCCGGAGTTGAGCGAGCGAGTACCATTTTGTAGGTTGACCTCGTGGGGTATGTCGCTACGTTATAACGTCGATATATAGTGTCCACGGGCCCATGGGGCCTCCCGGGCGGTCCCGGGCGGTCCCGGGCGGTCCCAATGTTTTTTTTGTTTATATACCATTTTATCGGATTTTGAGGGGTTAATAACACCGGCCGGAGTCGAGCGAGCGAGTACCATTTTGTAGGTTGACCTCGTGGGGTATGTCGCTACGTTATAACGTCGAGATATAGTGTCCACGGGCCTATGGGGCCTCCCGGGCGGTCCCGGGCGGTCCCGGGCGGTCCCAATGTTCTTTTTGTTTATATACCATTTTATCGGATGTTGAGGGGTTAATAACACCGGCCGGGGTCGAGCGAGCGAGTACCATTTTGTAGGTTGACCTCGTGGGGTATGTCGATACGTTATAACGTCGAGATATAGTGTCCACGGGCCCATGGGGCCTCCCGGGCGGTCCCGGGCGGTCCCAATGTTCTTTTTGTTTATATACCATTTTATCGGATTTTGAGGGGTTAATAACACCGGCCGGAGTCGAGCGAGCGAGTACCATTTTGTAGGTTGACATCGTGGGGTATGTCGCTACGTTATAACGTCGATATATAGTGTCCACGGGCACATGGGGCCTCCCGGGCGGTCCCGGGCGGTCCCGGGCGGTCCCAATGTTTTTTTTGTTTATATACCATTTTATCGGATTTTGAGGGGTTAATAACACCGGCCGGAGTCGAGCGAGCGAGTACCATTTTGTAGGTTGACCTCGTGGGGTATGTCGCTACGTTATAACGTCGAGATATAGTGTCCACGGGCCTATGGGGCCTCCCGGGCGGTCCCGGGCGGTCCCGGGCGGTCCCAATGTTCTTTTTGTTTATATACCATTTTATCGGATGTTGAGGGGTTAATAACACCGGCCGGAGTTGAGCGAGCGAGTACCATTTTGTAGGTTGACCTCGTGGGGTATGTCGCTACGTTATAACGTCGATATATAGTGTCCACGGGCCCATGGGGCCTCCCGGGCGGTCCCGGGCGGTCCCGGGCGGTCCCAATGTTTTTTTTGTTTATATACCATTTTATCGGATTTTGAGGGGTTAATAACACCGGCCGGAGTCGAGCGAGCGAGTACCATTTTGTAGGTTGACCTCGTGGGGTATGTCGCTACGTTATAACGTCGAGATATAGTGTCCACGGGCCTATGGGGCCTCCCGGGCGGTCCCGGGCGGTCCCGGGCGGTCCCAATGTTCTTTTTGTTTATATACCATTTTATCGGATGTTGAGGGGTTAATAACACCGGCCGGAGTTGAGCGAGCGAGTACCATTTTGTAGGTTGACCTCGTGGGGTATGTCGCTACGTTATAACGTCGAGATATAGTGTCCACGGGCCCATGGGGCCTCCCGGGCGGTCCCGGGCGGTCCCAATGTGCTTTTTGTTTATATACCATTTTATCGGATTTTGAGGGGTTAATAACACCGACCGGAGTCGAGCGAGCGAGTACCATTTTGTAGGTTGACCTCGTGGGGTATGTCGCTACGTTATAACGTCGATATATAGTGTCCACGGGCCCATGGGGCCTCCCGGGCGGTCCCGGGCGGTCCCGGGCGGTCCCAATGTTCTTTTTGTTTATATACCATTTTATCGGATTTTGAGGGGTTAATAACACCGGCCGGAGTCGAGCGAGCGAGTACCATTTTGTAGGTTGACCTCGTGGGGTATGTCGCTACGTTATAACGTCGAGATATAGTGTCCACGGGCCTATGGGGCGTCCCGGGCGGTCCCGGGCGGTCCCGGGCGGTCCCAATGTTCTTTTTGTTTATATACCATTTTATCGGATGTTGAGGGGTTAATAACACCGGCCGGAGTCGAGCGAGCGAGTACCATTTTGTAGGTTGACCTCGTGGGGTATGTCGCTACGTTATAACGTCGAGATATAGTGTCCACGGGCCCATGGGGCCTCCCGGGCGGTCCCGGGCGGTCCCAATGTTCTTATTGTTTATATACCATTTTATCGGATTTTGAGGGGTTAATAACACCGGCCGGGGTCGAGCGAGCGAGTAACATTTTCTAGGTTGACCTCATGGGGTATGTCGCTACGTTATAACGTCGAGATATAGTGTCCACGGGCCCATGGGGCCTCCCGGGCGGTCCCGGGCGGTCCCAATGTTCTTTTTGTTTATATACCATTTTATCGGATTTTGAGGGGTTAATAACACCGGCCGGAGTCGAGCGAGCGAGTACCATTTTGTAGGTTGACCTCGTGGGGTATGTCGCTACGTTATAACGTCGAGATATAGTGTCCACGGGCCCATGTGGCCTCCCGGGCGGTCCCGGGGGGTACCAATGTTCTTATTGTTTATATACCATTTTATCGGATTTTGAGGGGTTAATAACACCGGCCGGGGTCGAGCGAGCGAGTAACATTTTCTAGGTTGACCTCATGGGGTATGTCGCTACGTTATAACGTCGAGATATAGTGTCCACGGGCCCATGGGGCCTCCCGGGCGGTTTCGGGCGGTACCAATGTTCTTTTTGCTTATATACCATTTTATCGGATTTTGAGGGGTTAATAACACCGGTCGGAGTCGAGCGAGCGAGTAACATTTTATAGGTTGACCTCGTGGGGTATGTCGCTACGTTATAACGTCGAGATATTGTGTCCACGGGCACGTGGGGCCACCCGGGCGGTCCCGGGCGGTCCTAATGTTCTTTTTGTCTATTTACCATTTTATCGGATTTTGAGGGGTTAATAACACCGGCCGGAGTCGAGCGAGCGAGTACCATTTTCTAGGTTGACCTCATGGGGTATGTCGCTACGTTATAACGTCGAGATATATAGTGTCCACGAGCCCATGGGGCCTCCCGGGCGGTCCCGGGCGGTCCCAATGTTATTTTTGTTTATATACCATTTTATCGGATGTTGAGGGGTTAATAACACCGGCCGGAGTCGAGCGAGCGAGTACCATTTTGTAGGTTGACCTCGTGGGGTATGTCGCTACGTTATAACGTCGAGATATAGTGTCCACGGGCCTATGGGGCCTCCCGGGCGGTCCCGGGCGGTCCCAATGTTCTTTTTGTTTATATACCATTTTATCGGATGTTGAGGGGTTAATAACACCGGCCGGAGTTGAGCGAGCGAGTACCATTTTGTAGGTTGACCTCGTGGGGTATGTCGCTACGTTATAACGTCGATATATAGTGTCCACGGGCCCATGGGGCCTCCCGGGCGGTCCCGGGCGGTCCCGGGCGGTCCCAATGTTTTTTTTGTTTATATACCATTTTATCGGATTTTGAGGGGTTAATAACACCGGCCGGAGTCGAGCGAGCGAGTACCATTTTGTAGGTTGACCTCGTGGGGTATGTCGCTACGTTATAACGTCGAGATATAGTGTCCACGGGCCTATGGGGCCTCCCGGGCGGTCCCGGGCGGTCCCGGGCGGTCCCGGGCGGTCCCAATGTTCTTTTTGTTTATATACCATTTTATCGGATGTTGAGGGGTTAATAACACCGGCCGGAGTTGAGCGAGCGAGTACCATTTTGTAGGTTGACCTCGTGGGGTATGTCGCTACGTTATAACGTCGAGATATAGTGTCCACGGGCCCATGGGGCCTCCCGGGCGGTCCCGGGCGGTCCCAATGTGCTTTTTGTTTATATACCATTTTATCGGATTTTGAGGGGTTAATAACACCGACCGGAGTCGAGCGAGCGAGTACCATTTTGTAGGTTGACCTCGTGGGGTATGTCGCTACGTTATAACGTCGATATATAGTGTCCACGGGCCCATGGGGCCTCCCGGGCGGTCCCGGGCGGTCCCGGGCGGTCCCAATGTTCTTTTTGTTTATATACCATTTTATCGGATTTTGAGGGGTTAATAACACCGGCCGGAGTCGAGCGAGCGAGTACCATTTTGTAGGTTGACCTCGTGGGGTATGTCGCTACGTTATAACGTCGAGATATAGTGTCCACGGGCCTATGGGGCGTCCCGGGCGGTCCCGGGCGGTCCCGGGCGGTCCCAATGTTCTTTTTGTTTATATACCATTTTATCGGATGTTGAGGGGTTAATAACACCGGCCGGAGTCGAGCGAGCGAGTACCATTTTGTAGGTTGACCTCGTGGGGTATGTCGCTACGTTATAACGTCGAGATATAGTGTCCACGGGCCCATGGGGCCTCCCGGGCGGTCCCGGGCGGTCCCAATGTTCTTATTGTTTATATACCATTTTATCGGATTTTGAGGGGTTAATAACACCGGCCGGGGTCGAGCGAGCGAGTAACATTTTCTAGGTTGACCTCATGGGGTATGTCGCTACGTTATAACGTCGAGATATAGTGTCCACGGGCCCATGGGGCCTCCCGGGCGGTCCCGGGCGGTCCCAATGTTCTTTTTGTTTATATACCATTTTATCGGATGTTGAGGGGTTAATAACACCGGCCGGAGTCGAGCGAGCGAGTACCATTTTGTAGGTTGACCTCGTGGGGTATGTCGCTACGTTATAACGTCGAGATATAGTGTCCACGGGCCCATGTGGCCTCCCGGGCGGTCCCGGGGGTACCAATGTTCTTATTGTTTATATACCATTTTATCGGATTTTGAGGGGTTAATAACACCGGCCGGGGTCGAGCGAGCGAGTAACATTTTCTAGGTTGACCTCATGGGGTATGTCGCTACGTTATAACGTCGAGATATAGTGTCCACGGGCCCATGGGGTTTCCCGGGCGGTTTCGGGCGGTACCAATGTTCTTTTTGCTTATATACCATTTTATCGGATTTTGAGGGGTTAATAACACCGGTCGGAGTCGAGCGAGCGAGTAACATTTTATAGGTTGACCTCGTGGGGTATGTCGCTACGTTATAACGTCGAGATATTGTGTCCACGGGCACGTGGGGCCACCCGGGCGGTCCCGGGCGGTCCTAATGTTCTTTTTGTCTATTTACCATTTTATCGGATTTTGAGGGGTTAATAACACCGGCCGGAGTCGAGCGAGCGAGTACCATTTTCTAGGTTGACCTCATGGGGTATGTCGCTACGTTATAACGTCGAGATATATAGTGTCCACGAGCCCATGGGGCCTCCCGGGCGGTCCCGGGCGGTCCCAATGTTATTTTTGTTTATATACCATTTTATCGGATGTTGAGGGGTTAATAACACCGGCCGGAGTCGAGCGAGCGAGTACCATTTTGTAGGTTGACCTCGTGGGGTATGTCGCTACGTTATAACGTCGAGATATAGTGTCCACCGGCCCATGGGGCCTCCCGGGCGGTCCCAATGTTATTTTTGTTTATAAACCATTTTGTTGGATTTTGGGGGGTTAATAACACCGGCCGGGGTCGAGCGAGCGAGTAACATTTTCTAGGTTGACCTCATGGGGTATGTCGCTACGTTATAACGTCGAGATATAGTGTCCACGGGTACGTGGGGCCACCCGGGCGGTCCCGGGCGGTCCCAATGTTCTTTTTGTCTATATACCATTTTGTCGGATATTGAGGGGTTAATAACACCGGCCGGGGTCGAGCGAGCGAGTAACATTTTCTAGGTTGACCTCATGGGGTATGTCGCTACGTTATAACGTCGAGATATTGTGTCCACGGGCACGTGGGGCCACCCGGGCGGTCCCGGGCGGTCCTAATGTTCTTTTTGTCTATTTACCATTTTATCGGATTTTGAGGGGTTAATAACGCCGGCCGGGGTCGAGCGAGGGAGTAACATTTTGTATGTTGACCTCGTGGGGTATGTCGCTATGTTATAACGTCGAGATATAGTGTCCACGGGCCCATGGGTTCCAAGGTTCTTTTGTTTATACACTATTTTACCGGAATTTGAGCGGTTAATAACATCGGCCGTGGACGCGTCAACGAGTCAATACATGGAATTAACACTCAGGTGTATTGCACTTATTGCACTACCGAGAATCACCAAAATAATCTGTCTGAACACACACGAAGACACCAGTAATCACCCAGGCTCTTTTAGCCAATATCGGCATTTGTGGGGTTAATATGACCGGCCGGAGACGAGCGAGCGAGTAAATGTTTCTATGTTGCCCTCAGGTGGCATGTCGCTACGTTATACCGTCGAGATATTGTGTCCACGGGCTCGTTGGGCCGCCGGGCGGTCCCGGGCGGTCCCGGGCGGTCCCCGGGCGGTAATTAGTCACACCGTAAATGACAATGTAATTATGTGAGTTGATATTACGTCGTCAGCCAGCATCAAACCAGGATGGTGTCAATTTGATAGGGCAATATTCCTTTTTTGTTGTACTCGATTAACCAGTTCGTCACTTGGTTACCAAACACCTTTCTTTTTCAGTCCACAGTGGACGAAATATGCCAGTGCCTGTAGTGTTATTGCATGGTGTGTGCTTGTTAATATTTTATTGAATAGCTTCTCGTTAGGGGTGGTTAGGAGATCAGGTGTTAGTTTCTCGTGAAATATGGCGCGCTCGTCTGACAGTGAGGTACAACGGAGGAGGAAGTGCTCCTCATTATCAATTTGGTTGCATGTTTCACATATGCAGTCCGCTTCATCGAAATCGATATAGCGTCCGCGCTCAATGCCCAGTGTGTGACAGCTAATTCTGAATTTCGTGAGGGATTCTCGTTGTTTGGGGATGGAAATGATGTTAAGATATTCTTCCAAAGAAGTGATTGTTTTGAACGTTCTGTACGTTCTAAGCTTTTTCCGTGGGGGATCACGCCTGTTGCTATTTATGGGGAGTTTGCTGCGAGTATTGTCGTTAAATAGTTGTGTCTTTATTGAGTTATCAAAGAAGTCGTTGATGTTGTGATGTGGTGACAGAGATGTGATTAACTGTTGACATTGTGACAACGACCTATTCCATGATTCAAGATTAGCTTCGGATAGAATTTTGTCATAAAAGCTTCTTTTACAAGTCGCTCTGGGGGTAACTGTGATATGTACTGTTCATACTGACATAATCTAGATACTGCATGTTTTGTCAATAGGGCAATGCCCAGTTCAAGTCTGCACGCAATATTACTAGCTCTTTCCGGCATATTCAGGAGAAACTTACAAAATTTTGTCTGTGTTTTTTCATAGTCAATGTTGTCGATTACTGTCATAATATTGAAATCGAAGCCTCTAGCTTTAGCTCTGTCGAATGAATTGTATATTTTATTAATAAAATCTGGGAACCATAGCTCACAGTTGTATGTTAAAATAGGGATGACAAGGCTTTGAAGCAACTTGATATCGAGGTGCTGTGGTAGGGCTTTTGCTATGTGAAAAAATGACTTTGCTGCTGTTACCAGTTGCTTTATTTCCTTGATACATTCACTTGGGGATTTACGTGTGAGATCATTAGATGCTATTTGTATTAGCAGCTTTGTTGGTACAGTATTCATGTTTTTCACTGTATCAATTGCTCCTTTTATTGTTTTATTATCCAGGGTGTGCACATCTATTGACTTTCCTCTGTACATTTTGTGGGGTTCTATTGGGCGCACAATAGATGGCCCGATTATAAGAATATCCACGTGGCGTTTATCCTCTGGCGGTTGATCGGTGATTTCTGGCGCAGTATGAGTAATGATGTCCTCGAACTCAGATATGTCTGTCGTTTGATCATGAGGGTCTCCCTCAATGGGTAGCACAGTGTTCGGTTCGCTGTTTATTATCTGTTGTGCCTCCATTAATCCAGAGTTTTTTTTATTTCTAGCGATGCTATGCGTCCTAAAAGTTCTTTGATAGTTAGTTTATTTTCATTTTCCTGCTTTTCTCGTATCTGTTGTGACAGATTGTTCTCCAGCTCCTTCATCTTCGAGTTAAGTATTCCAATTGTTTCTTTCTCGAACTTGTCAAGTTTTGTTTTTAATCCATCCACCGCGTGTTTGACTTGTTTTATTGTGTTATCAAGTGAATTTAGAGTACTCTTGTTGTTGTCAACCGTGTCCTGGACAGTGTTGTGAATTTCACAGAAACTTGACTCAAGTGTTTTCACTGCGTTCACCAGTGTGTCGTCTGAAATTTCAGATGAATTATTGATGGTTGTTCCAAATACCAGCTCATGTGATAGTAGTTCGTCGTGTGATTCGTTGAAACTACCTACTGCTTCTGATGATAGAGGCTTTGTCATGTGTGGCAATTCCGGTAAGGGTAATGATGACAAGCTGTTGATGAAGGAATCAAACGATAATAGTTCGGTTTCTCCTGATAGCCCCTTTGAGATTGTGTCTGCAATTTGATGGAGGGCGTCAAATTCACCTTTGATCCAGTCTGGGCAGTAGAATCCTTGCACTAGTATTTTGCTGGTTGTGTAATATAGTGTCAGTGTTATTAGTTTTAAGTTTGATTCATGCTTAGAGATTTGTACTCTTGTGTTGTGTACAACTTTTGGTAGGGCAACCATTAGGTCCTTGTCATTCTCGTCGTTAATCACTATCACACTACCTTTGATATCACGGTCTACCAACAGAACATCAAAGTCGGATGCTGCTCCCAGATGGGAATAATACCTTCCCAGGAGGATCTTCATCCAGGCTGCTCTGTTGGAAGCTTTGATGTTAAAAGTAATTTGTTTCCAATCCATCTTGTATTGGATATCGAATTTCCTGGCTGTTGTCTTGCTCTTCTTTGTCCTTCCTGCTTGTTTTGAATTTTCGTTGCATTTTTCTTTGGTTTTCTGGTATTTTCCTTCATCTATGGCACTTTTAAGCGTATAGTTTTCTCAGAATCTGAAGGGCTGTTATCCAATAAATCCATTTTTCAAAAATCCGGGTAATATCCAGTCACAGTTTTAGTTAAACATCAATAATTTGTAGAGCGATTCAAAGCGTGCCTTTTAGTTGGTCACGTGAACCAATTCATACCACATTGATGTGCCGAATCTCAAGGTATATGCCAACAGCCAGACATAAGAAAAATTTCTGTGATTGATGTACATTTAATGGTACGGCTGTGATATCGGCATAAATGTGCCAGTCAAGATGTCACCTGACCAAGCTTGTTTGATCGTTGTTTAAACTGAGTTTAAACTGCGTGTATGATTTACAGTTATCACCATTTACTATATATGTGTGCAATCCCGAGTCATGGATTCATATGTGGCATGAACTTTTTAAGGACTTTATGTATAAACTGTAAAACAATTGTAAGATTCAACCGTGAAATCGGTCTTTTTGTTTCCTACCTAAAATTATATGCTAAAAGAAAATATTTTTGAATCCAAGATTTATCATTCATATATGTACAAATATTAGTCTCTGTTTGACGAATCGCGTGAAAATTTGGAGACCAAATTGTCGAGGTGTGCGAACATAGTCTTAGTTCCATGGGAGAAGTCCCGCTGTTATCGGTGGTAAACAAGTTGATATATTATCTCAAAGAGTATATGAACATGCTATGATGGTGTATATAAATAAGGAAGGTGTGTAGTAATTGATTTTGTACGTATACGCGGTTCTGCATTCCCGGAGAGCCAAGAACGACTATGAATAGAGACGAGTAATATATAATAGTAATATACTGATGTAATAATGAGGTTTCCGACATCCACGGCAATGTTTTAGCAAGAACCAGTCTTTTTCCAACTGTTCCAATTTCATTATATTTTTCACATTATATCGAAACCATGAACCTCCTAGAATTGATGGAATTGTTAGTTTTTCTGGTGTGAATTATGTTCGATAGATATATATTTTTTACTATGACCTTGCATAATTTAGTGATTTTTATACATAAGGGACCCCATCATCATTGTGAACTTTGTCGTTTTCAAGTTGACGTTATTTTGGTTACCCCACGAATGGTTATCTTTCAGAAAAAAAAACTTGAACGTGTTCACATTCTCAAAATATGTGACATGTTCTCCTTTTCTTTGCAACGCACACATGTGTCATCTTGATGAATTTTGGTATTTTTGCTATATATTAGTTGATATAATACTAGAGTTAATTCTATACTGAAGTCATTGAAGATTTGTGTCAGGCGTCGTGGAAAAGGGTAGCTTTTGTATAGATTCCAGTCAATATCATCATCGCCTATATCTATTTTCTATTTTGCACGAAATTCCAGTTACTTCATATAATAATTTGGGTGTTTCCAAGTTCGGTTAAAATATCTTTGGTATTATTTCAAAGTTCACTATATAAAGCTCGGCTCCAAATGCCTCCAATCGAATTTAGTGCACTCGGTTAATGAATTTCGTATAGAATTGTGAGATCGTCTATATAATACACGTATACTACATGTATTCTTCCAGGATACACATACGCTGGAGTGCAATACGCGGAGCAGTGCGTGTGCGGCCAATCATATGGTCGATATGGCAAGATAGACGAGTTACAATGTGATATGCCATGCAAGGGAGACGGCAGCAAGATGTGTGGCGGTTGGTGGAAAGTCAGCATCTACGTCGCCGGCGCATAACAATGGATTGAAACGTGAACCATGTATGTATATCCCATTTATATAGTCAAGAAGCGAATCATTTTGACGGGCGATCCCTTTGTAATATAATACTTCCGATAGTGCATATAGTGTTCATAAAACATATTTACACTTGTAAGCTTGCAGTGTGACGATTATACTATTTAGAGTAACCGGTGTGACATATGACTCTTAATTCCCACTGCAATTGGTGCTATCCAAATCAACAGCACATAAATCAGACCAAATCAACGAACTGATCCCGCTTCGCTGCATCGATAAGCTTTATTACGCCCTCTTAATGTGTATATTGGCAAGCATATCTGGCTCTGTCGTAGGAGGTAGTGGAATAAATCTGATTAAAACGTACTCAGTATCTGGTTACTTGGATGGATTAAATGTGATTAGAAACGTACTCGATATTTGCATATTTGAACCATGTAACGAAGATCAACACTTTCATGCACTATTCAGACCTCTATTGCAATAGACATCAGAACAAATAACAAAGAAAAGATACAGTCATGCGAGCCGAAAACAATTCAAATGTCGTATAAGAGAACCGAGAAACTATCAGTTTAGTGTATTTTTGTGAGCTGGCAGCGCGTCAACATAATAACGCGTCAATCGCCAAGGTGTTCGTCACTTTTTTTGGCAATGGGTGGGTGGTTATTGGTGTATCAATGCAATGGACGTGGCATGAAATGGTTCTAATCGAGCTCCAAGCCACAGCGATGTCTTTCATGCTAACCTGTTCTTTATTAAATTAATCCACCAATTCAGTTGTAAAAGTATACATTGGAATGGTCTATTATTCATCTGGAGGGCTGTTCAGAAATTATAATTTCGTCTTTTTCGGCTGTCAATCGAGTAAATGTGAGTCATATCGAATAAACACGTGTTTCTGAATAACAAATTTACACCACGAGTGCATGGGATTGATGATTTACGGTAAATCATTAATCGCACGAGTTGTGTAAATTTGGTATTCAGAAATACTACGTGTGTAATTTGTTTACATCATGATCATACCGATATGAATACTATTAGAAAGTTAGAACTCAAAACATCGAAGACATTAATTTTGTTTGTCAACACATCAACTCCCCGTGGACCCCATAGCAACTCAGTATACATTACGGGAGATGGTTTTCACATTTATAAATGATTGGGCTTAAGTGCAATACAAATGCGCTTAAGTACAATTGATTCCCATATTATGGTAAATGAATTGCGCTTAATCGCAATTGAATTGCGCTTAAGCGCAATTTGATTAAATTCAATTGCGCTTAAGTCGAATTATTTAATAAATGTGAAATATGCCTCTCATAGTACATTAGTACTGATATACATAGAGAGAGAATATGAAACCTGGGGGGGGGGGTTGTGAGTGTATAAAAGAGCTATTGAAATTCATGATAACATTTTGGTCACATAATATCACAGATGTCACATAATATCACAGATTTATGAAAGTATAACTAACGTCTTGTTTATTAACTTGTCAACATGGAACTATATTTCCCCACCGTGTTAATGTAACGCGGCACTTTGAAAGTAATATCCGTCAACATGCAATAGCTATATATACATAGACAGAGCATTGTATACCCTACTGTAGGTATATCACGGTGCCGTCCAAAACTTATGGGAAACGTTATACCTACAACATGCCTTTATATCTATACAGTGGCGATTAACAACTTTCTTTTTCACAATGACCGTTAATACAATAGTAGAGTAATTGGTCATGGTATAAATGTATTTTCACATTGTTAGCAACCACACATGTGTGTTGGTCGTAGAATACATAGATGTATGTTTTTTTCAGCCAATACGCACACGCTTGACTACCAAAAGATAGTCAATCGGGGTTCACGATATATGATGGCTATTGACATATAATCGCGACCACGGGAGACACGTGATGTTTGATTGAATATCAGAATGTTGCATATCATATAATCCCATATCCCATAATATGTCAAATATAGCGAATTATCGAAATGTGAAATACAACGAAAAAGCGAAATAGGAAAATACAGCTAAATAGCGAAATAGAGAGAAATATAGAACGAAATATAGAAATATGAAAAAAAAATTATAAACGAAATAACGGAGATATTTGAAGAAGGGTTTTTGACGAAATAACGGACATATTCGAAGAAGTGTTTTAAAAATTGACTATCTTTTGGTAGTCAAGCGTGTGCGTGTTTTTTTTTTTTTTTATATAATATGATAAAGGCACCTCCATATCTATATCATACTTCAGACTCAGACTTATTTCGCAACATAGATAAAATGTGGAGAAGGGGTTCTGGAATTCTGGAATGATCATCGGGACACGTTGCGCTAAGAACATAGTCGATACCTTTGTACATCGACTTGCCAGACGGGTGTTTTTTTTTCTGTGGTTTTGCGCTCTCTGTCCAACTCTGAGCATAATACCCATTCTATCTTACATTGAAAGTAAGTCGAACAGTTTGTAACATTTCTCTTCTCTTGTGGGAGAGATGATTTATCTCGCAGCAAGTCACGCCGATGACAAAATGAAGGTGCGTTTATCAATAGTGAAACACTTCAAAGTATAACTCTGTGTGTGCTAACATGATTGAGTGAGTACCGATTGTGTGGAGGTAGTGCTCAGTTCAAAGGTCACAAAACCGTTTTGACGATGCGTAACCCATTTACATAACCCATGTGAAGATCATCTTTGTTCTGCATATAGCTACATGCCACATCAAAACTTGAATGCACTGTTGTCTCATTGCATCATAATGAGATCAAATACTGCCACATGACTGCCAATTCATCTTCCGATAGCTGATGAATGGCACAGCGTTAAGTGTATTATATAAGTGTGTATATACTGTAACCCACTTTGTTACATAATTGCCAAGTCATCAAGGAGTTGATTATCACGTTAACCCTTTACCCAACAAAACGGCAAAAAATGCCCAAAATAAAGCTTCAACAGCCTAAAATATCTTCGGTCTGTCTCAATAACACCATACAAATATGGATATCATTAGAATCCTTATATAACAAGAAAAGCAATGTCATATATGGTAACGCGCTCAAGATAATATATTATATAAGGATTAACTGTCATGTGGACTGTTTTTATGGATATGTAACCGTGAGGTAAGTGGTCATAACTTGTGTAAAACCCGAAGGGTTTTACATACAAGTTATGACCACTTACCTCACGGTTATATCTCCATAAAAAACAGTCCACATGACAGTTAATCCTTATATTTATATACATTTAGCGAAAAAGCCACTTTTGTAAATGTATTTAAATCGAAAAGTGTATCGTGACAAAACCAGCCCAAAATATCCCATAGCACCCTTTAGCAAGTTTACAGGAACAATTTCTCTTTATATTGAAACCCGATGATTTAATAAGTCAATCCTGCGCGAGTCCAAATGCGCCCAAAACATTACGCGTTCGTCTTTCCAAAAGATAGATAGATAGATGGATATTTTAATTTAACTCAGATCGTCATAGAATAGACATAATAGAGACATAATTAGTACATAATGTCCAATGCAGTAGAATGTTGCGCATGCGATACAATTTAAGTATAGAAGGGGGCAGACTAACTCAAAAGATATATAATATTAACATATGGTAATATCGAGGGTGTGGTGGGTGGGGTGGGGTGTGAGGTGGTAAAGAATTATGACAAAACCTATGACGCGTCGATGTAATTATGAGGCTGCAGTTATGAGCTGTTGCGCGTTCACCGAGAAATAATTGCAACTAGCCACGTGGGCGCCGACCAATCAGAATGCTGGATTTAGCGATAATCACACTTAGTATGTAAATATATACCCATGATTTTTGTAATTATAGAATATAAAATATATTGATTTCGCGAATGACCAACTCAGAATTCCGTTAAAATAACAATAACAACCAGCACCTAATTAACGAACAGGCGGCCGACTCGGCCGTATCCGACCACAACCCCCAGTGGGCTACAGAACGAAAAATGTCTATAAAAGTTGAAATATAAGACTTACAGATTATCTTTTTCATTTCTTTTATTTGTAATTGACATAGCTTGTCACACAAAAAATTCAACATTATTGGCATAATAATAAAAAAGACAATAAACGAAATTAAAATTCACAACTCCACCTTTTACCGGACTCGGCCTCCAATCGCAGTTCTACTTTTAAATCCGTCCCAAAAATTCCCATTTCTATAAATAAAACCCCAGCGCCCAGGCGAAACAAGAATCTCTATATTAGTATACACGCGGAGCGCGAAATAAGTCAAATATGAACATATGCGAACATCCAGGTTCAATGTGAACATATTTGCACCAGGATATATTGGTGAGAAGATTTGTGTGAGGGTGGAACAATTGGTTACTTCGGCGCCATCTTGAAACATTGACTGATATGCACGTTTCTGTTTCAGGTCATGACAGGTTTACAGTGTGTGCCAGAAGATTGTACAAGAATATTAAAAGACATATGAAATTAATAGGAAATGATTCACTGGTAAATGCAGAGAATATCGTGTTCACACCAATATGATAGCTCATCCGAGATGATACCAAATCAGTTAAGACACTCCCAACCAATAATCAGTTGACAAAGTCCGGACAAATTTGTTAACTATACGCATCGAAATAGTGTACGTGTGTTTAATTCAATATACACTGTTAGTCTAGGCGAGACCCACTCGTCGGTACCAAATTTCCGGGCAAATTGCCACCAATATATTTTGAAAGACATTGCAATATTATGCTCAACCATGCATGATAGCAATTCAAATTCACAGCTTTATATGAAAAACACGAGTTTGAGAACGTAATAATAGTTGACCGGTTTCTGCTTCCCATATATTAAACGAGTGCGTCATGGCACAATCGCCAAACCTCGGTGATTTCCGTACGCAAATAATATCGCATTCAGGTCTGGACCAGACTCTGGCTCTATGAGGCTATGTCGTTACAACATGAACGCCGCCATGAGAGACCAGCACAATCCATCCGCCATTACTACGTCATTCTAAAAATAACCGGGCATTATTATACAGTATGCATTATACAACGAGGTTGACAAGAGGATTTATTAACCCGAGGAAGTTAATATTCAGCGAGGCCACAGGCCGAGGTGAATATTAACTTCCAAGGGTTGATAAATCCTCATGTCAACCTCGAAACCATGCAACAAGTGTTTTATTATATGAACCAGCGGCGTTCTTTACCTGGTAGCCAATTAGAGTACTACTGTAGAAGTTCAACAGACATATATGTTCAACAAACAGCAGATTTACTGAAACTCTCTTCCGAAAATCAACGACATATGAGTTATATATGAGCAATTTTGATTGGCTGGTTACAAAGCTATGTGTAACGTGATTGGACAGCCACATCTTACGCGTGACGTATACCACATATTTTGTTATTAATCCCGCGCCGGGTTAATATCGTGATTTATCAACCCGGCCACGCCAATCAATTACTATAGGGTTCGCAGGAGAAAATTAATGATCATATAATAATTATTTCCCCAGATAGGGGATATTTAATACGCGAAACTGCGTTTACCCTGTGTCAAGAAATTTCGCATGGACATCATGGAGTAAATGTTAGCCCGAAATTAATATTACTGTTCTTTGTTATCATATGGAATCGTATTAATCCAACCCCGAATCGCAGAATACCAGCCCAAATATATTGACAGTGTGTCATGAATAAAAACCGCCCGAAGCTGCTAGGATCCGAATCATCCCGGACCCACGCATGGTTTTAGGCGGGATTTTAGAGACCAGAACAGTGCGGGATTTCATGAAACCTCTATACACAGTGTTTGGGGCCGCGTCCACGCAGAAGTGTGGCGATATTAACCCCTACTTTCCAGAATTTCAATATGGTATCTGCATACAAAATTGACATTACATGGCAGACGTCCACACCCCCATGTCGCCATCGTACCACTAATAACTCCACACATATATGTAGCGGGACTACCATCGACTATATTCGCATCTAGAAACAAGTGGGAATCGCCCACCAAAGCCATGCCAGGCAATTAGCACTCGAAATGGCGACACAATGTTTGTCGCGATGAAGCACATGAAAACACACACACGCACGGATGGGGGCTGCGACCGCGCGTAAGTATTAACCTCTTCCTTTCCACAATTTCAATATTGTCACAATCGTACCTCGAAGAACTCCACATACGTCGGTATAGCGGAACTAACGTCGACTATAGATTCGCGAAGTAATAAGGAATATTGCCCAACATATCCTGGCAATTAACCCTCGATATGTCATCATAGCCGATTATATGTTCGCCGCCAATAAAGCGAACAACCTGAACCGCCCGTGTGTCTAATTATGTTGATTTAGTGACCATGCAGCATAGTGCTTGTGTCTCATGAAAATCCATGCACGCTATTCCTTGTGCGCAAGTTAATTTTAATGTACACTCAGCCTTGTATGGGGCATGACAATATAGGGGGTTGGGTGTACATACTTATAATGCACGGGGACACTGTCGTGTCTGTTTGAACACGTAACGTGCATGTTTTCACGACTGGTTACATGTATAGGGACGCGGTGAATACTATATGTGCATGTTCTCAAGCCTTATCACGTGTAGGTACGCGGCGACAGAGGGTTTTGGGTGTACGTACATATTGCATGGCACAATATCGGTCTATATGGACATTTCATATGTACGTTATCAAGACTGGTAACAGGGATGCGGCGACAGAGGGTTGAGGTGGAGGCATACTCAAATTATTTTGGGACACTGTCGGGTGTATTTTAAAATTGCATGCGCATGCTCTCAAACTGGTCACACGTAGGGACGTGGCGACATGGAGTTGGGTGTACGTACTTCTATTGTATGGGACACATTCGGGTGTATTTTATAAAGTCATGTGTATGTTCCAAGTCATGTCATATGGTCCTGTAAGATTGGGTTGGTGTGGCCCGGGTAATTATACTGCATGGAACACTGTACAGTTGGGTATATTTGAACAGTTCGTGTGTATGTTCTCATTGCTGGTCTCTTTACTGCATGCACCTTTGACCAGACCGACATGTTTCATTATCACCCCTCCCCTCGGGTTAATAACTTCCAACATATGCAGCAAGTTTTAATTGTTATGAGAAAAAAGTACCAAACCTGAAACTAATTGCACCACAATGTTTCTTAGGAGGAATAAGTCTATTAACTCATTATAAACAACATACTAAAAATAAAAAAGGATCAAGAAAGGCGAAATTGATAAATTTTGTGAAATAAATTGCCAAAATTTGGTAAAATACTCAGTTTATGCCTTATCAATGATGTTTATAAAAAACTCAATTTAACAAGTCCTTCCATTTGGATATTTATTTTGTAGAGTACAACATTCTGATTACAGAGCAGCAAACATTTCCAATTGAGTATTTTTCGAGTTATGTGCCTCCAAAATTGGGAGTTTGTCTAATTGCGGAGACTCAATTTCTAAGAATTCGTTAAAATCCATATTTTATGGTCCAGTATATAAAAAAAAGGATATCTTGCTGTTGTATTAATTTCCTAACTAGATTGTGCAAAAAAATGATTACTTTATGCATCTATGATTGAGAAGACAAAAATGAGTGTTCCATTGTGTAGCTAAATTTGCCTTGTGACACAGAACTGATATGATGAAATACCATATTTGAAGTCATACAACTCGATACATTGATATCCATATGCCCTGTATTTCTAAAACCTCTTAAGTATACAAGGTTAAATATACTGTGTTGGAATTGCTAAACACAGTTGTGCCAACAAAAAAAAATTATGGCCTTATGAATCCTTAGTATTGAATATTTTCCAAAAAATGCCATGTTGGACTGTTTTTTTAATGTTTTTGTCCATTTTAAAATGTATTTTTGTGCACAAATAGTAAACAACAATGAACGCAATTAGTGTTTAATGTGTATAATCATTTGAATGTTCCTCCTAAAACACTTATGTTGAAAAAATAGGATTACATCAAGTTGATTAAGCCAATCAACAGTTACTGGATTTCACATTATTTTTCAAGAAACTGACTCCAAATTTGAACGTTGATAATGGGTTTTAACGAAATTAGCTAAAAATCCATCCCATATTCTAGTCATTGCAGACAAAAGTTGTTTTATTCCAGTTTGTGTAGATTGTTTCATTAGTAATTTAGTGGAGGTATATTTAGAACTTAATGGGCATGTCATATAGAACAATCCAGAAATAATAATTCGCCATGGCAACACAAAGGATTGTAGCTCTGAATATGAACATCAGATCAGGAAGTAGTAAACTCTGTATGAAAGAATGTTTATAGTAATGTTTTATGTATCAAGATCCATGTTTTCTGAGATTTTGTCAATATGGTTTCCCCTACCACATTTTTCCGATATTCAAATTTGGAGTCAGTTTTCAGAAACTTGAGTGAAATCCAGTGACATTCATTGACATATCCAATGTAAAGCTATTAATTCAACACTAAGAGTTTTAGGGTAAACGAACATTGCTTTTACTATTTATACACAGAAACCTTTAAAAATGGACAAAAGCGCCCCGAAATCGCATTTTTAGAAAAAAGTTAATACTGAGGATTCATTGGGCCATAAGTTGATTTTCTACACAATGTTTTTGGAAATTCCTTCACAGTGTGTTTAACCATGTATACTTAAGTTGTTATGAGAAATGAAGGGAATATGGATTTATATTTATTGAGTTGTATGACCTCATATATCCTATTTCATCACGCCGGTTCTCGATCACAGGCAAATTTGGCTGTCCATGTATTGGAAGACACAATTTGTTTAAAACACTATATTTTTATTTTTATCTCAATCATAGATGCATAAGGAAATCATTTTGTTTGTGCACAATCTAGAGAAGACATTAATAAAACAACAAGAGATCCCTTCATTTTTCTTTAGTTTTCAAAATACAAGACCACAAAAAATGGATTTTAGCTAATTTTGAGAAATTGCGGCTCTGAAATTAGACAAACTTCCAATTTTTGAGGCAAATAACCCGAAAAATACTGAACATATCTGGGAAAAGTTTTCTGTTCTGTATTCAGGATTGTCTCGGCACTTTACAAAATGGATACACAAATGGAAGGCCTTGTGAAATATTATTTTTATAAACATTGTTGAAAAGTCATAAATTGAATATTTAAAAAAATTTGGACAAATTTATTTCACAAAATTCACAAATTCATAAATTTTGCCTTTCTTGATTCTTTTTTATTTTTAGCATGTTGCTTTTAATTGGCTAATGTACTTATTCCCAATGAGAAACTTTTGTTGCAAATAGTCTGAGGGAAAGCCACAAATGCACTGGACTTTTAACTTAATACTAAAGTTCTGGTGTTGCCAATGATATCATTTTTAGTTAGTATCTGTTCCCTAATAATCGTAGTGGATAAACCGTACAAACATATAATCGGAAGTCGCTTTCGCCAAGACGAAAAATTCTATTTTAGAACATAAATACTTCAGAAGGATCAAAACAACAGCATAAAACCAGTTTTCAGACCGGATAGACGTTTCCCCACAGCTATACACGTAAGTATATAATGTACATACACATTTGCCGATCGCAATCGGGCTCCATTTGAGCGAAGGACTATTTTTGTAGATACAAACGGCCTTTGATCACTTCAGAAAATAATTTTCTCGCAAAAATTCCCTCTCCAAATGTCATTTTAATACATATACAGCATCTGTAGGAAATCCCACTATATTGCAACGAAAAGGCTGTTATGCGTGTAACATATATTGACATTATCTTGACTCGGGTGTATTCGCAATCTGAAAGTATTAAGTAGAGACTATATATTCGCAGTGGCTAAACCGTACAAACATATAATCGGAAGTCGCTTTCGCCAAGACGTAAAATTCCGTTTTTAGAACATAAATACTACAGAAGGATCAAAACAACACCATAAAAAAACGTTTTCAGACCGGATATGGGGTTTCCCCACAGCTATAAACGTAAGTATAAATTGTACATACACATTTGCCGATCGCAAGTGGGTTCCATTTGGACGAAGGACTCTTGTTATAGATAAAACGGAATTTGACCACTTCAGATAATAATTTTTCTCGCAAAAATTCCCTGTTCAAATGTCATTTTAACACTTATACAGCATTGTCGGAAATCCCACTATATTGCAGCGGAAAGGCCGTCATGTGTTCAACATATATTGACATTACTTGGCTCGGGTATATTCACAATATGAAAGTAGAGACTATTTATTTGGAGACACCACTCGTAGTCTCTGTACGCCTAGTTGTGTACGACGACAATCACCAGTTGCGACGTCGTACATTAATCGTACAGTAGTGATATGTTCCTTTCAAGTAATATGAGTTCAATTATGCCCACATGTGTTTGTCATTGGTGGTCTACATGTATAATCTATTTTAATACTAGCGATCGTCGTCACTCCAGTTTTCACTCCAATATACATAAATAATTAAGTGTATGGCATTTTACAGGGTGTAATCGAAAGTTTACCAGGTGTTCAATACAAATAACTAATAAATGATTTTACTGGGCGTTCAATTATGTTGGGGCACCACGCTTTTAAATCAGGCTCGTATTCGAGAAAACACAGTAAACAATGACCAAGCGTTAAGCGTGGGTTTCAATTGGATATTAAGGCATCCAATACATGTCTTTGTTTTTAAATACGACATCGTATGTTTGAAAAATGTGCTTTTGATAGCAAACGTGGCGTGTTTTTAGCACGAAAATAGGAGGTTTAACCTTGATTTACGAGAGAACTAGACACGACACTGAAACGAAATTAGTACGAAAATGTAGCGGAACATAAGTTCCAGTCCCCTGTTTCTATAAGCCTTTTTACACTTCGCGATTTTCAAGATGGCCGATGGTTCCATATGGTCCGATTCCTAGCTTTTTATCCTACCCACCGGTAAAAGCCGGTAAAAGGTCAAAGTTTAGAAGTAGCATCCATTTCGACCATTTGTAAACATTCGACAGCTGAGTGCGAGAATTTTTTATCAACATTTTATGGCTTAATTTCATTTATTCTGAGTGCAACTACGTGTTTAAGAATTGTTTTGTGGCCATGTCATCAATAGAGTTAGGATCTGGTGACGATGCAGACATTCAGACGCCCTTTTTTGTCAACGAACTTCCCACAAGTTACTGATAGATAGCGAGTTCTTGTGTTAAAAAAATAACTCAAAAACATACGTGATACATCCAATCCATCTACTGTGCGAAACCTATGTATCGTATGTATCCAGGGTGAGTGTTTAAATAGTTTTATGAAGTTCTCACACATGCGATACGATAACGACCTGTTGCCATATTATTTTGGGAATTCCCAGACTGGAGTCATATGCTAAACATAGATGCTACTTGTTAACTTTGACCTCCGGAGACCAAATGGCGGATTCGCCGCGAGTAAGTGAAATAACTTATTGGTGACCGATGATTTCGAGTACGACATAAAAAAAAATAGAATCGTTTGTTTGCAAATTCGACAAATATAAAGCAATGCCAGTTTCTGCGAACCTGGGTAAAAAAATTCCAGAAACCATGGGATAACGACCAATTCATCTTTACTATGATCCGCTTTGAGACTTCTTATTAGCTAATGCATACCAATTGTCGATGTGTGCTGGGAAGGACGGTCTTGCAATCAAGCATTAATATAACAGGTCGACCGATAATCGTTACATTCTTTTACGCCTATATCGCCTACGTCACATACCTTGTTTCTGTAGTCTATTGACAGTAAAGGCCGGAGATAATTGGTTAGTTAGTGGAATGGTATCAAGATATGGAAATTGTAGGTTTATGTTCAGCTTTGGTTTTTCTGTTTCGTTTTAATGAAGCGATTCAGTTCCGAGGGCGAGTTTTCGAGATTGATGATACCGTAGTTGTGTCCAGGCCTTCTTGCATATCTGCAGACAAAAGCGTCGTAACGGCAACTTCTGAGTTGGCGTGTGCCGGCCGGTGCATGGCGTTTGCAAATGGAGCTTGTGAAAGATTCTCATACAACCAGACGACACGAGAATGTCACGTGAGCACCGGGGAACTGTCGAGTTCTCAGACAGGATCACCCGTCTATGCAGGTAAATGTCTTTATTGTCATAAATGTCGTCACCTCTCCGTTCCATACGATTGATTGGAATGGGCAAATTACCCCCGAGTCGTTATTTCGTGGGAGAATCTGGATTCAGAACCCGAAACCGATTACGGTGCGGGCTTAATCGAGATTACACGGATTCTAGGTCAGATTTTGAAGTCCACGTCGCCGGTACATACTAGGTTTAGGTTACACTGGTGTAAATGTTTTCCATAGGCCTCAGTGCTAACGTTTTAGCGTATGCTGTTGGCTATATGAACCATGGGTCCAATTTTTTTTTTTAATCTGAAAAATTGACATTTCGGGAAACTTTTTACACAAAAAAATCATATCTGTCTAGCAGGGAATTCGCCTTTAAATCTTGTGTTTTCGTAACTAGTGTCAGATCCGCATAAAAAAATACTGTCATATTTTAGACCACACCAACAAATTCAAACTTCACTACAAAGGGTTAATTCCTGTGCCAATGGCTATCTTACCTATGGGAAATCATAGGGAAGAGGTGTGATGATTTTTTTATGCAAAAAGCACACAAGGCTATTGACCAATCAGGGCCCAGTGTCTATTTTATTCTCTCCTATATATTCCTCCCGCATCCGCTAGAGGTCTCTCCGAACCTTATTTACACCAGTGTAACCTAAAGCGATAGCCCGCTTTTTCGCGGAATAATTGTAACACCCTACATTTTTTCAGAATTGCCCATGAATGAAAAAAATGTGTTAAAAAATAATATCACTTCTGTGGTTCTTTATTTATCACACACAATTTAACCCCACTCTCTGTAACACATTATTCATCAAAAAAGCACATTTTTCCACCACAAGTCATATTCAGGCCCCATTTTCACACAGTTTTTGGGGTCTGGTGTTGCAAACTTGGATCAGCTATGGAAGACTGTACAAGATCCTTTCCATGAGAGAACTTCTGGTGATGTGAGGTCATTGAGTCCAGATCTGATCAGCTGAGCATCAAGCACATGACTTTATCAGCACATGGAAGACTAAAATATCACATTTTCAGGTCTGCAAGGGTGATCCAAGATAACTGGATGTGGGTGTATATTGAATTAGTTGAACAAAGATATGCTCTCTTTGAAATGCTGAAGCATGTTCTTAAATGTGTCCAAGTTTTAGTGCTATTAACCTTCAAATGGCCATACCCACCAGTGAAAATGAGACACTTTTATTATATATATCTGTATATCACTGGCTATAAAATCCAAAATACTTGTTAGATTAGCTTCTTATAACAATTGGTATGTGTGTCATTGACATGCTCATGTAATGGGTAATTTGCATTATCATGTGACAATTACCACCTTGAAATTTTTTGAAAATACCTTGAAAAATTGGCATTTTTTATGAAAAATCATACCATTTTTTTGGCCGATGGAAGTGAAAGAAGACATCAGCAGCAAGAATAGCCACACCATGCATGGGAGATTCATTGGACTGAAAGACCAGGCTGTGAAAAATGCATTAAAATACTTTAAAGTGACTCCCAGGAATCAAAAATGCCAAAAAGTTCATTTTTCCCTTTAGGTTACACTGGTGTAAATGTTTTCCATAGGCCTCAGTGCTAACGTTTTAGCGTATGCTGTTGGCTATATGAACCATGGGTCCAATTTTTTTTTTTAATCTGAAAAATTGACATTTCGGGAAACTTTTTACACAAAAAAATCATATCTGTCTAGCAGGGAATTCGCCTTTAAATCTTGTGTTTTCGTAACTAGTGTCAGATCCGCATAAAAAAATACTGTCATATTTTAGACCACACCAACAAATTCAAACTTCACTACAAAGGGTTAATTCCTGTGCCAATGGCTATCTTACCTATGGGAAATCATAGGGAAGAGGTGTGATGATTTTTTTATGCAAAAAGCACACAAGGCTATTGACCAATCAGGGCCCAGTGTCTATTTTATTCTCTCCTATATATTCCTCCCGCATCCGCTAGAGGTCTCTCCGAACCTTATTTACACCAGTGTAACCTAAAGCGATAGCCCGCTTTTTCGCGGAATAATTGTAACACCCTACATTTTTTCAGAATTGCCCATGAATGAAAAAAATGTGTTCAAAAATAATATCACTTCTGTGGTTCTTTATTTATCACACACAATTTAACCCCACTCTCTGTAACACATTATTCATCAAAAAAGCACATTTTTCCACCACAAGTCATATTCAGGCCCCATTTTCACACAGTTTTTGGGGTCTGGTGTTGCAAACTTGGATCAGCTATGGAAGACTGTACAAGATCCTTTCCATGAGAGAACTTCTGGTGATGTGAGGTCATTGAGTCCAGATCTGATCAGCTGAGCATCAAGCACATGACTTTATCAGCACATGGAAGACTAAAATGTGACATTTTCAGGTCTGCAAGGGTGATCCAAGATAACTGAATGTGGGTGTATATTGAATTAGTTGAACAAAGATATGCTCTCTTTGAAATGCTGAAGCATTTTCTTAAATGTGTCCAAGTTTTAGTGCTATTAACCTTCAAATGGCCATACCCACCAGTGAAAATGAGACACTTTTATTATATATATCTGTATATCACTGGCTATAAAATCCAAAATACTTGTTAGATTAGCTTCTTATAACAATTGGTATGTGTGTCATTGACATGCTCATGTAATGGGTAATTTGCATTATCATGTGACAATTACCACCTTGAAATTTTTTGAAAATACCTTGAAAAATTGGCATTTTTTATGAAAAATCATACCATTGTTTTGGCCGATGGAAGTGAAAGAAGACATCAGCAGCAAGAATAGCCACACCATGCATGGGAGATTCATTGGACTGAAAGACCAGGCTGTGAAAAATGCATTAAAATACTTTAAAGTGACTCCCAGGAATCAAAAATGCCAAAAAGTTCATTTTTCCCTTTAGGTTACACTGGTGTAAATGTTTTCCATAGGCCTCAGTGCTAACGTTTTAGCGTATGCTGTTGGCTATATGAACCATGGGTCCAATTTTTTTTTTTAATCTGAAAAATTGACATTTCGGGAAACTTTTTACACAAAAAAATCATATCTGTCTAGCAGGGAATTCGCCTTTAAATCTTGTGTTTTCGTAACTAGTGTCAGATCCGCATAAAAAAATACTGTCATATTTTAGACCACACCAACAAATTCAAACTTCACTACAAAGGGTTAATTCCTGTGCCAATGGCTATCTTACCTATGGGAAATCATAGGGAAGAGGTGTGATGATTTTTTTATGCAAAAAGCACACAAGGCTATTGACCAATCAGGGCCCAGTGTCTATTTTATTCTCTCCTATATATTCCTCCCGCATCCGCTAGAGGTCTCTCCGAACCTTATTTACACCAGTGTAACCTTTAATGGTCTCACATGGTCAAACATGGCTCACGTATTTTACACAAGTATAATTTTTATAATATATTTATAATGTTCATGTTGCACAGGGACGTGGCGAGATAGGTTGGTTGAACTTTGATACATTTAGTTGGACATTAATTTGACACCATATATATGTCAGAGTTATGGAGGCACGGGCTCAGTACGAGTGTTCATTGCTTCATATTTGCTTAACTCAGTCAGCGTGAAAAAGTTCTCATTTCTTATCGAAATGGCCATTGTGTTGATCGGAATGGTACATTGAGATGTTTGTTCAAGGGGTGGGTGCAGTTGGTCGGAAAATTGAATGCCCCCCCCCCCAGGGACATATCCAGGCCGGTTTAAAAAAAGATTACCGGTATTTTGTTTCAATTTGTTTTTCAATTCAGGTCCCAATTCATATCATAACAAAATACAAAACAGTCATATATTTATCTCATATATATTTTGAAGACCTCTGTCTGTCTGTCTGTTTGTCTGTGTGTCATTAATACAAATCTACGATTCTCGACCGATCGGGACGAAACTTGGTACGTGTGTGTAGTTTGACCAGGCGGTCGTCGTTGTCGTATTGGCGAGCCCGTGCGACGCCCGTGCAGCGCATGCGCAGACGAGATCTCGGAAACGGGTGGAGCTATCGACTTGAAATTTGCTATGTGAATGTATCTTGCCCCGGATACGAATTTTATCGGGTCGCCGAGCCCGTGCGACGCCAGCTTTGCGCATGCGCAGACGAGATCTCGGAAACGGGTGGAGCTATCGACTTGAAATTTGGTATGTGAATGTATCTTGCCCCGGATACGAATTTTATCGGGTCGCCGAGCCCGTGCGACGCCAGCTTCGCGCATGCGCAGACGAGATCTCGGAAACGGGTGGAGCTATCGACTTGAAATTTGGTTTTTGAATAGCCCGGACAACGTCGGGCTGGGTAGAGCTATCGACTTAAAATTTGGTTTTTGAATAGCCCGGACATCTGGCTCATCGGCTATTATATATTTTGGAAGATCTGTCTGTGTGTGGGTGTGATGTGTCTGTCTGTGTGTGTGTTCGCGATGAACTCGAAAACGGCCCATCCGATTTCGATGAAACTTGGTATGTGGGGGTATTTTCGGCCAGGAAGTGGCATAGGCCTATTAATTTGCCCGTGCGACGTGACCTTGACCTTGAAATCGGGTAATTTCAAGGTCAAGCGTCCGAATATCACTGGATTTCGATGAAACTTGGTATGTGGGGTTACCTTCGGCCCGGGAGTGGCATAAACCTATTAATTTGCCCGTGCGACGTGACCTTGATCTTGAAATCGGGTCAATTCAAGGTCAAATCGCCAATTTTGATGGGATTTCGACGAAATTTGATACGTGGGGTTACTGTTGTCCACTGAGTGTTTTGGGCGGGTCGGGTCGTGACCCCGACCTGACCTTAACCTTCAAAATGATCCATTCGAGGTCAAATCGGGTAAAACCGGAATGGATTTCGACGGGTACTTTTGTCGGGTACTTTTGTCCGGGCAGTGTTTTGGACTGGTCAAATCGTGACCCCACTTGACCTTGACCTTCAAAATGGACAATTCAGGTCAAAGCCCGGACGAAGTCGGGTCACCTTCTAGTATATATATATATTGACATAAGACATTTAAAGGTAATCAATTCGATTCGGTGGTCTCCATATAATAAATTGTCCAACAACAACAACATTTTTTAGAAATTCCGCTTCAGAATCGATTAATTGCCAAAAAGTAATGCTAATCACTGTCAACTATAGTATAAAATTGCCCGAAACGTGTTATTTCTCAACATGTTGTTCGACGAAATTTGGCCATATTACCAACAGAAAACCTCTTGAGTTTAGAGTATTCCATCTTCATCCGGAAGTTGGTCCGAGACCGTCGGCTTGTCGACTGTTTATTGGGCCACTTAAAAAAAATTCTCCAAATATTGCAGATGGTGAAAAATAATAGATTTAAAAAATCGATATCTAATAACTCTGAGCTTTGATATGTGGGTTCCTCGACTCGAATCAGTTATTTTTTACCCCCGAATCCAAATAAATAGTAATTGAGGGCGATTAATCGGATTATGCGTCTTTAAGTTTCCAAAACTATTTAAGTTTATCAGTTGGAATCATACTGTAAAGTATGTTTGGCTTTATCTAGCTTTCATCTGTGAAAACTTCCAATTGAGTTCAGGTTTGTTTTCATTCAGCTTCGTTTACTGAATCTGGTCTGTTCGTATACCGAACCAAGTCGTACGGTGTGTAATCCGTAATCTGAATCCAGATTTCCCCCACGAAATAACGACTGAGCAGGTCAGGGCAACATGAAGGGAATGAGTTTTGCTGGACGGTGTTATATTAAAGATAGCTTGCAAATGAAACTGAATGTTATTGATAACATTTTACAAAACTCACTGTTGCTATGTCGAACATATGAAAGCTTAGATCGATGAATGAATATATCCGACAGTGATAATGAAAATGACGAGATTTTTGACTATTACCGATGAATTATAAATGTTCACTTTCAACTTTTGTTTTTATAAATTGTAAGTATCAAACGACAATAATGACAGAAATCGCCGTCGTTCATTATGTACAAGGTTTCAACTCGTTATATATAGGTACGGTTTGTGCAAGTTCACTTTGTGTAGCTCTGGTTATTCTGTGTTTAAATTGGGCCCTTTTGGGTCAAGTGCAAGTAGTGGTTACACTCATGGTTATTCACCAAGAGGGTGCAATATGTTGCTCTCAGAACAATATTCGAATATTTCCCTCTTTCGGATCGAGAGTTTGGCCTGAAATTGCAACCAATTCGAACACACATACAAATATGTAGCACACGTACAAATATTGTCACAAATGTTGTTACCTTTCCGTTCCGTGTGTTTGAATGGAGTGGTCAAGTTCCACTGGGCAGGTCAGGGCGACATGAATGGAATGAGTTTACCGTGGGCAGGTCAGGGTAACATTGAGTTTTGCTGAACGGTGTTCTATTAGGGATAGCTTGATAACATCTACAAATGAAACTGAATGTTATTGATAAAATGATTTAAAAAACTCATGTATGTCGAACAGATGAAAGCTTAGACCGATGAACACAAATATCCGGCACTCAGAATAAAACTAACGATATTTTTGGCTATTCCTGATGAATTTTAAATGTATAGTTTCAACTTTTTATAAATTGTAAGAATCCTTTCTATTGATACCTGATATAATCACAACAAATTATGAGAAAAGGCAATTTTCGTCGCAACATAGCCCATCTGTTTCTCAATTTCCGACTGACTTTCGTTTCACTTACACCAGTAGCGCGCAATTTCACCTCCCGGGTATATTAGCGAGCGTAACATATGGTAATAGTGTGGTAGATTATTAACACAATTTTTCACTTCATGAATAATGCACGTCATTATGCACATATGTTAGTTTCACATGCGGCTTGATTTTAGATATGGAGCCACCCTGAAATTGCTCTCCAACACCCCTTGTTATGTGCGTTTTTCTTAGACTCAACAGACAACACATCAGTGACATTGCGAAGGCAAGTGACACCTATACTTTTGTCAGTTGCTGTATCTCGGCGCATAGCTATATCGCATGTTGCATCTATTAAATTACTCATAGTTATAATGGATCACTGGCTAGTGGTTCATAATAACATGATAAGTAACACACGATCGACATTAAGTGATAGCACTATATAATCGCCGTCATCATCGTCATCGTCACCATCACCGTATCATCGCCATATCCGTAGGCGTCATTACCATTACCACCATAGGCATTATCATCATTATCATCGCCTTCGTAATCATCGTCATTATCACTATCATCACCACCATCAACATGAGTATCATGATCATCGTCGACGGCATCGTCGTTCTCATCATCATCATCGCGTCCACGTAGTAATTTAATCGCCATTACCGTCGTCATTGTCACTATCATCATCATCATCATTATCATCATCATCTTCATCATCATCATCATCATCATCATAAATATCATCATCATTATAAACAACATTATCATCATTATCATCGTCCTCCTCCTCCTCCTCCTCATCATCATCATAATCATCGTCCTCACCATCATCGTCATCACCATCGTCGTCCTCATTATTATGATAATCACATTATCAGCATCTTCGTCACCATGCATTGACAAATATTTTATTTTAGTCGAGGAATCCACCCCTTCAAAGCTCAGAGTTATCAGATTTCGATATTTGAAATCTCTTAATTTTCACCACCTCGAATTTTAGTCAGCATAGCATATATTCCACTAGCGTAAAAGTATCGCCAGCAAAAAAATTAAGGTATCGCGTGATATTTGGCGTGCGGATACATCCTTTATAAAACACGCATTATTTCGGCTTATTTCATCAGTGTTTTGTCCGTGTTGGTATTCGGGACATGGTCGAAACACTGTCGTCAAATTAAATTATAATCGTGTTTCCGTGTTGTCTGTTATGTATATTGCTTCTGGTGTTTCTATCATCATAAACACGACACAAACTTTGTGCTCCTCGCCAGAAACACGGGGATGTCTCGCATCGGAGAGTTATATGTGGATATTTGCGGCAAAAGCAAACATTTTTCTGGCACCCGGTCCGGCCCCCATTCCTGACTCCGACACCGTCACTTTGACAAATTTATAAATAACCCCAGTTGATGTTAGGACCATTTGGAGCCCTCTAGATATCTGTCCATCAATTCATATAGTAGACAAACATACTTCCCTTCAAAATCAAAATATATTATAGATTTTTTCCATATAGGAATTTTGACTGTTCACGATTATAAATACCTCAAATTTGACAATATATTTTCAAAATATATGTAGTCACTCCTGTACACATTTCTACACATTCCGTTTGATATAATCGTCAATAGTCGGGAACAAAAATCCTGGTTTGATCCTGCTCTGAACCAGTAACCGAAATATGGCGAGTATTGTGGTTGGTAACAAGGGGGCATCTCGATCTGCCGACAGCTATTGTTTCCATGGGTACTTGCACGAGGTGTCAATAACCCCTTAGATCATTTATGTTAGATGTTAGATGTTTTTTCCGCTTATAGTCTATTCCTTGTTTGTTTGGGGTTTTAAATGATTTGTCAGATTTGGGAACTTCGTTTTTGAAACCTTTGGCGCTGATTCATTGTTGATGTTAGGAAAAAATCGGTGTCCAATTCATAAATCTTTTATTTGCGATTATATAATAATACAAAATATACAAGGCGATATCAAACATCAACAAATATATGACAATATTTTAATATACGAATGTGCAAATCTCAATGACGAACTATTCCAGCAATAAAATCGAAGTATTCCAAAATGCCAATCTGGGTTTCTTGAAACGTCGAAGAGACGAATTCACCGCCCGATAGTTTCTCCTCTGAGGTTGAACCCTGCCGCCACCACTAAGTTGAAGTATGTATAGTCGATTCTGCATATGTCTGATATGTCTTTATAAGGTGAATCATGTCGAATATGTTTGCATTCGCTTTCTTATTGTATTAAGTTTTTTAGTGTAGGCTCACTTCGATGTGAGACAATTAAGTTACCGCCATTTGAGATTCAAGTATATAAAATAACATGACAATGTTGTGACAAAGAAGCGTTATTTGGAAAGACACATTACATGTAATTTGCTATTAATATATGTTAACTAATTTCGATGCCTAAGATGTACAGCAAAAATACCGTAGTTGTCATGCTTATACATGTAGTAGTTTAAGTCTAATTTTAAATAAGTCACGTTTGGGTGTGACATTATAGTTGTAGTGGAACACACGTACCACAGTAGCGATGACATAGTGGGTGTGACAATTTATTATGGTGCAGTTTGGTGACAATTTGTCGTCATATTTCTGTGCCATAGCTAGCCATGTTGCGCGCTGAGTTTCCGCACAATGAGTCGACCCGACCAATTAACCCATTGCGTTTCACCATATATATTATTCATTACCTTTTGCTACAATGTATTCTCTATATATAATTGCACGATCGATCGTCCATAATTGTGTTTGACCGTGACAATCCCTCATTCACTCACACATCATGCACGTAGTGCGTTTTGTTGATATGATCTCAATTCATGTTTATCCACTTATATTAATTGCACGCGTATTAAGACAGTTCCCCAATTTCGTTTTTTATTTTGCGACGTTTAGTTCTCCGCATAATTCCGCTAATATTATTATGTGGGCTGTGTCGGAATTTATTTTTGGAGGAAATGCAGCTGCGAGATAGTATCTGCAATAAACAAAGCGAACTATACAAGGACCAAAAACAAGAAAAAGGCTGATTATAACGACTCATTGTGCGAATATGCAGCGGGCGACATGGCTAGCTATGGCATATTAATTATGACAACAAATTGTCACCAAACTCCACCATAATAAGTTGTCACATTTACTATGTCATCGCTATACTGTGATACGTGTGCCCGCAGTCAAAGCCTATGGTTAATACAATGTATTATCGTACATGTATCGTTTGTAGTTGGTATATACGAGACGTCCAACTATTTGCATTAAATCGATTAATGTAAATGTTACTCGAGTAACAGGACAGTCGATGAACGTATAGTTACCGAATCAGAAAGGTGTTCTATAGTTTTACAGAGCAACACATTATTGTTATCATTAACAATGAGTTGTTGTGGGTATTGTCCTAGATCACATTGCAACGATACTAGAAGTCTCAGCTGAAGAAGGTTTGTCGCATCGATTCCACACACGCATTTTAGAGTGAACCACGCGTTGGGGAAAGACGACATTGTTTCGAGACACTTTATGCATGTCAAAGATCAATATACAATATAGCTTTGTTGACATCGCATTTATACTACAAACAAAACAAATTACATGTTATGTATGTACACCACGTTTAAATATTAAATATGACTACGAATCGCCGTTACAAACAACAGTTTATACAATTTCACTGAGTGAACATAAAAATCGCTCATCTGACGACTACCCATATGAAACACATTCATTCGGCACGCTGAAACAACACATCTCGGAAGCAAACCGTTCTTTAATTAATACAGACTATAGGCGCGATCCTGACTCCTTTGCCGGGGATATTTCTGCAGGCTCGTCGGCAAATTGAGAACAAGAAAACTAAGATGCACGCATCAGGTGACCCATGAACTATTTATCATAAAATTCTTTGAGCTATCTATTATATATTTAGGAACTTCTGTCCGTATGTGTGTATGCATGTATGTGTGTATGTATGTATGTATGTATATGTGTGTTATAGACTCGATAACTGCTCTACCGATCCGACTCGAATTTGGAATTTCACGTCCGCCCGTGTCCTTGACATCGATCATAGGCATGTTTCTTGACTCAAATTTTGTATGTAGGACTACTTTGATCCCGGAAACGGTATGGGCGGGTCCAATTTCACATGCTACCGTGTCCTTGACCTCGCTCATCTACGCTCATATAGGTATGTTTCTGGACCTCGACTGATCCGACTCAAATTTGGTATGTAGACCTAATTTGACCACGGGAACAATATCCAATTTCACGCGCGACCTTCTCCTTGACCGTGACTTCGCTCATATAGGAATGTTTCTGGACCGATCTAACAATAGTTTGTCCAGACGCTGTATATTCCGCCCACCGGAGGGGGTCACAAAAAAATCCCTAAATAGCCAGGATGAAGTCGGGTACTTCAGCTAGTATTATATATTTCTACATTTAATTGCAAGCTATTTTGTACAAAGAAATGCTTGACACATGTATGTATATAAATATTGGCATACGGGTGATTAAAAAATAGATAGGACGAAACGAAATTTTTCAGGGAGTATGTGGTTATCAAATGACGAATAATAGGATCATATGTAATTGATTTTACGCATGCTTGTTAATTTTCATGGGATTATCAGATACATTTTTATATTTCGAATGATGACAGGCATACAGAAAGTTGAACTACCTAAGTAATACTAGATATCCGCATGAAAAGATATTTATAAAGCAAAATACAAGATGACTGCTGGCGACCATGTTTTCCAATGAAATTCAAAACATTTGATAGCTCCCATCTAGTGATCACCCCGAAGATCAATATGAAGTTTGGTGACTATCAGATGCGATATGTGGTCTGTATGTGCGCTAAACGATTTAGTCACGCAAAGAGTAAAATCGAAAATGACTGCCTGTGGCAGCCTGTGGCCACGCTTTTAACGAAATTACAAAAAATGAGATTACTTTCATCCCGTAGTTATCCCGAAGATCAATGTATAATTTAGTGACGGTCGTACAAGGGATGTCGTCTGTAGGGTGAACCAAACGATTTAGTCATACAAAGTAAAATTCAAGATGACCACTGGCGGTGATCTTTTCACAATGAAATTTTGAAAACAAATATGGCTCCCATCTAGTGATCACCCAAAATATCTACATGAAGTTTGGTGACGATCGTAATGCAAAGAGTAAAATACAAGATACTTGGATTTTACTCTGTGCATGACTAAACCATTTGGCACACCATACAGACTACAGAGTGAAGGTGGCTGCCAGCATCATGTTTTTCATAAAAAAAATTGCTCCCATTTAGAGGTGATCCTAGACATGCCTGTAAAATAAAAAAAAATCTCCAATAAATGCGGGCTGCAGGGTGTGCCAATGGATTCAATATTGAAATTTAGCTGGGTGTGCTGCTGATGGCCATGTTTTTTTCCACAAATTTCTGAAAAAAATGGATGGGTCCCATCTAGAGGTCACCCCGAAGTTCCATAGGGAGTTTGGTGATGATCAGATGAGATGTGCCGATGAATTTAGTCAAACAAAGAGTTGACAGCTGCGGCCATGTTTTCTCAGAAATTCGGACAACTTTGACGTTCCCATCTAAAGGACACCCTGGTGATCCATGTGAAGCCTGGTGATCAAATGATGGATGTGTAGTTTGTGACCATGGAATTAGTCATACACAGAGTAAAATGCAAGATGGCTGCCGGCAGCCATATTTTATGGTCGAATGACCCCCAAAATGATTTGTTCCCATCCGCATGTCAATGTTAATATCCATGACAAATTGTATTATCATCGAAGTGTCCCGTCTGTGGTACGTGCTAATGGATTGAATATTGAAATCCAAGATGGCGACTGGCGGCCATGTTATTTTGCCGAATGACCCATCTACCCATTCACATTAGAAACATGCCATTAAATGACATGAGTACAATCTAGCTTGAGAACGGAGTGATCCATCATACCGCTCTCATTTCAACCAGGTCCTCACATTTCACGTACGGTCGATCGAATGACGATCTGGGTGGAATTTTCGTATAAAAACAGCGCTACATGTAAATATAAAATCAAACAGCGCTATATCTTATTACATAATATTTCCACATATAATCAGTGACTAAAGGCAGCTTGACAAACAAATAAAGTGTCAGTGACCTCTAGTCCAAGAGGGGGTAATTTCATCTGTTACAGTCAATGGAGCGATTAGGGATCTGGAAAGCTAAAATTTCTAATAAATACTAGATATGAACAAGAAAAGATAATATATAAAGTAAAATCCAAGATGGTCACTGGCAACCATTTTTTTCCAACGAAATTCAAAAACATTTGATAGCTGCCATCCAGTAGATCAATATCAAGATCAATATGAGAGTTTGACGATGATCAGATGAGGCACGTGGGCTGTAGGGTGTGCTAAAGGGTTTACTCATGCAAAAAAATAAAATTCAAAATGGCTGCCAGTGGCATGTTTTTATCGAAATTCTGAAAAATTAGATTACTCTCATCCTGTACTTATCCCGAAGATCAATGTAGAATTTAGTGACGATCGGATATGCAGGGTGTACCAAATAATTAAGTCATGGAAAGAGTAAAATCCAAGATGGCCACTGGCGGCCATGTTTTTCAACGAAACTCGGAAAACGTTGATGGCTCCCATCTAGAGGTTTCTCCGATGATTCATATGAAGTTTGAAGATGATCATATGAGGAATGTGGTCTGTAGGTTGTGCCCAAGGATTTAAGAATTTTAGTCGTGCTAAGAGTAAAATTCAAGATGGCTGCTGAAAGCTATCTTTCAAGGCCGAATTACACCAAAATGACTCGTTCCCATCTACATGTCAATTCTAAAATCAATGACAAATTTCATAATGAACCGAACATTGGTGCGACCTGTAGACCGTCCAAATGATTTAGTCATGCAAAGAGTAAGTCCATGATGGCTGCCGGCAGCATTGTTTTATGGCTAAATGTCCCAAAATGACTCGTTTCCATCTGCTTGTCAATATTAACAACCATGACATATTTCATGACGATCAGACGAACACTCCGGCTGCCCGTGCTATTCAAGGTGGCTGCAGTGGCCATGTTTTTCATCGAACATTGTTAAAGTTCGATAGCTCCCATCTAGAGTAAATCCTAAACAATCCTGTAAATTTAAAAAAAGAATTCTGCAATAAATGCGGGCTGCAGGGTGTGCCGATGGATTCAAAGTTTTAATCCAAGATGGTTGCTAACGGCCACGTGTTAACGAATTTGGGGACAAACATTGATGGCTCCCATCTAGAGGTCAGCCCCAAGATCCATTTCAATTAAGTTTGGTGATGATTGGATGAAGTAGGTGGTATGTATGGTGCACCAAAGGACTTAGGCATGCAAGGAGTAAAATCCAAGATGGCCACTGGCGGCATGTTTTTCAACGAAATTGGGAAACATTTTATGCCTCCCATCTAGAGCTCACCCAGAAAATCCATATGAAGTTTGGTGATGATCTGGTGAGAGATGTGGTCTGTAGGGTGCGCCAAAGGATTTATTCATGCAAAGAGTAATATTAAAATGGCTACCGGCGGCCATGTTTTTAATCGATAATTGTTCAAATTTAATAGCTGCCATCTAGAGGCAATACTAAACATGCCGGTAAATTTTCAAAACATTTGCAATAAATGGTGGTTAATCCAAGATGGTTGCTGAATAGTGTTGAAACAATTAGCCGACTAATCAACGTCGACTCGATTATTAAACAAGTCGACGCTGAAATCCGGCAGTCGATTAATCTAAGCAAATCCACAACATGGCCTGCCGATCGCCATAAACAACATATAGGTGCAAAGAATTACAAAAATCACTTAAAAAGATGAACAACATTCAACAAATAAGTACTGACCGTAGCAATATTATTCAGATATCCAGTTATTACTCCATGTAATGACCCTTTGATTACCACATGTGTAACACGTGCAGATCGAGAGCCCAACTGACCATGCTCCGTAACCTAGTTTATCTCAAAACCCACCGACAACTCTGTGCTGGTGAGCTGCTGCGCTCGCCGGCATGTTGTTCATTTAATTAGCTATATACTAGTATTGTAATACAGTTTGCGAAACTGATCCTTCTCAAGTTCTATGAATCTTTTTCAAATAGTTCACTGTTGTTACATAGGGCATATATGGCTGTTGACTAGTATTGAAACAATTAGTTGACTAATCGACGTCGACTCGATTATTAAACAAGTCGACACTGAAATCCGCCAGTCGGTTAATGCAAGTAAATCCACAAATGGCCTACCGATCACCATTTATAAACAACATATAGGTGCAAAGATCAATTAATAAGATCAACAACCTTCCACAAAAAGTTATCAACCATACCATTATTATTCAGAGATCCAGTTATTACTGTTGACTGTTGCTGGCTGTAGTTACATAAGGCATAGACCCGGCACGTTTTTTTCTCACGAAACTTCTAGCACCGGTCACCGGTACAGCAGTTCCGGATTTTGTTTGTCATTACGTATTTTTGGAAATCCCTATTTCTTAAAAACATTGTTTACCTTCTCTGCTATTTATTCACATAGATTAGATGTATTCGTCGAGCCTATTATTTTTATTTTTGACCGGATTTCTTGTGAAAAATGCAACTAACTTGGCATTTAATCTGAATGTGTTTTTTTTTTCAAGACATGAAAAGATTCCTCAAACATCTCAAGAAATAATAATTATTATACAAAATCTGGTGTACGGTAATCGGTATCAGAACTTCATCGCAGCAGCAGCACTTTCTCAAAAAATTTGTCTATTCAGACTTTTGATTAAGAGATCTGTGTTGATGGTAAACACTAAGTGCCACCACAGACGCTGCACGATTTGACCGCAGGCATGTCATAGCGATCAAGAAAAAAATCAACCCATTGGGCTTCTTCAAAGGAGTAACTTTTAACTGAGTTGTGGCAGGAAATGAGTACATGTTCTGTCCTCTGCTTGGCCGACAGCGGGAAGAAGGCCGCCACAATCGTCGACATTGCAAAATTGGTGCAGTTGATCGACAAATACAAATAAAACAAAAGTTTCGTCTTCAAGTTCAAATACAAAAAATAGCACTAGTGTTTAGTTTAGAAACTTGAGATAAATGCCATACCTGTATATATATTATAGTATTGAAATAATATGGAGAATGTAAATGTAATAACCATTAGCTTTGTTTCCACATTAGAGACTTATGCAAAACTTCAACTAGTAGACTGGTTTTATTTACAATGCAGCGTTTGCAGGGTTGCCATTTCATTTGTTCAACTTGCCAGCAGCGGTGGCTGGTGATATCCAACTCCGTAAAACAGTTTAATTTCGTACTACCGTACTTAAGTTGCCAGGACAAGGCCATCAAGCACATCCTGAATTCAACTATTATATTTATATTTGACTATAATATTTGAATATGAGTATTACCGTTTTGTGAATTGATAACAAAATCATTTTTCACATATTTGTTTTAATCAGTGCTTCACTAATTCGGTATCACGTCTGTTTTTGTCACGAAATAACACGGCCCGATCCATGCCATGAATTAATCATGATCGACAAGGTAATTAACATTCAATGCGTCTATATATTGTAATGAGGTCTGAGCAAACGATTGGGTTGCATTTTCAACGTCATTTAGAAAGTTATACTTGTGGCATTATTAAAGGAAATAATAAGCTGTGCAAAATGGTGCACAACAAATTGTATATGCATGTAAGCTATTCATATGCAGTTCAGTCATGAATGTAGACAATACCCTTGCTGCAGCAATCTGCGAAAGTGGTCATGTTGACATAATTCAATTTCATTTGCTCCAATATTAGGCCTACTAAGTGAATGTTCAGACGACTACGATTCTATCGTAAGTGGAGGAATCGGGCCCGACGAAAATCGTGGATAGTTTGTTCACACGTTTGTGATGTCGTCGTGAATGATGATATCGTAGGTTTTTTGTAAGCATGTAATTGACTACCCTATACGATCTTTCCAGCTACGATTTTTACGTAACACGACTGCAATTATGTCGCAAGTGGAGGTATCCAAATATACGCCACGATTTAGAATCTAAAATCAAACAGTGCTTGATATTATTTTTTGACTTGCGACATTGACGTGAGTATACGCAGTCAAACTACCCTTACTCCTTCCACTGGCGATTTAATTGTGCTCGTCTGAACGTTCATTAAGACTGCAATTTCACTGTGCATTGGGACGTGCGATCCCAAAGTTTCCTTCAACACAGGAAAAATGTGAATTTACCACTGTCAAATTTAACTATAGTAGTTAAATATAACTACTATAGTAGTTCAGTAATGAACGTAGTGCGTATACCATTCTGGAAGCAGCAATCTGACAAAACGGTCATGTTGACCTACTTCTATAATATAATTAAATTCAAGATGTGGCTGACCTTGTTATTAGAGCGATTATGGCCGGGTAAACTGCATTGGCGTTTGTTTTTCTTGAAAGTCTTCTCTCAAATGTTATAGAAAACCTCCTTACCACTGCCCAAATCCCGTGTTATGTGGGTATAAACCTTGTTATACCTTGAAGCGAAAGACATTCTTGTGGCGGCGACGAAACATGCGCGCAAAGGTGTCTCACTGATCATGGCCAACTTCCTCAATTTTCAGTAGGTATTGGTTTGTGGGTAACAATTGCGTAGTTTAATTTGCGGAGTTCCCCAAATTAATAGCGTAAATATAGCGACTATAATTGACAGAAAAGGCCACTGTTAATGATTATCATGTTGTTATACATTAAAAACGTCTCAATTCACAAATACGCATACCGGTTCCATAGTAGTTGTCCATTTTAAACGACATCCGCAAATACGTAATAACGCTAATCGACTGCAAATTGTTACATGAAGCCTGTCAATATATTTGGACTGAATTCATCCGATTCGGTATGATTCCTCGAAATAAACAACAAAACCATCGTTACTTCGAAATGTATTTTGGGCTAATATTTACTCAATTCTTCGATGTCTCCAGTCCAATTTCAGCAGTTATTATCACCTTTTGGTGAAATAAGCCCGGTAGCAAAGAACTCATCGCGGGTTATGTATGTACGATTTAACATTACGATGAGGATACTTTATTGGTGAGAGGGTGTGTCAACTTGTGTGCCATCGAAAGTAAACTGTAAACACTAAATCCAAATAAAAGTCAAGGTCCAGACGGATTACACAACCGAGTGTTGGAAGAATGTGCATCACAGATTTCAATCCCCTTATGCCACTTAACAAATCATAGAAGATGGTAATATTCCTGATCAGTGGAAACTAGCAAATATAAGCGCACTTTACAAAAAAAAGGGCCCAAAGTCGATCCAGAAGCTATGGGCCGATCGGTCATAAGCATAATAAGCAAACTACTAGAATCCTTTATCAGAGACGCTGTAAATTTCATGGCCGGAAAATTACCATCTATTCAGCAAATGTCAGCACGGTTTTCGTACAAAGCAAAGTTGAAGACTTAGCTCCTACCATATCTCGAAGATGTAACATTCATATCGACAAAAACGAACCAATGGATTCCACATATCTCGACTTACGTAAGGCGTTCGACTCTGTACCCCGTGCTCGACTGGAACAAAGCTTATGGCCTAAATGGAAATATATTATGATGGATTCATTCATTCCTCCATCATCGCAGACAACGGGTGGTGGTAAATAATGTATATGAGCGTTGTGTCCCAAGGAAGTGTCCTACGCCCAGTGCCTTTTCTTCTGTATATAAATGATTTATCTGACAATCTCAATTGCTACTGTAAAATCTTCGCTGACGACACAAAAATTTAGGACACACTCGCAGAAAAAAGCCATGTACTTCATTTCGGTAAAATAACTCTAACATATAGTGTATTATATGACTGACAACCAACTAAATTTCAACAAACAAATCAACGAAATGGTGATGAAAGCAAACAGCATACTTTATGTCATCAAACGATCTTTCGATTACAAGGAGAAAGACATTATATATAATACGGACATTTATCCGGGCGATTATAGAAAATGGGAACAACGCGAGTAAAAGAGTTAAAAGAAATGTTGCTCTAATATATCAGCTACATTTGGCCGACACAGAACGAAATTTTATGTTCTCCCCATTCATGACTCGAACGGCGCCATTTTTGACCACGTCAATTAGACTCCTGATATTATGGAGCTAATCATGTATATGTTTTGTGGTAATTGGCAATTCTTATCAAATGCAATGCCCCCAATCTCTCACACAAACCGCACTAATTTGGAGTCTTTAAATCACACGATTACATGCCTCGTATCATGGAGAAGAATGTGTATGAATTTGGTGGATATAGGCCATAATTTTTTTATCTTAAGTTTTGGTGCCCCACCCCATCCGTGTACCCCTGACTGGAACGTCGCCATATCATGGATATGATTATGTATACATTTGGTGGAAAGTGGCGATAAAAATATTACATCATTTTGCTACACCTGCTCCTTTCTGCCCTCACACCAACATGCACTTTATGTGTCGACGTTCCGGATGTCTGTATACTGATAAGTTATTATGTCTATAAAAATATTGTCTTCAAATTGCCGAGGTTTGAATCGTGCAGAAAAACGCCGCGACGTATTCCGATATCTCCGAACGCAAAATGCCTCAAATTATAGTTTACAAGACACCCACTTTACAAAGGAAATGGACAAATGTATACCATCTGAATGGGGGTTTAAAACAGAATTGGCTTCTTTTTCATCTCAGTCACGCGGTGTGGCCATTTTATTCAATCAAAATCTTGACTTAGAAATACACAGTTCTATCAAAGGTGACTCTGGAAATTTCATAATTATTGACGTAACTGTTGAGAAACTTAGAATGACTGTAGCTAATATATACGGTCCAAACGAAGATAATTCTGAGTTCTACAAACAATTAAAACTTAAGCTTATTAATGTCGGTAACACCAATATAGTAATATGTGGCGATTGGAATATGGTTCAGGACCAATCGATCGACACTAATAATTATAAACACATCAACAATCCACAAGCTAAAGGGGCAGTGGGTGACCTTGTCGACAGGCTAGATTTGGTAGACGCTTGGAGGATCAATAATAAAGAGAATCAACGATATACATGGCGAAAAAAAGTCACCCACAAAAATGGCTAGATTAGATTACTTTATGATATCTGAGGATATACTCAGTTTAGTTGGAGAAGGAACCGACATATTACCTGGATACCGCTCAGATCACTCGATAATATCTCTTACGCCTAAACTAAGTACAATTGATAGAGGTCGTGGCTTTTGGAAATTTAACACCTCCTTACTCCGTGATGAAAAATATGCCGAACTGGTAAAATCAACAATAGAGAATAATAAATCAAGATACGGAAATAAACTATATACCGATGAGTCGAATAAACCACAAGTTACATGTAAAACAAGTAAACGTTTATTTTTAGATACTCGATTGCTCGATATTAGAGGCGAGACCATACATTTTGCGTCGAAACGAAAGAAAGACCGAAAGATGAAAGAAAATGAACTGAATAGATCTAAAATATTGCTCGAAATTGAAATAGATAAGGATGACATAAATACAGAAAATAACGACGAATTACTGGAAAAAATACAAAAGATTGACACTGACCTTTACGAAATAAGAAAAGAAGACACAAGGGGGGCAATGGTAAGATCAAGAGCCAAATGGATTGAACAAGGTGAAAAACCAACAAAATATTTCCTCAATCTTGAAAAACGCAATTCTATATCGAAAACTCTATGCAACCTCACCGACTCCACGGGGAAAAACATTGACAATCAATCAGACATAATGCATGAAGCTAGAAGTTTTTACGAAAATTATATGCATTAAAAAATACAAACAAATCTGATATTCAGGCTATTCTTGAAAAAGACCATACAGTATTGTCACAAGACACTGCCACCAGCATAAAAGGGCCAATAATTCTAACTGAACAGACGTGTGCATTGAAACGATCACAAAGTGATAAATGTAGTGGACTAGATGGATACCCATATGAGTTTTGGAAAAAATTTTGGATTGAATTTGGCCAAATTCTATGTGAATCACTCAATGAAGCTTTTGATAAAGGGGAACTTTCAATCACCCAGAAACAAGGACTTATTACTCTGATTCCCAAAAAAGACAAAGAAAGAAATCATCTGAAAAACTGGCGACCAATTTCACTCTTGAATATATCTTACAAATTAGCTTCTTCGTGTATAGCTGAAAGATTAAAGCGTGTCCTACCTGATATAATAAGTGAGGATCAAACGGGATTCTTAAAAAATCGCTACATCGGAGACAATACTAGACTTACATGATCTTATTCACAAGGCAAAATTGGCTGATAAACCTGGGTTACTGCTCCTCCTTGACTTTGAAAAGGCGTTTGATTCAGTATCATGGAAATTTATACATAAATGCCTTAACCTTTTCAATTTTGGAGATGACATGAAAAGGTGGATTTCTATATTTTATACGAATATCAACTCATCTATTTTAATAAATGGGCATATATCTCAGAGTTTCAAACTATATCGTGGCTGTCGACAGGGTGACCCAGTCTCGCCGTATATTTTTTTATATGCGCAGAAATTTTAGCTATTATGATAAAATCTAATGACCGCATTAAAGGTATCAACCTCGGCAATTTAGAATACAAAATTACACAGTATGCAGACGACACGACGCTTTTCTTAGACGGCAGCGAAGAAAGTCTTAGGGAAGTATATACTGTTTTAAACTTATTTGCAGATTATTCAGGTCTAAAAATTAACCCTAGCAAGTGTCGGCGTCGTGGATTGGATCTTACGCGAAGCGTACATATATTATGTGCCCAGACCTTGGACTAACATTCGATAGTACTTTCAATCTCCTTGGAATACACTTTTATACAAACCTTGAGAAAATGAATATCAATTATGAAAAAAAACTTGCTGAAGTCAAACGTTTGATAGAAATATGGAAACACCGGTTACTTACACCCATTGGTCGAATAACTGTGATAAAATCACTAATACTCCCAAAATTAACACACCTTTTTGTAGCTCTCCCAAATCCCGGTAATGTTTTTATGAAAAATCTTGACACAATGCTCTTTAATTTTCTTTGGAATTCGAAGCGTGATAGAATCAAACGCAAAGTTATATGTCAGGATTATAAGAATGGCGGATTAAAAATGGTTGATGTTAACCATTTTATGATGTCCATGAAAATAACTTGGGTTAGGCGCCTCGTGACAAAAAGTGCCAAGTGGACTCCATTAATAGATATACCTTTATTTGATGACCCTATGTTCCTTACTCCTTACTTATGACTACCCTTACATAGAAAAACAGGCAAAGAAATTAGCCAACCCTTTTTGGCATGATGTCCTGATGGCATTTACAAAATTTCTAGAGAAAGATAGAAACAATCGCAAATTATCAGCATGTACGTTATGGAATAACCCAAATATAAAGCAATACGGAAAAGTATTAAATTTCACCTCCTTGGTAGAAAAGGGGGTTATCTTTTTAAACGATGTGCTGGACAATACAGGTTGTTTTCTTACACGAGACGATCTACTAAGGATCTATAACATACATAAAAACTTCATCACTCTTAATAACATCCAACATCAGATAAAAGTACTTGCAAAAAAACTTCAACAACGTATAACTCGAATAGTCACTCCCCTTTTACCAAATAATTTCATTAAATTGCTTAAAAACTGTCGAGGAGGACAAGACTTTTATAAAATTTTAATCGACATTCCAACTTATACTGTAGCACACAAAACATGGCAAGTGTTATTTCCCGACAACATAATTAATTGGTGCAAACTGGATAAACTTCCTTTCTCACGACGCCGGACACAAAGCTGCAATGGCTACAATTCCGAATAAATTCACGAATATTATCAACCAACAAGTTTCTCAAAATGTCCAATTTACGACAAGATGATAAATGCGACAGATGTAAAAGCGAGACAGAAGACATCTCCCACATATTTTGGAACTGTGTTCAAGTTCAGAAATTCATTAAGGAACTCAGCGATTGGGGTAAAATTAACAGCATTGATCTCTGTCCCCAACAAACGACAATGATTCTCGGCTCTTCACCAACGGATCCTAACTTTACAACTAACATGCTATGGCTCCTAATTAAACAATACATATATAGGACTAAATTCAAGCCAATTTACTTATCGCTAAATGTTTTCCTCAAAGAGTTGAATTATAGATACCAATGTGAAGTATAACGCACGATGCCAATCGAAACAAGAAGAATTTTCGAAAAACTGGTTCCTTTTAGAAAAAGCTTTACATGTATAACATATACCCACAAGTCAACAATAATCAACTTGAGTGTCCTGGAAATTAACTCGAAAACTCACCTAGTTATTCTAACCGGAAATACTATATCCCCGCCAATATCACAATGCCGTATATGGTTATATGTCGTACCGATACGCCGTACACAGGAAGAAAGTTGAAAAATCTGAATTAATATATTAATTTGAACATATATTCCATTAATTCCAATTTACATGTCAGTCACTGGGAGTGCATGTGGTGTACGAAAGACGTGCAAATGAAGAGAGCGAGATGTGAGCGAATTGGAAGAATGTCACTTGATATATAATAATATGTACCCCTGTTTATGTTTACATTCCTTCATTGATGTATGTTTATTCCAATACAAAAACAAAACAAACAAACAGACATGCACTTTAGAAAAGTTTAACATGCACCATTATCTTGTAAAAAGTTAACCCTAGATCATCTTGATTGCACCAGTGAAGACAGGCATTCACAAATATAGGCACCAATTGTGGCGTCTTTAACCCAAACCATTTTCTTCGTATCGTTGGAGAAGCACGTGCATGAATTTGGTGGAAATTGGCGGTAAACATATTTTTGTCAGTTTATTATCCTTCCCTCATAATTCCTGATTCAAGCGGCGTCACTTTTGACCACATAATTAGACTCGTTATGAAGATGACTATATATAAAATTGGTGGACACCGGCGACTTTAAACAAATTCGTATCAAATTTAATCCCCCACTCTCCCACCCGAACGACACCAATTTGGAGTGTTTAAACAACACGATTAGACTCCTCGTATCAAGAAGGATATGTATAAATTTGGTCCAAATCGGCGCTAAAAATAGTTTATAACAAGTTTGGTGCCACTCACCCCCTACATGCACCCCTTGACATCTTTAAACCCCACAAAATTAGACTCCTGGTGTCATGGCTATGAGATTTTGTTTAGGTTTGATGGTAGTTAGCGACTAAACAAGTTCTAATCAAATTTAGTGCCCACCCCCCGCCCATTCTCTCATCCAAAATGACAACAATTTGCCGTCTTAAAATCACACGATTAGATTCCTTATATTCTGGAGAAGAATGTGTATCAATTTGATGGAAATCGGCGCAAAAAATATATTTATCAATTGTTGTGCCCCTCTCCCCTTCCGTGCATCCCTGACTCGAACGGCGCCACTTTTAACATCTTTAAACCACACCATTAGATTCCTCATATCATTGAGGTGATTATATATAAGTTTAGTTGAAATCGCCGACACAAATCGTTGTTACCCCTCCCCTTTTCTGCCTAAAGACTCGAACGCATCCCTGATATGAGCCGATGAAAGAAATGGGAAGGATATAAGCTGTTTGACGTAGTTGAAAACAGCCCCCCCCCCTTCGCCGTATGCCACTTTCCTGACAGTCTTAAGAACGAAGACCCGTCGAAATATCTGAATCTGAAAAACTGTACATATATAACTCAAAGAAGTCAATTAAATTATTTGTGTTTTAAAATATGAATTTTTTAAAGAAAATATGAGAAAAAAATGTGAATATGAAAAAAAAAAATTTATAAACAAAATGGGACAACCCGCATCGGAACGCATCAAACAAAGAGCACTTTTATTCAGCTTTTTGAGTGATGGTTGTATCCTGATTCGGGTACTGTACATGTATATGAATATATGCCCCGACCATATGTATATGGGACCTTTGGCTATGGTGCTCTTGTTCCTATACAATGTGAAGTTTGTTGTTAAGATGGTATGTGCATGTTAATAAATTTTCTTTTTAGAAATTTTAGAAGAATAGGATTTTGATCGAGGAATGGAAATTATTCCTAAGAATATCGTACAACCGGTTCAACGGTGAAAAGTTTGAACGCAGACAATAACTGTGAGCCTTTGACTACGTTTGTAATCGATTAGAATCAAGACATGTCATATATCATCAAGTCTTGAAATAGTGTGCCTGTCATTTGCAGAATGAGGTCCCCAGAGGGAGAATTTAGTGATGATACCCCGCATAGCGGGTTAGCATCACCAAATTCACCCTCTGGGAACCTCATTCTGCTGAGTTGTAAGTAGAATGAGATCACCAGAGGGTGAATTTGACGATGGTAGCCCGCTATGTGGGGTAGCATCACTAAATTCACCCTCTGTGGACCTCATTCTGCAAATGACAGACACACTATTTCAAGACATATCATCTCTCATACTGATGGAACTTACTCAATTGGCACCCACATCAATATGTCCTTTGTAACAAGTATAATTCCTTAAACAAACCGAAACGTCTATTATAGATCCAATCATATTTTCCAACAAACAAAATGGTGGAACTCCTCATTGTCTCTTTAATGTTTATGGGAGAACATTGTGGAATGCTATGTCATCAGGCTACATAGTCTCGACATACTCACTAGCAGCCAACATCGTGCACAGGCAAACAAAAATGGTCATCACATTGACCACGCTGGTCATCATATAATCCCGCTGCGGGCGTTGGTAAACCGCCCATCGTGCAAGAGTTTTCCACACCAGGGCTAGTCTAATTAGTCAAAAGTAGTAAATTTAGAATTTATACCAACCTATGGAAGACGTATATGATAGGCAATGTCTATTAATGCTGTTGCTGGAGTTCAGAGAAAATTCAGATATCATTTCTCGAGAAAACACAATCTTAGTCGAGCGCATTCGGAATTTCGGGGTAAATTTAAGTTTCATTCAGCAAAATTTCGACAGCATACATTTCTCGAATTGTTTTTTAAACATGGACCAGTCTAAGTGGGACACTCTACCCGTGACGTGTTTTGATAATAAAAACCCCAAATCCCTATCCTGTAACTCGAATAAAGCCATCTTTCCAAACATACCACACATTGATAAAGTAAAACGTGAATGTAGATTTAGTTTACTAAACTATCTATATTAAAGGAACGTTGACAACGTTATCCAAAGTTATCACCAAGCACTCATCTTGAAAACACACAAAATTGAAACATGGACACTTATTCTCACACTTCATCGCGCATTTCGTCATTATTGAGCTTTATTCGCCGAACTGTTAACATTTGGCTGAAGCTGGGTTCATCACGCACCTCGTGGATCTGGAGCTGTGTCCAAAGAAAAACAATTAATAACAAAATATCCCTCAAAACAAACCTACCTGTATTCTTCACTCGTGTCCGCAACGGCGTTTACTCAATATGTGCCCGCAGCAGCTACTAGGATGACCAGCGTGTTGACCCCAATCTTAAATGTTAAAATACGTTGCAGTCACATTTTTTTAGTTTTCGCCTTGCGAATGGAAGCTATACCGTGATAGTCCAGGCACATTAGACATGGAAGTGGAAAAGTAAGGAAATAAATCGGGGAAAGCTGATTTTTTATATTATTTTGGCCATAACATCGCGGACGCGTCACGAAAAGTCCCCTAAAATCCGATTTGAGCTTTCTGAGTTTCATCATTTTTTCCATATAATTAAACAAAACAATATTTTTCACAATGATGGAAATAATTGGATGTTGTAACAATTTTTCAGCCGAAACGTATACAAAAAGCACTCAATATTGTTCGATATACAATTCTCGAACCAACGACACCCATTCAAAAGGAAACATCGAATGAATTTCGCATATATAGATATGAAATAAAACACTGAGCCAAAATACTGACGATTTTGAAGACAAACTGATGTATTCGATGTCGGATTTCTCAGGCTTCTCAAAACATAGGCGCAAGCTATCTATTTTAAAAACTGCACAGACACCACCCCGTCGCTATAATAGGCAGAACTAGCGAGTACGCACATCATAAGTTGTCAAAACTTGTAAAAACATAACCCTACCCCCGAATCTGGTTGTCAACGATCTGGTCGTATTTTGATATTCTATTGTGTCTAAGCTAGTCATATGCATTACTAAGTTATACCAGTATTTGTGAAATATGAGTACGAGAGCGAATATAGTGACACGATCAGAATACTACAAACGCGGTCATGAAATGGCTGTCAAAATGGCCGCAACCACCAAGCTAAGCCGAAATGATGGCAACTTATTATATAACCACCTAGTAGGTAAAATACGTATTAACAATATACAAGTCTGTTGTTAAATATCTTTAAAGGTACACAGTTCATTAAAACAGGCCCATGTGGAGGATTTATCGGCCATTGCAACGCAGGTCAAACCCAATGAATTACGTCTTTAAAATTTCGGGTTTTCTGTTTACAGTCGGGGTCAAAAATAATAATTTCGGGCATGCAACATACGAAGTAATGTTTCGCCACACAATGTATGGTAGTTTCGTTCGGCGTGATGATAAATTATTGAATGGAACGCAGAAACTTAAGTGCATATCCTTGCGGTATAAATAGTAGTTACATTTCCGGATTGTTCATCACTGTACATGATAATAAACCACACACGTATGTTGCAATTCTTATTATATTGCAAAGAAACCGCCACCTCTTCAAAAGATTAGCACTGCATCACACCAGATCAAATAGACAGCACATCGTACATTTGATATACGACTAATTTTCGTGCTGCTTCCAAACCGGTCTCTTAGTAAACAATTTGTTCAACTTACTTCAGTCGGCAACTTGCAACTGGAATATGCTATTACGCAATGTACAATATTAGTTTTCCGTATTTTGTTGTTTGAAAATATCTTGCCAAAACCACCCATGAACTTGTGCAAAATATCAGGTGATCATCGTTTAAAGCTGTTATTTCAGCGTTGAACATTGACTCAATGTTGCTAGTTATGGTTGTTAGTTCAGCAGATATGTGTAACATTAGGGAGAAGGGATACACACGGTAATGCGGTTGCAGAAAACATAGTACCCTTCGCGTATATGTGACCTTGGTGAATATAACCAAATATTATTTCCAGGTATAAAGACAGTCTCTGTCACAGAGTATGTGGGCAATTTTGGTCAAGTTTAGATTTTTTTAAAGAAAGTATATGGTACTCCTTTGTGTTTTGATAAATTGCTTTCATAGTATACCACCATGCATTCTTGTGATAACAGCGAAATATTCGTGATTTATTACTGATTCTTAGGCAAAAATTACTAATATTTTAAGACACGGAGAATATAATCTACACAATTCACCCATTACTCTATGAATATCTCTCATACTGCTCTATAGCAGTGTATTTCGAAAGGTTTCATGGTGTATATATCAAAAGAAACGATGACCGGTCACATTAGTGATACTGCTATGAGCACATATATTTCGGCTTCTATGAAAGGTCACAGAATCAATTCTTCGCTATTAAATTTCATTTTACAGTGTAGTGTACATATATATCACACGATTCAAGATAAATAGTGCAGAAAAATTTGCCTTATTCTCCCGTTTCTTTGCGGTCAAAAAGTCCAGATTTAACCATTTTATGAGACCTTGCTTTTCGCTATATCTCTCGCGATATATATTAGAGATAATTCGCACATGCCCGATAAAATGTTTCTCTTATTCTCTGCAATCATTCTTCCTCACATATTTCGAGCGTGTTGTCACTCTTATGGGACTAGCTATTCAATTATGCATAAAATGTAAATTTCATTCTATTTTGGCCATTTTGGCGGCCATTTTGGGACTTCAATTCAACTTATATGGTTCACGGCTAAGCATTGTTTGTATGTATGTCAATGTATTATGAATTTGGAATTAATTGATCTACACATGACTGCATTCCCATATGGCCTGATGGAGATGCTTCAGAATTTGAACCATTCCGAAAAATCAAGATATCTCAAAAAGCTCAACTCGGATTTTAGGGGACTTTTGCCACGTTGTTCATAAACATGTTCTTATTGATCCCTGAAAAAATCAGTTTTCCCCGATTTTTTACACTAGTGAAACCTTATGTGCCTGGACTATGACGCTTGTTTACTTTGTGACGTTACACCGAAATCCGTCAATGGGACAAGGAACTAAAAGCTGATTCACTCACAGATCGTGTTTAGAATGCCCCCGACCCCATCCCATAGGAGGTTCGGTATAGATTTGAGGGCTCAGTTCGCATGAACATATCACCGTGTAACTCGGGTGTGAATGATCATATTTCGTTGTCCTTTGATATGGTGATCTCCCAGAGGAAAATGATATCGTGCTCGCACACAAGGCACACTGGGTACGCACCCAGAAAATAAAAGCTGATCACTAAAATAAATTAACATGCTTATATGTTCTATGTTTTCCAGTACAAAAATGTATAAATCACTGTTTATGATGTCAAATTGAATGGGACACCTTAAATTTGATGTTTATGTTATTTTAGTCAATAGATATATCTCTATCTGAAGGACACACACATACAGTCTGGAAAAAAGGGTATCGGCCATCTTCAAAAAAGGAACAAAATTCGATTCGGTAACTAGCTCCCTATCAGTTTAACTTGCATTATATGTAAGGTGATGGGATACTTTGTTAGTGATGCGGTCGTTACCCATATGGAAAATAACAACATATTTACTCCATGTCAGCACGGCTTTCGCTCAAAAAGATCCTGCAAAACTCAAATGCTTGAATATCTTTCACGTATATAACATCACTTCTGAACGCAATTTACATTGACTTCAGGAAAGTTTTTGATTCCGTACCGCATCTGGGACTCGTCAATAAAATCAAATGCTACGGAATAGATACTAATATTCTAACATGGATAAAAAGCTTTTCTGAACCACAGAGAGCAAAACAATAGTGCAGGTAAATTCGTCATACTCGGAATGGGCTCCCGTGAAAAGTGGGGTGCCTCCAAAGTGTTGTCGGTCCAATTCTTTTCATAATTTATATAAATTACCTGCCATAATGCATACGAGGAAAGTGCGAAAAATTCGCTGATGACACTAAAATCATGGGCAAATCGACGACATACAGGCCGATATCAACGCTGTCTGCGAATGGTAATTGGATTGGCAATTGAAATTCAACTCGAGTAAAATACATGTCCACTTCCATCATAATAATCCAAGCAACCGTTATAGTATGATCCTAACATAATTTCCGGTTCATTTGGAAAGGATCTAGGTTTGACGTCCATACCAACGCTACCTGCTACAATAAACAGAACGTCAAGATCTTTAGAGCCAAATATGTTTCGGAAACTATACAGAGTATTACAATACAGCATGGGCACCTTACCTCTCATATCAGTGCGTGACACTCGAGAGGGGGCAAAGAAAGCCACAAAAGTAATCCCGCAGTTGAGAAAGTTGGATTATAAAACTGAAACAGACCTATAAGACTGAACTTGATGTCCATAAAATACAGACTGTTGAGAGGGGACATGATTAAGACGCTCAAGCTAATGAAGCAAATGTGCAATGTCAGCCCTGACAAATTCTTCGAGAAAGGTCAATGCGCAATTACCCGTGGACATTGAAATTACTTCTATGCACCGTGGAACAGATTATCAGGCTTCATCTTCGAAGTCGAGACCATGGGCGAATTCGAAACATTAGATTCATACCACTATGCTTTGATGTATGCCAGTTCTACTCATAAATTGTGAATGACTTGTTCCGGATTATTACTATTATGATGCTGATAATGATGATGATGATGATTGTGATGTGACAACAGAACCACTGGTTCTTTTAGGACTCTGGACACTAAATTAGTCAAGATTTCCCAGCTGATCAGGCAAACGAATGCTGAACATGAATTCTCGTCAGAGATGTGGGGTCGATTTGTGGCAGCTATGCGAAACATTGGCTTGGATTTAAAATGCATTCGTCGTAACTGGCTAGCGCACATAACGCTTTTGAGGAAGTCTGACATACCAAATATTCCTACGTGAATCGATTTTGCCAAAGTTATTATGTTATCGCGATCAAAATTCATCAGAAGTTATTGCGCTATTGCGATCCAAATTCACAAAAAATACTAACATTTGTTTAGGTTATCGCGCTCAACATTCACGAAAATTAACTAATTAAGGGCCTTAATTAACTTCGCCCGCAATAAACGGACCTGGTTGGTTTTCGAACAAGATAATGACATGTTTTAAGAGCTTTAAGTTCATATACCATGCCGAATATAAAGAAAGCAGTTTATATTTTTGTCAATTTATAGCGGTAACGCGATACAAATTTACGAATATGGACTAATTATAAGGGCCGTAACTCTACCGACAATACGCGGACCTGGTTTTCGAACTCGATCAAGACATTGTTGAGCAAGTCTCATTTACTGAACATCAACCAAAGCAGTTGATATTTGTGCCATGTTATCGTACTCTCACGACAATACCTCTCAATCACCATCAATCGTATGGCACAGGCGATGCGAAAATACACTTAATTAAGCATCGATCAGTTTTAAGTTGACAACGAGTACAAACAACTCTAATTTAGAACCCTCTTTATTAACAGCAGCTTTTGTGCGACAGAAGCTTGGACGCTCTTAAAAAGAGACGACAATGGGAGTTTTTTGCTCGTCTGTCCAACAGAAGCTTCTACTAATGGGTTCATGGAAGCGATCGAATTATTTTCTGGAATAAAAAACGTACACAATGTGGGCTTATGCTAGGGCATCTTTAAAATAATTGACCATCATCTATTCATATTTGCAGGTAAAAAGAACAGAGGTGTATACCTTGGATGTTTCTACGAGGGCGGCGGAGACGGTAGTCAACCCAGAGAAATGTGCGACATGAATTTCGGGGCTCACGTCGAACCAGAATTCTGCATGAATTACTGTGCCACACAAGGTAACACCCCTGGTTAAAGATACATGCTCGGTTGTGAAGTGAAGGCAAATTAGTCAAATGTTCCTAAGTTAATTGCATATTCAGTTTTCGTCAGAGAATGAAAGATATGAACAATTCAATCATTTGTATGTATTCCAACTCAGATTTAAAATACTTTTCTAAAACATTTAATAGTTGGCACGAACTATTGTATAATATGTGACTGATTATTTATACATATACATGTACAATATATTCATATGGACCAACATAGTCAGAAATAGAGGTATACTAGTAATCTACATCACAACTACATTGAAAAAAGTAGTCCTACACACGATCATAATTGAGAGCCCTCTTTACTATCTACCGCTTTTGGGCGACCGCAACATCGACGCTCTTTGGCGTTCTTTATGAGGGGTCACCATTTGAATTTTTGCTTGGCTGACAACAACTTCAAAACGTGTTGAATTTCCTCTTTTGAAAGTCAATATATGGCTACCAAAACCTCCTTTAATGGCTTCATGGAAACGATCTAGTTATTTTATAGTATAGAAAACGAACATGGTGGTTTTATTATGTTAAATCGGACATATATAGAATCTTTAAGTGAATATGATGTAATGATATGCTGTTGGTGGGTCCTGATGATTTAGCTAGATACCACGGGAATCGTCGTCGCGGTGGTTTGGAGAAGCTCTGAGCACCCATTCTCCACTCCCAATCATCAAAATAACCGTCCTCGGCACTTCGGGGGTTAAGGCAGTCACGCTATTAATATTGACCAAATTTGGCGTTGTTAACCGAGTAACGCTCTTTATTGCCATCGGCCATCTATGCGTACGAATGCGTACGAAACTACGGATGCAAAACGCACCGGAACCGGAATGCATTTATCTTGATTAAAAAGGCAGAATTAACTCATTGGAAAACAACAAATGAGTGTCGTGTGATTCTTATGTCTGTCGTTCCTAGGAACGGGGGAGATTTTCATCGAATCACAAAACGCACCGGAACCGGAATGCATTTATCTTGATTAAAAAGGCAGAATTAACTCATTGGAAAACAACAAATGCGTGTCGTGTGATTCTTATGTCTGTCGTTCCTAGGAACGGGCGGGGGGGGGGGGTTTCATCGAATCATACCTCTTTTAGGGACGGGGGAGAATTTCATCGGGTCAGTTTTTCCGCCCTATAGGGACGGGTACCATCATTTTTCATGATTAAAAAGGCAGAATTAAAACAAAAAATGCGTGTTGTGTTATTCTTATGTCTGTCGTTCCTAGGAAGGGGGGAGATTTTCATCGGGTCAGTTTTCCGCCCGATGTACCGTAAATCATACCTCTTTTAGGGACGGGTACCATCATTTCTCTTGATTAAAAAGGCAGAATTAACTCATTGAAAATTTTTTTTTTTAAAAGGTAGAATTAATATATTTTTTTAAATGTTATGTTTCTGACCAACCACGCCAGTGGCGGACTAACCTGCTAGTCTGCTATATATTTTGAGAACTACGTAAATATATGTGTGTGTATATATATTTGTCCTCTATACACTCGAAAACGGCTGGACCGATTGGGCTCAAACTTCCCATCTAAGCGTAAAAACCCACGGGAATCGTCGTCGCGGCGTTTTGGAGAAGCTCAGAGCACCCGTTCTCCACTCTCAGTTACAAAAACGGCACTTCGGGTTTAATAGCGTTGATAGTTAAAGAGCGTTCCTATCGGCAGTGTCGTTGATAAAGATCTTCCATATTTGGGTTCGTTAACCGGTTAACGCTCTTTATTCCTTTCGGCTTTCGCATACTGAACGGGGGCGGGCGTTTGTTTATGTTATCTGGAACTCGCTTCCTAGGAACGGGGACATTTTCATCGGATTAGACCCCCAAGGCATCCCCACGGCAATTTTAATTCACATTCCTAACACCCAGCAGGGACAAATATATATTAGCCAGCATCAAGGCGAGTCTTGTGACGTATTAATTGCTTTCGATCAAACAATATTCTCTGTCGCACTCATATTTCGTCATCTACGAATCCACTGCAATCGACCTATTTTTAGAACGCAACACATGGTACCAAAATTACGTCGCGTTGGTGATGGGGGTGCACGGCGGGATTAATTGACTGCCCGCTCTTTGCGGGGACTGACGTCACACGGGCACATTGACCATCTCGTAAGGGTGGACAACCTCTGTCAGGGGCTGCTCAATGGCCACGGGCAGGTTAAAAAAAATTATACCTCTTTTAGGGACGGGTATCATAATTTCTCTTGATTAAAAAGGCAGAAATAACTCATTGGAAAACACAAAATTCGTGTTGTGTTATTCTTAAGTCTGTCGTTCCTAAACGGGGAAGTTTTTCATCGGGTCAGTTTTTCCACCCAATGTACCGTAAATTAACTCATTGAAAAACAAAAAATTCAATTAAAATATAAAAAAACATAATTTACATAATGTCATGTTTCTGAACAACCACGCCAGTGGCGGGCTAACCTGCCAGTATAATATAAAATATACATGTACCATAATAGCATCAGAAAGATGTTGGTGATGCTGTTGAGAAAAAAAATACCTTTATGTTTTAGTTGTAATTCCAGAGCTAATCGGAACGAAGTGTAGATAATCCGTTATCTGAATAAAACACTCAAGAACCTACATTTATTATATGCTTGCGAATAAAATAACAGAGAATTAAGAAACGTTGATCAGCGTATGTATCTCGTCGAGGTTACAGTGAAATACGATTTCGTTTAGCTTCCGGAATGACGTCATTGCGTCACGATTTTACCATTGAAAGCGGTTTACTAAACCTATCAGCTGATCAGTGTAAGAAATTTGGGTCAACCGTGTACATGTTGTTTTCCGACTATGGTACTGTTCAATTTGCTGTACTATTAAATGTGAAAATGCCGCACAATTTATCAACTGCGAGCATTACTAAGGCGCATATATAATAAAAAAAAACACCTACAGTGTTTGTTTGAATTCCTGCAACATCTCAGTGGTGTCTGGAGAGAAATATAGATGTTTGACTCGCGGCTTGTAGCATGATTGAAATATCTGAATACGGATGACGATGCACTTGTGGGTGATCTGTATTGTTCTCCGACTAGTGGCGTGCAATCCACAGGTCGCGTACCGGAGAAGTGTTTTAAAGACCGACCCAAGCCCACCACCATTTTAAAGGATTACACTGGTGTAGTTTTTCTCAGTCATTATCGATGCCCGTTAATCCACGTTGCCGGAAAGATTTTTATGATAGGCCGCCCGTAACAGAAGTTAAACTGATTCATATGATTGAATATTCAATCATGGATTGTCGAGTCTGGATCGTTAATGTCCCATCTTGTGTAATCACAAGATGGACTAGGTATATTGGTTTTATCTACCAGTGGTATTCAATAATGCATCGATAATGACTGAGAAAACTAGACCGGTATAATCTTTCATGTATAAAAACAAACAAAACAAACAATGCTATATTGGTGTAAACAGTATTTATTCCATATTAGTCATTATATATTACAAAACAAATATTAACATTGATGACATGAAAGGGATTCGACAACAAGCTTTAAGCTTTTGGGAGTCGTTTCAATGATATATTGGCCACTATGCAGGGCTGTTGGAGTGTGCTCCGAGTCATATTTATAACGTTGTAACCAAAGGTGATAATCAGTAAGAAAACGAGTAGAGATGTGCAATTACACATAATGATGATCTGCGGTCCGACTTTAATAAAAAATATCATTGGTCGTTTACTGTATATGAAGCAGAAAGTAAATAGATCGAAAGCACGCGCACATTAACAGAGAAAAAGGGTGGTGTCGCGGTGTATTTTTCAAACAAGGTTTCCTATCGGCCCCTTCCTGCGCTTCATTTTGATGATGATGTGCTATGGTTCGAAGTAAATGCCCGAGACAAATTCCTATTATGTGTAACGTATAGATCGGACCGCGAATGCCTAGCTAACTACTGGGAATATCTGTTGTCTTCACTACACCTAGCATTATCGCTAAACCCCTCTATTGTCGTAGTCGGTGACTTGAATTGTGACCTCCTTAAACCGACCGGTTCACTGCAGGATATCATGGACGAGCTAACACTAAAAAATGTCATTGACGAACCGACGCGCATAGACGGTACAACGCGCACGCTGATTGATCCGATTATCATCTCTGATACCGTATCGGCGCTTAATCCCTCAACACTTGAGCCCGGTGTGTCAGACCATCGCGCAACGTGTGTCGAAATTGTCTGTGATCGTATGGTCTCTAAACCTACCAAAAGATGTGTCTGGAATTATAACAAAGCGAACTTTGTGAAAATGAATAATATGATAAGTAACACTGATTGGCCTAGTCACCTCCGTGGTGACGACGACATACCTTGTGTAAACAACATGGTTGAGAAGTTCACTAACAGTTTCCTTTCCATAGCTAAAACATGCATACCTAATCACATGGCGACAATTAGGACAGATGACAAACCATGGTTTGACTCCAAATTGCGAACTCAGATAAGAAAGCGTGATCGCCTAATAAAAATTGCCATAAACAAAAATACACCCCACCATTGGGACATTTATAAGCGCGCCCGAAATAAAGCAAATAATATGAAAAAATTTGCAAAGGCCACGTTCATGGAAAAGATTGACTGTTCCCTGACATTGGGAAAAAACTCAAAAAATTTCTGGAAAATCACCAAACAATTTTTAAACAATTTCAACTCGGATACCAGCATACCAGACCTGTTAGACTCGGGGGATGTCATCGAAGATGACCTCAAGAAAGCAGAATTTATTATCGAAACATTCATGAAAAATAGTCTTATATCGAATTTACCAGGCGAATTGCCTACTTTCGGATTCAGAACTAAGAAAACACTGAGCTCATTAACTACCAGTGAGTCTGAAATCCAAACCATACTGAAAGCCTTGCCATCTGGAAAAGCTACTGGCCATGATGAAATAAGTAACCGGATGTTGCGTGAAACCAAATTTACCGTGTGTAAACCACTAAAGATAATTTTTAACCAGTCACTTAACTCGTGTATCTTCCCGTCTGAATGGAAAAAAGCCGATGTTATTCCAATTTACAAAAAAGGGGATAGACGGGATGCAAATAACTATAGACCCATTTCCCTGTTATGTTGTATAGCCAAAGTTTTCGAAAAAATCATATTTAAAAAGGTCTTTAGTCATTTGCACGACAACAGTCTCTTGTATGAATACCAATCTGGCTTCTTACCTGGATTATCGCAAGCGGCGGATGATGGTTTGACAACCTGTGGCGTTTTTTGCGATGTCTCAAAGGCGTTTGACAAAGTTTGGCATCGCGGCCTACTCCTGAAACTTGAACGCTATGGCATTTCTGGCAGCTTATTAAAGTGGTTCGGTAGTTATCTCCATATCCGTATGCAGAGAGTTAGGGTTAACAATGACTTGTCGTCATACAAAACAATTGGTGCTGGTGTCCCTCAAGGGTAAGTTATCGGCCCTACACTATTTTTGATATACATCAATGACATAGCCGATACCATTACTTCGGTCACGCGCCTGTTCGCCGATGACACGTGTATAATGCAAACCGCACTTATTACTGAAGATATTGAAACAAATCTCAATTGTGATTTAAACTCCCTTCATGACTGGGCCGCTAGGTGGCTAGTGAATTTCAATCCGGATAAAACAAACGCCCTCCTATTCAGCCGAGCAAACAATCAACACCCTTGCCTTGATTTTGCTGGGACACCGGTGAGCTTTGCCCAAACACACCAACATCTAGGCGTCGAATTACAAGTTAATTTCAAATGGGATATACACATACTATCAACATACAAAAAAGCATCATCCCGATTATCACAGTTACGGAAATTAAAGAACATATTAAATCGCCACACTCTAGAAATTATGTACTTCTCGTTTATTAGACCGATCCTAGAATATGCAAGCCCCGTCTGGGCGTGTGCCGCCGTTATTCACCTCACAAAATTGGAAAACTTACAGTGTGATGCCGCACGAATAGTTTCTGGTTGTACAAGGTCCGTACCCAACGTTCGTCTACTCTCAGAAGTGGGTTGGCAAACACTATCTGAACGCCGACACGTCAAAAAAATGACACTGTTTCATAAAATCGCAACCGGAAACGCCCCAAATTATTTACTAAAAGCCTTACCACAGAAAGTAGAAGATTCAACAGATTATAACTTGAGGAACGGTACCAACTTTATTCCCTTTCGAGCGGCATCCAGTTTCCGCGCAACATTTTTCCCGTCCTGTGTTAACGAGTGGAATCAATTAAAACCCGAGCAGAGGTGTTTAAAAACCGACCCTTTTAAAAATGCTATTGGGGTGAAAATGCCAAGACCGCCAAGGTACTATAATACAGGTAAACGTACACTGAACATTCTTCATTGTAGAATAAGATGCTGCTGTAGCGATCTTAATCTCGACAAATTAAATAACTATATAGCTTTATCTCCATCGTGTGCGTGTGGTAGCCCAATCGAAGATGCTTATCACTACTTCTTTGAATGTGTTCACTATACACAAATAAGACAGGAACTATTCGATAATTTGATACAATTTGGTAATATAACCCTTGAAAACCTAGTAATAGGAAACCCCATAATTAGTGACCGCGATAATACTGAAATGTTCTTGGCCGTTCATAAATACATTGCACTGTCAGAACGGTTCTCGTGAATCCAGTGGACTTGGATCAGTCTTACTACAAAACTTCTTACTTATTATAAAACATAATACAAAACAAAATTACATACATGTATGGGAGTTACCCAATATAAAATTTTCTTTGTTGCACTAACTGAAAAAAATAATATTTTTGTTTGTTTGTTTGCCGCTTTATACTTTGTTTAGTGAGGCACCGCCCGACCTGGCCACAACTCCCACCACACATCAGACCATTAATCCAGTACTTATCACGCCCGCCCCCTCAGTAACCAGTAACCAAGATCTCACTGAATTTATATACCAAAGATATACTATATGACATTGCAGATTATTGTCCTGCATACAACGCCCCGTCGTTGTTCAACCCGCTCTAACATAGTATACACATTATAAATACATTAACAATATATGTATAATTGCCTTGTCGATTCGGTCGGTGCCTCTCTAACCCCTGTTTGTTTATCTGGGAACGGGACAAATCTAAGTGTCGGCACTTGTGTCCTAATCCCAATTGTTGTATGTATATATACATGTATATATTATATGGCAATAAAATAAGTTTAAACTAAAAAAATTAACAGTTTTGATGGCTAGATATCGACCCTTAAAAGAGAATATGTTGACATAAAGTTTTAAAACGTTTTGAACTTTTGTCAGCCAAAAGCAAAAAAATTCAATGATTGTCTTTGATAAAGAGCGTACATTCTTTCGCATATCCCAAAAAGCAGTTGATAATGACGAGCGTTCTTAATACGATTGATGGTGATTGGAAGTATTTTTAATTTGTCTGGTATGCTGAAAATCACCTAAGGAAAGCTTGACCAGTTTGGTGTCAAATTAGGACATTGTATCGGATGTCTGAGACGATACACGAATTTCAGCATTAGCAATCATTAGCTGTTTTCTCCGAACTTCGTACGCGCACTCAAAACAATCCACTGCGATCCATCTGTTTACGGCGAAATAGAAAATATAATGGTACCAATACAAATACCAGCTTGTTCTCGTGAAAATGATCACGTTATGGAGTTATAATAGGATCTGTTTAGGTTCATAATGGGCTGAGAATCACCCCATTTTGAGTCGATAACGAAATGAGAAGCCACTTTGTTCCATTATTGACTCATGTTCATGTAGACTTACTATAAGTTCATTATGGGAGGAAAATAACACGAACTAACGACTTACCAGATGTACGCTCTAAAATGTGTTTTCACTGTGGTCCGTGCCATATAAAACAGAATAACGGGTATAAGCCATTTTGAACATATGTGAATATTATAGGTCAATTATGAACCTATTTTCGCGATAATATGTTGCAAATACAGCACTGAATTATACAGTTCAAAGTACATCCGTTTTATTGTGGCAAAGTTATGTAGGCTTACATTTGATGAACATAGGATGAGGTAGACCTTTCTATTCAAAAGTACAAGCTTCCACAATTTCGGGAAATGAACTTTAATCCCCCATATATACGCCCTCATCAGTGCAAATACTAATTTAGAAATTTACATGAATTATGATTGAAACTAGAATAGGCCTACCGCCCTCTATGAGAGGTATATTTATTGCTGTATTGTATATAATCAGTTAACTTATAGACACCATGTGTACACATTTTGCAGGATACACTTACGCCGGACTGCAGTATGCGGAGCAGTGCGTGTGCGGCCAATCATACGGTCGCTATGGCCAGATAGACGACTCACGTTGTGATATGCCATGCAGGGGAGACGGAACCAAGATGTGTGGCGGTGGATGGAAGACCAGCGTCTACGTCGCCGGACAATAAGTTTGGCTTAGAAAGTGACACATGTATGTACTTGTATATTCTAAGCAGTGACAAAGTTCACTATCATTGTATCAAATTGGTTGTTTTAGCGAAAGATCCAATGGAGTACCGCATACATGCTCAACTACTCTATGTATCACACCACATTTTTTGGTGGAAGTGCTTTGTGTTGTTCAAATATAATCGTCGACCCGTTCGGTGTCAACATGTTACCTTGGCAACAATAACTAATTGTTCCATACTGTGTGATTTCTAGTTTTTATTTCTTATCAATGTAGAGAGAGTTTTATGATTACTAGACATATACGTCTTGTATATCCTATTAAATCGATCATTGGCATGGTGGCACAGTATGCAATGCATTCATGAAGTCGAATCCATTTCTTATGGCACGAAAACACTGGAATTGATACTTAGCTCCTGACACAGGTAACGTTCATGAGATGATTTTTTTTCATTGTGCAGTTTCCCTGTGACAAACAATGACATTATGTCTTTAACTTGGTGTTATACATATTAGCTTACCACCAAATCCGTTTTACGCTGTTTGTGGACGTTATGCCATTGGAACGAGCATACATTGATGCACACGCAGTGCAATAATCGTCAAATATGTTAGAGTTCATGAGTTGTTTGTGCTGACTCATACATTAGAACGATGAATCAATTAGTGTGTAAAATTGATAAATATTAGCCAGTTTCTATGCAAACGACGCAAAGGATACATTCTTCTCGAAATTTGAATTGCCATTGTGTTTAGCAAATTTCAGGGTTTAATGTTCCAGTCTATTCAACACAAAGCCATTATCCATTGAAAATCTGGAGCTTCGATAAGCATTGTGGTCTCTCCTATAGAAAGTTAGTTTCAATAGAACGTTGTTTGATAAACTAAAGGCTAATTTTGGACCCCTCTTCAATTCTGCAGGTATTGCGAAAATCGACAATCAGGCGTAATTAACGCGTCGAAAACTACCATAAAAGTTCATACTCGATAATGCTCTTTATAATCTATAACTTTTGGGCGACGTAAGCATGGACGCTATTTATAAGAAACGGCCAGTGGAATTATTGTTTGGCTGGCCAAATAAAAAAAAACGTGTTAAAAGTTGCTCTTTGTGAAACTCGATATCTACCCATCAAAACATACAAATGGGTTCATGGATTCATGGGTCCAATCTAAATATTTTCTGGTATAGAAATATACCTAATTTAGATGACAAATTGGTCACCTCGCTGAATCTTGAATCATTTACTGGTATGCACGTTTCTGTTTCAGGTCATGGCTGGTCTATAGTGCATGTCCGAAGACGAAGAGTGTACAAGAAAACTAAAGATCCACGGTTCGATTCGACACCAAATAACTCAGAATGTCCTCATCCAATTCTCCACATACCAGGCAGAATAATCAAAAATACTTACAATCACCGTCATTGGTATCTCACGGGAAGCGTGAAAATCCACAAAATTACTCATAAGTAATACGTCGAAAAATACAAAAGAAGCTCATAATTGAGAACGCTCTATATTACCTACCTGTGTGAGGCGGGGGCTTTATTAAAGGCGAGCATTGGAATTTTTACTGGGCTTATCCAATTTAAAAACATGTTAAAACCTCATCTGTTGATAGTCGATATCTGATCTACCTATCTAATTATTTTCTTGTATAGAAAGCATGTATATATACCAGCGGTAGTTTATGGTGTAAAATCGGACAGTGTATCTTTAAATAAAACTTATTAAATTAATTGCAATGATTCGCTGAACATGCACCTGAATTTTTGTTGAACGCTCAGAAGTTGCTGTTCACGCCAACGGCGACCATATAGACATTTGACATTCACAACCAATATGTAGTTGACAAAGTCCGAACCCCGAAACGACATCAATTACGCTGTGTTCAATTCAATCTACACTATGTATAGCCATAGGCGTAGCCAGTTTTTCACTAAGACGGGTTCGTCAGCTGATAGCAACGGCATAATTGATGCGGGGAGCCCAATTGATGGAGCGATATCAGTGCAGCTCTTTTCATTTTTTTTACTTTAAACATATTTTATTTGTATATCGAATAATACAAAAGGGATTGGGGACAAGTTACAAAACTTACTTTGCCCCTCTCCCAGCTCTTTGCATGACCTGGCGACGGACACATCACACAACAAAACCTTCAGATTTGTTGATGACGAACATTATGAATTATTACCTTACATTTCCCTTACATAAGCTATAATCGAACTACTGCAGGGTAGTTCGTGTACGACATATGGATATACTATGCAAATATTTTCTAAGTGGGTTAACGCCTATATTGTAGTACGAAAGGCTCTGACCGATGGTATTCGGGTCACAATATAAGAATAAAATCCAACTGTTTCGAATTTGGGATAATTGTTACCTTTTCGAATATGGTCGACCATAATGTCGTTTTTGTAACACACATTGTCATGTATGTTGGGAGAACGTGACTATTGTAGACAGTGCAGGGTCGGAAGGTATATCATTGTACTTTCCATGTCTGGTTCGTCGGAACCCATCGGTCACTACAGCTCGATACGCCCATGTGCTATCAGAAACACATGTATAGTGATTTTTAATGTACAATGTTTGTATATTGATGCACAAAGACCATGGAATCATTTTGAAAATAAATTCTATTTTTAAATTCATGTGTGAAAGTTCAATATGATCACATTTGCCTTCCACAGTGTGCACAAGTTACCATATTAAAGGGAGAGAAATGCAGACCGGAATATAGTTCGACGGGGTCGTCATTCCCAGGGGACGTGATGGCAGGCGGGACAGTATGATATTTGAACCAGTATAGACCATATGGGAGTGCAATGTGTTGCTTTTAGAACGAAAGTCGAATATTTCCCTATTTAGTATCGAAAGTTTTGGCTGAAATTGCAACCAGTTCGAACAATGGTAACCATTGGTAACCACACATGTGCGTGTAGGTGGTGTCGATCAGGTTAAATAATTTCCGACAGCTGGAAGTGCAAATGTTCAGGCACCAGTTGGACACTTCCAATTCGGGGGTATGTAACATTCCTGGACTTTGATCATGAGAGTATATATAATCAAAACTGTAAGTTTGACACCCAGCAGAGCCTATATTGCCACGTCCTTGGCAATCCCGGACGAATTTTAACAGGCTAGAAGTCTGACACCATACGTGTGTATATGAAGTATTGGGTTTTAAATTGAAATCCATAAACACCTCTGGAATAATCGGTCATATTTTGCTTTTTTCTTTACTTCGTTATTATTTTCAAATTGTTTGTGTTTGCAAAGTGATCGTTGACAGGGTCGTGGCTAGAGGGTCTGTTGATTATTACGAATCGGCTTCCAAACTGAAGCCCTCCTCCCGAAACAGGCAGAAATTCCAAATATTTCCAAACCATTGCGCCTATTGCATGGTTGTATGATTTCCAAACGACAGTCTTTTCGGTCCAAAATTGACCGAAAGATGGAAATATTCGACTTTTGGCCTAAAACAATCAACATTGCCAATGAAATGTTTATGTACATGTACTTTTCAGAATTTTTACCTAAATTGGAGACACCACAAACCCTGTCACAATGCCCCTGACAATTCAATAGTCTTACTAGATGAAGTTCCTATTGCAAAAATGTGTCCTACTTATAACGTATATATAGCGTGGTTGGATAATTGACATCTGTCGCATATTCATCTGAAATGAATTCACTCTGTCGGAGCGGGTTAGTTGTGGCGTGGGATTATTCCACTAACTACGACAAATCGCACTTGTTCAGCATGACTAACAGCTGACCAACTCCTCGTCGCAGGTTGGTAAGTTACTTACCAACCTGTGAGGATAACGGAATTAGTGTGTAAATGACAATATTACGACCGGCAACATAACAGACATGTGTAAATTGTAATGTGCCATCTTTCGTGGCATCATAAACTTCCATTTTCAATAATAAATATGCACGACACAGAGTGGCTGTCAATGCTATGTTATATGCCTAAATTCCGAAAATGGTCAGCTAAAAACAATCACCAATTTTGCATCTGTTTAAATTTTTCCCAAACCGAAAACGTCTGGCGAACACCGTACACTGGTGCAGTTAGATTCCCCACACAGCTGATTCGTTGGCTAAAACTGTTTTCGTGCCCGAATGATCCCGGATCCCCGAATATCCAACTCAACAGAGTACGTGTATCTCCTATAATTGTAATGCGACCTTGTTTATACAAGGCTCGTCCTGATTGGTCAGTATCCTGTATTCCCATGGAGATACGACCGTCGTTTTGTGTTAAAATTCTTAGATATTCTGAACTAATCAGTGAAATGCTGCCAACGCCTCAAACTTTTAGAAGTCAAACCACACGAGCATTGGTTAATGTCATGCTATAGACTGAAGAAAGAGACATATAAGGACTACCTACTGTACTCTACTGAATTACATTTAAGATAGAACAAAAATAAGTATTAACTGAATTTGTTTTGCCAAAAACGCAATGAAAAGGGGTCGCCGTTCAATAGTGACGTCGTGTTTGACGTTACAGTTGTAAGAGAAGAATTGTTTGGTAGAAAATCATACACGCAGAGCTAGAAACTAGGCCATTATATATAGCAGGTTGAACGTATGTCACTACAATTTCGACAAAACAATACAGTCGAATTACGAAAGAAATAAATACACTGCGCATCGCCGTGTATATTAGAATTTGGCCATAGAAACTGATTGTAGGACTCCGCTACGCGTCGTCATAAATTCAGTTTCTTTGCGGTCAAATTCTGCTATACACGCCGATGAGCAGTGCATTTGTTTCTTAATTAATACACGGACCATAAATGTCCTATCAAACATCATCAAATTAATTTAGCCGTTGTCAACTTAGCAAAGCGAGGTAAACGCTCATTGTTGTAAAGAACAGCGGTCAGGGAACGATCATGTTTGGGGTTAGGTTTCGCGTTATCAGATTTTAGTCTAGTTTTTATTTACATTCATATCTGATATGTCGACCTTTCACAACAATATCTCGATCGAGTTCGAAAACCTGGTATGCCTATTTATTTTACCTGAGTTATGGCCCTTAGTTTGTATCTTTGTTTTAGCTATCGTATAACAGTTAATGTGATCACTTGATCAAACTTCAACTGTAGAGTAACGCACCCCTATCCCTTATCTTATTCAAGGGACGTGATGGTACATACTACATATATATATCTTAACTTAGGGAGGGGAAGACAGGAATATAATTGAACTATAGTGACCCCAACATAATTACAAAGGTCATGACTTGGAGTGGCCCCGATCTATGAGGAATGCGAACATTTACACAAAGAGAAAGTCTTATGTAACAACTTCAGTTCACCCATCGGTCAGGACAGACAAAGGAAGATACTAATGACCGCTATAAGTCATTATCGTATATATAAACCAAACATTAATCTACTCTTCAATTAGTTTTGGCTCTTCAGACATATTTGGCAGATGCCAACATCGGCTCGCTAATTAATAAGCGACGCCTTCTTTCCATGGCATCCAAGATGATTCACCATTATGTATTGTTACCTACACTTGCTGCTTACCACATGATGTTAGAGATGAATAAAATTTATACAGAGAACAGTCTTATGCCTTCACACAACCGATTCCATTCATACTGGGTTTGATGGAACTTTCCCAAAAATATCGCAATCTATTTCGAAAACCAGGTCTGTCCAATTTGTTTTACTTGACTTACGGCCCTTGGGCTATCTATTTTTACCAATTGGATGAACGTTAGTGCGAAAGCAACTTGAACAAACGTCAACCGATTCCATTCATATATTGGGTATATGGATCGTTCACAACAATATTTGGATTGAGTTCAAAAACGTCTGATGTTCATTAGAAATTAGCAGACTGCAGGCATTTGTGAGAAATGTTCAGATAACATATTCAACAAACGGCATGCATATATATGACTATAATTGTTGAACTTATTATAAGAACGTTTACTATTAAAATACGCATCTATATGAGTATTTAATAAATAAGTGGTTAAGTATGTTAAACTGTTCGCACAAGCCTCGTTTACAGAGACACAAATCGTTTACAGAGACACAAATCGTTTACAGAGACATAAATCGTTTAATGAAATGCGTTGTTTTCTCTTGTCTGGCTTGATTTTCAACATCCACATTGCATGACATCAAGCCTTCGCCCATGGACGCTATACGTGTACTAGAGAACACAATTCTTGTAATATTAGGGTTCTTTTTAATTTGCTAATGTTTAATACAACATTGTTATTTTATAGTATTCCACTGCATGTCTACGATTTTATTTCATTCATTGTTGACTGGGCTTCAGCATATGTCGATAACTCTTAATTTACAACATGCATGGGCGAGATCTGATTTATATGATCTTTTCGGCGAGCCATCTATTTACTGGGATTCGCTTGAATAAGTACTTTGCATTTGGGTGAGAATGCCTGAATGTCCCTACTGTTGACGTCAATATATAGTACTCGATATGGACTGGTGATTTCCAAGAAGTCGCATACACTTTTCAGTAATCGAGGTTTATAGTACTCGACACTGTTTTCGTCGATCAAATCTTCGTATTTGTAATGTAAGGGTTATGGGACTTCAACTGTTATCAAAATGGGGAAAAAATTGTGTCCATCTAACATTTACAATTCATTACACACAAGTTGATCCATATGCCTATACAAAGATGCAGAAAAAACATTGTAGATGGCAATTGTATAACAGAAACAAGAAATTTAAAATGAAATTTCTTGTTTCCAGATTCACTGCATGTTCTCGAACTAAATTTTCAAATAATTATAAAATTTGTTATTCTTCCACTGAAATTGTTACTCATTCAGAAAATAAAAGTGATGATAAGGTAAGTGAATCCAAAAAATACATATTTTGTAGAAATAAATTTCAAGTTGCGTATTTTTATGGTAAACATTCGGTTATGGCCAGGTCAAGTGAGATCCCCGGATCCTTAAAAGTAAAGGACCCAGTGTACACGAGGACAAGGAAAGAACACATTTTATTGAAACATTTGTCAGAATATGACACAGATAGAAGAGGAACGACTCTATCGCTTCTCAGCAGCGACCCACCTTGGCAAAGACGGAGTTCCATATAACGCGAATTGACATTGGTCCGGCTTAGTCATGAAATACATATTGTACAGGAATGCTCCTTATTTATATTACACTGACATACCTGTTTTGTTTGATGAATAGATCAATATATTTATTTCTTATACCATACATCAATGGTTGAATGAAAACAGAGGCAGTGTTAACCGAATAAAGAAGATATCAATTGAATAAATATATATTATTCTGGTTGTAACCTATCATGGGCAGGGTAAACCAGTCAATGGATAGACCAACAAGGATCCCACACCATACTACCCTAAGTCACAGCCGTGGGGAGGCATAGTATGTGGCATCTCTCTGACCTCATCAAGTAGCTAGTCGACCCTCCATAATCTTGACAAATTTACAGAGTCTTCTAGCTATCGTTGGTTTTCTCGTGGAGAACAAGATTTTTTAGTTTCATTGGACTTGGGTAATTCCAATATGACTTGTGCAACAGCATTTTTTCGCTCTGTTGATAATGATTGACAGTAAAAAATATAGTGAATTTCGTCACCGATTTGACCGTTGTTACACAGTGTACATTCGATCACGGAGTGTACTATGCCACCTACCATTATCTATTGGCAATGAGTGGTTGCTTGAACACCCAAATCATGAACATGAATGCACAGTGTGGACATAGTGCATAAGGTAGTATTTGTACATAATCTGACAAAACTTGTCAGAATCACATCAATTGTTCCCTTAAGTTGTCATGTTGGCAGTGTTTGTCTAATACGAACGATTTGAGCAAAAGCCAGTGTCTGCATGACACATTCAAGAAAATAGTTTTAAATATTTTATTAATGGTGGCGCTGATTTTTGCAAAACGACATGAATAGCAATCTCAAAAATATGGCCGCTGGGCAACAACCAACAGTCTATTAAAATAATTCACAATATACATGTTTTAAAAACACTTAGAGCACAATCTCATTGTTGCAATCGTTCCCTGATTTTTGGTAAAGCACACCGATTCCCAAGGCTGGCGAATGAATAGTTCAATGATTACCCCATTGTTAGGCACACTCAACTCACAACAGACAAATCGCACGGTCGCTTCGAAGTAGCTTCAATTACCAGGGGCACGAACAGCGCTCTGCTTCCCCCAAACACACTGCCATTCGCCGTTACTATGTATGCACCTCTAATATACTAAGCAGGCACATATATAGGGACGGCGTATAAGGGGAGTGCGGGTGGGGGTGCACGTTCTCTTGTATAATAACTGAAGCTACATTGAAACGACCGCGCGATTTGTTTGTTAAGAGTGGCGCGTCTCGAACAATGGGATATCACTGAAATATTAGTTTGCCAGCCTTGGGAATTGGGTGTGATTTACCAAAAATACAATATATATACATACATCAACAGGACGAACGCAGGGGGTGGCAATAGTAACACATGCATTGGTTGAATTATTTATTAACTAGTAGAATAATTACATTTATTATAATTATTCCACAAAACTAATCCAGTTCCGAAAATATTCTCAGGACCACTAATCCAACGATGAAAGTAAACGAATTAACATTTACATTTAGAACCACTAAATAGTGATATATCCAATAATCCAACAGAATCACCACTTCACTATATAGCGCTCCACATATCCGATATAACTAACAATAGAACTTGTATCTGGAGAATCTGGAGGAACCAATGGACTATATATATGGTATTAATTTCGAAACAGTTTCTTGAAAAGGCGACACGTTTGTCACATAATAATGATGTGCAGCATTACCTTTGGCAAAAAGTAGTTGGTTGTTGGTTACAGGTCCAAATTCCATGTCATCATTCTGGGAGACAGACTTCTTCGGAATTCATGATCCACTTATACAATGTATATAATAATAGTAAGACACAATCATGCGACTTCCACATTTGACTTTCCAAACACATCTGCGAGTGACTTGGTTTGTGAAAACGCGTCACACGTTAATCCGTGTCGCTTCGGACATATTTATTCACATTCAACGGCGATCACTGCATGGGTAATCACGATGATTGGTGTGGCTAACGGGTCATTGTGTTCATCTCGGCCAGCGCACGGATTGTACGTCGTGTTCAACTTACGATCAATTGCGTATTTCGAGATAATCGCATTATGTGCGGTCAATTGTGCTCTAAGTAGGTCAGAGCACGCGAATAGTTCTTTACCAGAATAAATCTCGTCTCCGACTCGATTTATTCTGGTAAAGAACTATTCTTGTGCTCTAACCATTACTTCTTCAAATATCTCAGTTATTCCGCCAATAATCCTAGCCTCACATGGCACCTGTTACTGTGATTGAATAGCAATCGCTATCAGATTGTGAACCCTGATCATGTATCTTTCCCTATCTAATCGTGTGCGTATTTGCTGGTTTCATCCACAAGAATAAGTGGCATTCATTTTATAGATAAGACTCACGCCATAATTATAGCATATTTAAAGGCCTAACACCCAAATCGGTTAAGAGTTTCGATTACCAAATTCATGAAGTTAGTGTTATTGTGGTGACTAATGGTAATATACAGTGAATTTGAAATAGCAACCGATGGACGACTATGGGAGGCCAAATTCACTTTTAATAATTATTAACGCTCATGTGTAGAAACATGCATTGCGCTGAAACATAATTATCTTCGCTTAAGTACAATTATTTGCGATTATGCACAAATATTTTCGCTAAAGCACAAACATTTGCACTTAAGAACAAATATTTTAGCTTAAGCACAATTATATGAGCTTAAGCACAAATATGTTAGCTTAAGCACAATTATCTGAGGCTAAGCGGAAATATATATATTTCATTCCTCGTCAATATAAATCTTCCCTCAAAATTAAAATTGGCTTCCCCATGTTTGAATTTCCATGTCCCATGATGCATGGTCCCATGGTGGACTCTGCCAACATCAACAGGGTGTGTTGTTAATGGTTTTTAATTACCTTATATAATTGTGCTTAAGCGAAAATAACTGTTATTAAGCATAAATAGCTTTTTTGCGTTTAAGTGTAATTATACGCTAAATAATTGTGCTTCCAAAAGCGCAAATAAATATTAAAAGTGCATTTGGCCTCCCATAGATGACGTCCAGGCCATTATCGATGAAGTATTTTGGATTCAGATTCAGATTCAGTTTATTCTGTTCATCGATATGTGGATATTACAGAAACATTATTTATAACATCAAGATATTCAAATATGACATAATAACAATAAATTTCACACGAGGAATACATGAGAGCATTATTATATATTAGGTAAGTTTCCGTTCGGGTGATGATTTCAGGTATTGTGTGCGGGACTTTGTAGTCAGGGATGTGTATAGGTCTTTAAGAAAATAGGGGTGGGTTCGTGGAATATCATTGTTATAGCCTCAAGTGGACTTGCCGAAAATATCCTGGACTTCCCTTATGAAAGTTGACAGATTCCTAATTGTCTTTCTATTTCTAGTATTAAAGAGTTCCGAGAGTTTGTGTGCATTCGGTCTTCTATAGAAGTATGGTTTCATATAGGTCGATCTGAGTTCATTTAATTCTGTACACTTCAGGATAACGTGATACTCATCGCCTAGTTCTTTGGTACAAAGTGTACATACTCTGGTTGAATAGTCAGTATTTAGCCAAGCACCTTGTTCAATTGGTAGTTTGTGATTTCTTGTCCGAAATCGAATGATAATATTGACAGCTCTATTCTCACATATAGAGATAAATTGTTCACGTTCGAAGTGTGTTTTAATAATTCTATAAAATGCATATTTACTCGATGTGGATATTGTTGACCACCAACTTTGACGGTAACAGTCACGTAATCTTTGCTCAACGGTCCGGTTAAATCGGTCTATACTCGATACTTTCTGGTTGAGGCAAACATTACTCATACCAATTTTATTAAGGGAGTCATGTATTCCTCTTATCCATGGATTATCAAAAACATTTTTACAATACAGAGTATACATAACATAATATAACATAAGTGGGGTCGTATGTGTAGGCATTGAGATAGCTTTTGCCCAATAACCGAGGTAGCGGGTTTTGATCCTAACTGTAATTGGGTACATTCCTAGTTCCCCGTATATAAAAACGGATGGTGTAGACTTCTTCATAATTCAGTGTAAATTTCAGGAACCAGGATTCTAGTTTTTCGAAACATCTCATATTTTCATGTCCTCATAATTCAGTCCCGTAAGTCATTATTGGTATGATGCTTTTCTCATATATCTCAAGAATTGATTCAATTGTGAGCTTGTGGCAGCGTGATTTGTTCTTAAGTGCATATACATTGCAGTTTTAGCTGCCTTACATCTGAGATTTCGTTCCGCTACGAACGTACCTTTTTTGTGGAAAACTGTCCCCAGATATATATAACTATTAACTATCTGAATTGGAAGATTATTTAGTGTGAATACTGGTATAGTTTTTTTCTTTCTGTGTTTCGGGCCGAAAACGACGACTTTAGTTTTTGTCGTGTTTATTTTCAATTTCCATATGTTGCAGTAATCTGAGAAGGAGTTTAATGCTCGCTGTAGGCCTTCGTGTGTATCAGAAAGTAACACAGTGTCGTCGGCATAGATAAGTAACATTATGTTCAGTAATATACCGGTATCAATTCCACAGAATGTATCTAAGCTGATGCCACAATTTGTTTGTAAGTTAAGATATTCTTCAATGTCGTTGATGTAGATGGCAAAAAGCATTTATTATTTAATACCCACGAATTTTTTTCAAAATTGTTGTATGCAGAGATAACCATCTTTAAAAGAAGGCAAACGCAATGGATTTAAGAGAGGTTTGAAAATATTAATTTCTTTTTGTGCACCTTTTCGTGTACCAATAACTACTAAAGTAAAAAATATTTCACATAACAATTCAAGCACCAAATAGCTTATTGGTTCCAGAAGAAGCATCATGTTTGTGTCGTAATCACCCTCGTGTGTGTGTTTCGCCAAACCCGAGGGTATCGCCAAACCCGAGAACATGGGAAAGTCATTTTCACGTATATGATATGGGGATATGTTTGTTTCTCATCGTAAAACGAACAACGTAGGTGTAAGTATACCATAATTGGCTATGCTATTGGGTGCATAACACCTATTTTGTAAATTTCATCTTTATACCCACAGTAGGGTGTAAAGATGATTGGTATACTGTTGGTATAACTTTCTACTGTTGTGTGTAAATGTTTCAACGGCACTTTAAGGGTTAAGCACAGAAGAACGACGCGGCAGTTGACATCTGGTGGCCTCGCTGTCGAAATTTAGCCCAATTTTTCGTCACACCCGCTTCGCGAAGTAAATACACAATTTTTCCGACTCAAAAAAATCTAAAATGCGATAAGTGGTCTAAACACAGAGTTATATACTATCCAATTCCATATACCGTGTTTACTTGTCGAAAAATGACAGATTAAAGTTAGTTTAACGATGTTTTATGCTAGCTGCACCGGCAAAGTACACGTTTTATCTAGGCCGGCGACAGCTGTTGAAAATGTAAACAAAAACAGACGCACTTTTACAACAACGTAGTTGACTGATGTCCTAGAAAGTGGCGGATCACCGAATTGCCTAAAAGTATGTATTGCTACGCGTGACACACATTCCTGATAGCTTCAAATAGTTGGTTCACTGGGTGCGCATACATTTTAACAGTCACCAATAGAGTAGCAATACATTTACGAAGCGACCAACGAATAATAACTATGGTATAAACAAAATACACCCATGAGTAGCCGAGAATAACAAATTTTCACCAGTCGTGGAATTGTGGTTTTAACACAATACCACTCGTGGTGAATTTTTTTTTATTCTCGGCTATTATGGGTGTATTATATTATATATGTCCAAATGAAGCAGGAGTATTTATCCACCCGCTGTCAATCAGTTTTCCCAGATCAAACCATTTAAAAAAAAATTGCGAATTTTTCCAATAGTATTTTTGCTTTTGCTCACTCAAATGTTCGAGAACATCCACCCACTTGTATAGTTCCTGGACTTCCACGCTGCCAAAACAAATGCCGGTATATAGTTGAATCTGTCAATGAAGCATAGGATTGAACAGAATTTAAAAAATCAGTGTCATTCTCAATATCCGCGCGATATGGAGGGACCACTCTCGGCCCATATAGATGTCAACGTCGCAGACGAAAATGTCACCAAACGCGGATCTTCTGTGCAGTAAATATGCGTAGTACTTAAGGAGTTCTGATGAGTGTTCGAGTGTTTTTATGTGTATCAACTGGACTGCGAATGTCATCTGAAATGTTAATCCATAACATATTCGAAATATTGTGTACATATCTATTATGAATGTATTTCAATTGAAATTAATTGAACATCCATCTCAACATTCAGATTTGCGATCTCCAAAAGGTGAATGAATGATAATGCGATGAATTGATCACATGCACGTGAATGTTGTCGTTCGTATGCATGCAGCTAACCAGATATTCGTTTAGTATTAACATGCTTGGAGTTTGTGTATAGACAACACATGCAGGACGAAACGCTACAACATATCAACGATTTGTTATAATCATGTTTATTTTACGAGTTTATTTTTCGAGTAGACCGTTACGCGACAATGAAACCGAATCATCTTAGCGAATATACATATATCGTATAGCTACAAATTATACAATTCTGGCTTTTTAAAGAGTCATAAGATAATATTGTAACGATTATATTTTAACCATAAACATCCGTACACATGTGATCACAATGTATTTTTGTATGGCACACTTGTGTGCCTTCTCATCTGGGTATCGATGGGCCTGTCACCTCCTTATTGTGTCTATGTAGCACATGAAGTCAGCCTACCAAGCTACAACACCGTGTATAATCAAAATCAATCCAAACCTCCCCCCAAGCCCACCCACCCTATAGAAGAGTTTGACTTATATTTCACCAGAGTTGATCTATTGTGGTGTTGCAATTTCTCATACAAATCGCCGTTATTTCGTAAAGGTACATTCTTTATAGAGTTATTACCCTTCAGATTAAATATGATAGTCAATCGAAACCACACGTGCCTCCCGTGGTCGCGAAATTATTACATGATCCTGAAATAGTGACAGGTGACTTCCGGTATGTCGTCTGTTAACATTCCGTACGCTACGTCTCAAAATACTATGGCTTCCAATATTTTTCCAACAAACTATAATGAATGAACAGTTTGAAAAGTTATGTCATTAAATATACGTCATTAAATACGACAAAGAGCCTTTATTTATCTGGGACTATTTCTTTACGCGGGCAAACAACGCACAGTCACGTGAAACGTCATTGAATGCCTTATATAAGCCGATGTTAGTTTCGCGTCCCATATGTTGATTTAAGTATGTTTTGTCGAGGTTTTGGATCATGTAATAAATAGAATCTGCAACTCGTCCCCCGTTTATAACGTAATTTACAAAACTCGTCCAAAGGCTCGGTCCAGACCTAATTTACTGGACTCGTTTTGTAAATCCGCTATAAACTTGGGACTCGTTGTAGATCGTCTATTTATTTAATTTCCAGATTCTCACATCTCATTAAAGCATAATAGCCTTATTTCAACTTTAGGCTTCAAACGAACATATATGTTTCCACCATGTCCGTTTTAAATAAAACAATTAACGCCAGACTTCTATTTTGTCTTAACTGACAAAAGGTATTTGGAACAAGCTGGAATTAATTGAATACCATTACTGAGCTAGCCACATAGGACATTGTGGAATTGAATATACGCTTGGAACAACATAGAATTGTCACAATTGCATGTGATGGGTAAGCACATTGTTACATAATTATACATGACAACATGGACATGAATTATGTTGTTATTACTATTATCCGTATAATTATACATGTATTGTGATTGGTACAATTATCCGTACGGGGCCGGGGCTGGGAAGGCTGAAATTAGCATAACTATACATGTAGTGCATGTGATGGACACAATTATCAGTACGGGGCAAGGGACTGCGAAGGCTGAAATCAGCATAACTATACATGTAGTGCATGTGATGGACACAATTATCAGTACGGGGCAAGGGGCTGCGAAGGCTGCAGCCCTCCCAAAACAGTGTGCAAGTTTAAAATCGGTCATTCTTCGTGCAAATTGGGTAAATATTCCGGCAAATTGTATCGTGATTCGGTGGGGAAATTGTGGTAATTTCTTTCATATTTTGCCATAATTATGCACATTTTTGCATGTATTATACTATATGCAATGATGATTATTGGTCAACAGTCTGACGAAACTGCGTTACAAGTCTGTAGTCTATACTTAATTGGCTCAGCCCCCTAAAATTCAGGCGCCGTACGGACGGGCTGATCGACCAGGCCCGATACATACCATATATTTTACACGAGTCGAAAGTACATAATAACGGACCCCTAAAACAACTAAATTCGTCGTCGACTGGGGTGGTCCTGATGAGAGGGGGTGTCCATGTAATAGATGGTGATTACATCACCAGTCATGGATTCCCAAGGTTCATCCCCATTCGGTTCCCCATTTCTCATAAGTATCGCAATTATACAGATATTGTTTGCTTTATGCAACCATCGTTTCCCAAAATTGGAATTAATCAACATGTTTCGTCTAATTGGAATTAATTCACATGTTTCGACTAATCAGACCAAACCATTTGAGCTACAATACATTTGATCCTTACATACACTCTTGCGTAGGAATTTCCCAAACTGGGACCCTAACAAGTGGATATTTTCAGGATTACCATAACATTCTATTCGGATAGTTAAAATTTAAACAAAATTTTTAAATAAGTTTAAATTATGAAATTTATCTCTGAAGGCTGCAGGAGGGTCCGAATTTCCAATTATTAGTATTGTTGTTTAACAAAATGGGGGGGGGGTCAGATACACCTTGTCGCCACATTCCTGATCGGTTGTATACTATATATATTGCGACCTAAATTATAGGTTCGTGTAAAACGGCGTCGGCAAAGTAGTCTGGTCGTTATAACATTGAACCTATAGAACAAATTGGTAATAAGCTAATTTTTGGTGCCATTTTGTCGGGCTGAATCTGGGAAACAAGATATCAAATATTGTCTGAAATTCGCTGGAATATACACTTCAATATCATTTAAATTTATGTTATAAATATGGCAGAAATATGCAACAAAAACAAATTATTGTTGTTGTCATAACTGACGTATGTCATTTCGTGTACCATTCGATTGTCAAAATCCCAAATTTCGGACAAAATGGCGACCGGAAGTGGTAAAATTTGACCTATTTTCGCTAAATTTCTCGGGATCGTTTTCATTTATAAGAAAACTAAGAAAACTATTGGTTTAAATGGATATTTGTGCCAACATATACCATATTATATAAATATCTGATAATATATTGTGAGCCATAACACGAGCCATAACACTGCAGTGTACTGCGAACTAATTAGATGTTATAAATGAACCACTAGTGCCCAATTTAGCAGAAATGATAGCATCACTTTCCAAAATATGGGCACATTGGCGACCGAAAGTAGTGAAATCGAGCAATTTTCGCTAAAGTTCACCAAATTGTTTCCAATTTTTCAATATTTATTGGCACAAATAGCTAGTTGAATCACCGTAAATGCTGTCCAACATAATTCGATAATAGTGAGATATATACGAGGATTTGTCAATTTGGTATCCCGAAATATCGGCGAAAATTTCAATATTTTCTCATTGAATTCCAACTAAATCTTCTCATATATCGAATATAATTTATAGCCAACAGTACGATGTGCCGTCAGGTGAATGTCCAAGGCAACCAACCTGGTATCCAAATACATCCATCGAGTGTTCAAAACCAATTAACGAAAACAAAAATCTTGAGTTTCACATATCATCTTCATTGTAAACAAATCCCAGTAATTATGAAGAGACCACAAAACAATGGAATTTGAGAGATCGAAATATAATTTAATTGTTTTTGTCCCTTTCGGTACCAAGAGCTGCTCGAATAATTTGTAATTTCACACAAAATTACAATCACCAAATAGCTTATTGTCTTGGCTCTAGACTTTGAGAGGAGGCTTCATTTGTATCATAATGTTGAGTTAGATATTTAACTGCATAATTTAGCATCACACACATATATTATAATGAAGAATAAATCAGTTCCAAATGTTGATATGCAGTGTGTAATTAACCTGAATTAGGACACAGTGTTAAGAGGTATGATGGTCAGCTTTAAATTGGTTGTGAACCCATGACACGCAACCCATCTCGGTCCATTTCATTGAGCAACATGTACGACATGAAAATTCTCAAATATAGAAAATTGGGTAGTTGACTTTCTATCTGAAAATAATCATTAGACTTCACGAATCAAGAATAATTAAGTCTCTTCTCGTGATATTGAGGTCATGGATATATGTACTTTTGAAATATTTTACAGAAGTTATTGGTACCTGAAAACAGTGATTTGTTTTATATTTCCCATGCCATAAAAGTAAACTAAATGAAGCTATAATATCCAACAGGTGCATGGTTCTTAAATATTGTGTCACAATAATCGCTTGTACCAAATTTTACAAAGAAATTCCGGGCAGATTTTGAGAAAATCCCTTTTTAAATAGCATGAACATTTGGCAAATCGAGCGTCTAACGCTTAAAACCACGCAGCGGGTGTCTCAAACCACCATCTTAATAGTATACCAAACCAGCCGAAGAGAGTTCCAGTCCATATAACTAGCGTCCCAACCACCCAATAAATATCAAAATCCACCCAACTAGTTTCCCAAACCACCCAATAATTATCCAATCCATCCACCTAGTGTCCCAAACATCCAGATCGTGTCCAAACCCGCCCAAATAATGTATGAATGTGGTGTCCCAAACTACCCATTGAGTGTCTCAACCTATCAATTGAGTACTCCAAACCACCCAATGGGAGTCTCAGCCCAATAAGTGTCCTTAACATCGAACGAGTGTCCCAAATCACGCGACGATTGCCTCAAATTAACATTGGTGTTTAAACAAATATCCAACTGGTGTCTCAAAGCACCCATGAATGTCCCACACCATCTACTTATTGTACAAAGCCACCCATCGAATATCTGAAAACTACCCGTGAGGGTCCCATGGTTTGGTAAACTCACTGGATGGTTTGGTGGAGTTGGAGAGGTTCTCATCCCAATTTCGGTAACAATTTCAACAGAGGGAAATGTCATGCCTGGAACAATGGGACATTTATTTTTGAAATTTTGTTGGCGAAAATAAGACAATGTTCCGATATTTTACCTTACAGCCAATGATCAGGCAAAACTGTGCCATTTATGCCGAGGTTTAAAGACGCATATAGGGTATTTCCAACAATAGAGAGTGTCAGGTTGAATATTTCTAACAAAGTAGAGCCAACAGAAACATTAGAATCAAATGGGGGAGGGGTGCAAATAAACGATCCCATAGTTGGGGGGGGGGTGGTGCAACTGGAAATTCTAAATTGGACGGCCCGAAAAAAAAACACTCAGCGATTAGATTCTAGCCACGCCTGTGGTTTGCTGGTTGTCATGCCATGATTGACTAGACACACAACATTGAAATAGGCGATATTCACATATATGTAAACTAACCTTCAAAGTTCCTGAACACACTCCCTGGCGTTGATGTGGATTTGATGACACCGTCAGTCAAGTAACACTTGTTTTTCTCCCCATCGTAAGAGAACTCTTGGCATTTACCCTCGCACAGTCCAGCACACTGAATCTCCGAGTGAGCAGTCTCCACTCGTGTTGGGAATGATGCACACCCGGTCGGTGATAAAACATCAACTTTCATAAATTTTCTACAGTCCACATTACAAATGATTGCCAAAATAACAGTGAATACAGGCATATACATCATTTCGATCGGTAAGTGTGAAAAGCCGCACAAATCCACTTCTCGTTACCGGAGTGATATGGCGAGTTGGGTTTAAAATGCTCAACTCTCTGGATTGAATACATGGGGGACACGTGACGTATTGTGTCTTGTATCGACCAATGGGCCACAGCTCGCCACCTAATGTATGGATCTGATACCCAATCGCGTTCTTTGAGCACATCTTCCATCGATGGTTGGTTGATAGCTTATATGCCATTGTGATCACGGTCATTGTGGGATTTCAACAAGCTGATGCGCACGCGAATACTAAGGTACGGCGTCTTTGGTTTATAAGCATTAGGGTTGGTTTTCGGGTCGCATTTGTGGTGCATCATGGGAAAGTGTTATATTGCTATATCAACAAATCCAACCCGATCTCGTGGGAACTCCAATGGACATCGTCTTAGTAGACAGTTCAGTTCAGAACATTTGTCAGTTTATTAAATGACTTTAAACACCCATTGAGGAATTGTGTCAAGACTTTCAGGGTTTACGGAGTGCCACGCCTGCATTTGGCTGTATGTTATTAATTGGCTAAGGGTACGTTCATACACTGGCAAGTTTGCACGGCATGTTCTGCAGGCATTGTCTCATACCAAAGCTAACGACATGAGAAGTAAATTTCTATAGGTCCACATCTAACTGTGCTACTAACACATTGCCTTAAAATAATTGTATGATTGATTATTGCGAGATAATTGCAGGCTCTTTATAGGCATTGTTTCGAGTTGAACTAAATAGGTTTATCTTTCCATATCTGTGGTATAGATGCATTTTATCAACATCTTTGCATTCAGTTGCTGATACAGTGTAGCGTTCTATACCGAAATGCCTGAAAAAGATTGCCTGGCAAATTTGCGACTGTATGAACGTACCCTAATGGTCCAATTAATTTATTTATGCCATTTAGCTGTTGGTTCTTTGGCCCTTTACAGACTTAGTTTAGTGGCATTTTACTAATTTAGCCCATTTTCACCAGAAAGAGATCCAAGAAAGGCTTCGATGGCATATTATCTATGTAATCATTTTGTGGAAACTTGGAGATTTTTTCAATAAATAACATGGTTTTACAACAGAGTGTCTGTTCTTTGGTTATTGGGAAATACTTGATGCCCTCATATTGATAGTCCTACGAGGGTGTCGGGGCTCCATGCACAGAGATCAAGCCAAAACACAGACTGAAGAACATATTACATAGTTACATATCAAGGTCAAAGAATCAACAGATACATTTCCTGTAGTGTTGAGGTTCGGGGCAAAATATTATCCACGCTACCCTGAACTTATTACAAGACCCCGGCCCACGTTACTATTAGTTGAACATTTCAGAGCCAGATATGTTGAAATTGTTTCGATTGTCAAAATTTCTATTCAGTATTTAGTATGAAAATTATTGTTTAAAAACAAAATACAATCTTACTGTCGGTCATTGTTTTGGACTGAAATGGCCATGAGTTGAAAATCTTCCAATTACATGTGATCATGATATACCGCCCAATTGGTGCCATTCTAGACATATTGTTGCGTCACGGAAGTACATGACCTACTTTCTCTGCAATACCCCCAGTTGGTGCCAGTCTAGACATATTGTTGCGTCACGGAAGTACATGACCTACTTTCTCTGCAGTACTCCTGTTTGGGTCAGTCTAAGCATATTGTTGAGTCATGGAAGTACATGACCTACTTTCTCTGCAGTACCCCTGTTTGGGGTCTAATTAGCATAATCTGAGGTCATGGTATATTTGTATACCGGTTGGGGGCCTACTTGGCATAATCTGAGGTCACACGCTATGAACGGTATATTATCTACATGTATATCACGTGATGATCTCGCTGAACGGTGGGGTAGCTTCAGCCTTGAATGTTAAAGGGACACTCTGTACTCATAAAGTGAATTTAAAGGGACATTCGGCACTGTGGATGAATGTTAAAGGGACACAGAAGAAAACAAAATTCGAACTAAAATTGTCCAAAAAATATCAAACTTTCAAAACATGATTTTTTTTTCAAAATTAAAAAAAAGTTTTAAAATTTAAAAAAAAAATCCCCAAAAAAATGCAATTTTCCCAAAAATTTTTTTTAACGAATTAAGATAAAATTTACCAATTTTGAAACTTCGAGTTTTCGGGCTCTTATATCATTCACCTTGTCTCTCGCCGCAATCTATACTATATATTTTGAGACTTCGTATATATATATGTGTGTATATATGTGTGTACTTCATAGAATCCAAAACGCGTGTAAAGATTGAGCTCAAACTTCCTATGTAAGTGTCAAATCGCACCGACACGATCGTGGTCGCGGTTTAGAGAAGCTCAGAGCACCCGTTCTCCAATCTCAAATCACCGCAAAGGCACGGCGGGGGTTAATCAAGTGATTATTTAATGAGCGTTTGTTTTTGACGCATCTCTATAAAGAGCGTCTGTTTCCCATTCAACGTTATTCGCATCTGCAGAGTTATACGGTAACATTGACTGCATGTCCTATGCGGGGAGATTTATTGGATGTAGTACTCTTACAACATCATTGTTATAGTATGTATGACACTTAGGTCAGGGCTTAGGGGGGGGGGGGGTAGTTATAGGCATAATGCTTCTCAGAAATCCCGGTTACAAACCAACACTCACAATTTCGTATTTACGCAAACGTTGTCGCTCGAAAGCAGAGAGAAAGTGCTTTCCTATTTTTAGAACGCAACACATGTTTACGTCGCGTTGGGGTTCACCACGGGGACTATTGACCAACACTCACAATTTCGTCTTTTGCATCAGATACCAACACCTCGACCGATCGGATATATGTGTGTATGTGTGTATATATGTGGGTACTTCATAGAATCGAAAACGCGTGTAGGAACGGGCATCCCCACGGCAATGTCGGCTTATAAGACATCTTTACTACACATGACAGCCGATGGAATTTACATTTTCTGATGTATACATTTTTTGTTACGGCTGAAAATCTTAGTCTATTTCCGAAACATTCATATAAACAAGCTCTAAACTTACACCCCTCGATTCCTGCTAACTCACGCAGCTATACACACTGCCCCAAACCGTGAACGCCAACGACATTGTTGGCGAGAAAATAGCCCACAAGCCGTAAATATCAACAACAACGATATTACTAAATACACGTTTTCGGCAATGTGAGAGTTTTCGGGGAGCCGTGATGCCAACAACAACGACCCGAAGTCCTGAATGCCAACAACAGATTCAATGCAATGTTATCTATTATGCAGAGAGATTTCACGACATTACGACGGGTACGGCAGACTCGAAATATTATGCAGACAGATTTCCCGACGGGAAGCGTTTGTTTTAAATTCAATGCAATGTTATCGTAGAGAGATTTCACGAAACAAAGAATGCGTTGTCTGTCGTTCCTAGGAAGGGGGGATTTCTACGGGTAAATTTTTCCGCCAGAAACGAAAAATTTAATTAAAACAATTTAAAATTTAATTTCAATTCAATGCAATGTTATCGTAGAGAGATTTCACGAAACAAAGAATGCGTTGTCTGTCGTTCCTAGGAAGGGGGGATTTCTACGGGTAAATTTTTCCGCCAGAAACAAAAAATTCAATTTAAAAAACATTAAATTCATATTAAAAAATAAAAAACAAAAATAAATAAAAACAAAATAATTACAAAAATGTCATGTTTCTGAAACAAAGCCATGGGACAAATGCCGCCAGTGGCGGGCTAACCTGCTAGTATGAACATATAACGAAGACGAGAATAACATTTTGATGAAGTTTATTGAAATTTAATCATTGTCTGAATCTTCAACCTTTAGATTTATTTCTAAGAGTTTCTTGAATTTTCTCATCGCTTCATCCGCAGCCCATTCATTATTATATCCGAGTTTGGTCAGCTTGACCATTCTCTTCATGATAGTGTTATGTATGGGGGACGTTTTCAATCAATGCTGGTATTCTATCAATCGTCTGTAACTTTTGAGAAATAGTTCAAACTCGGAGTCGATGCATTCTAGTTGAGCTTTTTCCTCAGCATCTTCTTCCGGCACGCTCTCTTCTTTCATTAGTTGAACAACTTTATCTGACCACACTGCCATCGCTTCCGCACCGTTGCTGACGCGTTGCAACATACTTTTGAATGTGTCCATCTCGTTGACGCATTTCGCAGCTTTCTTACAGCCGATTACCGCGCTACTACCGGCGACATTATCATCCTCCGAATCTGACGAATCTGATATCATTTCCCGTTCATCTTCGTCAGAATCTATAACCGTTTCTAGATCATGCTCATTATCTTCGTGTCGACCGAATATATCGTTCTTCGACGGTGTTCCTGGCATAACCCCGAGTTTGCTATTCTTATCAGATATCATTTCCCGTTCATCTGCGTCCGAATCTATATACGTTTCTAGATCATACGCAGTATCTTCATATCGACCGAATATATCGTTCTGTGACGGTGTTCCAGACATAACTCCGTGTTTACTATTCTTATGTCTGTGTAGATTGTAGTTCGTCGATTTGACCCGTCCAAAACACTGCCTGGACAAAAGTACCCGACAAAAGTACCCGTCGAAATCCATCCGGTTTTACCCGATTTGACCTTTAATTGATCATTTTGAAGGTCGAGGTCAGGTAAGGTCGGGGTCACGACTCGACCCGTCCAAAACACTCAGTGGACAAAAGTAACCCTATGTATCAACTTTCGTGGAAATCCCATCAAAATTCGCGATTTGACCTTGAATTGACCCGATTTCAAGGTCACGTCACGGGCAAATGAATAGGCTTATGAGACTCCCCATACGAAAGTATCCCTAGACACTAACTAATTTTCATCGAAATCCCGTGATATTCGGGCGATTGACCTTGAAATGACCCGATTTCAAGGTCAAGGTCAAGTCGCACGGGCAAATGAATATGCTTATGAGACTCCCCATACGAAAATACCCCCACATTCCAAGTTTCATCGAAATCCCGTGATATTCGGGCGTTTGACCTTGAAATGACCCGATTTCAAGGTCAAGGTCACGTCGCACGGGCAAATTAATAGGTTTATGCTACTCCCCGGCCTTAGGTACCCCCACATACCAAGTTTCCTCGAAATCCCGTGATATTCGGGCGTTTGACCTTGAAATTACCCGATTTCAAGATCAAGGTCACGTCGCACGGGCAAATTAATAGGCCTATGCCCCCCCCCCCCCCCCCCCCGGCCGAAAATATCCCCACATACCAAGTTTCATCGAAATCGGGTCGGCCGTATAAATACGCATCAATCGACCGTCTCGGAAACTGGGGGTTTCGTACTTACAAGGGACGGGGGAGATCTCCGTCGGGTCAGTTTGTCCGCCTGATGTGACATTGACCTTGAAACGGGTACCCACAAATGACCTTGGGCGATATCTCGGTCGTCAGCGGTGACATCGACGTGAAATTTCTTATGTATGGTCAACGGGCAATATTTTTCTCGGGTGAAAAACAAAAATTAATGGATCGACCAAAGCCATGGGACGAATCCCGCCAGTGGCGGGCTAATCTGCTAGTAACCTATATAGCGATCACTGGAAAGATAAGAAATTCGTCCCAACGATATTAAATTGCGTCAATTCATATACCACGACAAAATAATTAAATTTGATTCTAAACATGTATGTGTTCTTACTTTATTAACCTTTTCTGCCACCACCCATAGCTGAATGGGCTAAAAAAAATACCTTGGCATTTTTTTTGTATTATTATTTTAGCTGCATTTTGGCAAAGTAAACAATGACGACGTTCATGCATGTGGTCGATCTGATACCTCGGATTGAGTACCTTTAAATAAAATAACGATTCTTTTTTCTCTTAACAGCATCGCTTTGCCATACCAGCATCATAATAATTCAGCCCGTTTATAATTCTCCGAAAATCTATCTTTCCATAACATTCGAAGAATATGGAACACAATGGATGAAAGCACCCGGCTTATACATTTCACAATGTTTTTAAACGAACCCTAAACAAGAAACTACTTAGTAAATATCCATTAATAGTCCGATGTAAAAATAAGTTCTGTGCCAGCTGTTTTTCCACAATAATATGTCAATTCATACATTTCAAATATAATTTATAGGCGGCAGATTAAAGGAATAGAATAAAATGAGTCCACCATATCCACGGAACATACCCCACAGGCACAGAGTAACACATCCCCTAAGAAAAAGATTTTTTTAAACTTTATTATCATCCAGATTTTCAGTGTGTTTGGCAGCATAGCAGTTTCTTTCTTATGCATAAGTGGTGAGTATGAAGATGACCAGTTGGTCATACATATCCCGGTCAAATAACTCATCCCATAAAATCATTATTGTATTCATATACCTAAGTTATCTCTCGCAATGTATACATTGTCATAAATTCATTTTCATTATCATTACCATGTTGTTTGCGTCGTTCATATATATAGACCACGCGAGTGTATTTTGCACTAATCCATGGCTCAAACACATTCATTTAATTGTTGCATATATTTTGTTGAGTATAAAAGAGATGGTCCCATAAATGACCGGTTTTAGTCTGCAGTACCCCTTCAAGATGACACTCATATCAATACGTGTCTATATTGATCAGGGACACTGGACAAAGATGTTTTCCACGAAACGATGTTTAGTATCGACAGGCTGAGAAATTGTCAGCACAAATCTATGATCAAGTAAAAAGCAATGCGCGGAATTTGATTGCTGGTGTCAGAGCCCGACAAAACAACATTCACATTGAAGTATATATAAGTAGCTTTGGACGGAAAACCAGAGTTATTCTTGATTTGACAGTAACTGTGAAGCACCGAGCCACTCTCGTTTATCTATTGTACACCTATATATATCGATTTTACAAATAAACTGTCATCTTAAATATTCTCTGAGTACCCTGTTGATATTTCAGAGCGAGTAACCCACATACACGAAGGTGACTTAGAAAGCTATATGTACTTTAAGTTCATGATCACGCTTTGCTGGCCATCGACCTTGTTTACGGTCAATTTACGACCGTTTTATGTCGTCAGGAGCGGTTCAAAGCGCGCGATTTTTATATTTACACCGAAAGCGACTGAATCGCTCCGTCGCGCACGATAATCAGGGTAGATAATCGTTTGAGTGTATCATTTTGGGTCAGCGAAATTGTCTCGGAGATTCTTCCATTTGTCTTTTGTTGAACTTTTGGAGAAAATAAACCAAAAGGTGCATTAGTTTCAACCATTATCGCAGGTACTGTTCATTTTTTTGTTTTGGGGTGGGGGGTCAAAATTATAACTGTTCATGGAAATTCCAAAGCTAAAACTTATGGAGTACTGTTAGGGCCAACATACAACGGGCAGGGATTATGGAATCTGCCAAACGCGGAAACCGCCGAAAGCGACGAAAGCGACAAAATGTCAAGATTCGCAGACATATTGTCACAAGAGCGAACCGCCGAAAGCGCCAAAATGAAACGACATCTCGTTTGATTATTTCGCTTTCGGCGGTTCTGTCGTTTGATATATTCGCCTCGCGCAAAAAGCTAAATAATCAGACGAGATTTAATTCGCTTGATTTTATTATTTCGATTTCCGCGGTTCCCTCGCCACGAAATCTCATTTGATTATTTCGCTTTCGTCGTGGCGAGAAAATCAAACGACAGAACCGCCGAAAGCGAAATAATCAAACGAGATGTCGTTTCATTATGTCGCTTTCGGTGGTTTCCGGTGTTCCTTCGCTTCGTGATCTGTGTGTGCAACCAGATGTTTTGTCGCGTTCGGTGGTTTCCGCGATTCGCGCGCGTAGAGATATGTGTGTGGAACCAGATACTTTGTCGCTTTCGGTGGTTACCTTGTTTGGCGGGTTCCATTTCCCCCGCCCCATTGTATGTTGGCCCTAACAATATTCCATAACAACTAGTTTAAATATTGCAAGGCAGGCTAGAAATTCAATGTATATGGAAATTATTAACATAATTTGCTCAACATGTATGGGTTTTTCAAACTCTTTTTATTGTCAAATATAATATGCAAGTGGAATATTGCATGGACTTCCTAAATTCTCATAACAATTGCGTTTACTTGAATTATATAATTCCAGTTTGTGACTTTTTATCCGGGGGTGGGGGGGGTGGCAGTCCATGTTATTAAAAATTGTAGGCAAAGTGACTTCACAAGCTTGGTCTGCCTATTTCAAATGGAATTGGGACCTAAAACTGCACTTCAGTTATCAGGCTGTCGCTAAATTCCTCCGCCACCTTTATTATCGCGGCGACAAATGAATGCGTCGCCTTCAAATAGGACAAATAGGCACAGATAAACATCCTATTTGACAGCGATTCAACTATCTCGCTGGTTTGTCACAAAGCGATAAATCGACGAAGAATAAACTCACTGCTGTGATCGCGTCGTGACGAGCGATACCGTTGTTTTCGGTGTGACTATAAAAATTCCGCGCATTGAACCTCTACGGACGACAGAAAACGGCCGTAAAAATCGCGCACACGCGCCCGGTGTGAATTGACCTTAATACGATTAGAAATGCATTCATGTTTGTCTAATAAAATTTCACATATCTTGGGTTTAATATATGTTACATGCAGATTGGATGCAATTTAACCCTTTACTATACTAAATACTCATTGACGAATGGTTCCTTTATGAATTTGTCAGATTATAAGTTCAACAAGCGATCATAGGTCGATTATTGAACTTATTATTTGAACATTGCCCACCATTGTCATTTTGCGCTTATATTATCTGTGTTTATGTCTGTCGTCTGCTTTTATTACCCGAACACCCAACTAAATGAATAATAGACGATTCCAATGTATGTTTTATAACTGAATGGAATAAACCATTTAGTATAGAAAGGGTTAACATTTGGGTTTCACACGAGCCAAGTATAGCCACTTGTCTGGTGTTCATTGTGGATGAGCGATCAATCTGGCATTCGCACTGGCTACCGGTCTTCGTCTGGGTTCTTCAAACATATTACTCTGGCTGCGCAAATTGAAACACAGATTTCTCAACTCTTAGAAGTTTCGCTTGCACCTGTCGCCTGTGGTTATATAATTCCATATACTTCAACAATTGGGCATGTTATAAAATTGGACATTATTTATGGGATACCTTTAAGTATTGTATGGATCCACGTACACATATTAGATAGATGGAGAGCAGAAGATCTGATCAGGCATGCCCTTCGTGACGAAAGCACATGATATATATAGTTTAAGTACTAGTATACGGTTACATATTTGACAGAATCTATTAAATGTGTGAATATCTTAAAAACAGTACAATTTGATGATACCACCATAACATTATGGAAGCGAGTGCAGCGGGAGATAACCAAATAATCATTTTTTTCCAGGTACATGAAACACGATGATATTGAGGCAAAAAACTGAACCAAATACTGAGCTGTTGGCTTTTTACAAAGCGAACAAGAGGTCATGTCATGAATTCTCTTAATGTTGTACATTGAGCAGTTTATTAATTTTATCCTCAATATATTAGATAAATCTCATATTTTCAATCATATTTGCGTCAATAAAACATGAACAGAATGACTATATCTGAATGGTCTGTCTTCTTCATTCAAACTTACCAATCACCCATGTTACCAAGGGTACAACAAGTAGCCTTCTCGAGAAACCTGCCCCAAGAAAGGCCACCAAACAGATAATCCCAACAAAAGCCGAAACGGTGATGATTTGAAATTATTTCTGCTACCGGAGCACATTACTGAACAAATGAGGTAATTGTAGGTAACTCATGTTACCGCTATATCATTTCTTTCTTAATTTTCCATGTATCAGGCATATGCGTTTTTTTACATACGTGTAATAGAATGAGTACTTTGTGCAAAACTAAAGTATTTAGTTTTCAAATCCTGAAACGTGTTTATAAATTAACTACCACAAAAAGTACCATATACTGTCACTCCGGTTACTTTTTGTGTAACAGTAGTGACAATAACAGGAGTGACATATATTGGTTATAAACAATTATTGCCAACACTCATTTGATTAACCATTTTTTGTCAATGAAGATGACCAGTGTAGTCATCACTTGTCATCCCAAGGAGGAAATTCATTGTAAACCATTTAAAACATTACTTAATGTATGTTTTATATTTGTCGAATGTTATTTGTTGAATGTTATTTTGTCAAGCCCCCTTCAATTCAGGCCATGGTAAACTTAATGAAATTCGGCAAATATAATATATCAGAAATTGATAGTACAGTTGTCACAAGAGGAAACAAAATAAATATCGCTTAAAGAGACCTAAGATTCAAAACGAGCTTTTATATAATGACGAAAACACATCCTGCTTTAAACGAGTGTTAGTATCTGCTAATTATAATAATATTGGTGGTGTAAACAATATTTATTTCAAAAATCAAACATATCACACAAACACAATACACATAGAAATATAGATATTTAGGAAGAGGATTGGACAACAAGCAAAATGCCTTTTTAAAGTCCTCTCCTCGTGGAACAAATGATATTTCTGCCACTTGAGGTAAATCAGACGGGATATATAGTCTTGTTTGATTGGAATGTAATTACATATTTAGGATTGAGATATGGGTATAACATTGTAATACGGGAGTTAAGGGTGAGTGAGAGAGAGAGAGAGAGAGAGAGAGAGATATATATATATATATATATATATATATATATATATATATATATATATATATATATATATATATATATATAGAGAGAGAGAGAGAGAGAGAGAGAGAGAGAGAGAGAGAGAGAGAGAGACAGAGAGAGACAGAGAGAGACAGAGAGAGGGACAGACAGAAAGAGAAAGAGATGCCACGGAGGAGAAAAGGCGGTTGATGCAAATAATGGAATCTAGCCGCGTCGCCTGAAGTGATCTATGGGAAACGGCCACTATCTAAAATAAACTTCTTTACCGCCAAGAATATTTCGGAATTTAATTTGTTTGGAAGTTCATGAGATCCGTACAATAGAACATCGGTTGTTATCATACTTATGGGTAAGTTACTTAGAAATTTTGATCTAATTTTGGCGTCAAGAGGACATCGGAAGAAGAAATGATAAGCTGATTCTGTTTCAAAACTACCGCATTGACACAATGGTGATTCTTTCAATTGATTAAGAACAAGGTCACGGTTCAGGTTGCTGCAACCTAATCTAATTCGAGTATGATATATTTGGGCTTTCCTGGAATAACTATGGAGATAAAAATTAGCAATTTCCGCACGGTCATTGTTTAGTTTACGCATAAATTCTTCAAGTGTGTTTGACGATTTTATTGAATTTGATAAACTATTCCATGCTCGTGTAGCCGAAGGCAGAAAAGTATTCATGTAAATGTCCCTGTTGCTACCAGGTGGGTGGATACTAACATGCCTAAAATTGTAACCAGATGAAGTGGAATCGGGAGGAATCATGTTTGATAGATAAGACGGAGCTTGGTTATTAGTCATTTTGAAAAATTGTATCATTTTCTGTTTTGTTCTACGTGAGGCAATTGTTTCCCATCGGTTTCTAATAGTAGGTTACGATCGCTGGTACTTCTCGTGGCCCCAGTGACTATTCGTGCCATTTCATACTGTATATCTTCGATATAATCGCTCATGTATTTTGGTATGTTATCCCATACTGGTGATGCATATTGTTGGTCAAACTTGCCCCCATGAATTTATTTGAATGCATTTGAAACAGATTTTCCATTGATACACTCAAAAGGAAAATCTGTTAAACAGAAACAATTGACTACTAAAGGACTAATTAAATCTGCAAATTATAATAATATTGATGGTCAAACTTGCCCCCGTGAATGTATTTGAATGCATTTGAAACAGATTTTCCATTGATAGAATCAAAAGGAAATTTGTTAAACGGAAACAATTGATTACTAAAGGACTAATTAAAACCTCGGAGCATAAAGCTTAGCTCTTTCATAAAAATTTAAGGACCCATCTGAAGTGGATATTGCAAAATATAACGAATTTTGATTTAATAGAATAAAATGAGTAAATACTATACACTATAAGCATATGATAAATGGATATAAAGATGAGAAGAAAAATACATGGAAACTCATTGGTGACACGATTCAACAGAGATATAAAAAGATGGAATACCCTATTAGTATTACTCATAACTGAGTACTGATGGGTTGGATTTTCGGCTATTACTAGTATCGTTTTTTTTATTTAGTCATATTTATACAGTAGTCAGTGAAAGGTGAACACATCACGCGTGCGCAGCCTTTTTCCGAATTAAATTCCACGAGGCAGATAAGAAGTTTTATCCACCGCAAACTGCAAAGTTTCATAAGTATTGTCTATCACTTTATGTATTCGGGATTTACGTTTTCTTCAAAACTATGATCATAATAGAAGAACTAAGATGTATTTTTCAGTTACGAATAATACTAGTTTCCTACCGGGAAATCATATAGCCACCATGGGAACATGGCCAATTCAACGGTAAATTAGCAAATTAAGAGCCAAAAATTGGTGTTAACCCGTGAATAATACCATTATTAGTTATGGTCTTGACTTTAATTAAACGGGGTTGAACCGTACAAAATACAATGTTCTTACAGTTACTAGTTACAGTCTATCAGTTACTTAAACAGTTTTTTTTACCGTGGAACATGCTACAGCCTGACCGTATGTTTAACGGCCCAAGGTTGGCAGCGATGTTGCGGTATGACACTGTTAAAGTGACGGACATTTTTGCTAACAGTGTGCATGCAGTGACCGTAGAGCCCGTAGTTATCGAAATAAAATAGATTATAAAATTACCCCGCCCCCCACCCGGGGAAAGTGATGTGGCTCTCTCTCTCTCCCTCTCTCTCTATCTCTCTCTCTGATTTCATTCTTAATGTATGGTGCATAAACATAAGGTCCTATAACAAGAACTCCGCAAGCCACGAAGTTATCCGTAGATTTCCGGAAATCGTCGGCAATTGTCACCATTGCTTTTACTTTCACTTTTATGGGTCAAATCAATGACGGGATTCCAATTTTCACATTGATGGCAACCTTTGACATAGAACCTCTGCGAGAAATCTTAAAACTTAAATATTTTTCGCTAATATTAAAAGCAGAACCATTATATCACGCACTATATAACCACCCGATATATAATGATATCGATGTCGAGAACTGACAGAATCCGAATGGTATCACAAATAGGTTTTATTACTATAAAATACCACAAATTCATAAAATTTGGTAGAGTTTGAAGACGGTTAGCATGACTAACAACGCATTTTGATCAATTCACTTCAAGGTTAAAATAAATGATACTGATAGGCACCACCACTCCCACCACCGCCCCCCCCCCCCAACACACACAACTCACTCAAATAGAAGTACAGATTAGATATGTTTAATCTTCCAACCAAGATATACATGGTACGAAGAAAAGAAAAAACAAACAAAACTGAATGACAATAAACAATACCTATCCTTAGCCACGCGCGGAGAAGTGGAGTCTCGATTCTTATTGTTGCTTTTTTTGGGGGGTAGTGGAGTAGACCAAATTATTGGCACTGGCTAAATTTGACAATTTGATTAGTCTTTTCCCGCTTATATAGGGACCCACTTGTCGGCGCATGGCATAGGATTTAACAAACTAGTATATGGAACTGTATGATATGGCAGATTGACAGGTTGCCAGCCTGGTCCGTCCGTTGGCTAACCAGGAGAGGTTCCAACGGTCTGTTGAATGTATTTAAGGAAACGACAAGTTCTTTTCATGACTGATGGTCGAGAATTTTGTAAAATTGTTCTCAGTTTCAATAAAGAATATAGTGATTTATTAAAAATTGGAAATAGATCCTCGCGTTCTGTGTCAAAGGTAATACACTCTATGAGGTAATGCAGTTCATCGCCCACCTTTCCTTGATTACAAAGGGTGCAAAATCTTTCTTCTTTTGGTACATTTAGCCAAGTTCCGCTCTCAATGGGAAGGGTGTGATTTCGGGTTCTGAATCGAGCGAGTATGAACACAAACGTTTGATTTTTAGACGATAAGTACCGTTCAAATTGAAAATTGGTCTTGATTATGGAATAAAATGAGCCTTTTCTAGAGTTGAGGATATCGGTATGCCATTTCTGAATAAATTGATTTTTCAGCACATTTTTAACACGTGAATGTATTGTGTTCAAATTGAAATAAAATTGGTTTTTCCATACATTTGACATTCCACAGTTGTCAAGGGTTTCCTTTACTAACGATAGCCAAGAGGGACTGGATCGTCCTTCAGAATGAAGTTTATGCAATAAACAATATATTATGTACGAAAGTTTAACAGTTTCAGTGGATATTAGAGATGACCATCGCCGGATTATATTTGTTTTAATTACTATTTCCATTGGATATCTGCCAGTCTCACCGTAGACCATGTAATTTGGTGTTGATGATTTCAAATGCAGTAACAACTTCAAGAATTTTAAATGAACTGATTCAAGACACTTTAGGGATGTAAGTCCCCAAACCTCACAACCGTATAGCATTAAAGGTACAACCATTTTATCAAACAAGTCAATTGTGCATTCTATAGACAAATTATTCAACCTACTCAGTCTAATAATATCATACATGGCTCTATATGCCTTAGAACATACATGTTTCCTTGCTTTTATGAAGGACCCAGTTCTGAAAAACAGAACACCTAGATAATTAAATTCATCAACAAATTCTAACGGGTTTCCATCATAAACAACATTGGGATACTGCTTTGGCTTGCGTTTAGAAAAACACATCAATTTAGTTTTTTTGACATTCACTTTCAGTCGCCATATGTCGCAGTAATCTGAGAATAAATCAAGCTGATATTGCAAGTCTCGTGGTGATTCGGCAAATAGGACAGCATCGTCTGCGTAAAGAATAATGAAGAGTTTCATGTATATTTGCAAATTAGTTTCTACTTCAGCAGATACTTTTTCCATGCCTTTCGCGTGTGTGTTCGATATAAAACTTTCCAGATCATTGAGGTAGAGAGAAAATAAGAAGGGTGAAAGGTTCTCCCCTTGTCTAACACCTATATATGAGTTGAATGTGGTTGATATTTCACCATTGAAAGTTATCCTTGATTTTATATTGTTATACATATTTTTTATTACACGTAACATCTTCCCCCCTATGCCACTAAGTTCTGCCTTGAACCATAACCCATCGCGCCATACCGAATCAAAAGCCTTTTGAAGGTCTATAAAGGCACAGTATAGTTTATATCCGAGTAGAGATGAAAGTTCTATAAGAGAATTAATAATTATTAGATTATCACTGGTGGAGAAGCCTTCTCTGAAGCCACTTTGGTTATCTTTAATCAAAGAAAACGTTTCGGAATATTTTTTCAGACGATTATTAATTACAGCAGTGAATAGCTTACCGAAGCAGCTAAGTATGGTGATGCCGCGGTAGTTACTTGCATCTTTCTTAGAACCTTTATTTTTATATATGGGGACAATATCGCCCATGAGCCAATGTCTGGGTATATGGCCAGTATTGAGTATAATGTTGAATAGTGCAACATATATTGGCAACATGACATCACGTGATGCCTTCATATATTCGTTAATAATAGAATCATTTGATGACGCTTTATTATTCTTCAAATGTTTAATACATACCTCTATCTCATCTGATGTAATTGGTAAATCTAAGTCACGATTGTTTTCTATACATACCTTTGGTAGTGGGTTATCAGTGGACTTTGGTGGGTTATTCAGTTCGTGAAAATGGGAATACAGGGCATCAATAGAGATATTGCATTGTATGTGTATATCTTTTGCTTGGAGCAATTTCCAAAATTTTCGCGTGTCATTGCGGCGCAGGGAATCCATTTTACATTGGATATTTTTTCTATGACTCTGTATTGACTTGCTAAGTGTCTGTTTATACATTTTTTCAAGCCGTTTCACGTCTGCCTTATTATATGCGGTAGGATTGTTTTTGCGACATTGTTTGGCTTTACGTAGATTTCTCCGGCACACTTTACATTCAGAATTGAACCACGGATTGCCACTTTTCTTGGAATACTGTTTTTGCTTACCTCTGATGCCAAATGTTGTTCGTGCTGCGTCCTTTAGCACCCCAGATATTTCCACAACTACATCGCTAACAAACTCTTCTGATGGCTCGTTATAATTCTCCAATTTTTCAGTTATTATTTTCATCTTACCTTGGTTTAAATTAGCTACAAATTCATATGCTTTATCCGGGTTCCATTTATTGATGGCATTTTCATCCACTTTTATGAGTGGCGTATGCTTGTCATTTGCGGATTCTCTCACACTGAGTTTCAATGTTAAGGGGTTATGGGCGTCGTAATACAGGGAACTGAAACTAAGCACTTCGAAATCGACTACAAGACCGAGCGCATTTAAATTACAAATTGTATAGTCCACAACTGATGCATTTTTACAAGTATATGATCCGTTTCCTTTATCATGACCCACTCTGCCGTTTAAAATAACAAATTCATTATATTTGCAGAAATCTAAAAGTTTTTTTCCAAAACGGTTTTTCATCATATCCATGCTAACCCGTTCTGCGGCATGTCCATATTCAATAAGTTCGGCTTCAACATCTGTAAACTTAACATTGCTATCATTTAGTTTTTCGGTTTCATCGATTGTTGGATAATCCTTGTCAGTTGCCGTACGGGCATTGAAATCCCCTGTTAATAAAATTTCGCTAAATCTACTTGCGAGCCCAAGATATTCGCATTCAAGCTGCTGATATGGGTCATTTACGGAATATCTGGAACTGTGTTGTGGGATATAGACAATGCCAATAATCAAATCTTCGCTCATTTTAGCTAATTGACGGTTTATTTTTATCCACAGCACGTATTTGCAATCTGTTTTTATAATTTCAACAAACTGACTAATGCATTGTCTGTACCCTACCACAATGCCACCAGATTTTCTATTTGAACACTTATAACGGTTTTTCATTTCAAATACGTAACCGGGCAAATTCAAAGTGTCACAATCATCTGTCTTAGATTCTGAAAAACACAATAAGTCAAATTCATTGCATAAGTCCTGGAATTCTGGACACCTGAGACGTGAAACAAGACCGCACACATTAAGGGACAACAGTTTCAAAATATTATTATTATAATGTTTCACATTTGTTGTTGTGTTGACACTCTCAGTGTGAAGTCCTGTATAAGTTGGTCTCTCTCCACGGTTTCCCTATGACGGTGAAGATCCGGTGCGTCCACGTTTACTCTGACGACCTGTCAGTATGGGTGTCTGGTTTTGGTTATTTCCAAATACTGAATCTTCATCGCGTGATTGTGTACGCGGCATATATTGGGCCCCATCTATGTACAGAATGTCTCTGACCATTTTTACTTTTTGTCCATTTTTGCGCGCTTCCTTTTTCACAGGGTACAACACTCGGCGACGCTCTTCAATTTCCCTAGGAAACTGCTCTTTAATGGAATGCTGGGGTTTGTCCTTCAAAGATTTGCCACTATACAGGACAGTACGGAACTCCTCGCGGAAAATGAAGCGCGCAATTATAGGCCTTGGTCGTTGATCCGTTGGTCTCATCTTCCCAATTCGGTGAACGTTTCCAAATTTTATATCACATGATTCTCTTATGTGTAGTTCGTCCTTAATGAAATTTCGCAAAGTATTTTCACAGTTTTCGTTGTCAGCTTCATTGATCCCCGTGAAAATCAAATTGTTTTTCATCGATCTACACCGAAGGTCAGTTACTTCATATTCAAGATCCTCATTTGCTTTTGTTAATTTCGTTATTTCTGCACTTTTCATTTTGTCACTCAATCTTATCGCATGCATGTCCGTTTCCAGCATTTTAATTTTATTTTGGAGCGAGTCAAGATTTGAACGGATCTCACGATTCTCTGTGGCGATAGACGATATATCATTTTCATTCACCTCATTTGCTGTTTCAATCACATTGAACCTGCTCTGTATATTCGCATCCATTCCATCCACCTTTGTATTAAGCGACTCCACCGACGTACCAAGAAAATCAACATTGTTCACCTTTACTTCAATATACATGTCAATGTGATGCACGTAAGTTAAAATATTGCTGAGAGTTCACAGCCATATGTTGGGTTAAAGCAATGTTATGCATGGTATTACAGAAATGATTGTTCAAGTGAATGTCCACCGGATTGTGTACGCCCGATTATCGCACTACGTTGATCTGGTTATTTAGACTCATATCAGCTTATATCAAACATCATTTTACCCCACCAACACCATAGGTAAATCAACATGACACATCAACATCATATATAAATCAGCATAACACACCAACATGGTAGCACAACAGCCGGAGCGGCTGACCAAGGCCCTATACTATAAAATTAGAAACACGGTAATTTGAGCAGCATATAAGGTGTGGAGTACTATAAACCTCAATAATTTAAAAGTGTAAGCGATTACTCCAGACTTGGAAAATCGAGTACTGCCTATCTGAAAAGATGGTACATTTATACTCTCCATCCCCCAGATGTATTTAAAGAGTTTCCTATTCAAGTGAATCACAGTAAATAGATGGCTCGCCGAACAGATTAAATTAAGAGTTATCGATAAATGCTGAATCCCAATCAAAAATGAAAGAAATACAATGATGGAAATTCAGTCGAATACTATACCATGCACTAAACACAACATTTATGTTACAAAGTTAGTAAATTACAAAGGAACGCTCATATAACAAGACTGTGTTCAAGCCTTGAAATAGTGTGTCTGTCTTTTGCAGAATGAGGTCCCCAGAGGGTTAATTTAGTGATGCTACCCCGCATAGCGGGCTAGCATCACCAAATTCACCCTCTGGGAACCTCATTCTGCCGAGGTGTAAGCAGAATGAGGTCCCCAGAGGGTGAATTTGGTGATGCTAGCCCGCTATGCGGGGTAGCATCACTAAATTCACCCTCTGGGGACCTCATTCTACAAATGACAGACACCCTATTTCAAGGCTTGATTGTGTTTATAGCATAGGACCCTGCAGGGGTGACAACAAATCCGACCGCAACATAACAGTCTCTAGATCATGCCATGAATCTCTACTATGGCTGACGCCCGTAGAGATCATATTCCACCAGCACAAAACCTGAGAACTTTTTGAAGTTTTGACAGGGAATCTTATAAAATCACGAGGAATATATTTCTTTGTGATTATCTGTTTCTTAGTAATGTACTTCACTGTTGGTGAAGGTCCCAACTGGAAATTTCACGATTTAAGTGACTTTGTGAGCGATTTTTCTTTGCGTTTCTTACAATTATGGAATTTTTCCTGGGTAATTAATTGAATGTTTATTGCGATATCGGCTCTGAAAAGTCACAGAAAGCCATGCAATTTCGAGTTGGGTCTTTCTGACTCTTTCACATATAGTGAAGTAGACTACTAAATGAACAGATAATCATTAAGAAATATATTCCCCGTGTTATTTTTTCGACTTTATAAAGTTCTCTGTCAAAACTTAAAACAATTCCAAGGTTTTGTACTGGTGGAATATGATCTCTACGGGTGTTAGCCAGAGTCTCCCTTAAAGTTCACAGACAAATCCGTGGCCTTGTGGGTATATGGTGTCGCAGTAATAATCGTTCATTGTAGTTGGAGTGCCGACCCTATCGTGATCGATGGTCACGCAACGTTGATTTCCCCCGGTGTTCTCAAGAAGCATATCAGCTGCAGTCCACAGTGGCTCGCCATTTCTGTTCTTCCAAACACGAAAGCTTGATTCGTCTGTTCCATCAATGTAGTGATGTCTGACCGAATTATCTGTAATATCATAAAATTATCACAACTTAATTCAATTTCAATTCATTTCTATTTGTCCAATAATTTAGTCATAAGCTGTCAATCCACTGAATACTATAAAACAATTGGTTGTCACACATTTAGCCATAAGGTTATTTTCGATAGCCCAGTTACCCGCTGGATAAACTAAATTACTTTCCGCTACAGAAATTTTCAGCACCGAGTGATATGACCACGACTATACCGCGTGACTAAAACCGTACATAAAAACTATTCGATACTTCCTTTGATTTGAAAGATAATTTCGATGTTGCATCAGAATTCCTGTGAGTTGGACTGCTCTGCCATCGCCGTACTGTTAACCATCATAGCCCAAGGGCCCAGATAAATCAACAAGACCGCTGCTAACGTTTGCAAAGAATTGAAACTAGCAATTATCACATTCGAACTATAGTAGGAACACGCTAAGCGAACCTGCCATTGTGTGATCATTAGCCAAAAACAAAAACGATGAATTAACGACGCCACTTGATCAATCGATAATTATATATCTCAGTGACAGCCTGTCTGTTTCAACTCTGTGTGTTTTCTACTTATGGTTCTCCTGCGAAATGGCGGATTGAATTATACGAAATAACTCTTGTTTCGATTAAGGTTAAGAGTTATAACAAAAACGTAAATTTTTAACCGAAATAATCACTATATGGTGTTTAAAGTTTAAACAACGTACAACAAACAACGTATAAGCAGACAGTGTACATATATTACACGCGTACACATTCCTGATTATACAGTGTGAACAAACATCAGCTGCACACATTAATGGATCTTTACACAGTCAATCAACTAAGTTGTAGCATACATATTCTACCAATCAGCGAATGGGCATGTCGTTTGCTTCATTGACCATTCTTATGCCATCTTTGTTCTTTGTACCACGCACAAACGACTGCCATTGCATAATCGCGCCCACCATATCGTACCACGCACCAACGACTTGTACACACTCACACCCACTAGCCTCGCATTCCGTACAACGTTTTAACAAACAAAACTAAATTAACGAAATTAGTAACAAAACAAAAACAAAATATGAAAAACTAATAAAGATAGAATGTTCGGGCATAATATAAAATGAACGAACACATTTAACCGTATTGCATTGTATATTAAGATAGTGACACAAAAGATTGTGGTAATAAAGTCGATTCGATAGTTTTACAACAAGCAGCACCCCACCACACGATCAACACTCATCTGTACACACGGTTCAGCTGAGCAATCAGGGGCAGGCCATGGGCAGTCCACGTACTCATCTAATACGCACCTGTGAATTCCGTAACGTTGATCAACCAATCAAGCATCTCTTGGTTCTTGACCTCAAACAGATGTCCTCGTTCACATTCACACAGCATTTTGCTTTGACGCCATGTTTGTTGATCGTTTACACCAATTCTGTACCAAACACCAAAGTCGCTGTTGTAGGTGTAATCTGTAAATATGGTGGTAAAGCGAACATGAACTGGAACATGTGAAAATATACAGTTATGGCACAACGCACGTTTTGCATAAATAAAATTTAGAACTGCATGCCATTTTCGACAAAGAATTTCTCTGTATCTATGCATGCGGGGAGAAATCTTGAATTTCACACTTCCCCAGCTGCGTTGTGTATATAATCTGACCGTGTGTTAAAAGAAGAGAAAAACAAAGGATGTTAGCACATTTGAGAGGTTGAAATATATATAAATTAATTTTTTACCTTTTATGTACCAAGAACTACTAAAAATAAAAAGAAGTCAGAAAAGTCAGAAAATTCCAAGCCCCAAATTGCTTATTATAGTTGGTCTATGAAACGAAGATTCATTTGTGTCGTGATGTTGAGTTGATTTTATAATTGCATAATATAACAGCATACAACCATATATTTATGGCTGTTCACATGTAGCTGCAAGAAAATATCAGGTACAATTGTCCCCTGATATTAGCGAGTTTGCGATTTCAAACCGGTACGGGTACGGGTACGCGTACGGGTAGCTACCCGTACCGGTACACGTTTTGTAATCACAAACTGTTTTACGGGTAGAATTCATCACATCGACTGGTAATGTATGGTGAGCCAACTGCAAAAAAAATAATATTATGATATAGATAGATTGTTATTCGCATTCGCTTTATTGGCCGATGTTATACTTACCGTTATGGATTGTTGGAAAGTTTTATTTAGATTAGATGGGTCTCATGGTAATCAGTTGCTATCATCAATCGAGAAGTAAATATTTACAGTTGCGCGTAGTTAAGACGATGTTTTCTATGGAGTGGTAAAGTCGATTTGTTTGAAATTTTCGGCGATGTTACCAGAATGCTATATTCCACAAGTAGGCATAGCGCCAGTGAATACTAACTTATTATTTTCACACACCCGAATAAGTACATACTATGTCTTTAAGTAAACATTGGTTTGGAATCTTTCAACAGATCGAAGGGTCGGGGCAAGGGAATAATTATCACAAGAATTGGATTTTTCGGGATCTAAACCGGAGGTAGGTTGAAAAGTTAAACTTGGTAACGATAAAATTAGTCTGGGTGAACGTCGACTCTATATTTGAAATATAGAGTCTGGAGCTTATGTCGCCAAAACCATTTCTATTCAGCGAAGAGCTTCCCCAAAATGACGTCACGGATTTAAAAAAATACATCGATGATTGACAGGTGTCCCCACGTGTTATTTGTTGTGCTTCGCAATAGCAATGGCCTGTGTCGCGACATAAACTTACAGCAGATAATATTTGTCGTGTGTGCGACTATTCTTTTTCGGGAGATGAACTCGCTGCATCAACCGGAAAGCTGCATCCGAGAGCAAAAAATAAGGTCGTCATCAAAAATGATGCTTTAGAACTATTTAAAAGCATAAAATTAAGTCATTTCCTCGGTGTTAACTTTCAGATGACTTTTTTACGACAAATAATTTGATTTGCAAACCATGGTACAATAAAGTAAATCAAATACACGGACATGAGTGAGTTCTATTTATATTTATGGGAGGCCAAGTTGGTACCATGCGCAGGCCTATCTATCAGGTCTAGCACATCCTTCAAATTAATCCGAATCGTACCGAATATATAATTTCGAAGCCATTGTTTCTGTCTCTGTTGTATTTGCAAGCATCGCTTTCGATCGGAGAAATTCCGCTCTGTTACTATATTTAGAGGTGACATTATGGGAGTCTCCGCCCACTAACACTTGTTTATTAACCCATACGGTTTCATTGGACGGAAAATAATTTACGCAATCAATCAGATTACGGAATCCCGAGGACTTGGAAATGAGATAGCGATGTTATCCGTCAGACCTTATATTCAATGTTGTAATGAATATTTAGGTATGAGTTTACTCAGACTGCGATAAAATGTGTTAACATATGTATTCTGTTTATTATACGGATTGAATAAAGAGCGTTTGCTTCAGTTGTGCTGAAACAGCTGAAACTCGCTCTGATTATGCTTAGATTTTGTAGAGTATGTATAGATAGTTCGTGTCTTTAGCGACCTATATTACCCCCTTTACAATATACACCAATACTGTGGTTCAAATGCGCCATGTCCATTCAGATGGTAAATATATATTTAAATGAGAAATCAGTCCCCACCTACATACGATAAAGTAACTAAACGGTCGTATTCAAATGTGCAATACATGGATGAATCCACGATATAATGTTGCCCTTGTAGAAAGGGTTGAGACAGGGACGTGACGACAGGGGTGTCTGCCCCCCAACTTTGGTAAAATGTTCAACAGTTGGAAATTTGATATACCTGACACAACATTTGTTGGAAACAATAGGTTTAAATTGATCTCGTAGTTTGATTTTCCAACAATTTAGTAGTGGAGAATTTGTAGCTTTTAGACCAACATCTGCATATTTTCCTATTATTGGTAAACAAAATTGGACTGAAATGGCTATCAGAAACTGTTGAAAATTTTACAACATTTGGGGGGGGGGGGGTGTCAGGTCTCAAAATTTCCAACAATTGGAAAGCTTGATGCCAGTCTGGATGCTAGGTTTTAGCAAATTTCGTAACAATTCATTGATTAATTTCATTGATAACTAATTTAAGAAAATACAAATCGGGGCGAATTTGCATGGCGTTAGACTACTAGATATTAGGATTTTTTTCAGGCTCAGATCTACACATTTTCTTGTACTGGTCGGCCCAGTGGACTATTCGAAGGTGGACACCCCACCTATCCCGGAGACTATATATAGCCACGTCCCTGCAATGGGTCGAGATTGCGTCTATAGCACGTACCATCTACTCACTCTATTAACCACAACTTAATGCAGCGAACAAAGTATAGTTAGTGAAAAGATCGGCCTTCCGTATTTATCTAAGTGATAGAAGCGACCTCGATAATTTGAACATAAAACCTGGCTTAAAATGACAACTTTATCAATGTTATTTGCCCATGAAAATTTGCAATAAATAGGTTAATGCATAGCTGACTTTAATTTAATTTAAAACCCACCGGCGTGTTATCCCTTTGTCCGGATAGGGCTCTTATCTGGCAGAACGCTCAAGCGTTTTGATCGCATGAACATTATTTTAACGCCAACAGTCATTCTTTTTTAAGAATGCCCGTGGGCATTATTTTTTAAGAATGCCCGTGGCCATTATTTTTTACGAATACACGAGGGATTAAATCGACTGAGTGACGTCATAGAGTGGCTCCTCCCCAATCATGTAAGTTGAGTCAATATAGCGTGTCGGCAACCTGCATTAAATATCGGAACACTTAAAGGTACTCAATCCGATCAGGCCCTCATAAATTACTATTTCTTTGGCTTCGGGGATAAACAATAATTGATTCGAGACGAGTAACCTACCTATCAACGCTCATACTGATCAGATTGTTTTTTGAAGTTTTGTTATTTCTATTGTTTCTGGCCCAGAAACACGCCGTCAAAATGATAGTCTCAGTCAAAATTGCGTTATTAATACACTTGATTTTATATATATCCAGCTTCGCCTGTTTGAATAAGTGTTTCTGTGAAAATTATACATCTCGAGAAAATTACAAACTTAGGGGCAATTATTAGTACGTATAATTGCAAACTTCAAAAATTAATATCTAATAACTCTGAGCTTTGATGGGTGGGTTACTCGACTCGAATCAAATTTTTTTTTACCCCTGAAGTCACAGAAATAGTAATTTAGGGGTGCTTAATCGGATTGAGTACCTTTAATTTGCTTAGCTAATTAAAACTCACAAATATTTAGCGATTTTGATTTTATATTGCCAAGCCAAAAAATAAAATAAAATTTCTTCAAACTTTGATACAAAAACACCAACAGCTATTTGGTCTAACTATTTAGAAAAGTCCGCAGACAGGCTAAAACACATATAGATAACATCTAAATACGTCCCTAAGTCGGTCAAATAAACACAAAACCGTTTAACACAGATTTTAACTATACGTTACTTATTGAACGAGAAAGTGCTCACATGGTTATTTTTAATACAATGGTGAAGCATAGAAAAAATATAACATTTCCAGTATCAAATTGAAACAGAATAGCGTATATCCATGTGTATAGACATGTCATGCATATCTACTCTGGCTTCGCCAAGATATCATACTCCACTAGTTCAAAACATGGTAACTTTCTGTTGCTCTGACAGGGAAGTTTTATAACATTGAAAAAAAATGCAGTTAACATATAATGCTCGGTTATAACTGTTCCGTAATAACATTGTATTTTATAGCAGGTAAAGGTCCTAACTCGAGTTTGCATGGTTTGGGGCACTTGAATTAATCGATTGTACTATGCGTCGCTTGGAATTTCATTGATGTTGGCTCACAAAGCTACACAAATCTTGCAACCTCGAGCTGGGAATTTATATTCAAGGAACAAGTATTAACACAGAAATATATTCCCTGCATGGTTTGTTCAATCTTCAACCCCATCAGAAGATAATAGAAAAGGTTCCCAGGGTTTGAACATGTGGAAAATGATATATACAGGGGTATATATATAGCCAGAGTAAAGATTCATGGCATGATCTAACACGTGTGCCGAACTTGAACATTTTAGGGAGAACATTATAGGTACGGGATGGAGAAAGGACATGCGGCAAGACCATATGTTAACACCTTATTATATCTCGATGGTGTCCATCCAATTGATGAACTAGCTAATTTATGGTTGTTGCGGATTCTGAAGGTGTCAGAGGAACTCATGATAAGTCACCATTAAATGAAGTGAAATAGCTCTTATTATTTCTGTTTTGTTTAGTTTACGGAGGATTCTGAAAGGATCGGAAACGTTATAGTATGGTGCAATTAGAACAATATGTACTGTCCAGTTATATTTTAAACAAGACCAGTGTATTCATTTAATTATTTATTGAAGAAGTGACAAGGATTAATGAAGTGCACTTCATTTGTACATATGGTAAGCATAATAGAAAATAATATGTGTATATAATAATCAGAACATATCATATACATGTTCCAATATAAATTTTGCTAACACAATGTTTTGGTATGAGCTGTACATGTGAGACTGGAGTCACTGGACACTGTTGGATCCCATAATCAGTGTGTGAGCAGGGCATTCATTCAAAATCACTCAGCTGTGAATTATGACCTGCAGCAGTTTTTTCACTTCTCAAGCCATGTCTTGGTCAAACTGGCACACATGAATAGTCACTAGCTGTCAAGTAACCTGGTTCAGTACTGAGCACCAACAGAAATAATATTTTTATGATCTAAATTGTCTTCAGTTAATGAATTTGTTTAGTTTCATAATGGGTTGCACTTAATATTATTGTTTGTTGCTGTGGCATTTTTGAATGTTCTAGGTTATGACTAAGTAGATACATTTTATTCCTCAGGGCCTGATGAGAACTGTCTCGCTGCCTTGAAATTGTCAGTCTCTTTTGTGTGACTTTTATGGTTTTGTTTTGGGCCTGACGAGAACTGTCTCGCTGCCTTGAAATTGTCAGTCTCTTTTGTGTGACTTTTATGGTTTTGTCTTGGGCCTGACGAGAACTGTCTCGCAGCCCTGTTTGTTCCTGAGTTTTCCCTTGTGCAAAATCACTGTGAAATTACTCTGGGTCTGACGAGAACTGTCTCGCTGGCCTTTTGGTGTAATTTTGAATAATGGGTGAGCCAAAAGGAACAAGAAGGAGAATAAGGTTCAATGTTGGTGCATCTAGACGTTATCAAAAAAACGCACGCAGACGACTTGTCGGCAGAATAGCTGCAGACTCCAAGTCATGTCAGCCACAGGTAAGATTCAAGCTGGTCCAGTATAAAAAAAATGCCACTGAAGTTCAAACTGGTTAAAAAAGATAAAATCATCGATGAGGGATACAGAGTCATCAATACAACTTGTTTGGATAAAGCTCTGAATGCTCTAGGAAGGAAAACATCTGTTAACATGTGAGCCAGCTAAAAAGTTTATTGATGAAAACGATGGTAATTTATTGGACCTGTTGCAAGAAGACAAGACTCAGGGGTTTGCCAGCTGTATGCCTGTCAGATGCAATGCATGTGGTAAAATTGTATCGTTCCAGACAAGTCCTCTGACACAAAGTAGTTCGACACACAAGAGATTTGATATCAATATGAGAGCTGTTTGGGCTGCTATGGGAGCTGGTTGTGGGCTTTCCCAGGTCAATGAGATAATGGGGACCATCAGTGCACCAACAATGTCCCAGGCAACCTTCAGCTCTATTGCAGAGGAAATCAGTGTGTGGTGGGACAAGGAGTTGAACGAGGACTTGTCTGTTGCTGGTATAGAAGAGAGAAGACTGGCTGAAGAAAGAGGTGATTTTGATGAAGACATACCTGCAATAACGGTGATAACAGATGGTGGCTGGTCCAAGAGGTCTCACAAACACACCTACAATGCCATGGGGGCGTTGGGGTCATTATTGGAGCCGCCACGGGAAAAGTCCTCCATATTGGTGTCCGGAAGAGGCATTGTTATACATGTACCTTTTATACCAACAAGTCAGTAGACATTCCTGAGCATAAATGCTACAAAAACTGGTTACATAGCAGCCAAGCAATGGAATCAGACATCATTGTGGAAGGTTTCAAGCAAGCGGAATCCAGACATGGCGTTAGGTACATGCGCTTCATTGGCGATGGGGACAGCAGTGTCCATGCTGATATACAAACAGATGTGCCTGTTTGGGGACCTCGTGTGAAGAAAGAAGAATGTGCCAACCATGTTTGCAAGTGTCTCAGGGGAAGTCTTGAGAAGTTGGTTCAGGAAAAACCAGAATATAAGGGAAGAGGTAAGCTGACCAAAGTAATTAGGATGAGGTTGACTAGTGGTTGAGGTGTGCCATCAAGATGAGGTCGAAAATGGAGATGAAAGAAGGGAAGAAATTACTCGAACGTGACATTCGAAATTCTGTCCATCATGTATTTGGTGACCACTCAAGATGTTCTGATTTTTGCAAGTCCCGGCCGTCTGCTACTGGTGATGCTAGTAGTTCTGTTGTCACAGATAAAATAGATGATGATAAGACCGATGAAATTGCTGACGTCATAGAAGAACAGACAGATTTTTGGCTCTCATGCACTTCGGATGAGGCTATGGAAGCATCAAGGCAAGATTGCGGCCTTAATCCTAATCTCCTTGAAAAGAATATGCTAGCTGATGTATCTGTTCTTCTTGATCGCGTAGCAAATAAATCTGCTGCACTCATTGGAAATGTGACAACAAATTTAGCAGAATCATGGATGTCTATCAGATCAAAGTTTGATGGGGGAAATTTTACAACCGATGCAATAAAGGATCATGGCAAGCGCGTTGTTTTGGTTCTGGTCTGAGATCTCTGTTGGGACCATCATGGTCACCTACTGTCTGGGAGAGAGCAACTAAAACAGCACCCGGCTCCTTCTTCATTCGATTGTTTGCCATGAGATCAAAAAAGCATGTCTCTGCAAAGATCAGCAAGGAAAAACCCCAATATAGGGACAGAAAGAGAAAGAGAAAACTATCTTTGCTGCAGACAGATTCCAGCAAGAAAGCTAAAAGAAAGTATGGTGTTGAATCTGTCCAGGTTGAAGATGATGTTTCTGCTGACAACCTTGAGACCACGAAGAACATATATATTGATCGACATATAAATATCTCGGATGAAGCACTCAAGCAAATTGAGGTATCTACGCGCGACCAAAGTTCATCTGGTTTATGGATCAGTGAGAGAATGAAGCGGCTCACTTCTTCAAACTTCGGAAAGGTCATGAGCAAAGATCCAACCAAATCAGTGGAAGCCCTTGTTAGAGCTTTGCTGTATCCCACATTCAGAGGAAATAGAAACACCAACGCAGGGCTTAGGGCTGAGCCAGAAACAGTTGAAGAATATATTTTGCGACAGGCAGAGAAAGGTTTGAATGTTTCAGTAAAGCGGGTTGGTTTGAAAATATGTTGTCAACATAAGTTTTTGGCTGCTAGTCCTGATGGTTTAGTTTTTCAAAGTGATGGCCAAAAAGGTTTGCTCGAGGTTAAAAATCTTCTTTTGAATAAAGCCAACACCTCTCTCATATATGCTGCTACCCACCAATCTGGTTTTTGTTTGGAGGATGTCAATGGTCAGTTGAGAATAAAACATCGGCATGCATACTATTATCAATGTCAGGGTCAGCTTCATATTTTAAATTATGATTGGGTTGATTTTGTGACCAGGACCAAAAACCCTTATCAAATGGTCATTGAGCGCATCTATAAAGATAAAAACCTTTGGAATGACATCATGTTGCCAAAACTCTCTGCCTTTTATTACAAAGCCATTCTCCCCGAGTTGGCTGCTCCTCGATACAACAAGCAACCTGGTATCCGAGAACCAGGCAAGTGGGTATGTCATTTTAATAACCGGTAGTTTGTATTTGCATGTTTATTAGTTTAAGTTGATGAGGTAAAAATACTGGCCATTGTCTAATTGGTGTACATGTCAGGTATTAGTACAGACTACAGTACATGTACCAGTATGTACAATGTATATGTATGTTGCTCCATATACATGTAGCTGATTTATTTTTGCATCTACTGGTACACGCACACATAAAATACAATATTGTTTGTATTAATATTATTATTTTTAATTATCACATCTGAATATTCATGCGTTATTGTTCCCCAAAGGGAAATTTGAGGCGAGACAGAAATGAGCGGTGCCTGTCTGCAGGTTTTCTATACACATGTACATCTGTGTCTATCCATCCAAATCATTTTTTGTCCGAATAATAACATGAATAGTATCTGGCAGAATTTGATGTATATCGGTATGTGTCCTTTATATGTGAAAGTCATGCTGAAGTTCAAATTTGGATCTTGTCCGACCATTTCTGATGGGGTTATGTCCCTTTTCAACTTTGAACTTGGTTGATAATCCAATATGTTCATACATTGTATCATAGACAGAGGGAGGGGAGGCTATTGGCATTTGTATTATCCCTTTCTAAATACTCATTGGTGAGTAGTTACAGTAATGCCCTAATTAATCAACTCCATAACCACAGCAGAATTATGGGTAAGTTTTCAGGATTTAGTCGGAAATATGGCTTTTTGCTTTCTGATGAATGGCAACAAGCCATATTTCCGACTAAATCCTGAAAAGTCATTCATAATTCTGCTGTGGTTATGGAGTTGATTAATTAGGGCATTACTGTATGCCATAGCAATATTCAGGTAATCAATTCAACAAACGACAACACATTTCGGTTGTTTGTTGATTTTATTATCTGAGCATTTCCCTCCAATAAATAGGACTCAGTTTGCAGTTTAATTATCTTTGTCCACTTAAGCTTTCCCGAACACCCCTTTAGATGAATAATAGACAATTGAAGTACCAGTATCTACTATTATAGCTGAATGGGAGCATCCATTTCAAATTTCAAAAAAAATTGTCACAAGTCCAGAACTAATATCGTGCTTAAATTTTCTTTACAGTTTAGTGATAAAAAGGTTAAACCAGTTTGTCAGAAGCCAAAGAAAAAGAGAGGACAAAGACAACGTCGTAAGAAAGAGGAAAGCTCTGGTGACAGTGAAGGTTTGTAATCGATAGGACTTACTTGTTTCTTCCTCTGTTCAAACTACTAGTAAGCTATTAAACCTGCTATTCAGTTGCTCTGTAAAGAGCAAACATGTATCTGTGAAGAAATGCCTTTTCTTACCTTTTACAAGACTTAAGGTGCCTTTTCCAAAGAGTTTGCTATACCTGCAACCCTCCCCTATAATCATGGATTGCTGTATTAGATATTAACTTACTGTACCACTACATTTGTAAATGTACCGGAACATAAATGTTCCTGTCTACTGAGATTGAAAGGTAGTATATTGTTGCAATTTGTGGGCTAGTATTTTATGGTAGCTTACATGTAGTTAAATTTCCTTGTTTTTCTGTGTCAAATATTCGGCTAGTACATGTATAATTGCACCACACAGCATAACTATCAATGTATTTTAATATCTGTAAAGAATCTGAATGTTGCACGACTGGAATCTGTTGAATTATATTCATATTGAGGCAAGTTTGTCTCTGTTACATGTACTCATTAATATTTTTTTCCTTTCTACAGACTCTGCCCATCTGTCTGCAACTGGAAACAGACTCTTCCTTGGGAAGAAAATTCGACACAAGTGGTTGGATGAAGACACAGGTTTGCTGCATTTCTTCTTATATTGCCCCTTCAAAATGAGCATGCCAGAGTCAATCTTTGATGAGTGTTTTATTTTCTCTATTGTTGGCAATTCATTTAAAAAAATATGGCTCATAACCTGTTCTCCATCTCCAGCAGATTAAAATATTTTTAAAAAATCCTAATTTAATTGTCATTAAAGAACAACAAATTATAAGCCTATAGCCAAACAATACCCTGTTTTCATATGATTTCCATGTGTATATACTGAATTATTCACAGAACAACTTTGTACATTATCATTTTTACATCATTTTCTATTCACTTGTTTTTAATGCTTCTATCATATTTGACTATAACAAACCATATACTACATTCTATTTCAGGAACAACACAGTGGTATGATGGAGATATAATAGCACTATTAGATGGTAGTGATGGTGACGAGGGTGCATTGTTTGAAATAAAATAGTGTGGTGATGATGAAAAATATGAGATGGACTATTGCCAGCTGATGGAAGACTTTGATGACAATTGCCTTGTATTTGTGTGAATGTCCTCCATACCTCAATGTAAATAGTTCTTGCAAATGGAGGATTTGGACCAGTGGTGTTTACATTTTATAATGTTTTATTTATGCTTTCTGGAATACTATCAAAGGGGTAGGGTTCTCTATTCCGAAGGTTCATTATTACGAAGGTTCGCTAATCCGAAGGTTCATTATTCCGAAGGTTCCCTATTCCGAGGGTTCATTATTCCGAAGGTTCGCTATTCCGAAGGTTTTCTATTCTGGGCGTATATAACCAGAAATGAATCAAAATTTGCACCCCACCACAAAAACCACACGAGGAATGAAAAATACTATTACGCTAGTATTCATATATACATCTCATATATATTTTGAAGACCTCTGTTTGTCTGTATGTTTGTCTGTATGTTTGTTTGTCTGTCATTTATACAAATCTACGATTCTCGACCGATCGGGACGAAACTTGGTTTTACCAGGCGGTCGACGTTGTCGCACTGGCGAGCCCGTGCGGCGCCCGCGTCGCAGACGAGATCTCGGAAACGGGTGGAGCTATCGACTTGAAATTTGGTATGTGAATGTATCTTGCCCCGGATACGAATTTTATCGGGTCGCCGAGCCCGTGCGACGCAATCTTCGCGCATGCGCAGACCAGATCTCGGAAACTGGTGGAGCTATCGACTTGAAATTTGGTATGTGAATGTATCTTGCCCCGGATACGAATTTTATCGGGTCGCCGAGCCCGTGCGACACCAGCTTCGCGCATGCGCAGACCATATCTCGGAAACGGGTAGAGCTATCGACTTGAAATTTGGTTTTTGAATAGCGTCGGGCTGGGTAGAGCTTCATTATTCCGAAGGTTCGCTATTCCGAAGGTTTTCTATTCTGGGCGTATATAACCAGAAATGAATCAAAATTTGCACCCCACCACAAAAACCACACCAGGAATGAAAAATACTATTACGCTAGTATTCATATATACATCTCATATATATTTTGAAGACCTCTGTTTGTCTGTATGTTTGTCTGTATGTTTGTTTGTCTGTCATTTATACAAATCTACGATTCTCGACCGATCGGGACGAAACTTGGTACGTGTGTGTAGTTTTACCAGGCGGTCGACGTTGTCGCACTGGCGAGCCCGTGCGGCGCCCGCTTCGCAGACCAGATCTCGGAAACGGGTGGAGCTATCGACTTGAAATTTGGTATGTGAATGTATCTTGCCCCGTATACGAATTTTATCGGATCGCCGAACCCGTGCGACGCCAGCTTCGCGCATGCGCAGACGAGATCTCGGAAACGGGTGGAGCTATCGACTTGAAATTTGGTATGTGAATGTATCTTGCCCCGGATACAAATTTTATCGGGTCGCCGAGCCCGTGCGACGCCAGCTTCGCGCATGCGCAGACGAGATCTCGGAAACGGGTGGAGCTAACGACTTGAAATTTGGTATGTGAATGTATCTTGCCCCGGATACGAATTTTATCGGGTCGCCGAGCCCGTGCGATAACGATTCTCGACCGATCGGGACGAAACTTGGTACGTGTGTGTAGTTTGATCAGGCGGTGGACGTTGTCGTATTGGCGAGCCCGTGCGGCGCCCGCATCGCGCATGCGCAGACGAGATCTCGGAAACGGGTGGAGCTATCGACTTGAAATTTGCTATGTGAATGTATCTTGCCCCGGATACGAATTTTATCGGGTCGCCGAGCCCGTGCGACGCCAGCTTCAAGCATGCGCAGACGAGATCTCGAAACGGGTGGAGCTATCGAATTGAAATTTGGTATGTGAATGTATCTTGCCCCGGATACGAATTTTATCGGGTCGCCGAGCCCGTGCGACGCCAGCTTCGCGCATGCGCAGAACAGATCTCGGAAACGGGTGGAGCTATCGACTTGAAATTTGGTTTTTGAATAGCCCGGACAACGTCGGGCTCATCGGCTAGTCTAATATATATTTTGGGACTTCTGTTTGTTTGTTTGTTAGCTATGGCCGGGAAAACTGCCGGACGGATTGAGCCCAAACTTCCTATCTAAGGGTGAAATCACAGATGAAGTGTCATCGCACCGCTTCTGAGAACGTCAGAGCACTCATTCTCCAACCCCCCCCCCACAGCAATGGGAATTCATGGGTTAATCGCGTGATAGGTAAGAGTGTTCGTATCCGCAGTGCCGTTGATAAAGAGTGTATATGTGTCCAGACATGCATGAGCGTGTTGTGTCTGTGTACAGACATGAGCGTGTTGTGTGATTCTTAAATATGTGTTCGTACTTAGGGGTTTCTGGGAATGGGGGAGATTTTCATCCGGTCAGTTTTTCCGCCCGAGGTGACCTTCACTTTGAAACGGGTACCCACAAATGATCTAATATATATTTTGGGACTTCTGTCTGTTAGCTATGGCCGGGAAAACTGCTGGACGGATTTCGACGAAAATTGATACCTACGGGTAATTTTGGACGGGTCAAATAGTGACTCCGACCTGACCTTGACCTTCAAAATTGTCAATTCAAGGTCGGGTCACCTGCTAGTATATTATATTTATACACCCACTTCTAATTCCCAAATTGTTCCAGATGTCGGTTATTAATAGCAAGAAGACTACCAGTTTATCGTTTATTATGGAAAGTTGAAAACACGATGACTGAAATAAACTACACGTAAGAGATGTAGTTTTTTTCCGAACTGGCAAGCTGTATTTGAAAGAAACATCAACATTAAAGGCACACTTAATTTTCGAACTCCCAGATCACATATATAAAATATATGCCATATTATATACCATTTGAAATAACAAGCTCTCTAACACTGTATTATCAGCTTATCCGGTGTAATAAACTGTGAACATGTTGTTTTTGTTGAGTTATCGACGTGTTTTTGTGCTTAACGGTCATCTGGCTTTGTTGCGCAAAGTGTATTATTTTCAATGGAGGGGGAATAACTCTATATTTTAAAGATAGTGTTATTCCCCTTCAATTGGAAATACATTAGGTTGTTGCGACAGCTGTCTTCGATGAATATGATAAGTATGATTTTCTGGGATATTTTGGGGAAGAAATCGTCTCGCGGCGATGATTAAATGGCATTTTTTCCGCGATAGAACACTGACAACTGACATAAATTGATCGTCGGTGTCCGAACATTAGTGAAGAACTATTCACTCACCTTCAGTTGGTCAGCAAGGATATCCAACCGTTTATATTCAAAAAAACACGTCGAAAAATGTCAACAAATATTTGTGGACTTTTTTTTCTCCACCTCGAAATCTACGACTTCCGGTTTTGGTCCGTGTCCGTTGATCCACTGTGATTATTCATTAAGAGTTATAGCTCCACTGTTTTAATCCGCCTTTAGCTGACGTATTCTTGCCTCTAAGATTATTGAGATATAACGTCATACGTGATTATATTAAATCGTATGGAAACATAGCAATTGTGTGCACTGCCTGACGTGAATATGTTTCGGGAAATAACGTAATGACATTAAATCTCAAGGAAACCCGCTGAAAAAAAAATCACATTTATTGTTTCAATGTTTTAAGTTATTTCCTTCATAAAAGGAGTCTTATGATAAAGAACCCCTCTTAATACTTTAGAATATAGAATTAACATTTTAAAATAACAAAAATCTTCGGAATAACGAACCTTCGGAATAGAGAACCTTCGGACTAGCGAAACTTCGGAATAGTGAACCTTCGGAATGGTGAACCTTCGGGATAGCGAACCTTCGGAATAGAGACATGTTCCCCTATCAAAGGAATATAATGAGCCCATCCGCCAGGGGAATATCTGAGGAATATTACGAGAAATGTTCCGAGTTTATCACACTTGCTAGGTATGTAACTTTTGCTGGGGAAATTTTCGCAAAAAATCATGGGATTATTTCCATCAAACTCCTTTTTTTTCTTCTTTTTTTTCTCCAACTATATTGCGTGGTGTATCATCACGAAACCCTATAGCACATTTCGGTACCAAAACTATGTTTGTGTTTTCTTTTGTTTTGAAGTTTTGGCTTCTTTTCCAAAGGCACCCTACTTTCTCGCCCAGTCCTCAAAATTGCTCACTTGACCTCCCCCTTAAAGGTACATGTAAGGTCATCGTGGTGAGTGAATATTTGGAAATCATGCATATACGATGGGAAATTGCTAACAACGGGGGTGGCCCATGTTATGTAAGAATTGTCCAATAACTGGAAATGTTATGATACCTTTTTAAACATCATGAAGGGGGTGGGTGTGCGAAACTAAATTGTCATGTTGTTCTGAGTCACGTCTAGCCACGCCCATGTGTATAAACCATAGGATGATACTTTAAATTCAAGCAAGTACATCATGAAGGTTTCCTTCTGATAATAATTGAAAATTCAAAATACCCCATACCATCGATTGAACACTATAATACTTCTATTCATGCGTATTATACACAAGACAACTATGAGAAATACTCAGTAAACCCATTTATGCAAGATTCGTGTGTGCTTCCGACTTATTAATAATAATACAGTTTTACCAGGTATCGTGTTGTTTGGCGCCAGAATATTCGAAAAATCACATTTTATAAAGAGCGTTTTTACACCATTACCATTATTTTTCATGTTTTATTGCCCGATAAATTATTATGGAATGTTAACGTATTTGATGTCGAATTAGATGGGGCATCTTTAAATCAAGAAAGAAATATAGTAATATATTGCTCACATACACTGTCCGAATCCATAGCGCAACGACAAACTTCGGAAAAAACGTCCCCCAACTGGCGAGTCCTAATTCGAATTAAATAATAATTGAAATGTGTTGCTTTTCATCGTGGACAACACGGACATCACAAACTGTCCGTGCTGAACTGTGGGCGTTTACTAAGGTAATCAAGGCAGAGCTGTGTGCCATACACAATTGATAGTAACTGTGGCTCCAACAACAATTCAATGAGTGGGTTTTAAGTCAGATAATATTCTCAGCGTCGGGAATTCGGTAAAGAATAGACTCGGGCAAGCCCTCGTCTATTCTTTTACCGAATTCCCTCTACTACGAACATTATCCTTTACGGAATTCATGAACCTTTGAGTGAGAAAATCGCAGTGAAAGGTTACCGGTCAATGGGACACATCTACCCGTTCCAAATCGCTATCGCTTTATGTGCTGCATTGAAAGTACCCAAGTGACCGTGACGATGTTCACCGATTTACCCGTACCCGTTCACGTCGGACGGGTATCGCAAACTTGCTATTCATTGCTGGAAAGATTACACCCCTGAGAAGACGGCGGTTTAGATGGTGATGATTGAGCTCAATCAACACAGTATTAGTCGTTTAAAGTGAACTGCGTCTGGTAAACCGCCTACAGGCCATATTGACAATTCGTGTCATTATTGTTGTGGTGAATCACCAACCACCTGTCGCAACGTTTCTGCTTTAATGTATTGTCACACTCTTGGACATAGATACACGCCTATGTTATAGGTGCATGCATATATATCGTGCATGCATATATGGGGTGACAACTTTGATGTTTGGGGGGGGGGCAAATCGGATGACCCCACCCCAGTGAGACAACATAGGACGTTTTCTATAGTTGTGGATTAGGTTTGGTTTGTGGGGCTGTGGTTATATATCACGTTACCAAACATACAGGATCCCACTGCCAACTATAATCAATTATTTCAACAGTTGGAAATTTCATATCTGACACAATATCAGTTGGAAATTTCACATCAACAATAGGTTTAAATTGTTTTGGCAGTCTGATTTTCCAACCAGTAATGCATGTGGAATTTGTTCTTTTAGACCAATAGTTGCATATATTCACTGCAAATTGAATTATGCGATCTTGGGAGTTTGGCATGCAGTGGTTCAAGGGTATGGGAGACCTTTTCACATTTATTATTTATTTGCGCTTAATGCAAATATTTGCACTTAAGCGTAAATCATTTGCGCTTAAGCGCAAATACCTAACACTCCATTACTTCCCTCTGATTGTGATTGAGTCCATCTCATAGTATATTATCATGGGCCCATAGTAGTAGCCCCCATACAGACTCGAAAATTTAAGAAAAATATATTTCCATATGCATATCAGCATCTCTGTCCCTGGTGTCCCAAGAATTTATAAAATGGACATCATCTCCATTTCCATGGCCATAAAAATGGAATTAGGGGTTACTGGGGGGGGCTTGCTTCCCTCGTATGGTGTAGTTGTTGGCTTGGAATAGGGGAAAAACCCCAATTTTCATATCATCTGAGCCTAAAGTTTTATTGATCACCAGTTCTGGCATGCAAGTTCTCAAATAAACATGATTTATGTGTGGCTGTCTTTCCAAATGAAAATAAATATGACAGTTCTGAATCAAGAATAATGATCTTCAGATATGATACCATGGATAACTTACTGAAGTTCTTGCCACCGGAAAAATAGCGAAATTGTACATATCTTTCAAAGCCATGAACGTATAGTAAATGATGGGGCTACGTGTATAATATTCAACGATTTGACGCTAATTTGAGGGATTTATTTAGTCTGAAGTAATAACAAGAACTTTACCAATTTTCCAAGTGTGATTACCTATGGAAATGGACATCGCTCTGGAATAAAACATATTATATATACCAAAAATGTTCACTGTCTACTGAGTACGACACGACGCCAATAAAACTATTTTACAGATGGCAGATAAACCGGAATCCAATGAACAGAACGCTCGTCGTCGATATATCATCGTATAATTTTCAATCAAATTTATCAAATAAAATGTTACATTATATGCACACTTGTCCCACAGATTTATTAATTGTATTTTAGTCTGTGGTTTTGATTTTGACATAGCTTTCATAAAATATATGCATGCTAACTGTTATCCAATCCACATCCGTTAACTTACCGAAAATCGGAAAAAAATGAAAATTCGTTTTTGTTTTTAGTATGAAAACTAAATTGTAATTTTCCCATAAAAGACGTCGAAATCCTATAGAAATAATTATTAACGTACAACTTGCAATGGTCACTCCTGAGATCTAGAAACTTTTCCAAATCACAACAAAGGCCTTTATCTTTATATCTACATGTAGTCTGATATAAATTATGGGGTACAGGTTTAAGCAATGTGTATCAGAGGTGTACCAAGTGATATACCGTGCATGGGACATTGGTCTTGTTTTACGCGGGGTTAGGTGGGAACTTGAAAGAGTTGATTATTAGTTAGCGTTTCAACAACGTTTCCCATGCACACAATATTCGAGTTTTCCCAATCTATTAACTATTTATGTTGTCATTATAATCCAGGCATGGTGGCGTCCACAACTGCCTCCAGAAATGATCAATGTACGAAATTTTTGTTACTTGGCGATTTGGTATTATGTTCCATTATTATATAGTTGTTAATGTCCGTGGTTGGCTGGTTGTCATGCCATGATCTGCCAGACACACCACATGGGAATAGGTGATATTTTTATCCATATCCATATCCATATGTGCCATTGAATAACCCACAACATTGTTTGTGGTGAATTTATAAAATTACAATGTATACAATGATATTGTGCATCCACTTAATGATTTCTTAACATGTTTGTTGACATACCTAGAATATAGTCATATGAGTAACACTATGAAAACCTCCACTGGCCCATGCTATGATTGTGATGCAATAATGTTTATTCCAGAACTGAGTAAACCTACTAAACCCAAAACAGTGGTCTGGAAGACAATAACACCGATACCGCTGAAATTGCCAGACTAATTAGTCGGTGAATACCTTATATACCTTTAATTACCCACAAATTTGTTATATTTGGTTAGCACTGATATTGTGCATCCCCTTAATGATGACGCAATCCAAGTTCGGAGATATATTCAAAATTTAGTCAGAAGCAAGACACTATGCATTCATTCAATGGCCCTTTATGTGTTTATGATGTATTAATCAGTAACCACAAATTTAAATTCCAATAATGAGTTAATAAATATTAAGTCTGACTCAAACATGTTGCCATTGTTAACTGAACTCTGAAACCCCTCATAGAAATAAGGTCGAAATTTGCTAAACTAATTCTTGTCGAAATATTCCATACCCCATAAATGACTCAATACACGACTGATATTTTCAAAATTAGACTAATTAGTTGGTGAATACCTTATATACCTTGAATTACCCACAACACTGTTTATATTTGGTTAGGACGGATATTGTGCATCCCTTTAATGACCCAATTCAAGATTGTTGATATATTCAAAATTTAGTCAGATGCAAGACACTATGCATTCATTCAATGACTCATTATGTGGCTGTGATGCATTAATGCATTCATAACAGTATTATGTATCAATCAGTAACCATAAATTTAAATTCCAATAATGGATTGGAATTAATAAATATTAAGTCTGACCCAATCATGTTATCGTTGTTAACTGAATTCTGAAACTCCGCATAGAAATAAGGTCGTAATTTGCCAGACTAATCTTGTCGAAATATTCCAAAACCCTTCAATGACTCAAATGCCCATGCTAAGATTTTGATGCATAAATGTTTATTATAGAATTGAGTAAACCCTAAACTGAGATCTGGAAGACAGTAACACCAATACCACCGAAATATCCGGACTAATTAGTCGGTGAATACCTTATATACCTTTAATTATCCACAACACTGTTTATATTTGGTTAGCACGGATATTGTGCATCCCTTTAATGTCCCAATCCAAGTTTGTTGATATATTCAAAATTTAGTCAGAATACTATGCATTCATTCAATGACTCATTCTGGTATCAACAAGTACCCACAAATTTAATTAAAATAATTAATATTTGAGTTAATGAATAACAATCTTATTTCAAACATATTGTTGTTGATGTTGTAAGCCAAGTTCTAAAACATACCAAAGAAATAAGGTTTGAAATTTACATATATATAAAAATATGTGTGTGGGTATGTATATGTATGGGTATATGTGTGTATGTATGTGTATGTATGTGTTGTATGTATATATATGTATATGTATATATATGTATATATATGTATGTATATATGTATATATATGTATATATATATATATGTGTATATGTATGTGTGTGTATGTGTATATGTGTGTGTATATATGTATGTATGTATGTATGTGTAGGTATTGTGTGTGCATATGTATGTATGTATATGTATGCATGCATGAGGGTGTATGTGTGTGTATATGTGCATATGTATGCATAAAACACACAATGCAAGATCATGAATAATTATTATCCATGTACTCAAACTTGATATTATAATTTGACGGACCATGAATTTATGTTCCTATATCACCAGCTCGTTGTAACCTGACACACCACCACATTCCACCTGCTCAATATCACACGCATGCAGAGCTCAGTATAAAGTTAAAATACCTGTATAATAACAGAAAAGCTACACTGTATAGCACAAAATGCATTAGCTATTTAACTTGACGGTCGAAATCATACAGCCATTTTTAAATATGGATATTAATTAACCCGCAAAAACAGAAAATCGACACATCTTTGTTGCTTTTCATTCCACAAAACAAACGTTGTGACAAATTCATGCAAATTCCAGGTGCTCAAACAGCCAATGAATCTGACACTTGGTGATGAAATTCAACTATTTACTTCAATAAACCATTTCTTATTTTATGTAATCCATGACCGAAAGCTTCCACAAATTTTTTTATCACACGTTTTTATTACACAGCTGACTGAACATTGAATCAACGGATCAACAAATCCCGAAAATCTCGTTCCAAACCACATGACATTCATGTGTGAACAAAAACAATTTTGACCTATAAAATCTTAAGGGGGGTGTCAGGTGACGATATCGGAAGAAACATACCATGCTTCAATCGTTATCAAATATAAATGCCGTACTATACATATTATTGATACGTCAAATGCTATTCTATTGTATGTCACATTATTGCTTAACCTATATATATATTTAGTCCTTCTCAGTATATATTAACACCACACTGAATAATTATCATACTTATCGAGGTTCAGCACATACGGTTTTACGTCTAACTTTCTTACAGTTATGATTTAAATCAAAATATAACATAATATAATCCCATACATAATACTATTGTCGTCGAATTGGAACTGAAAATATCCATGCCTTATACAGAGATTCGACACGTGCATGAGACATCTTAACTTCGCGTGTTCAGTTGTACTTTACATATTCTCCGTGCTGGCCGGTCGTTGTTCACCTTAATTTACAAAACCGAAGCGACCTAATTGCACGCTTAAATAGCTTCGACAAGTCAAGTAGGGCAATATCTTTACCCGCGAACCTGTAAGTTCAAGACAATGGTGTCATAATGTCAAGGTCGAAAGCCGCACTCCCATCTCGATAAATGCATTCAGCAAAGGCTTTTATGGGTTATATTATACTATTCACTTGTATGTCCACACACAACATGTAGTACAAACATCACATTTATCAGTTAGATATCCTTGAAATATTAAAAACCATCGTGCTCAAATAAAATTGTTACTGGAATCGCGAGACAGAGTTTTGATCTTGGTCCATTAAACTAAACTAATGAATGAGTAGGGGGTTGAACTCTATCTTGCATTTTCGAATACGGGTGATAACTCTATGAATTTTGAACTCTATTGTTCATAACTTGTAACTGGCCCATCCTTGATGTATATACAATTATGAAACCATCAGCGATATAATTAACGAGTTTTACATATATCTTTAGATCACCATGCACAGCTTCTAAATATAAGAATTACACACTACTTTATAAATGTTTGGCAGCTTACGAAATTGCTCAACTGACTATTATGACGTTATCCTTATGAAAACCACCCGACAGTAAGCTCTTTTATGATTGAAAACTCCTCTTTAATTATTTTTGCTATATGTGTATATATGCTTTTCTTGTTTTGTTCATTTGATTGTGTTGCTAGTCTCTTCGTTACTCCATGCTTAAGTGCTCATTTGCTGAAATTGATTGTGCTTTCATATCTGATTATATCCGATGACGACCCTATTTACCCTCCCTCTCTGGGTTTTCCATATCCATGAATATTGATATTGTTCAATACAGGGTCGTTGTCGGATACTTTAATTTCCGAAGGCGCAGGGCAAAGTCAAAAAACAAGTCACCACCTCATCTAAAGAATCTTACACCGCGCAGAAACATAGGTACTTTCATCTTTTTGTTTAGTTTACTGATTATCATAGCTAATGACGTGGAAGTTCAACCAGGGCCGATGGAACCAGAAACTATTTCTATATTTCACTATAATATTCGTAGTCTCAGAAACAAAATATCAAAGCTTGCTGAGCATATAGAAGATTACGATATCGTATGCTTTACCGAGACGCACCTAGATAAAAACGTGCATAACGACTCCATATTATTTTCCAATTTTCAAGCTCCGTTCAGACTTGATAGAAACGAACACGGAGGAGGTCTGGCTGTGTATTTTGCATCCAGCATTGTGTATACATATTTACCCGAATTTGGTTTTGACGACGAAATTTTGTGGTTTGAAATTGGAACCAGGCAGAAATTTCTTTTCTGCGTAACTTACAGGTCTGAGCGTGAATGCTTAGACTCTTACTGGACGAATCTTGACAAATCCATTGCCAAAGCCCTAGCATATAATATGTCTTTAGTCATGGTTGGAGATCTAAATTGCAATTTATTAAATCGCGATGGTGAGCTTCAAAAAATCATGAGCAAATGGACCCTTGAGAACGTAATTAAAGAGCCAACTCGAATAGGTGTGAACTCAGCAACACTCTTAGATCCGATTTTATTAAGTGATAGTCTAGTTTACCTAAACCCGTCCACTGTTGATCTAGGTTTATCAGACCATAGAGCAACATCTGTAGAAATTTCATTTCCAAATCCTAGGAAAAAGTCATATCAACGGAATGTTTGGAATTATGCCAGAGCAGATTTTGTTGGCATGAACTTCGAAATTAATGCAATCAAATGGTCAGACATTCTCGTGAGCACAGGTCACTCAGATATAAATCAGACTGTAGACGTTTTTACTCACACTTTCCTAACAATTGCTCGCAAATATATCCCATTCCAATCAGTTACTATACGTGAGAATGACAAACCATGGTTTGACAGTTTAATAAGAAAACATATTCGGAAACGCGACCGCCTCAGAAAGAAAGCGCTGCGCTCAAATCTTCCTAGTGCCTGGGATAAATATAAAGCAACCCGCAACAGAACAAATAACTTGAAAAAGTCAGCCAAAGATAAATATTTAGCTAGCCTAGATGAAAACTTGAAAGTAAATGAGCCAAAACAATTCTGGCATGTCACTAAACAATTACTTAATAATTTCTCCAATGACGAGAAAATTCCCCCACTAAACTTTAACAACAGAATTTTTGAGGAAGATTATCAAAAGGCACAGGTCTTAAATTCAATTTTCACGCGAAATAGTACACTAGAAAATGAAAAATCGACATTACCGAATTTTGCAGAAAGAACAACCGAAAAATTAGAGTTGTGCAGTATTTCCAAAGCGTTTGACAAAGTCTGGCACCGAGGTCTTGTTTTAAAATTAGAGAAATATGGTTTGAAAGGTAATATTCTGAAATGGATGACAAACTATTTACAAAATAGACAGCAAAGAGTTAGAGTCAACTCAAGCTTTTCGCAGTACTCCTCAATATCAGCTGGTGTGCCCCAGGGATCTGTAGTCGGGCCTCTTTTTAATTTACATTAATGACATTGCCGATGGAATTAAATCTAGCACAAGACGGTATGCCGACGACACATGTTTAATCAACAGCGATAGTGATACGTATAACCTTCAATTGACAGTCAATAGAGACATGAACAAAATCAGAGACTGGGCTGAAAATTGGTGTGTCCAATTTAATAGTAGTAAAACCAATCTAATGTTATTTTCCAAGCCAAGTGTTGTTAAACCTACAATCATATTCGACGGGGTAACCCTAGAATACTCTAATAGCCACAAACACCTAGGATTGGATATTGACGACAACCTAACTTGGAACACACACATTGGTAATATATGCACAAGGGCATACGCACGCCTGTCACAATTGCGTAAACTAAGAGCAATGCTAAATCGTCAAACACTTCAAACCCTCTATTTATCCCATGTTCGATCCCTTATGGAATACGCTAGTAACGTTTGGTCTGGTCCACCTGATTACTTACTAAAAGATCTAGAAGATGTTCAATACGAAGCAGCTAGAATAGTCACCGGTTGCACCAGATCAGTTCCAAATATTAGACTTCTGACCGAACTAGGTTGGGAGACGTTAGAAACTCGAAGATATTACAAACAGGTGTTGACATTCCACAATATAGTAAACGAAAAAACACCTAACTATTTGACAGACCTTATACCATCCAAATTCAGCGCCCGAAATGATCATGATACCAGAAATGCATCAAATTTTATCCCTATGAAATGCAATTACAAAAGAAAAGATTCCACCTTCATGCCCAAGTGTATAAATGACTGGAATAAACGCGATAAAAAAATAAGAAACATGAATTATGAATGTTTTCGACAATAACTTATTCCCAATCCGGTTAAACCTCCTAAGTATTTTTCTACAGGGAAACGATCATTAAATATCTTACAATGTCGACTCAGGTGCGAATGCAGTGAACTACAATCAGATAAATACTTCAATTATATTGCGGTGTCCAAAGCCTGTAGATGCGGCGATGGTGAAGAAAACGCATTTCATTATTTTTTCCAATGTCAATTGCATATTATTCCAAGAGTAGACTTGCTGAACAAGCTACTACGATTCAATATTTATTCAGTAAAAACTTTACTATTTGGAGACCCAAGCTTATCAAATTCCAATAATGAAGACATTTTCAAGGCTGTCCAAATCTTTATAAGAGACACACCCCAGGGTGAGAACACACAAAGTTCAACAGCAGACGACTACTAGGGAAGAAAGAAAAAATAAAATATAAAAATAATAATTCTGAGTATAGTCATAAACGCTCTATAAGAACATATTGCACTGTCCTGCCACCTTACCATTAAGGATAGATGAGCACAGTACACTATACAGTAACCAGATACTTTCGAACAAGTTGGGAGAGACTAGCAACCAATCAAATTTTAACATTATACACTTTAATACCATATATAATTGTTCAATGCCATGTTCATTTTTTTCTTTCACTTGATTGTCTGGTGATCGGGAGAGAAGTAGCATATAAGTGGCCCGCACTTGTTCTTCAATCCCGTTGCCAAATGTATGTATTTATATGCATATATGGCGAATAAATATGTTTAAACCATATTTGCGAATATCTGTATGTCTGCTTGTAGGTATGTCTGTCTGTCTGTATGTCTGTGTTCTATAGACATTCATGGGCCAAAATGGGGAGGGGCAGCAACTTATACACAATCATCTCCATGATATGAGAAATATAATGGTGTTCTTTAAATATTCATAAGTGGTACCGGTCGAGTCATAGGCGCACGGAGAGAGGGACACCAAAATTAATACAATTATTTTTAGCGCTGATTTCCGCCAAATTCTTATCCACAATACAAGGAATCTAATCGTGTGACTTAAAGACGAAAGACGCCAAATTGGTGCGTTTGGGTAACAGATGAAGAGGGACACTAAATTTTATAAGAATTTGTTTAGTCGCCGATTAACACAAAACTTATAAATAATCATCTCAATGATATCAGGAGTCTAATTGTGTGGCTTAAAGATGTCAAAATTAGGTCGTCCGAGTCAGGTGTGCATGGAGGGGAGAGGGACACCAAAATTGATAAAATACATTTTTCACCAAATTGAAACATATTCTTCTCCATGATACGAGGGTTACGTAGCGTTTTTCCGAAGACCTATAACTCCGAAGGTCCGATTCTCCGAAGGTCAGATTCTCCGACGCCCCGATTCTCCGAAAGCCCATAACTCCGAAGTCCCGATTCTCCGAAATCCCATAACTCCGAAGACCCATAACTCCGAAAGCCCATAACTCCGAAGGCCTATAACTCCGAACGCCCATAACTCCGAAGGTCTATAACTCCGAAGGGCCGATTCTCCGAAGGTCCGATTCTCCGAAGATCATGTTTTATCGCTATTAAATAGTGTACAGTCCAGTGGCGGGGTCAATGGGGCCCTAGGGAAGACCGCCCCCAAAAGACATGTCAAATGTCATGTAAACGTCAGGAAATCCCTCCTAGGCATTCAAATATTCACAGTGTTCCTGCCCAGGGGAGCCCCCGGACCAACGATTGGGGGCGACCCCTCCCGTGTATGCGCTCCCCAAATCAGGCCTTCGTGATATGCTTTCGGCATATCATATGCATGATATATCCCCCACATATCCCCCACATATGCTAATTAATGTGCACCCCTAAATGGGAACCCTGGCTCCGCCACTGGTGTGCACCGGGTATATTATAACGAAACGCTGCAAGAATGTCAGAGTAGCCTAACATGCACAGGAGCGACAAGTTCTTCCCCGTTCACCCTTGTACATTTTACTCTGGCATCTCATGGGCCAACGTAACGTTATAGTATCTGGTGTATAGTCAGTGGCGGGCCAGGATTCCCATTTAGGTGGGGGCAGTAGGAAAAGTTTGAATATTTTGATGCCCCATGAACGATTTCCGGGCGTTTACATGACATGTTTTGGTAGGGGCCCATATTGTCTGAAATAGCAAGTAGAGGTTTAATGGGAGCAGTGGGAATTTTGGGACCCCTTGGCTTCGCCACTGGACTGTACACTATTTAGTAAACGATAATACCCCGATAAAACAAAATCTTCGGAGAATCGGACCTTCGGAGAATCGGACCTTCGGAGTTATGGGCCGTCGGAGAATCGGGCCTTCGGAGTTATAGGTCTTCGGAGAATCGGCCCTTCGGAGTTATAGGTCTTCGGAGTTATAGGTCTTCGGAGAATCGGCCCTTCGGAGTTATGGGCTTTCGGAGAATCGGATCTTCGGAGTTATGGGCCGTCGGAGAATCGGATCTTCGGAGTTATGGGCCGTCGGAGAATCGGGTGTTCGGAGTTGTGGGCCGTCGGAGAATCGGGTCTTCGGAGTTGTGGGCCTTCGTAGTAATAGGTCTTCGGAAAACCGGTCTGACACCGATACGAGGAATCTAATAATGTGGTTTAAAACGCAACATTGGTGCCGTCTGGTGAGAGACGAGGGCACTAAATTTGATACCAATTGTTCAGTCGCCGATTTCCACCAATTGTATATATATAGTCATCCTCATAATGAGTCAATCAAATTCATATACGTTCTCTAATGATACGATGAATAAAATCGTGTGGGTTAAAGAGGACATATTTGGTGCCTATATTTGCGACTGTCTGTGTTCTATATAACTTCACGGGGACCGTCTAAATGTCACCAAATGGGGTAACGTTTTACTGGGAAGATAATGTGCAGGTTAAAATATTCTAAAGTGACGCTGTTGGTATGAGGGACAGAAAAGGGGGATGGGCAGCAAAATGATGAAATATGGTTGTAGCCGATTTCCACCAAACTTATACGTAATCATCTCCATGATTTGTCGCCGTTCGAGTCCGGGGTACACAGGGGGGGGGGGGCACCAAAATTTATAAATAAAACTATTTTTAGCGCCGATTTCCACCAAATTCCACCATATTCTTCTCCATGATACGAGGAATATAATCGGGTGATTTAAAGACGCCAAGTTGATGCCGTTTGCTTGAGGGGTGAAGCACTAACTGTTATAAGAATGTGTTTAGTTGCCGATTACCACCAAACTTATACATAATCATCTCCATGATAGTATGAGACTAATGCAAAATGAGGACATTGAATCGTCAGAGGGTGGCATGTTATAATTAATCATGTAGTATAACAAAATCGAATCTGTCCCATTCATCATAGTTTCCAAAAAGATAAAGTTTGTCAAAAGAGATGGACATGTATAGATGGCCTGTTCAGAAATTGTGGCCACTGTGTGCACTCAAATATTTTCTTCTGAGATAAAAGAACACAGTCAGTAGCATATAACTTTTCAGGATTCTCCAATACTGGCATCTGACAAAAGTAAATCACCCGATACAAAGGCTTTCTTTCATTTTGTTTAGAACAGACTCATATCCTAACATAAATAACTTAAATTTTGCTGCACATGTAACTGATATATAGCAACAATTCTATTAAACTGAAAATAATTAGTATAGCACCATCAACTGAGGAGCACCTGGACATTTCTTTAAACATCTGTATCTTCACGCGTTGCATGGAGTTATGACCAGGTTTCTTAAAAGTCTTAGTCTAACCCACCAGATTGATTTATATATGTCTTTGTAAACCCCAATTGTCGTCTTCATTTTTGCGAACTAATGTTCATGTTTTGATCCCAATGAAATTATTTTTTTTAAAGTCAATTGCAAGCACGTCGACTGTAAAATTATATCGGCCGAAGTACGCTCAGTTGTAAATAAACAAATACGTCTTTATTGTTGCGACGAATTAATCGCGATAAACAAAATTACAATCACTCAGACAAGGTGAGCCATTACTTATAATCCATGTATATGAATGACGTTTTGTGATGCCATTTTGGATATACAATTTATGAGAACACGTGTAACACTTATATATATATTTACCTTCAAAGTCCCTGAGCACACTCTCTGGTCCTGGTGTGGGTTTTATGACGCCATCAGACAAGTAACACTTGTTTTTCGCTCCGTCGTAAGAGAACTCTTGGCATGAACCCTCACACAACCCAGCACACTGAATCTCCGAGTGAGCAGACTCCACTCGTGTTGGGAATGGTGCACACCCGGTCGGTGATAAATTATCAACTTTCATAAATTTTCTACAGTCCACATTACAGATGATTGGCAAAATAACAGTGAATACAGACATATACATAATATCATTCGGTAAGATGAAAAGCCGCACAAATTCACTTCTCGCTATAGTCTCGTTATAGATATGACGAGTTGTGATTAAAATGCTCAACTCTCTGGATTGAATACATGGAGACGCGTGACGTTTTGTGTCTTGTATCGACCGACGACCAGAGCTCGCCACCTAATGTACGGGTCTAATACCCAATCGCGTTCTTTGAACACACCTTCCACCATTGGTTGGTTCATTGACGCCATACCGATCAGTATGGTCATTGTGGTCTTTCAACAATCTGCTAAACTGACATGTCTGATATTAGCATGAACATATAGGCCTATTATGTATACGTTCTCCATGTAGGCTCGGGGTAGAGTAGGTCCAATGTGTGTGGTGCTGTGTGGGCGCTGTAGTTATTAGAGAGGCCGGATAGCGCGGTTCATTAATAAAATCATTTCATGATTTGATTTAAACATATTTTTATTAGTATTATGTATAAAGAATACATTACATATAATGGATTGGAGGACAAGTTCTGTGCAATTTAGATGGACCTCCGCCCCCTAGATCACACATGAAACATGAATATAACAATCTATTTTGGATTTATATCAGGTTTTGGTAGAGCGGGTAGAATATATAGAGAGAGTACGTGAATATAGCGGGTATTGCATGGGGTGTTAGCTTGTGGTAGTCAACTACAAATCGGGGGTGTTGTGTGGGATAATGAGTATAATTATACACACATATGACTAGTATGACAACTGGCAGCATATATATGTATATGGTGTGGAAAGGGTTAGTTTGTGTGTTTGGGAAATGGTAAATAGAAAGGGTCGTTTGAGTAAGTAATAGCAAAGGGTGTTGGGGCTGCAAGTACATTTATGGTACGGAGTTCTGATTTTGTGAGTTTACAGGAGCTAGCTCATTCGCCGCACGTCGCAAATCATCCGGAAGATTTTATGAACTTTAAAGCTGTGTCTGTTAGAATGCAATTCTCGTTGGCGGTTAAAGTTAGATCTCCTTTTAAAAGCGCCTCATATGACACGACTCGAAATTATCTCATAACATGTTAGTTCTATAGTATACGTTGTTGTGAATAAAGTGTGCAATAAACGAAAAAAGTGTTCTGTATCTTCCACAGGTACACATGCATAGGGTTATCACCAATGTGGTTTTCAACTTTGTCATGATACAGATTACTAAACTCGACAGTGTATGATATTTGTTTGTCGGTCACCGAGATATACATGTGATGAATTTTTTCTCTTGGGGAGAATTGTTGATTTGAAAGCCTCATACGATTTTATTTTGATGTAATTTGCCAAGCAGTTCCAAACTTCGATTTTTTTTCTCGGAAAGAAGGATTTCTTGAAGGTTTCTAGATGACAAAAGTAATTCTCAAAATCATCCACGTTGCGCAAAAAGTAACGACGTGTCACCGACGTATCACCGAGGTAGAAGAACATCGGACAAAAATCGGGGGAGCTTTATGGTTGACAATTGTGTGCATAAGACATAATTTCTGTGCATCTCGACGAATCTGAAGGGGTTTCAATCCAAGTTCGTTAAGTAAATTGGCGTTCGACGAGGATCCAGTTAGGCCAGAAACAACTCACGCTCCATCGTTATACAGTTTGTCTAGTGTCGATTCTGTGCTGGCAAGGGCAGAGTCCCTGACACAACTGCCATATTCTAGTATGGGCAATAAATGTGTTTTGAACAATGTGTCGAGGGTCTTTCGTGATGACATATACTTTAATTTTCGGATTTGTGAAAGCACAGTGCATGCATTCTTGTAGATGTGTTCTGTGGCAAGGTCCCACTGATGATCGAATTGCAGAACGATTCCAAGATGACAGTGATCTTCGAATATTTCGAGTTTGTTGGAACAGAATATGAGGTCTGCACTGCAATGTTGATTGGTGGCCCTGAAATATCATTGCTTTCGTTTTTGATGAGTTAAGGGAAACCAGCCATTTGCTAGTCCAACTATCAATTGATTGAATGTCGTTATTTATATGAACCACCAGATATTCGAAAGATGGTATTGAATAGAATATATACAGGTGTCATCTGCAAATAGGCGAATGTTTGACTTCAGATTGTGTCCTATGTTATTTGTGAATATTGAACAAAAGGGGACCTAGAATTATCCGGCTGTTTTCAATTTCATGATATCAGACAAGTTCGTGCTCTTTGATTTCACTTTATCAGAAATACACAAGCAAATAACGCTCTTAATGTATTGTTCGATGCGTATTTTTCCTAATTGTATTATGACAACATAACATGCAATACAGAACGAATACGGCATGATGTTCAGTGGGAGAACCGTGCGAAGGATCGTCGTAACTGGTTCTCGTTAATATTTTATAATCTAACAAACGCAATTGATCTGTACACTATAAAATTATATACCACTGTGTAGGAACTGTTACATCGGAAGTCGTTCTATCGCCGGTATTGTGATGGTTCTTGCCTGATTTGGTACGGTTCCTTCTGATTGAAAATAATCATTTTTGTGACAAAATCACGCATAATTATAGATATCTTGAATATATTATACTTTCCTGAATGAACAGAGGCTGCAGAAGTGCCGTGTTTTCGAAACCTGAACTCTAGACCACAATTAACTCGGTATTAGCGAGTTAACGCGTAAATATCAACATGTTATCACTGAAAATCAAGCCACCTGGACGCAATTTCTGTTTTTCGTGGCGTAAAAAATATGAAACGCATTCTGAAGACAAACACTGACTATAAAGTATGCCCGTGTTATTCTTTTGTAAAATAGCTGAGAAAGTATCCCGATAGGGGTTGATAATTGGGAGCTGTGACCTCATAATCAACACGGGTGCGTGTTACGGTTGTATTTCAAACCAATCATGGCTGTGACGGTTCTGTACATGATATTTATTCGAACGATTTCTGCACTTTGGTCCGAAAATCGTCTTGTTTATCTGACATTTTAAACCAGATAATGGCTGTAGCTTATGTAATTTGCATAATAGAATATGTATATTAAGAAATAACACAATAAATACCTAATATACGGGAGATTAAGTGACATTAATAGGCAGAAATAAAATATTGAAAGTCCCGATGAGTATAGTATCATAATCATGCCCGCCTATATAAATGACCAATGGTAATATAGATCTACTCTCAGGAGAATATGAAATGTTATATTCATTTACTTAATCTGGGCATTATTGAAAGATCCATGTGTGACAATATTTCAATGCCAGCGCCATCATATTCCCTCCTCTGAAGTCCGCCTGAGGGACATTTACACATGTTTGTCGCCCAGACATGAATATAACTTATGAAATCATGTTCAACTGAATCATTGATATGTTATGACGTGATTGGGGTGGTGGGTGACTTGTGGAGGGGGTACACGGACTTTGGTGCACAGGTAGTGAGGGGTAGGTATTTCTCACCTTCTATATAAAACGTGCCCAACTTTGGTCAAAATGTTCAACAGTTACAAATTTCTTATCATACAATAGATTGGTTTGAAATTTAACACCAACAATATGTTGAAATTGTTCTCATAGTTTGATTTGACAACAATTTAATATTGGGGAATTTGTCGTTTTTAGACCAACATTTGCATACTTTCCTACACTTTAATCATGTAATCAACCATATTTGACATATACAAATGGATACCTCTTCTTTAGAGTTGATCCAAAACTCATGATGTGTGGACAGGAAGTAGGGAGCAGGTGTGATCTAGATTTCTATATCACATTTACCCCCCCCCCCCCCAATTGGCAAGAAACTGGTTTTAATGGACAAAGAATCGAATTCCATTTAATTAATATGCTTTGTATTAAATAATGTTTGCTCTTTTGCAAAATAAATCATCTCTCTCTCTCTATCTATCTATCTCTCTCTCTCTCTCTCTCTCTCTCTCTCTCTCACACACACTCACTCTCTCTATCTCCATATGTTGGGAACATTTCCAATCTTGTGGGGGTGGGGCGCCAGGTTGGAAACTTCCAACACTTGTGAATCTTGAAGCCAGTCGAGATTATTTTCAGGTTCAGATATCCACATTTTCTCACTGGGCCCATGTATCCTGAGTTTCTCCCCCGGTTTGCATGGTGGCCAACCAAAGGCTACTGATCAATTCACTTCATAATGGCATACAATCTAGAGCTATAATGTATCATGCAGTTGGAAAATACCAAAGCCCAGGCCTTGTGCATGAGTTTGGTCTGTTTCAAGGGGATGGTGCGGTTGGAAATTCCAAAGTGGACGCCTCAACATTGGAGACCCTCCAGCCCACGTCCCTGCTCACTTGACACGTTATCAGCGAGGAATAATAATGTGCCTTATAATAGCCAGGTTCAGACACCCATAACACTGATTTCTAATGATTTATTTGTATGAATGTTTAGCTAATAATTCAAACAATCTGTTACTGCATGTTGAATTTAATAGCTGAGCATTCCTACAAATGAATCAATAGGATTCAATTCGCTGCTCAAAACAGCACATTTAGTAACCAAAGGATTAACATTCATATAATAATATTTGTAACTGCATTATTCCTGTCTCTTTTTTATATGTTACTGCTTGTTGAACTTAATAGCTAAGCATTCCTACAAATTAATTAATAGGATTCAAGTCAATTCTCATTACATGCAGCGCATTTAGTAACCAAAGGTTTAACATCCATATAATAATATTTGTAACTGTAGGATTCTTTGCTTTTTTATATCTTCTATTAAAAAATCAGAGGTCCCTAGTCAATCTAATATATGATTGAGTGAAAGGTTATCGTGCTTGTATATGCTTTAATAGCTGCATATTCTAGAATTCTAGAATTTAACCTAGATAATCAGCATCCAGCAAGCGGATGCTGACATAAACTTCATAAACTGCGTAATCAGAACATTGTATGGGTGTCAACGAACTTTTAACGTCTTAGTTTTGGCTTTTTGTTGAGTAAAATACGTCTACGAAAATAGACAACACTAGCCGGTGTGCCACCTCTTCGTCCGGGCTATTTAGGGATCTATTTGACGTATTTATGATCGTCTCCGCCTTGACAAACTATTGTTCGATCGGCCCGGAAACATGCCTATATGAGCGAATATGGTCAAGGTCAAGGACACGGTCGCACGGGAAATTAGACCCACCCATATTGTCCCCGGGATCAAAGTAGGCTTATATTATACCAAATTTGAATCGGATCGGTCGAGGTCGAGAAACATGCCTATATGAGCGTATATGTGCGAGGTCAAAGTCAAGGAAACTGTCGCAAGTGAAATTGGACCCGCCCATATTGTTCCCGTGATCAAAGTAGACCCATCTACCAAATTTGAGTGGGATCGGTCGCGGTCCAGAAACATGCCTATATCAGTGTATTTAAGCGAGATCAAGGACACGGTCGTACGTGAAATTGGACCACCCATATTGTTCCCCGGATCAAAGTAGGCATACACACCAAATTTGAGTCGGATCGGTCGAGCAGTTTTTCGAGTCTATAACACAAATACATACATACAGACAGAAGTTCCAAAACATATAATAGATAAAATACAAGACAGATAACTCTATAAACCCCGTCTATGCTCACGCTTTCCGACGTCCAGCGCTATGAAATTTCACTATTGTTAACCGGCTATTGACTCATGGAAATGTTGGGCCTGCAAAACCCGTTTTTTTTTAAACTAGCTGGCGACAATATTGGCAGTTTGAACCATGTACCATGGCAAATATTAGCCATAGTTTTACCCGTATAGAACAATTAAATGGGGAGAGAACCGATTCGGTCAGGAGAGAACCCAAACAATTATCAAAATTCGTGGTTTTTGCTTTTGATGTCGGATTCGACACATAGCTCAACTAATGCACAGGGCCAACTGATAAGCCAACAGGCGGATCATCGGCCTTCTATTGCTTAGAATATCTGCAAATGCATGATTTCAAAGGATCTAACTTGCTGTAAATCGACCGAGTTTGTCTTTCACGTGGTTTCTTTGTTACATGAAGTTCGTTGTTCGGGTATATCGTGTCAAATCAGTAAATGTTTCCCAGACGGTCTTTGTAATAATATTGGTGTATACAGTGCTTTCCTTACAACACATAGGCTCTCGCCATTCACAGACTCTGGTCACGCTCAAAATAGCGAGATATTAGTCACTATAGTATTTCCTAGCATATCACCATTGTATTCACACATCCGCGCAAACCGTGCACCCTCCATCAATATTTATACTAAGCGAGAGTTGTGTACTTTCCCGATTGCTGTCGAACCAATATTTAAAATATTTAAAATACAGTTTCAATATGGTTTAATATATTGTTCTTTTCACCATTGTTGTTGCTAAAGAAAGCCCATGTTCGGACAATAATATGCCAAGGGAATATCTAGTATAGCTGCTTCGTCTTGCTTTCAAGTTGACCGGTGTCTGCTAAAATATTTCTGAACAAAAATATATGCCTTTAACTATTTTATAATTACATTTCACAAGTAAGAAAGTGGGCCAGGGCATGGACAAGTTACGCTCTTCCATGCCCTGGATTGAGAGAACGATTGAGTGCATGCATTTTGTCTCTTCTCCCTTTGTTATGCTCTGTTCTCAATAAAAAAAAAATTCTACTCGTGCATTTTTGTTCCATTGCAACTTTCTCGATATTTCTGCTTATAGGGTTCACATGACTAACTTTAACCGGATTCCCGATCCGGATCCGGATTTGGCCGAAAATTGTCTTTTCCCGGATTCCGGATCGGACCCACTTTTTAAAATTGCATTAAATCACTATTATGTGGCATATTCGTATTATATCACCGCTATATGTGACCACACATTGCCACTGAACAGATTGCAGCCATATACAGCTGACAACAGTTTTCTGTTGCCAAAGTTGATGGCGAATTGCGTCAGAAGAAATCATGGGGTGTGCAATCGTGTGCATCTGCATATGTCCTCTCTCTCCCTCTCTCTCTCTCTCTCTCTCTCTCTCTCTCTCTCTCTCTGGAGAGTGTTTGGTGGTTTATGTGCCAACCGGTCCTGAAACAGTGATGTGGGGACACTACTTTCCAGTGGCGTTAGAAGCACGTGCCAAATTAATAGTAATGCCCCGACGCACTGTCTATCGGTAGCCCTTTTCAGAATATGAACTCTCTCCACGCAACCAGAATAATCTTGAATCATATCCACGAATGAGATACAGGTTTATGGGAACAACATTCGGGGAAGATATGGTTTATGGGCCAGAGAGACATTCCTTATATGGGGACCTGATTTTCAGAGAGCAGGTTTGTGGGACTGGAAAACTATATATATGGGGACGTGATTATGAGAGTAGGGTTTATGGGCCAGAAGATAATCGTTTTATGGGACTGATCACTGATTGTGATAGGCCTAGTACACTCTGTACACTCTGTCTATATAATATATGCTGTCCGTCGTGTTAAGCGTGTTTAGCAGGTTTATCGGGCCATGTGAGGGCCAGTAGGTTCTGAGGCGCCGGAAGAATGGGGGCAGAGCGGGGGGCAGCTGACCCCCTGCCCTTGGTCAAGGGGCGAGCGGGACAGGACACGCCATTTTTCTGGTGACTGAAAATAGTTTTATGTGTTAAATCTTGTATTTTTGACTAGTTGTGTGATGGCCAAATCAAAAATCTAATTAAAAGACAAACTAATGGAAATCATCTTTCTCCGAGAAGTCTGAATAAACAAAAAACGAAATGGAATTCCTGACAATACTGAATAAATCAGCGCGACCGTTGTTTCAATTTTATTATCTTATTTATCAAAATAATCGTTGACAATTTCTGCAAGCGACCTATATTCAGCATTTTCAGAAATTCCATAAGTTTTTCTTTTAATTAGACTTGTGATTTGACCATCACAGATGTCGACCAGATTTTGTGTTTAGCAATCTCTAGCTGAGCAAACGATGGATGGATTTTCATAATTATAGTATGTGTCGGAGAGCAGGTTTATGTGGCCCCTGGGTGAGAGTGTAGTTTTATGGGGACGCCATATCAGAGGTTTATCGGGCACACCGTGTGGGAGAGTAGGTATATGGGGGCCCAAAATATAGGTAAGGCAGTAGTTTTATGAGGACACCGTATCGGGGAGTAGGTTTATCGGGAACGCTGTGTCACATGGGCCCACATGCGATTAACATGACGTATATACCAGAGCGGGGGGGGGGGCAACCGACCCCCCTGCCCTTGGCCAAGGGGCGAGCGGGACAGGACATGCCATTTTTCTGGCGACTGAAAATAGTTTTATGTGTTAAATCTTGTATTTTTACAGCACAATCTGACTATTTGGGTTCAAAAACCAGCAATATCATTATATCACAAGGTTTAGTAATTTTGTGAAAATTTTATAACACAAATGGTCGCACAAATAGACGTCACAAAAAATATGACCGATTAAGATTTAATTATCTGGTTGACATATATTGTGTGATGGCCAAATCAAAAATCTAATTAAAAGAAAAACCAAAGGAAATCATCTTTCTCCAAGAAGTCTGAATAAACAAAAAACTATATGGAATTCCTGACAATACGGAATAAATCAGCGCGACCATTGTTTCAATTTTCAATTTATTATCTTATTTATCAAAATAATCGTTGACAATTTCTGCAAGCGACCTATATTCAGCATTGGCAGAAATTCCATAAGTTTTTCTTTTAATTAGACTTGTGATTTGGCCATCACAGATGTCGACCAGATTTTGGGGAGGGAATTTTGTGTTTAGCAATCTCCAGCTGAGCAAACGATGGATGGATCGATTTTCATAATTATAGTATGTGTCGGAGAGCAGGTGTATGTGGCCCCTGAGTGAGAGTGTAGTTTTATGGGGACGCCATATCAGAGGTTTATCGGGCACACCATGTGGGAGAGTAGGTATATGGGGACCCAAAATATAGGTGAGAGAGTAGTTTTATGAGGACACCGTATCGGGGAGTGGGTTTGTCGGTAACGCTGTGTCACAGGGGCCCACATGCGTGTAACATGACGTATATACCAGAGTGGGGGGCAGCTGCCCTTGGCCAAGGGGCGAGCGGGACAGGACATGCCATTTTTCTGGCGACTGAAAATAGTTTTATGTGTTAAATCTTGTATTTTTACAGCACAATATGACTATTTGGGTTCAAAAACCAGCAATATCATTATATCACAAGGTTTAGTAATTTTGTGAAAATTTTATCACAAAAATGGTCGCACAAATAGACTTCACTAAAAATATGACCGATTAAGATTTAATTATCTGGTTGACATATTGTGTGATGGCCAAATCAAAAATCTAATTAAAAGAAAAACCAATAGAAATCATCTTTCTCCGAGAAGTCTGAATAAACAAAAAACTAAATGGAATTCCTGACAATATGGAATAAATCAGCGAGACCGTTGTTTCAATTTTCAATTTATTATCTTATTTATCAAAATAATCGTTGACAATTTCTGCAAGCGACCTATATTCAGCATTGGCAGAAATTCCATAAGTTTTTCTTTTAATTAGACTTGTGATTTGGCCATCACAGATGTCGACCAGATTTTGTGTTTAGCAATCTCTAGCTGATCAAACGATGGATGGACTTTCATAATTATAGTATATGTGTCGGAGAGCAGGTTTATGTGGCCCCTGAGTGAGAGTGTAGTTTTATGGGGACGCCATATCAGAGGTTTATCGGACACACCGTGTGGGAGAGTAGGTATATGGGGACCCAAAATATAGGTGAGAGAGTAGTTTTATGAGGACACCGTATCGGGGGGTATAGGTTTATCGGGAACGCTGTGTCACAGGGGCCCACATGCGTGTAACATGACGTATATACCAGAGCGGGGGGGGGCAGCTGACCCTCTGCCCTTGGCCAAGGGGCGAGCGGGACAGGACATGCCATTTTTCTGGCGACTGAAAGTAGTTTTATGTGTTAAATCTTGTATTTTTACAGCACAATCTGACTAATTGGGTTCAAAAACCAGCAATATCATTATATCACAAGGTTTAGTAATTTTGTGAAAATTTTATCATAAAAATGGTCGCACAAATAGACGTCACTAAAAATATGACCGATTATGATTTAATTATCTGGTTGACATATTGTGTGATGGCCAAATCAAAAATCTATTTAAAAGACAAACTAATGGAAATCATCTTTCTCCGAGAAGTCTGAATAAACAAAAAACTAAATGGAATTCCCGACAATACGGAATAAATCAGCGCGACCGTTGTTTCAATTTTATTATCTTATTTATCAAAATAATCGTTGACAATTTCTGCAAGCGACCTATATTCAGCATTGTCAGAAATTCCATAAGTTTTTCTTTTAATTAGACTTGTGATTTGGCCATCACAGATGTCGACCAGATTTTGTGCTTAGCAATTTCTAGCTGAGCAAACGATGGATGGATTTTCATAATTATAGTATGTGTCGAAGAGCAGGTTTATGTGGACCCAAAATATAGGTGAGAGAGTAGTTTTATGAGGACACCGTATCCGGGAGTGGGTTTATCGGTAACGCTGTGTCACAGGGGCCCACATGCGTGTAACATGACGTATATACCAGAGTGGGGGGGGGGGCAGCTGACCCCCTGCCCTTGGCCAAGGGGTGAGCGGGACAGGACATGCCATTTTTCTGGCGACTGAAAATAGTTTTGTGTGTTAAATCTTGTATTTTTACAGCACAATCTGACTATTTGGGTTCAAAACCCAGCAATATCATTATATCACAAGGCTTAGTAATTTTGTGAAAAGTTTATCACAAAAATGGTCGCACAAATAGACGTCACTAAAAATATGACCGATTAACATTTAATTATCTGGTTGACATATTGTGATATGGCCAAATCAAAAATCTAATTAAAAGAAAAACTAATGGAAATCATCTTTCTCCGAGAAGTCTGAATAAACAAAAAACTAAATGGAATTCCTGACAATACTGAATAAATCAGCGCGACCGTTGTTTCAATTTCATTATCTTATTTATCAAAATAATCGTTGACAATTTCTGCAAGCGACCTATTTTCAGCATTGTCAGAAATTCCATAAGTTTTTCTTTTAATTAGACTTGTGATTTGGCCATCACAGATGTCGACCAGATTTTGTGTTTAGCAATCTCTAGCTGAGCAAACGATGGATGGATTTTCATAATTATAGTATGTGTCGGAGAGCAGGTTTATGTGGTCCCTGGGTGAGAGTGTAGTTTTATGGGGACGCCATATCAGAGGTTTATCGGACACACCGTGTGGGAGAGTAGATATATGGGGGCCCAAAATATAGGTGAGAGAGTAGTTTTATGAGGACACCGTATCGGGGAGTAGGTTTATCGGGAACGCTGTGTCACAGGGGCCCACATGCGTGTAACATGACGTATATACCAGAGCGGGGGGGGGGGGGCAACTGACCCCGTGCCCTTGGCCAAGGGGCGAGCGGGACAGGACATGCCATTTTTCTGGCGAATGAAAATAGTTTTATGTGTTATATCTTGTATTTTTACAGCACAATCTGACTATTTGGGTTCAAAAACCAGCAATATCATTATATCACAAGGTTTAGTAATTTTGTGAAAATTTTATCACAAAAATGGTCGCACAAATAGACGTCACTAAAAATATGACCGATTAACATTTAATTATCTGGTTGACATATTGTGTGATGGCCAAATCAAAAATCTAATTAAAAGAAAAACTAATGGAAATCATCTTTCTCCGAGAAGTCTGAATAAACAAAAAACTAAATGGAATTCCTGACAATACTGAATAAATCAGCGCGACCGTTGTTTCAATTTTATTATCTTATTTATCAAAATAATCGTTGACAATTTCTGCAAGCGACCTATATTCAGCATTGTCAGAAATTCCATAAGTTTTTCTTTTAATTAGACTTGTGATTTGGCCATCACAGATGTCGACCAGATTTTGTGTTTAGCAATCTCTAGCTGAGCAAACGATGGATGGATTTTCATAATTATAGTATGTGTCGGAGAGCAGGTTTATGTGGCCCCTGGGTGCGAGTCTAGTTTTATGGGGACGCCATATCAGAGGTTTATCGGGCACACCGTGTGGGAGAGTAGGTATATGGGGGCCCAAAATATAGGTGAGAGAGTAGTTTTATGAGGACACCGTATCGGGGAGTAGGTTTATCGGGAACGCTGTGTCACAGGGGCCCGCATGCGTGTAACATGACGTATATACCAGAGCGGGGGAGGGGGGCAGCTGACCCCGTGCCCTTGGCCAAGGGGCGAGCGGGACAGGACATGCCATTTTTCTGGCGACTGAAAATAGTTTTATGTGTTATATCTTGTATTTTTACAGCACAATCTGACTATTTGGGTTCAAAAACCAGCAATATCATTATATCACAAGGTTTAGTAATTTTGTGAAAATTTTATCACAAAAATGGTCGCACAAATAGACGTCACTAAAAATATGACCGATTAACATTTAATTATCTGGTTGACATATTGTGTGATGGCCAAATCAAAAATCTAATTAAAAGAAAAACTAATGGAAATCATCTTTCTCCCATAAGTCTGAATAAACAAAAAACTAAATGGAATTCCTGACAATACTGAATAAATCAGCGCGACCGTTGTTTCAATTTTATTATCTTATTAATCAAAATAATCGTTGACAATTTCTGCAAGCGACCTATTTTCAGCATTGTCAGAAATTCCATAAGTTTTTCTTTTAATTAGACTTGTGATTTGGCCATCACAGATGTCGACCAGATTTTGTGTTTAGCAATGTCTAGCTGAGCAAACGATGGATGGATTTTCATAATTATAGTATGTGTCGGAGAGCAGGTTTATGTGGCCCCTGGGTGAGAGTGTAGTTTTATGGGGACGCCATATCAGAGGTTTATCGGGCACACCGTGTGGGAGAGTAGGTATATGGGGGCCCAAAATATAGGTGAGAGAGTAGTTTTATGAGGACACCGTATCGGGAAGTAGGTTTATCGGGAACGCTGTGTCACAGGGGGCCACATGCGTGTAACATGACGTATATACCAGAGCGGGGGGGGGGGGCAGCTGACCCCCTGCCTTTGGCCATGGGGCGAGCGGGACAGGACATGCCATTTTTCTGCCGACTGAAAATAGTTTTATGTGTTAAATCTTGTATTTTTACAGCACAATCTGACTATTTGGGTTCAAAAACCAGCAATATCATTATATCACAAGGTTTAGTAATTTTGTGAAATTTTTATCACAAAAATGGTCGCACAAATAGACGTCACTAAAAATATGACCGATTAAAATTTAATTATCTGGTTGACATATTGTGTGATGGCCAAATCAAAAATATAATTAAAAGACAAACAAATGGAAATAATCTTTCTCCGTGAAGTCTGAATAAACAAAAAACTAAATGGAATTCCTGACAATACTGAATAAATCAGCGCGACCGTTGTTTCAATTTTATTATCTTATTTATCAAAATAATCGTTGACAATTTCTGCAAGCAACCTATTTTCAGCATTGTCAGAAATTCCATAAGTTTTTCTTTTAATTAGACTTGTGATTTGGCCATCACAGATGTCGACCAGATTTTGTGTTTAGCAATCTCTAGCTGAGCAAACGTTGGATGGATTTTCATAATTATAGTATGTGTCGGCGAGCAGGTTTATGTGGTCCCTGGGTGAGAGTGTAGTTTTATGGGGACGCCATATCAGAGGTTTGTCGGACACACCGTGTGGGAGAGTAGGTATATGGGGGCCCAAAATATAGGTGAGAGAGTAGTTTTATGAGGACACCGTATCGGGGAGTAGGTTTATCGGGAACGCTGTGTCACAGGGGCCCACATGCGTGTAACATGACGTATATACCAGAGCGGGGGAGGGGGGGGGCAGCTGACCCCGTGCCCTTGGCCAAGGGGCGAGCGGGACAGGACATGCCATTTTTCTGGCGACTGAAAATAGTTTTATGTGTTATATCTTGTATTTTTACAGCACAATCTGACTATTTGGGTTCAAAAACCAGCAATATCATTATATCACAAGGTTTAGTAATTTTGTGAAAATTTTATCACAAAAATGGTCGCACAAATAGACGTCACTAAAAATATGACCGATTAAGATTTAATTATCTGGTTGACATATTGTGTGATGGCCAAATCAAAAATCTAATTAAAAGAAAAACTAATGGAAATCATCTTTCTCCGAGAAGTCTGAATAAACAAAAAACTAAATGGAATTCCTGACAATACTGAATAAATCAGCGCGACCGTTGTTTCAATTTTATTATCTTATTTATCAAAATAATCGTTGACAATTTCTGCAAGCGACCTATATTCAGCATTGTCAGAAATTCCATAAGTTTTTCTTTTAATTAGACTTGTGATTTGGCCATCACAGATGTCGACCAGATTTTGTGTTTAGCAATCTCTAGCTGAGCAAACGATGGATGGATTTTCATAATTATAGTATGTGTCGGAGAGCAGGTTTATGTGGCCCCTGAGTGAGAGTGTAGTTTTATGGGGACGCCATATCAGAGGTTTATCGGGCACACCGTGTGGGAGAGTAGGTATATGGGGGCCCAAAATATAGGTGAGAGAGTAGTTTTATGAGGACACCGTATCGGGAAGTAGGTTTATCGGGAACGCTGTGTCACAGGGGGCCACATGCGTGTAACATGACGTATATACCAGGGGGGGCAGCTGACCCCCTGCCCTTGGCCAAGGGGCGAGCGGGACAGGACATGCCATTTTTCTGGCGATTGAAAATAGTTTTATGTATTAAATCTTGTATTTTTACAGCACAATCTGACTATTTGGGTTCAAAAACCAGCAATATCATTATATCACAAGGTTTAGTAATTTTGTGAAAATTTTATCACAAAAATGGTCGCACAAATAGACGTCACTAAAAATATGACCGATTAACATTTAATTATCTGGTTGACATATTGTGTGATGGCCAAATCAAAAATCTAATTAAAAGACAAACTAATGGAAATCATCTTTCTCCGAGAAGTCTGAATAAACAAAAAACTAAATGGAATTCCTGACAATACTGAATAAATCAGCGCTGGGATAAGGCCTTAAATAAATAACCCATTCCTATCCCATTTCGGATATCGGTCATACGACCTCCCTATGTTATCTGGGATGACCGTCCGATCTCCGTATGGTCCATGGGAAGACCTTGTGATGCCTGATGACGACATCCATCTGGTCCCTGGGATTGTCATACGACCTCTGTATGGTCACTGTGACGACGTTACGACCTCAATGTGGTCACGTGGTCGAAGGTACGACCTTCAGATGGCCCATGGGACGACCCTCCGACACCCCAATGATCCCTGGGGCGATCATAGTACATCCCTGTATGGTACATCATGCATGGGATGATCATACAACCTCCCATTTTGCCTGTCATTTTAGTAAAATATTATGACATTTTCTTGTGATACGGACATATCAGTCATATTTTGTTATATATAGCACTATTAAATGATCTGCACAACTCAATTTTACTTTTTGTTGAAAAATATTGAAAAAAGTCTCTTTTTATTTATTTTTTTTTTTTTATAAATATTTCAGTAAATTTTTGGCAAATTTCGAGATTTTTAAAATTATGAATGACAAATGTCGGATTATCAAATCATTATATTGTTTAAAATCAATTTTGAAGGAGCATATGTGTTGAATGGGTACACTATTGAAAATTTAAAAAATTGGATTAAATTATTAAAAAATAGGGGGTAGGGGTAGCTTTTTCATAGTAAGTCGAAAATACGGAATGAATCACATTCTAGTTTTTCGAACATGTGGAATATACCCTTGCGAAGTTTTTAAAACCTTAATATCCGCATGTTTCACTGAAATCCGGAACTTATATCATTTTATATTAGACAACATTTTGGAAAAAGTACCCAAACAATCACTCTTTTTATCACACTTTTCACTATAACTCAATTTATTTTCAATATTTTCAAAAAATGACAATTGTGTCCATTGACGGTATATATGAGGCATGTTATCAACTATAAATGGTTCTTCTGAAGTTTTTAAGATTCGCGTAGGGGCTTAATGATTCAGAACAGCTACATGTAATGTTTTCAACTGGGGTAGGGTTAATCATCCTCATTTTTCGAAACTTTTGGACACATTTCTGAAGTGGAAATTTACACCACCCTGACGGCTATATAATTACCTATAATTTGGTATAACAAACATTTGTTCGGAGGGGGGTGCAACGAAAGCGAAAACTAGGCGTCTTTTTGGAATTGGCCCACGGACTAGGATGGATGCGATTAAAGTCCATAAATGCCAAGCATTTAATGACGGTCCCATTAATGTCTTTGGATTTCTATACAACCCTTCCACATTTCCCAACTTTCCACAACAACTAGATCATTTCAAATACCATGTGCCATGTACATGATACTGTTATGTCCATTAATTGGTGCCAGCAATGGCTTGAAAGAAATGGGTAACATTCCCCCACTCTGGGGCTAGCTCTCCAGGATTGTCCATAAATCTTTGTATCTTTAATATATATTAGTTGTTAACCAAATCTGACTGGGTATTTTATGGTGCACTCCGTTTACTACATATAATAAGCTGATACAGTTAGATGGCATGGTACAGGGCCCTATTAGCATGTGTCTTCTTGGTAAACTAACAGCCTGGGATCATTAAATGCTTGACTTTCTTCTGTTTTATGTTCCAAATACTAATAAAACGGCTAGCTGCTATGTGTGTAATGAAAAAGATTAAATTGTGTGGACCCTGATATTGGTACGACCAAAACCGTCCAGCTACTACACCACTGCCCTTACATATATACGCCCATGTCAGAGCGGCTTAACATCAGACCCAGAATTTGTATTTAAGTGGCAAACTTGGCCCATGTGCAAACTCTGAATAATATATGGAGTTCACCAAACCCGGATAATAGAGAATGTCCGTAGTTTCTACAATAATGAGTCCAGATGCTAATAAATCTAATCTTACTATCCACGGGCCACATTGGCGGGAGCCAATGTTTTCGCTCAAGCAAGGACTTGTATAGCAAAAATTAAAAAACCTTGGCTCAAGGAAACGAAAGCATTTATTGCCAACACAACCTTATACATTTCCTGATATCCTGCTGTGATGTCAGACCAGACCAGTTAGAAATCCCATGTCTGTTATGTAATGCCTTTGATACAATCAATCAATCAATTTTATTGTACTTTTACATCATACAAAGATTGACACACATGTCCATCACGGCGATGAGCGGTAGATAGATAGATAACATTTATTGCAAGAAATATATATTACAGACATGTTGCAAAGTAGTATATAAAAACACATATATAAGAATATTCATTGTATCAACACATATTTTGAACACAGATAATTAAAATTACGTACGAATGTTTCCCTTCCAGCTTCCCTTTTTCATTTGTTGTGAACAACATTTTCCCGTATTATGAAGAATCCATATAATATTATGTTATTGCAAATCATATCGCACACTGTGGGATTGTTATTTTTCATAATACTAATAAATGTTTCCTTGTTTGATAGTTTGATGAACCCCGGATTTACAGTTTCTAATTTTTCAAATAGCTTTGTTCGTGCTATATCATATAATTTTGTTGTTGTATGCTTTATTTTTGTCACTAAATTAATGTGATACAAAATATTGAATATATGTACACTATATACACATATATATATATCCCACATTCCATAATAAAATCTCCCCGGACTAACCAAAAGCTATCTTGATCCTATCATGTAAAGCGAAAACCCTGTGGTCTGCAAAATCGGTTTATGTGGTGAAATATAGATGCGGTGAGTGTGTACAAAATTACCTATGGGCTAACCTGTCATAAAACAAAAACAAGCCTAAATTGTGTGGGTACCACCTGTGCGCCAGAAATGACCCCTCGTCGAGCAAACTTCCCGACCTTGGTCGAGTTTCGCTAATTTTTCATAAACAGTTGAACTCATGCTCCGGAAAATGTGTGTTTTTCTGATTTAACGCAGGTAAGTATAATATTTAAATGTTGAAACATGTAGAGATATGATCTAAATATAATTTTGTGAAGCAGGTGACCAAAATTTATGTCGCATTTATACAGAAATACGTAACTACTCTGCAACTTTGGGTCTAGTTTTCTCGCCGATGAATGAGAAAAGGAACCAATTTTATTATAGTCAAAATTCACAACGTAACAATGAACAAATGTGGTCGATACAATAAAGGATATCTCCTCCAAATGATATATAAAACTCAGTTTGCCCAGTGATCGATGTCGCGCGAAAACAGCGTTATCCGATTTAAAAAGTTCAAACTTCGTGAAATGGTCACATCAGATCTGGAGGTTTGTTTCAAATTAAGCAGAAATGATTATTCTATCCGTATCACCAAACGTAACTATGATGGCAAAGCCGTGGTATTAGTTACATCGACTAAAACGACCGACATATGAGCGTGATAATTAGTTTACGCTAAGGGTTTGATTGATTGATTGATTGATTTATTGCATAAGTCACATAACTGTGAAACAAGCAAAACATATATATATATACACTATGTACACAACTTTGAATTTCACATTAATCATTGTTCATTTCATATACACAGCAGTAATTAAATTAGATTACACAATAATAGGCGATAAACTTAACAAGTATGATAACTACATGTGTTCACCCATAACAATAAATGATTTCGATTATATAGTATAAGACACCTTCTTAAAGGCACACCTTAGGAATATGCATAGTCTTTTTATGAGGCTTATATTTTGAAGAGATAGGAGACCATGGAATTTCTCTCTCGTAGGGTTCTTCCAAAAGTACTCAGGGATATATTGTTTTCTGATTTCATCCAAATGACTGCATATAATAACTAAATGGTATTCGTCTCCTAAATATTTTCCACATATGGTGCATATCCTATTGTCATTATCATTCTGAGATTTCTTCCATCTTGAGCACTCTATAGGCAGTTTATGATTTGCAGTTCTGAGCTTCAAGAGGTATATCGATAGATTAGACGGCAAAATCTTCAAGTAATTTGGGTAACCGTAGTCAGTTTTAATAAAACTATAAAATTGGGCCCTCGATGAAGCAGATGTGTTTATGTCAACGAGTAGTGCGTCCCAATGACGTTGTTTGAGAACAGTTTTTGCATTTCTCAGTTCAATAGCGGTCAGGCCCGTCTGTGTGATCCACTTTGATTGCAATTTCAAATCATAAAGAGCATTTTTGACAAAACATAACCATTTGGAGTTATTTTTGTCTGCTGTCTGTGAGTTCATCTCATGAGTCTGATAAATTAAGGTATAAATATTCTTAGCTAGCTCAGAGCCGTTACTCGATACGAGCTTTGACCAATATGTCAGAGCTCGGCATGTTATTTCTATAGAGACGGGGTGTCGTGCGAATTCTGCATAAACTATGTAATTGGGGGTACTCATTTTGATGGACGCAACCATCTTACAAAATTTTAGATGTAGTGTCTCTACACTTTGAATACGTTCAAAACACCATATCTCACTCCCATACAGTAAAATAGGTAAAATCATCTTATCGAATAAATCAAGCATAATATCAATGGGTAAGTTTAGTTTTCGGACCTTATTAAGCAGTCCGTACATGGCTCTCGTTGCAGAGTTAACTGTTTTCTTTATGTTCTGGCAGAAGCGACCATTATAAAATAATTTAACCCCTAAATAAGTGAATTCTTTAACTATATCTGACTATATGTGCAATCAGTATAGGCATATAGTCCGAGGGGAAATCGGATTAACAATTTACCTGACAATATTATGTGAAATTTCAATTTGATATATTTATGTTCTCTGTTAATTGTTGTATTTATACCGCTCTGTCACAATCATGGGCCGGGGGGGGGGGGCTGGAGGCTGCAGCCCCCCCCCCCAAATCGGGTAGAAAGTTCAACATTCGGGCAAACTGGAGATTTTTTATGGTCCTATTCCAGCCTATTCGGGCAATTTTCTGGCAAATTGAATGATATTTCAGGGAAAATTGTTGCACATTACAATAGTTTCCACATTTCTGCCCGAATTATTCTTATTTGAGGCTAATTTGGACACTTTTGTTATATTTGTGTGTGTATATATTGTATATTCGCTAGTTTGGCTATGTAACTTGCAAGCTGAGTCGTTTACCCGTGATTTGTTTTGGGTCGAACAAGTCGCGAATGAGTACCGATCACGGCCCCAAATTTAACGTTTTCATTGGAGCCATATATTGGTGTGGGTGTGGTCGTGAAGGTGTATCGAGGCATATGTAAAATAATTAGTTGTTTGTAACCTGTTATTATTATATTTTTTTCTCCTCCAGATATTGAAGATTTTACAAAGAATATAACATTGTTATGCACAACACAATGAATAGATATCATAATTAAATTTTATAGAAACAACACAAATAAATATGATAAGCAAGACGTATTTACATTTCTACAATGGTGGATATACTGACGATGATGATGATGATTGGGATGATGTTGAGAACGACGACGTTGATCGATGATGACGATGTTAATGTTGAACGTGAGGAAGAAGATGACTATATTGATGATGATGATAATGATAATGATGACGATGATGATGATGTACATGATGATGAAAATGATGTTGAAGATGAGGAAATTAGATTATGACGATGACGTCAATGATGACGGTGGCGATGACGACGATGAAGATTATGATGATGACATGGACGACGGCGATGATGATTACGATGATTATGTCGATGGTGGTGACGACGATGATGATGATAATGATGATGATGACGATGATGATGATGGGCTGACTGATTTGTATTATTCAATGATGGACTAGGAAATATTTCCCTGCAAGAGTGCATTGTATCACATCCATAATTTGGCAGTAATCGTTACCATGAAGTCCAGAAAGACGTATACATCATCAACTGCTGTACACATATCACCAGTAATGTGAGTCAAATGAAGCAAGATCATTTCGTCCAATGAAAGATCATCAATCTTGATAAAACATTCTACGCCATAACGATCAATAATATCAAAAAAACATATTATTCCGTAGTGATGTCAGGGAACTGCATTCAATGAGAACGTGCTGTACTTTATCAAGGTACATTTTATAGCAGTTAGGACACTGGATAAGTGCTTCGTTTAAGTACGTTGTTGCATCGATCACAAGAGCTGTGGTTAGATAGGAATGTTTATTATGTGAAAATTTTCGACAGAGTCGCCAAAGATCAGACATGTTTAGGTTGTCATGTACATTCCGAAACCGATTGAATGATGGGTCAATTTCCGTTCTAATTTTCCAATCTGACTCGGTTGTGTTTCGAATATTATTTCTCGTTAGCGCCTTCCACGACTCTTTCGAGAGAAATACGCCATACCTGATGTACTCATATACTCCATCAGTCAAGTTGTATTTCACGAGTAATGAAAATACTTCGCCAATAAAAGTTGTTGTCGGGTTCTGTGAGTAAACGTAATCAAACAGCCTAGTTTCAAAGATTGTTTTACAAGCCTTTCCAAGCGTTAGTCGACAAAGGGCTCCGAAGAGTGAAATTTTTCTGGCATCAATACTAACTTGAAGTGGATATGTTCCTAGCAGGGCAGTAACGACATCGGTCCTGCATCGGGCAGGTAGGCCCTGAATACGTTTCAAGCAAAATCTGTGAACTCTTTCGAGCTTGATCAAGTTAGAGGCTGATAAGCCACAGAGAAATTCTGAACCGTAAAGTCCACGAGAAAGTACCACTGATTTATACATTACCATTGAACTCTGAGGTGTTATGCCTCCTGCGTACATACCGGCAGTGCTTAACATAAGATATGTCGACCGAATTTTTGAGCTGACACTTTCTGTAAGAGTGTTTGGAAAGTCACTTTTGTGTAATGGTATGCCCAGGTGCGTGACTGAATCCGTTTTATTAACTGCTATGCCATTTAGCATCCATGTGCGATTGATAGAGGCGTATTTAGATTTCTCATTGAAGATAATTACCTGACATTTCTGTTGGTTATACATAAATCGCCATTTTTTACTGTAATTGCCACATATATTACACATTTTTTGTATTCCATATGATGAAAGCGAGAGGATGGTCATATCATCTGCCTGTGTGGGAGACGAGCAGTTGATATTTAGCAGCCTGAAACCAAAGTTCGAGTGTTCGAGCTCACTGAGCAAACTGTCTATGTAGATGGCGTAGAAAATCGGAGCGAGGGTACTTCCCTGCCTTGTTCCCTGGCTAATAGATATTATACGTGATGTAAGATTTTCATTGGAGCCATAGATTGGTGTGGGCGTGGTCGTGAAGGTGTATCGAGGCATATGTAAAATAATTAGTTGTTTGTAACCTATAGGTCTCGCGAGATCATGGACACCACGTGGTAAAACTGGTAATAGGAGGGGGTATTTTTTACCGGTCATATTAAGTAATTGCTGTATGCCCTAACAGCGTGTTACAGTTAGTTGGTTACTCTTTGTAGCACACATGTAAGGTCGGCTCCTTAGAGTAGGGATATGTACTATGTCACTAAGTCATTTAAGGCCACACTTGGATTGCCACTTCACGAAAACGAAAATATATCATCTCTTAAAGTGATATAATTCATTCTCAGATTTGACACTTTTCACGAATTAGATATCTTCGCATGTAAAAAGTTATTTTGGGCATATCCAGCATTATTATTGATAACTATTCACATCTAGCTAACACATGTGATTTAAGATGTTTTATTAAATCAATCAATCGACCAACACTCCAGTAATTTACTCAATTAATCAATTTATTTGTACTTTTGCATCAAACGATCAAGCGTACACATACATGAAATAATAGGTAATAAAAGACAATAGGTAACAACAGAGCATACTTAAATATAATACATGAGATAAGCAGGTACATAATTAGTTTATGGTGATGACTGGTAGTATTTTAGGTCATTAATTAAGGGGTGCTTACTCTCGTATGGTTTCCTATTCTTTGTAGTAGTTCTGGACTAGGTTGCCATATTCCCTTTTTTTTCTAATCCGTGATGAATAAAACGGGCAAGGGCATTTATGAAAAGCGGATCAGTACATTGCAGTATGCGATTGAACTGATCTAACCCCGATAGTTGTTGTATATTATATGGTAGTTTGTTAAAGTGATGGGTTCGTTCTTGTGCGAGTAATGAACAGCTCGTAATAAGATGTAATTCGTCATCCTTCTCATTGCACAGTTCGCAAATGCGATATTGTTCGTCAACATTTTGATGACGACCTCGTTCAATTCCCAACGACTGCATGGGAACCGATTCGTAGCCGTGTAAGTGATTCCCAAGGTTTTGTTATTTTACATTCATTTAAGTAGTCTTCTAATTTCGTCTCAGTCTTAAATTGTCTGTATGTTTTTAATTTGTAACAGGGTGGAGTTCGTCCGTCATTCATTTCGTCCGTTAATCACCAAAATTATTTCCATTAAATTAATTAAACATGCTATTTTGGACCATTAATTAATACCGCCCTGTACCGAAAATTCGGGAAATTTCAGAAATTCCCTGATTCGGACCACATTTTTCGACGGAACTTCCTAAACCATCTAGGATTCCGATTTACCAACTAAAATAAAATGTACAGGTAAGAACTTAGTGATCTCTTGCCAAATTCATCTTGTTCACAGTCTAAAAATTCCAAAATTTAGATTGTTTTCCTCGGAATTGCCAAAAGTTGAAATTTTGCCAAATATTGGGGGTGTCACACCCCTACATCCACCTGTAGCTACGTCCCTGACATCATGCTATTTAATACACGCTGAATAAGTCAACTGTGGACGTTGTAGATGCGTTGTTGATCCGTTGGCAATGCAGTTATATGGATTACACCTTGAACCAATTATAGGTCGTAGTCCAATATCATGCATTTGAACGCCGGTATAACAACAATAAATGTGTCTAGGTATGGTATGGAATCGATAGAATAGAATAGAATAGATTTATTAGCAATGAACACCCTTCCGGGCAGAATGCTTTTACAATGAACATAATAGTACATTTTCATTTCACATACATCATATTATATAATGTATACATTCATTGTGATTATTGAAGTATAGTTATTTCAAGGAAAATATAACAACATAAAAAATTAAATAGATCAATTGTTGCATCCAATTTGACATTCTGATCTTAACTGAAAGTACTGTCGGATCAAGCTGCAGACTTTCGCACAATTTGATCTGTTATCGTTCCTCAATATCATCTTAAACTTATGTATATCATCCAAGTTATTATATGCCTTTGAATGCTTTGTCATTATTTTATTGATCTCTGATCGCAAGGTACTATATATTTGACATTCCATTAAAAAGTGAAATTCATCCTCGATCGTTGATGTACTACATTTGCATACTCGTTTTCAAGAGGTATTTTAGGTTGACAATGTCTTCCTTTTTCAATTGCAAGATTGTGATTACTTATGCGTAGTCTAGTGAACATATTTCGATCCTTAGCAGAGTGCGTGCATTCCAAATATAATTCTAAACTAATATTTCGTTTCACAACCCGATAAGTCCTTAATTTGTTTTTCTTATCTTTTTCGGTATTATCGGCCATACTGTCTATAAACTTACATACATGCATTTCCTTCAGTTTGTTTTTTCAAATTAATCATAAATGTCAATGGGTTTGTCTGGTTTGTGATATTGGACATATCAATAATTTGCGGAAATGAAAAGATAGACATATCAGCGGGAAGTAGGTGTTGATCTTTAATAGCTTGCGATAAAAGACCGCCAACATCTGACCTACTGGTCATCCGAACGAGCCAAGACAACTGACCTAGACTCTATTTTCTCATGTCTAGAGACAAAGCTTATTGAAGTAAACGACTCGGACATGGTTATATTAGGCGGTGACTTTAATGCTCGCACCGCGGAGCGACCTGATTTCGTTATTTCGGAAAATGATCGATCCGATAGGGATAGTATTGACAAGGTAGTGAACTCCTTTGGTGAACAACTTCTATCTCTATGTCGCACCGCCGAGTTACGAATTGTGAACGGACGATGTAGTGGAGATCGCCTTGGGAGCCTCACATCTTACCAATACAACGGTGCTAGTGTAGTCGATTACATAATAATATCAGATAGATACTTGGCGGATGTAGATTATCTATGTGTTCAATCACCTAATGTACTTTCTGATCACTGCCAACTTTCAGCTCATATTGAATATAAAGTACCAATCCGAAACCCATCGGACATAGAACCAAAATACAAATATATCAGACCAACATATAAATTGAAATGGACCCCTGAAAGTGACCAATTGGCATACCAAAAGATAAATCAACCATACATCAAATGGAAACTAAATAACTTTATGAATCATAATTATGCCCCCACTATGGCGGACATAGAACAGTCTACGGATGATCTTATGACAGTTATAACTGAAATAAACGAATCAGCTGCTTCAAAGGTGGTTTATAGACGCAAAAATGGAACCCCGAAAAAGCATCCATGGTTCGACGATCGTTGTCGAACACTTAAACAGGACTTAGATAAAGCCATAACAACTATGAGGAAGAACCCACATGATAAGTTAATATACGTCAAATTTTTCACACTAAAGAAACAATACAAGCGGCAATTAAAACAGAAAACAAGAACTTACTATCAGAATTTATGTGAAAAATTGGACAAACTATCTACAGGCAACCCATCGGAATATTGGAAATTAGTGAAACAATTTACCGATGGCCCAAAAGAGGGAACTTCACTAGACCCGGATGTAGCAGTTAATTTTGTTAACACGCTACTTTGCAGACCACAAAGTCAGACAAATGCAGAAATAACAAATTATAATTTACCACCACCAAAACAACTTATAAGTAATACAATAATCTCGGCACAAGAAATTTTGACAGCAACTAAGAATTTGAAACGCAACAAAGCACCAGGACCAGATAACGTTTCTAATGAACTATTAAAGGTACTGGTTCCTAACATGGTAGGCTGCTTCGCAAAATTATTTAACCGCATCCTGTCATCGGGACATTACCCAACGGATTGGAGCAAATCTGTACTCACACTTTTATACAAGAAAGGGAACCGTTTTGACCCAAATAATTACCGGCCTATTGCTTTGAGTTCGGCCGTTGGCAAACTTTTCAACAAGGTAATAAACTCCCGGATTAATTCATTTCTTGAGGACCATAATCTGATAAGTGACAATCAATTTGGATTTCGCGAGGGTAGAAGCACGGTTGATAGTGCCTTTGTTTTAAAAACTATCGTTGATAAATAGGTAAAGAGGGTTAAAAAACCACTATATGCAGTTTTCGTCGATTTCAGGAAAGCATTTGATACAGTAGACAGATGCACGCTTTTCAATAAAATGAGGCGGCTTGGTATAGATGGCCAGATTCTCCGAGTAATTAAATCTATTTATCATAAAAGTACATATCAACTGAAAACTAGCAATGGTGTGGGCCCGCCGCTACTTTCTACAATTGGAGTCAGACAGGGGTGTTCAATTTCACCTACGTTATTCAAAATATACATAGACGGTATATCATCCATCTTCGATACAGAATGCAAACCAGCTTTTATAAATGAAAACCCAATTAATCACCTGTTATTCGCGGACGATCTGGTATTGCTATCCACATCCCCCAGAGGCATGCAAAGATGTCTTGATAATTTACAACACTTCGCAGAATCGAACGCACTTCAAATAAATACCGACAAAACCAAATCTATCTTATTCACAAATAAACGAACAGTAACAACTCCCACGTTTAACTTGGCTCATGATATAATTTCACCCGTGGATCATTACTCATACCTAGGTATCGTATTTCACAAGAAAGGCAAATTTGCTATGGCACAAGCGGAAATGATTAATAAAGCATGTAGAGCAATGCATAGCCTCAAGCGATCACTTCAAAGCAAACATGCGCCATCACCACAGATTCTCGTTAAACTTTTCGATCAGTTAATAAAGCCTATTCTATTATATGGCTCGGAACTGTGGATAAATGAACATCATATATTCAATAGAAAAGATTTGGACGGAGAGAAGCTGCACGTTGAATATTGTAAAATGGCTCTTGGAATAGGCAACAAGGCGTCAAATTACGCAGCGATGGCGGAGCTGGGCAGATATCCTATTACAATAGATGCCACCATCAAATTCTTCGTATTCAATGTCAAATTACAACGGCACGAGCGTCACACGTTACTTAATGATGCGTACACCGATAATAAACTTATCAAAGGGAACGTACAATTAGATGACATAATACGGAAGAAATGCCCAAAAGATGCGAAGATTCGGCCCGCGGCGATAAACTTATGTAGCCAACTGAAAGAGGCATACCGATCGGAATTCACCAAAGTGCTTACGGCAACTACCGCAATCAGAGGAGATGGTGGTAATAAATTGAGAACCTATGCGCTTGTCAAACATGGATATTATATAGAACCCTATCTCAAATATACAATCAACAATGAGGCAAGAAGTATGTTTACACGTTTGCGAATCAGTAATCATAACCTTGCTATTGAAAAACTAAGACATATATATCCTGTTAAATCCGAAGCAGCTAGAATATGCTTATTTTGCAAAGAAGGAAAGTCTATAGAAAATGAGATTCACTTTATTACCGAATGTAACGCATATAAGTCCATAAGAAATGATCTCTACTCACAGTTAGAATTATATAAGCCGGGATTTTTACAATGGAAAGAAACTGACAAATTTATATTTTTTATGAGTAACAATGACCCGAATGTCTGTTCGTTAATATGCCGTAAGATTAACTTATGTTTTAAACAAAGATCAATGTTATCAGCCATGAATACATAAAGGCTCACACCCGCGAAATTATCACCCGATCTGCTACCAAGGGTGTCATATCATAACATATTGTTGTATCTATCTTGTGTATATGTATTTTTGTGTTCTCTTATTTCATGTTTCAATGTCATTATGTACATGTATTTCTGCAACCTGTCCACATTTGGATGTCTATATTGCAATAAAGTTATCTTATCTGGTGAGAGTAATTTCATTGCGTAAGACGCTGTTCTTAAGATGGCATCATGTGTTAAAGGGAATCTCCCAAGCTCCGCGCGAACGGCTTGGTTTGAGGCGAATTTTCCGACACCTAGTACTTGTTTGCAGAATTTAATATGTAACTGTTCCAACTCTGATTTGTCCGCATTACTTTTTAACATATAAGATCCCCATAGTTCGCTACCGTAGAGCTGAATTGGTTTGATTAGTTTATCATATAACTTCAACATTATTTTAATTGGTGGTAATGAGGTTGTTTTGAACGCGTCAAACAAGGAATACATAGCTTTCCTTCCTTTCGCATTTAGGTCAGACATTGCATTTTTAAAAGAACCTGTTCTGGTAAAATTTATTCCCAAAAAAGTGTAGTTACATGTTTGTACCAGACACACTTTCGCTTGTATAAGAAATACCAGCCTGGCCCCATGAAATCAGCACATAGTGGCCTCAATGATTTTTCCTTTTCAGCCCATAAAGCTTATTTGTGTCTCGTGTTCATCTCTACACGCTATACGAGACTTTTTGGTGTCATCGTTTTCAGCACCATTATGGAATATTTCAAAATGAATTAGTACCATATAGTGATATAGAGCTGAAAATATATAATTAAAATTAAGCACGAATCTAGTGAATTAACGGAATGTTTTGATGTTATGAATTACGCCGAATACGGGCTCATCGCAACAATATGGTATATATGATATTATTTCAGGAGAATATGTTGAAAATACACACGCAGTATCCTAGCCTGTTTCGTGAAAATAAGTTCATATGGAATATATATAATATTTGTTTTTCGCTTTCAGCCCATATATAGAGCTAATTTTTTTTTTCTTTTCATTCTTATATACGAGAGTATTTGGGGTCATCGTTTTCAGCACTATATGCGATTATATCAATATGAAATTGTCCCACATAACGCTGAAAATAAACATTCAATTTAAGCTTGAAACCATCTTTTACTAAGTAACGGAAAAGTCTGATTATGGTGTTCTGAATTATAAATCCAATACGGGCTTATTGCAATAATAGGGACTTTTTCGTGTAATTTTCGGCCAAATTGAATGGTGGTATATCAGGGGGATTTCTATAAATAATACCCAAATCTTACGCATTTCAATTATTTACACGGTGGTGCAAGATCGGTGGCGCAACGGTGGCGAAAACGGTGGTGATTTTGAAGATGGCGACGGGCGATGTTTTGATGAGTATGTATGTCAGAAATCACGTTTTACATCACATGTGTTACGTTTGTGTTTACTGATATTTCATCCGATTGCTTTGGAATATAATAATGTACGCTGGGACATACGATATGTGGTGATTGAATTTGTTATTACGCGTGATTGTTTATATTTATTAACCCATTTCACCACTTATACTGTGGTATTCGAGCATACATGAAGCCACCAACCCGCCCGACCCCAATATCCATTACAATTAAACAATACATTAAGCCTTTACAACGGGAAGGACGGGCCGGCGTATATCTATATGGTACATGATTGAAGGTTCGAATAGTGAACTTGTTCAATCGACCTAATTTGATGTGAAAGCCATGGGTATTTTCGTGATTTCTCTTAGTTTATGCATTCTAAATTAATATGTAATGACGCGTGTGTACTTATATTATTAAATTTGACATAAGGGAAGTCAATCGGGAGATCTGTATTGCCTATATAGATATTAAATTTTTTTTTTATGCCGGTGACGACTATTGCGGTGGCGACGAATTTATGCCGGCGGCGACTAAATTTATTAACATTTCTTACATCGCCACCGTTTTCGCCACCGATATTGCACCACTGTGATTTAGGGTCCTGTGAATAATCGAGATTCGATGAAAAACGAATCGACTAATATTCTTCATAAGTGCACATCTATCGCTTTATTGTTGTTTAAGTTCTTGGTTCACTAATTCCAAAATGAAATAGGTTCAGTTTGGGCTCGTTAGTTAATAACTTCACCCGTTGTTATAGTCTGGGTTCCAAATTGAATCAATTGAATTCAAGGGAGCAATTTTCGATTCGACGTTTCGGAATTTCCGATATTCACAGGACCCTAACAGTAACTGTTCCTCCATACAAACCAATGTAAAATTTACAAATTTGCATGCTATAACCATTCAATTCATCGGTCAATATTTACACTCCAATATGTCAGTGGCTATGGAACGCGAATTTAAACTCGGGATTGGTGTAGAGTCCACCACGTGACGCTCGGGAACCGGTTGCAACACGTGCCGACCAGAGCACGTGTTATATTGACCAGCGATATTACTAGTAAGTGCAGACCACACAACTTCGGGTCTGTGATAACTTGCACATAATGTTGCTTCCGACTTATTGCTATTTCACAACGAATGACACAATAACTCACGCCTAGTATAATAGGCATGTTACTATGAACAACATGCGAAGCCTTGAAGGCCATCGCTCAATTCAGCTGTCTTGAGACAGTCTGTATCTACCATGCACACATACCTATATGTGTTGATCCCTCAGTTACTTTGAGGAATCTTAATTCCGCTCTCGCCTGATGAGACCTTAATTGGTTGACAAAATAGGTCGAAACACTAAAAGGCAGTGTAGAGTGCTACATAGAATGTCCCGTCCATAGATCGGATGGGATGTTGGTATTTATCCAATTTTATATAAAAACCGAATTTTAGATGTCATTATGTCGACGTATTTCCATAATTATATTATACGCGGAAAACCAGGGGGGGGGGGGTGGGGAAAAAACTCCAGGAACGTATGCTTATTTTCTGCGTTCGGGAACTTTTGGGACCCACCCAAATCCGCAAATTTTGTACTACCAAAATTTAGGTACCCACCCCCATACTGCTTTATTTTATGTGAAATTTAATACAGATTTATGCCCCAATATCTAAAATTTCCCTCATGTTCTGTTTCTGAAAATTTTAGATTGGCGGGGATGGGGGGGGGGCTTCACGCAGCCGCCTGGCTTACCCTCATGCATGCAGCTCGTACGACCATGACGAGATAATAATAGTATGTGCGGTCATTTATATGTGAAAGCAATTTAATTGTATATATAGCTGTCGAAATCTATAATCTTTAATGGATGACCCTTCGTGTTCAGTTCCCAACATCCCAGATGGTGCCAATTGATAGCGCACATAAAACGCACATAAAACGTGTTGACCCTAAATGAACCCATGCCAGTATTAGTCAAATCTGGTCAGTGGCCGAAGGGGGATAACTCAATCTGGTAAATTGTCACCCAATACTATTCTTAAAAATGCATTTTATTCCCAACTGATACTAATTTCATAATATTTCTGACTGGGAATATCATTATTTGTATCACAGTAGTCACAATGAATCCACTTACGTAGTTTTAGACACAGAAAACACCATCCGGTTTATGGGCCAGGAGAGTAGGTCCCCATAACACATAAGTCCCCACAGGCCAGGTCTAAAGACGGCGCGGTTTCCCCGTAAACCATGTTTAAACATCCCTCTCTCTCACTCTCTCTCTCTTTCTCTTTCTCCCCCTCTCTATCTCTCTAAAATTGGCTGTTCTGTCATATATACATTGAATACTAACATCTAAGATGCATCTTAGATAAGTGTTACTATTACATTACCAAATTTTCATGTTTGGACCATTTTTTTCAAGTAAAGCAGGGGGGGGGGATGAAAAAAAAAATCGGGGTGGGTGGGTGGTCAAAGCCACCAACAAGCAATTTTTTCCGCAACTAAAAAAAAATTTCATGCTTGTTTTTTTGTGTTTTGGCAATGAGTTGGGCTTCAAAACCACTTTGAATGAGAGAAATAATGTAATTCTAACTGTAAACTGACTGCAGGCAGTTATCGTGTTGTATTTTGTTGCAAATTTTGAAATCCATGATGGCCGCTGGCAGCCATGTTTTTTTGGCCGAATGACCTCAAAATCACTCATTCCTATTTACATGTCCATGTTAACATCCATGATAAATAGTATGCACATAAATTCATATACAGCTGTTTACAGTGAATTTCCCCCGCAAACCTCTGTTTTAGTGTTAAAAGGGGGGGTGGGTGTCAAAAAATGGTCGAAAAAAACTGCCGAAAACGGAAAACAATTTGGCGGTGGGGGTGGGTGGGTACAAAAAATGATCGAAAGGGAAAAAATGCCATTCGTGCCTGAAATTGTTTTCCGACCCCCCCCCCCCCCCCCCCCCGAGTAAAGTGGAACTATCTTTGGTGTTTATTGTTTTGATCCGTCTTAAATGCGTCACACTGATGTGTTTTTAGGTTTGCAAAATGCCCACAAAATTTTGTTGAAAAGTTGATATTTTCAACCGGACATTATTCTCTGCTCTTCTGTTAACTTGGTTAATAAACATGTTTCTTAATCAACTGCCAACTAAATGTTCTATTCTGTTTGTCCCAGTACCTTATGCGGCACGACAATATCATTTTAAATCATGCGGTATGTAATATTGCCGAAAACTTCTTATGGGATTCTGGCCATGATTTTGAACGGAAATGAGCAGAACTCGGAAAATGAACTGAGAGGGGCATAATTATGTGCCTACTCTGGCACAATAACATGTGACGTTACCTCCCAATCGATTAGCATATACATGAGTCATTATGAAAAGCGCTAGCCACCACTGGTCCAACTGTATAAATCAACCATGACCACACATTCATGTTATATATACATAAACACCATACAAATGGCCATGTAGCCATATACATACACCTCTCCCATGACCATACAGCCACACTTGGGCTTACCCTTAAACCACACATATGACTATAAAGCCATGAGTCATTATTCAGGTACGCCATGTATACTCCTACGCTTCACACATGACCATATAGTCACTTCCTGTATACATATTCACCACATTCGTCACTTCTTGTAACCTATTCACCTCACCATTGGCCATGCAATCAATCCCTGTATATCTATTTGCCACCTGTATGGCCATATATCCACTCAAGATATACATAAACACTGCAACAAAAACCATACAGTAACACCGGATATACATATACATCTCACCAATGGTAATACAACCCTTTTATATATACCAATGCCCCTCATACATGGTCATTCACACACTCCAGGCTTGAATATACCCCTCATCCAAGACAATTCAGCCACTCGCTGTATACCCATACATAACATTTGCGTCATACAGTCATTTCTTGATTACCAATGCACCTCGCCATTGGCCACACGTTCACTCCATGCATACATATTGGTCACACCCATATAGCCAACAGATATATACAATGTACATACACACCCCACCAATGCCTATTATAGCATCACTCAAAGTATACATCGACACCGCATCATTGACCATACATACCTTCTAGATAAAGCAATACAACGCGCATCACCTCACCATTGGTCAGTGTCACTCCCTGTATACATTTTCTTCACACACATATATACTCACTCAAGATAACATATACACCAAACGCATGGGCGCAGAGTCAATCCAGATATACATAGACACCTCACCAATGGATATACCAATACCCCGCACGACCATCCGTACACTCCAGATTTGCATATACACCTCGACCGTGACAATTCAGCCACTCGATGTATACAAACCCCATACATGATCAGACAGCAACTCTCTGTATACCTATACATCCACCAATGACAATATAGCCACGGCAGAGATGCATATAAATCACATATACAACTAAGATCACACGGGCACTTCATTTTGAGTATAGGTATCTGATTTCATGCGAAAACTATGAAAAATAAGAAAGTTATAATATACTTTATAGACCACTCTAAATCTCCCATAGTAAATAACTGCGGTTCCAGCGACGTGTTATTGTTCGGATTCAATCTGGACCATGATGTAACAGTCACAATGGTAAATGGAGAAATAATGTGAAGCGTGAACAGACAGACTGTGCTTTAATTATGTGGAATACGAACGCGCCATGTACACCATTGGACTGCATTCATATACTCTCGCCGACGAGATCATCCAAAACGTCGCCGCGATACGGTCGAGCGACTTCTCGTAAATCTTAATCTTGACACCCGACTGCTCGGTTTGAATCTCGTGGTTGATACCGGATCGACTCGTCTACTGAATCGCCTCGTGGTTGACACCCGAATATTCGGTTTGAATCGCCTCGTGGTTGACACCGGCCTACTCGGTTTGAATCGCCCCGTGGTTGGCACCGGATCAATTAGACCATACCGACTCGTTGTTGACACTGGCCTACTCGGTTTGAATCGCCCCGTGGTTGGCACCGGATCAATTAGACCATACCGACTCGTTGTTGACACTGGCCTACTAGGTTTGAATCGCCCCGTGGTTGGCATGGGATCAATTAGACCATACCGACTCGTTGTTGACACTGGCCTACTCGGTTTGAATCGCCCCGTGGTTGGCACCGGATCAACTATACCATAACGACTCGTTGTTGACACCGGCCTACTCGGTTTTATTCGCCTCGTGGTTGACACCATCCTGTTCGGTTTGGGTTTGTTTCTGACTTTCAACCGAAACGTTGCTTTGCGTCGCATCCGGATAGATTTTCGACCCCCGGCCTGTGTCGCCTCCCACCATCATCATCATCATTAAACATCGCCTAAAACAAACGATGTATTATCTTAGTTTCATGCACACCACAAGTACAACAAATGCGTTGATTTTTTGTTGTCTTATAGTTTATCGTTGTTTCAGTATAATAATATAGGGGAAATCATGGGCTGAAAGAATCGCAGTTTGGAGAGAGAAAATGACAAGCATGCAGGGTGATTATATGTTGTCCTGACATACGTATGTCTATCTGAAGTGTTTGGAAGTGACCCAATCCCTGCCTCGAAATTGGGTGACGGGACTAGGAATATCTTAACCCCAGCCCGAAGAGCGAACTTTGAAAGCCCATAGCTCCGTTATTTTTCAATGGATTTTGATCTGATTCGGAGACGAATTGCATTTTGGTACAGTTAGAGGAAAGACCGAGATTATTAGTGCTATCCGGTAATCACTCCATTGCACGCAGAAATCACCAACCATGGGAAGCAGTTTACTCAGAACTACATAGGGAATGTATACCACAAACATAACATGCTGCCTGATACTGACATCGCACATCTCATATATATTTTGAAGACCTCTGTTTGTATGTCTGTATATATGAGATATATATATCTCATATATATTTTGAAGACCTCTGTTTGTCTGTCTGTATGTCCTTTATAGAATCGAAAACGGGTTGACCGATCGAGACCAAACTTCCTATCCAAAGGTAAAATCCCACGGACACCGTCGGCGTCGCGTTTTGGAGAAGATCAGAGCGCCCGTTCTCCAATCTCAGTCACAAAAAAACGGCACTGCGGTGGTTAATCAAGTGATAATTTAATGAGCGTTTGTTTTTGACGCATCGCTATAAAGAGCGTTTTTTTACCATTCAACGTCATTGGCATCTACAGAGAGATATACGGGAACAATACTTTTGAGTGGTTTCCTATGCGGGGAGATTTATTGGATGCCATAGTACTCTTACAACTCTGACTGATTTTACTGTTTATTCGTCGTTGTCGTATTGGCGAGCCCGTGCGACGCCCGTGCAGCGCATGCGCAGACGAGATCTCGGAAACGGGTGGAGCTATCGACTTGAAATTAGTTTGACCAGGCGGTCGACGTTGTCGTATTGTCGTGCCCGTGCGGCGCCGCTTCGCGCATGCGCAGACGGGATCTCGGAAACGGATGGAGCTATCGACTTGAAATTTGGTATGTGAATGTATCTTGCCCCGGATACGAATTTTATCGGGTCGCCGAGCCCGTGCGACGCCAGCTTCGCGCATGCGCAGACGAGATCTCGGAAACGGGTGGAGCTATCGACTTGAAATTTGGTATGTGAATGTATCTTGCCCCGGATACGAGTTTTATCGGGTCGCCGAGCCCGTGCGTCGCAGCTTCGCGCATGCGCAGACCAGATCTCGGAAACGGGTAGAGCTATCGACTTGAAATTTGGTTTTTGAATAGCCCGGACAACGTGGGGCTGGGTAGAGCTATCGACTTGAAATTTGGTTTTTGAATAGCCCGGACAACGTCGGGCTCATCGGCTAGTATATATCATACTGAAGATATATCATACTGAAGAAATAAATAATAGTTTGAGTGGTTTATCAAAGGTTATAGCGCTGTGGCCACAGCTACATTTATTCGCGGTTCACCCTAAATGCTCACCAACGACCACAGCGACATAGACCTCAACACAACACACTCAGACTTCATTCATTTCTCATGGTTATATTACCTTTTCATTACTAAAGACATATTATGGACTTGTTTGATGTGAGAAACTGATAAGTTAGTACTCAGACGCTATGCCAAGTGTTGGAATGCAGCATTCTAATAGCATTACCGAAAATTTCAAAGACATAAACCATAACGCTCCATAGATATCACTGCCTGAACTACGCTTAATTGTAAATATTTGCATCTCGATTCGAGACGCTGCTATCGGCGATAAACTAACGCGAATTATTTCGCCAAAGAGAGTCATTGCATTATAATTAATATATAAGAATGACGCGTGGGTACTGTAAATTTGGATTAATATGCGTAAAAATAACTACTTTAAGAAATATTTTTCTCCCTGTTCTATTTGATATCACCCTACCGGAGTGTTTCACATCACTTTAAGTTATATAGACTCAGCTCCATTTTTTTTTAAATCTGACTAAAGTTTGGGTGTTACACCATGCAGCACTGTACGTTATAGCCCAATAATTTATCTGTGAGTTATATATAGATCGATTAGTCTGTGGCCGCGCACTTAGAAACACGCCCAGTAAGTCATTCTATATACTGCCTTTAGTCGTGAGTACATGTCATCAAGGTGTGACGTCGGTTCGTGTTATGGTGTTTTGATATGAAACGCATGACCCAATTGCCAGTTGACCAACCACGGATTTAGTATAACACGCGGGCAATGTAAATATTATTAAATACACGCTTCGATAATGATTCTTAACCTCTTCGGTCCAGTTCTTATCCGATCTGGTCAAGGTCACTGGGGATTTTCCCATGGTAAATAATGCAAGTTTTACGCAACATATATATATATATATATATGCAGTTCAATTGTTGTATATACCTTGCCAGCTACCTCAACTATCAAGACATACTAGTTGGAAATTGGTAAGTAAATGTGAAATAGTAGAATTTATCCATTTAAAAAAATGTTCCAGTTCACTAGTGATGGGTCCCAGTTCACCATTGATAAGATCCGTTCGCTACCCGAACATCTATGCAACAGATTTTTGGTAAAATAAGTGTGCACATATGTTCGAACTAAAACTTCACACCAGACTCACTTTTGTTTGAATTTAATCGCTAATGGTTATTGCGATACGGTAGTTTGGTACATGATGTAAAGCACGTCTGTTTCGGACCAAGTAAAAAAAAAACTCGCAAGTGAATTACAAGAGGATCTTTTCTCATGGAGCAGTTCCTACCCCGTGAATATCACAAGAACCATAAAACTGACTCAGTTGAAAGGCCATTATCGTTCACAATCGTGGAACGCCATACACTGTTATACAGTTATTCCGATGGGGTGCAGGACGTTTCGGCACCTAGACGAAGACGTTTCGGCACTTGTTTCTTTTTGTTTTCGTTTCATATATATGATATTGTCTTTGCTGTTGGTAGCATCGAACGTGCAACAGCGGAATTTCCCAATATGAATACCGACAGGCCAAGAGACAACAAACGCCAATCAACTTTACTTGTTCGTCATGCCCCAACCTGGTATATATATTGATTTCAACTAGTTCTACCGTGGGTAGGGTTACCCAACTTTTTTGGGCGTTCGGCCGCTGCACTATTTATGTGGTGCATTTTTTTTTTTTTTTTAAATATCGTTATTGATGTCCCTCTTATATATCGCGAATAGATCGGATGGTCTGTTTTGAGAGCTATCATGTTATGACGTAGGAGCTATCGACCAATTTGAATCTCACATCGACACGACATCAACAGCCCCTTGATATAAGTGTCTGGACTTCAAACTCCTCACTCGGGTGCAGTGTATTTGAGTATATCAGGTATTGATGGACCTCTATATATCGGGAACCGACAGGGCTATCTGTTTAACAGAGAACTATCATAATATGACGTAGCGAATCGACAAACGGAATTTTCAAATCGACACCACACCACCAGACTCTTGATAGAAGTGCCTGGACTTCAAGCTTCTCCCCCTCGTGCAGTATGTATCTTAGCAATATCAGTATTGATGACCCTCTTATATATCGCGAACAGACAATGTTGTCTGTTCAGGGAGCTATCATAATTTGAATTGACAATATAATTTTCACATGGACGCCGCAGCATCAGACCCTTGGTAGAGCGGCCACATGTCGATATATATGAGTACACATTGTGCATCTTGAAATACGCTATGTTAACCCATGCTATACATGGTTTGCGACATGACACTATGATTCCGTTAAACGAATCCACGATTCATGACCGTATTGCGCCTGTGTCAATATATAGCTGGTTAATTTGAATTTTGCCGGAGCCGATTTGAAGTGCGTCCAATCGCTTTGGGAGTCTATCACATTTTATTGAAATAAAGAATAAAAAAAATAATTTAGTCTTCACTTTCGTTCGTCTGAAAATTAGCAGGTGCCGAAAAGTCCAAGGTGACGAAAATTCAGGTACCGAAACGTCCAGGTGCCGAACGCAACCCAGGTGCCGAAACGTCCAGGAGCCGAACCGTCTAGCATTCATTCCGATGCACCAATCTATGAGTTCCAGTTATGATTAATGGCCTACTACTAGTGTGCTGAAGTAGGTCTGTACTACCTACGGACCATATAGCACACGACTTGCACTTTTACGTCCGTAATAGTTACGGACGTCATAGCAGCGAAGAGGTTAAATCTGCGTCGGAGAAACTATACATTCCACAACATGCATACATTAACCACAAAAGCCGAGTACACCGAGAAAATGTCCAACTGATAGACATTTCATGTTCCACTTCTGGTCTAAAAATAAAAATTGCACATTAAATAATGGTAGGTAATGGAAAGTGGCAAAACAATGTCAACATATCTTTGGTCTGATATTTGCTACTGTTGAAAATTTTGGATTTTCTCGCCACCTCATTATCGATCGACAACACCCCCCCCCCCCCCACCCTCAACCCCACCCACACACGGTATTTTTATGATGATTGAACATATTTATTGTGACCCACAAATGTATATACAAATTACACATATTATTATAGACATATATAAATAGTTGTGTGGGCACAGAGGATCGGAGCACAAGTTACGGTATTTTTATGACAATCGGGTATCTAATGTGCGTTGTCGTGCCGATAATATTTAGGCCTTTTGTCACGTGAGTCACGAAATAAATTTATTAACAAGAGATGTTGTCAAATGTGAACTTGTATAGTCGATTTTACAACTATTAATCAACAAGTCTAGAGAACAAAAAATGACCCCACCCCGATATAAGACTACGCTAAGTATTATTTGGGTAGGATAAATGTTTGTTCTGAATGGGAACCTGCCAGTGTGATGTGATGTGATGAGTCGGAACTTTAGGCTTGCGCCAAGCCACCAAATCACGATGAACTAGCACTATATAGTCTCACTATAATTACGGTGAAATATCTCGTTATATCTAAATATTATTTCGTTATATCGAAATCTTTATAACTAAATCTTATTTCGGTATAAGGAAATTTAAAATATATCATTTGTCGCATCCCGGGCTATAACTAATGTTTTCTTTTGTTTTAATATCCAAAAAATAATATAAGGCGACTTGGGTGCAAATAATTTAGTGAGAAATACGCAGCGCAACCGCAACTGATCATGATCAACTCTATTCGGATTTTAGAGTTATTGTTCGTTGCTGAAAATGTACATAATGGCTGGAGTTACAGTAGATTGTTTACTGACATTTTATTTCAACACGCGGAATCTCGTCGGTGTGGGATTATTGGCAATGGAAATAAGAACAAATTCTCGATAATAATGATTTAACAAATCTAACTTGGTAAGATTTTCCAGCTGTACAATCCGCGAATGCCGTAGTTTTAACACCCATAATATACTGAGTCCGTGCATCCATTTCTTTGACATGTATACGCCAGTACCAGTAATCGTATGGTCGGTCACCTGTGCAATTTCAAAGTAAGTGCACTGAGCTTGTCCAAACTAATGGTAGATCAGTTCGGTGTTAATATTCGAGCTTCCCAACTATCGACGAAAGGGGATGTCCCCGTAGCCGGTGTGGTTATATAGGTCGTGGTTACAATCATCGCAGTCTGGGCCAGACGATGTTGGCACGGGTTCCAACCCCGACATGTGCGAAAATCTGGACGGTTTTATAAGCTTGATCTGAGTTGGGGGAACATCTAAATTTCTCAAAGTGTCATTCCGATCGATGCATGGCCATTTCGATAAGAAATGAGAATTTGTTCACTCTCACCGAAACAAGAGTACGTACCTCCATTCCGGAACAACCGTCCAAATGAATAATATACCATTCCAATATATATTTTTGATAACTGGTTGCGAGAATCCCTTTAGCAAAGAAAGGGTAAAACGTACCTGCATCTTTGCTACTATTTCCTGTGTCACATGGAAGCCTACAGAGTGCTTCATCTTTTCCCACAAAAGCCTGACCAAAACCACTGTTCTTCCTGGGCACGTCCTGTTGTTCTGTAGGCTAGCGCCCTCTAATGAGCAAATTGTGTAAGCCTGTGATAAACTAGGGAAAACAATTCTTGTTAATTGCAGCAATCACTATTCACCGAAATTGCATGGCTTTAAAGAAAGTTTAGATAAATTAATTATTTGTTCTACAATGTTTGTAAATCGAGGATTTAGCTGGAAATGGAACATTAGCCAGTATCAGAAACACGTACGTGCAACTTCGAATGTGTGTTGCCATTGCCAACGGAACTTTACGGAAGTAACCTGACGCACGTGACCGTGACGCGTACACGTATATACGGTCAAACCATTTGGATGTTTTGTGTCAAACGTCTAAATTTAGGAAACGTGTAGCAAAGGGGAATAATCCAATGTTCACATTAACATGCAGAAGATAACACGGTGGGGAAATCACGTGGTTTCGAGTTGATGAGTATCACGCATTCAAAATGGCCGAATCGATCTAAAACGCGGCCAGAAGCAAGGGAAAAAGGTAATAAACTAAGATATGACATATTACATATTATTTTGACAGCTACGAGCAGATGCTATACTATTTTTTTAAAACAACCTGATATATCTCGTTTATGTCCAAATTCACATATGTTTGCTCTAACATTCTGACCAAAGTTGTCAGTCGAAGGATTCTCCAAGATGTATAGATTGGTGTATTCCACGCACCTCCGACTGGCAACTTTGGTCAGAATGTTATAGAAAACGACTAAGTATTTCCGAACAAATATGGCATCAGCTTGTTTCAAAAATAAACTAGCATATGCTCGTAACAGTCAAACTGCTATGTATTGTGTCAGTTCCTCGTACATTATGTTTTTTTTTTGCGTTTGCACATTTTGAATGCGTGGTACTCACCAATCTCGAAACCACGTGATTCCCGGCCGTGGATAACTCATATAAAGGATCATAAAGTAGACGGGCGCGTTTATTCTCAGTTTCTGCTTCTATCAGTTACCACCGCCGGTTTAAGTCCAGATTTTCTCGCTATGGAAGATGCATGCCGATGTCTGCATGGTTCTCCTAATGTCAACCTCAGCTCACGACAGTGATGCGTCTGTAGGTGTGAGAATCGTTCCACGTTTTGATGGGGAGCACTTTACCAATCTTTTTATGTGTGAGAAGAGAAGGATAATAACTGTGGCTGTGCAAAAAGATTTAAACCTTTTATTGAAATTCATTTACACGAAATCAGCCGACATTAAAATTACGAAGGATAACTCTAGACAATAAAAAATCAATGACCCGGTTACTGTATAAATCACCTTATCAACAGATAGAGTCAAGAGCAAGTCAAGAGATGTCAGACGGTTTTTATGCTACATGTACCATCTCTCATATTGTGCTTATCTTTTGTATATACACATATGTTCTCAATATCATGTAAACTCATTTGATAAGAGAAAACAAAGCGTATCGGTCAATATATGGCTATTTTGAAGCCACTAATATAGGGATCACTGAACTAAATGGTTTCCAATAGACGACAGTTTTAACGTTTCGGCCAAATTCACTGAATGACTCCAGTGATGTTTACCCTGCTTGACTGACACCAGTTGATCACGAAAATGCAAGAAAAATCATAGGTCGTGTGTTTACTTTTCAAAATAAATCCCCAAGTGTACGACAGGGCTATCCCACAGCCAAATGTTATCTGAAAAAAACCCCAGAACTAGAGCGGCTAGTTAAATAAATTTCCCACTCAAAAAATCCATTCCCCAATAATTCACCAGTTTAAATTATTTAGATATGATGTTCAAATCAAATAAACAAGATTTCATCCTTTAATAACGTGTCACATGTACCAGGTGGAGGTTATTCTTCAGTTACCTTCACCTCTAGATAGCATTCCACGGTGCACTCGCTCTCCGACTCTGAAACACAATTAGCTCCCTGATTCCTTAGGCATATCGGCGGTCGCATTGAAGACAGCTTGGCTCTACCACGGGCTATTGTTAATACGTTTTGTTACAAGTTTGGTCGATATATATATATTTCAAAACGTTTGGCTTTGTCGCCATAAAATCATATGACTTTCATCGTCAAGTGCACAATTATATCCATAGCAATACCATAGTAATAGCATAGTAATACGCGTTTCAAATTACACGTACGTGTGGCTGATCATGGCTATTATAATATGTTGTGGTGGATTTACAGTATCATGGTGTGACAATGATGCCTTGGAGTTTATGTTCAACCGAGTCAATCTACCACAATTACGTATATGGGTGTTTCTACAGAAAATGCATAAAAGAGCGTATCGGTCATATTATGAACTGATTGGTCACTATACCATAACCATTCCTTCAATTTCTTGAGTTTAAGATATAATTATGACTCACATCCTACAACTTTAGAATGGACTCACATGAAATCAATGCCATCGGCATGGATATCAAATCTTAAAGGTTGAAAATATGGTCAAACCTCGTGTATCGCCATCAAAGTTGGAAGATTTCCATTTTTTTATAAGTGCATTCGATCATATAGTTTGAATGATTTTATTCCAAAATATGTTATATGTTTCATAGAATCTGCTACAAAACCTAGTCTCACTTATAAACAAACGACTTCTTGGAAATTGCATATATCTAACGTGTATCACCCCAATACGCCATTACACAAATATCGACAAACAAACTCAAATGAATTCACAGGCAGCAGAAATCACTTGTTTTACAGCAGTGCCACATACTCCATGTTTTGGAGAAGCGAAATTTAAAAAGATGTTTGATGTAAGTTATCACATTTTCCTGAAATCGACATATTGACAACGTGAACACGAAGCGAACACTTATTCTGGTCATTACACAACATCCCCGAAATGTATATATTCACCATTGACATCAAGCCACCGGAATTTCCCTGGTTGTATAATATTGCAGGGATATGTCCTGTTTCATCGAAGTGGAAAAATTATTTCCCAATGTTAGATAGATAGATCGATCAAAAGTTCGAAACGTCATTACAAAAGTCATTACACAAACATCCGGGAACGATATGCTTAATTTTTAGTGTATTGATGATATTGTTGGTAAAATGCATTCACATGTACCGTGAAGCCTCTTTGATAGAGAAACCAGACTCTCGTCCAATAATTACAGTCAATGTCCCCAACGACACTATGTGCGAAGAAAATAGATATGTTCACCACTTGATAAATTATGTTGTCCTTGACGTGAACAATTTGTCTCAAGAGCGTTTGCGTTTACTGTAGATTTTTTCAACGATAAAAAATATCCACAAGTCATTACACAACCGAGATACACAACCGTCAATACACAAAAGGGAGTGTCATTACACAAACACTGTGTTATTATATGACAAAATATCCATATTGATAGGAATTCGAGATTGATTTCCATTTAATAACGGACCTATATTGGTGATCAATAATGAGCTGAACAGTTGTCGATAAAAATCTAGTTACAGAGAAAACCAAACGTAAGCTCATTCATCAGCTTGTGCACGATTGTCATTACCAAACGCGTTTGTCATTACACAAACACTTGCTATTATATGAAAAAATATCCATACTGATCAGTGTACTGATAGGAATTCGAGATTGAATTCCATTTAATATCGTACCCATATTGGTGTTCTTTAGTGGCAGTGAGTATCGCTTAGGTATAATCCCCACTTTTTAATATAACAGAAAGAATTAGGACTGGGAGTGAGAATTTATTGAAGCAAAATGATTGTTTTGTTCATTAAAGTTAAATTCTTGCCCAACTTCGTTGCACTAACGAAAATAGATACAAAACCAAAGAGGAAAATTGGGGATCTATATTTTCCGTCGCCAGCCAGAGCGCGCAATGCTGTCGTATGCGCGGTTGTGAAGTTTCTCAGTCAACGCTGTACATATATGCATTTGGCAGCTTCTCTTAAGGATTTTGATTTGTTAAAAATGCATAAAGCTTAGTTTTTTCATGTCATATACAAGATCTTCAACGAGTTATGTTGGGATATAAGATTTTATGAAACTCGTTTGATATATTTGATTCACAACTAGTCTACGACTCGTTGTGAATCAAATTTATCAAACTCGATTCATAAAATCTTATATCCCAACATAACTCGTTGGAGATCATCTATATATTGCTCTCATTCAATCCAAATTTACTCATAATATGATAAATAAACTATATAAAATATACTATACCAGTATATCTTATTGCCAGTGTGAAACCTAACCCCCAATCCTTTGACGTGTAACTCAACAAAATCAAGCGAAGCTAACTGGAGATATCGTAACGAAAATTTGCGAAATCAACTGGAAATTTGGGGGCAAACGGGTTGTCAACCCCTACATCCAAGCACAAAAGCGTCTGTCAACTTATATATCAAAGGAAAGTAATTAGAATGGCCCATAACAAACACTGTGGGGATATTTTGGCTGAGTTAACTTTTTTTTAAATTATTGACGATGTACACACCAAAATTGACGACCAGTTTTACCTCCAAATTTCAAGTTGATTTTTACAAATTTTCGGTACGATATCGCGAATTAATTTCATTTGATTTGTTGAGTACACGTCAAAAGATAGGGGTTTCATTGACAATAAGATACGCTGGTATATTATATATTGGTCTATCAAGTTTTCCCCATGGGCATGTGTGTACTCACGGTCGTATTTCTCTGATCGCCTCATCTGTTGGTTTTGCCCGATTTGCTTGGAAAAAGGTGGCGATATTTGGAAAGCTTTTCAACACGCAGTCATGTTTTGGTTGAATATCCGTAAATCGCCACGTCAAACAGTCTGCCGATATCTCGTCTATACGCCCAAGGACTGTGTATGAGTATAAGAAAGGGATTTCTTAAATGGAAGGTTATTACTTGCGTTCAACGTGAACGTTTTAAGACATGCAATTTTACTGTCTGTGCCATTTTTTTCTAGCTATTTCAACCAGAGATATCAGTTATGCTCACACTATAGGCAAACGACACCCAAAAAACTAGGAAATACAAAACCCGGATCGTGTATATACAAGAAACCCGGATCGTGTATATACAAGAAACCCGGATCGTGTATATACAAGAAACCCGGATCGTGTATATACAAGAAACCCGGATCGTGTATATACAATAAACCCGGATAGTGTATATGCAAGAAACCCGGATCGTGTATATACAAGAAACCCGGATCGTGTATATACAAGAAACCCGTCTTGTCTTGACTTGTCTTCGTAATTTCCTGCGTTGACTTATCGCAGCACGTATATGTCCAGTATGTTGCAAGAATAGAATCAGGGAGAATAGACTTCAGTTTGACGATTGCACTCACTCTTGCACCAAACATCCCATAATTGCTGCAGGCTGTTAGAAAGTGTTCTCTTTTTTCCTCTTCCTCTTTGCACATTAAACAGAAAGAACTCACTTTCTGCTGACTGTATGACGCTCTATTTCGCTGTAGTGGGTAGGTTCCTGTCAACAATCTTGCTTTAATTGATACCAAATTAAAGGATCACACCGGCGTAGGTTTTCTCAGTCATTATCGATGACTATACTAATCCACTGAGCACGTGTTTGTGCTTTGCCGCCCGTAACTGAAGCTATACTATGGCGATTCATCCGATTGAATATTTCGTCATGGATTGTGCAACCTGGATCGTTAATGTTCCATCATGTGACGTCACAAGAGGGACCATGTTTTGGCTTTTATCTACTGATGGTAATCAATAACTGATTGTTTATACAGAACCGACTGGACCCTCACAGCTGAAAATATTTGGGAATCTTGACCCGGGGAATCCTATAAAATAGGACCAGTTGACATCAGATGTCTTAAAACGGCACTAATAATAAATTTTATTTAATAATTAATTATATACCTAAAATTGTTGCAATCTGGTCGGTGAAAATTGAAACATGGGAATAATTCGACCCCGTAGTGTGTAATGAGATAGATGCCGTTGACCGCAGACGACTTAACGGGCAAATATGAGCAATAAAGAGCGTTCATTTTATAGGAAAATTGGTACATATGGGTCTCCTGGCGTAACACATATCCTGATTCAATTTACGACCTATTTAAACATGACGCGACATGCACGTAACATCTGGCTAATACTCATGTCATACAATGATTTTACCACAATTTTCCCACATATTCTGGAACGATAATAAACTCTCTTTATTGATCATATAATTTGTTATTCCCCTTTAAAGCCATCTTATGTCAAAGGAAAGTAAATAATGCTTTATGCTCAGCCATTATTCATGTGACATGAGAAGAGGCGCCTATCCGGTGATATTCCCCTGGTATGGCGACCCACCTGTACCAATTCCAATACACAAGGGACGCTCTTTATTGCTCATATTTGCCACTTTAAGTTGCCTGAGATCAACGGCATCTATCCCATTACATTCTACGGGTCAATTTATCCCCGTGTTTCAATTTTCACAGACCAGATTGCAACAATTTTGGGAATATAATTAATTATTTCATTAAATTCATTATTAGTGCCCTTTTAAGACATCAGTTGTCAACGGGACTTATCTAATATGATTCGCCGAGTCGAATTACCCATATGTACAAATTTTTAGCTCCGATGGTCTAGCCGTTTCTGTATAAGCCATCAGTCATGTGTTACCACAGGTAATAGTAGATAAAAATCACAATAGCGTCACAAGATGGAACAATAACGATCCAATAATCCATGATGAATATTCAATCCCACGAATCGGCATAACTTCAAAAAATTTCGGCAAGGTACTCAGTGGATTAGCTGGCATCGATACTGAGAAAAAAATACAATGGTGTAAATCCTTTAACGCCATGAATGTTGTGGTGTACGCTGCTCCATAGATTGTGTCGGGAATCAATCTGTACATAAATTGGATTGAAGTACTGCAGTGATGATTTTGATATAATGTCTTCTTTTATCTTTTCTTCCCTTAGCTCAAAAACCATCCATGGAAGAATTTAGATCCTTCATTGCAAATTGTCTCTTGGCTATATATGGACACTTCTACAGATTCTTTGTTATACACGAGGTTACAGATGGGATACATCATCTTTTTGTGAATAACTGCCTCAATCGGAAGACAACCAAGTAAAGTATAGACAGCAGAATTTGGAGTCCTATAGATGGTAAATATTGTAACTGCTTCCTAATTTTTCTCTGATATATCTCTAGCATATCCATATCGGTGACATTGAACATAACACACTCCTCTCCAAACAGCATTCTCGGCAAAACATACACGTTCCATAAATGTATGCAGACAATTAGAGCCAGACCATTTCTTCCTTGCAGACCAGTACCCATCAGCGAATGCATAGCATACATTGTCCTTCGGCCTCTCTGTATTCTGCTATCGACATCCAACTTTCCTTTAACATTTCTCTCCAGTCCAACATGGGTTATCTACTTTTCTGCTACAATCGGTTTTGCTTCAAATATATTTACATACTAAGTGTTGTCATCACTTAATCCAGCATTCAGATTGGTCGGCGCCCACGTGGCCAGTTGCAGTTATTTCTCGGTGAATTCGCAACGGCTCATAACACCAAGCGCATAACACCATCGATACGTCATTGTGTTTGGAAAGACGAACGCGTAATGTTTTGGGCGCATTTGAACTCACGAAGGATTGACTTAATGCATCATCGGGTTTCAATATGAAGAGAAATTGTTCCTATTAACTGACTGGTGGCGGCAGAGTTCAACCACAGAGAAGAAAATATCGGGCGGTCAACGCGTCTCTTAGACATTTCAAGAGAATATTCAGGGAAAACGAGATCGACGTTGTAGAATACTTAGATTCAATCGCTAAATTAGTTCGCCATTGAGCTTTTTGTTAAAGTATTGTCGTGTATTTGTTATATGTTTGTTATCTCCTTGTATGTATTTTATTAATTATTTTGCATCAATAAATAAATAAAACATGACATAGATTATTTCCTGACATCAACATTTAATCAGCACCAAAGGTTCCAAAACCCTTGTTCCCAAATTGACAAATCATTAAAAACCTACAAAAAGAGAGGACAAACCATTAAAACACCAAAAGAATTCCCTACATTGACATCGTTACCCATGTCGTTAATGATTGTATGTTTCTTAATCAGTTACGTAACCAAATCTGGTACGAATTCATTGATATTTTTACTGTGGAATGTTACATGTTCATCAATAGTATGAGTTGGATTCAACAAACTGCATTATTCCTCGAGTATATCCCACCAAATCTAGATGAATATGTTGAGGACACAGTCGCATTTTGTCGTTTCTTCATCTCCTCAACATCGAAGTTATGGAAAATGTGGGTACACTAACAACTTGAAATTTTGAGACGTAATCCATAGCAGATGATTGTTAGCAGTGTAATTTATACTTAAGCTTAGATTCTGCACCCACATGTTCATACGTGTGTGTAATATGATGTCTCATATTATATTCTCATATTAAGAACATAGTATCAATATGAGTGTTCGTGTATACGAGGATGTTTATATTAACTTAGTATATTGAGTTCTTATTCATATTTGTCTGCGTGGATTTAGGTGAGATTTTGAACATCAACATGGGTCTGCCTATGTATCAGATAGTCATGTGTAAATGTTCAACATATTCCATTGATTTCGCTAACAGTATCATCATCATCATCATCATCATCATCATCATCATCATCTTCATCATCATCTTTACCATCATCATCATCATCATCACCATTATCATCAGCATCGTCGCCATCATCATCATCATCATCATCATCCTCATCCTCATAATCATCGCCATCATCGTCGTCGTCATCGTCCTCCTCCTCATCGTCATCATCATCACCATCATCGTCTTCATCGTCGTCATAATGTAACATTTAGGATTTTGTATTTTTTTGTTTTCATTTATGTATTATCTGGTGGTGGGATTGTTGATTGTGTTGATTATATATAAGATATAATTATATATGTAACTCTTCAGTTATGGAGGAAAATAAAGATATATATATAAAAACAGTCCACATGACAGTTAATCCTTATATGAAGGTCTCCAACGCAGGTATATATTTAATGTTTAGCGATAACACAGCACTCTTTGGTGGATTTATTTCATATCTGTCCATGCAGTCGAGAAAATTCTTCCACTTCTTTCAGCATGGCATTCATTTCAGACCCCTCATGTGACAAGCGTGTACGTTGTATATAGGCATATAATTATATAATATAAAATATATTGGTTTCACGAAAACACCACCTCAGAATAACTATATATATATATATATATATATATATATATAACTAAGGTTTCTCATTCATCACACCAGAAAATCTCTAAATGCAGACAAAAAATCTACTAATCGGATTAAATACACACCAGATACTTCGCAATACGACCTTTCGTCTACTTTCCAACTGAGACATACTTCATCAGCAATGCTAGCTGTTATATTATGCATTGTGTTCCCGCAATGAAATCTTCAATAGTGGCCCAGTCATTGTCCACATGTCTTAAATATCGAAAGCAATTAACGCGGTCATAAAAATTATACACTGCAACATTGAGACATCCGCGAATACATGCTTCCTGCTAAAAGTCTAACCGGTACGCACTATAGTGAGTAAGTTATTAATATTGTTACCCAATAGCGTCTATTGTATTTTTTATAAATGTTATTCGTCAAAAATAACACAAGTAAAGAATATATAAACAGAAAACAATTCATAAAAATACAGTTTAAATACAATACATTTATTATATATGTTACAATTTTATTATTATATATTATTATAAAAAAAAGCGGAACGACGATAAATAGGTAACGGAAACAACTTCGATAAGAAAGGATAAATCAACAATGTCTGACGTTGCATATCTTCTACGGTATATATCACATCGTCAGGGAAGTTGGTAGCCGAGAGGTAGCATGCTGGTCTCTGGTGCTAGCGGACCTGGGATCTAAACCTGATCAGGGTATTCTGCCAAAAAATTGTCAGGCTGAAAAATCGCATTCGAGATCATTCCCCAGAATACAACATTTGTACATGTATGTTGCCGTGGGTGCAGTACACTGTCAGATCGGGTGCGGACATTAATGGCTGACCCGTATATACACACCTCGATCGGTGGGTGTGTCACACACCACACGTGTTAAAGAACGCTACTGGAATCGCCACATGGTTATAATTTACTCGACCATGGTAGCTACCTGGACCTACACATAAGCTTCAGTAAACTGAAGGCGTCGGAGTGATATGTATCCAGTAGAAGATATGCAACGACAGACATTTTTGATTTATCCTTTCTTATCGAAGTTGTTTCCGTTACCTATTTATCGTCGTTCCGCTTTTTTTATATATCGTAATATATGGCGTAAACAGTTTGTTGTATATTTACCGAAATTAAATGACACCCTCTGCAAATGATACCTGATGCCTTGGTTACTCTTCGTTGGTTTGGTTTAAACATATTTATTGTAACTCAGTTTACAAGGGATTGGGGGACAAGTTATAACAACTTAATGTGGCCCCTCTCCCGACAATATTTACACAAATGTTTAAACAAGATGAATACCAGATATAATGTACATGTAATAATAAGAATGTTGATGATGATGATGTCTGGTGATTGATGTTATACCGGTCCTGAGGTCCTCTCCTGTAGATATCATGCCATGCCGTGCCGTAAGTTGTTTACGATTTTTCTTCGTTAAGCAGGCTGCGTTAAGTGAAACGTTTACTTTCTGATATATATTTTTGTACAATGAAAAAGAGTAGCTGGTTTCGATGCTGTGGAATGCTTGGGGCGCCTCTGAGGAAGTGGTTTACGTCTACTATTGTGAAAGCATACTCATCTAGTCTATCATATAATTTAGTTCTTTGCGGTCGGAACAATGGACATTCGAAAAAGAAGTGAAAGGCATCCTCGATCCCTGTGCCACAATTACACACCGGGCTTTCGGCTATAAAGTTATCATACATATCTAAGCGAAGTTCACTGCAACCGTTGCGAATTTTAGAATGGATTATATTTTCTTTCAGACTCCCAGTTTGAAAATAAGGAGGTGGTTTTAGGGTCAAATCTATAAAACTAAGATTGACCTTAAATTCTTTTAGGTTAAACGTATCAGTTACGATAATTGGAAGCTTATTCCATGATTGTGTCATAAAGGGTAGGAAGGATTTTTTTAAATGTTCTGTGTGACAGAAGTAACAATAAAAGTTACCAGGGTTCCGCTTTGAGTATCTCGAGACATTGCCAGCACGAGGAGGTAAGATAGTTGATAAGTAGTTGGGTGCAAGGTTGTTAGTAATTTTATATATGTAATGTAACTGATGATGTTCGCGTCTATTACTGAGCGTGGGCCAGCCGATTTCAAGGAGTAGGTCTTTATCGGGTACCGATCGGTTTAGTCCTGTTACAATTCTGGCAGCTTCTTTGTGAAGTCTTTCAAGTTTATCAGTCAAGTATTTTGGTGCGTTCGCCCAGACAATATCAGAATAGTCCATTATAGGCAAAATATAAGTATTGTAGATTTTTTCAAGCGTCTTTCTGTCGATACTGTATTTAAATTTTCTGAGTTGGGATAGTCTTCCTGATACTCGTCGACAGATATTTTCAATGTGATCATTCCAATTTAAATTTGCTTGGATATCGAGACCGAGGTGTCTATGCGATTTAATGAAGGTTATTTCTTGGTTTTCGAAAAATAGTTTTGGGGCCTGGTCTTTGTTAGTTAGGGAAAATGACATAGCTTTGGTCTTTGCTGGGTTAAAGTTTACTAGCCAGTTGTTGGCCAATTGTGATACGATTTCGAGATCACTGTTGAGTTGTCTAGCTAGGGATGGTAGGTCATAGTGAGAAGCAGTGATGCAGGTGTCGTCGACGTACATTCGAGCTTTAGAGCAGAGATTGTTGGGCAGATCGTTTATATAAATTAAGAAGAGAAAATGCCCCATTATGGACCATTGGGGCACTCCGGATGGTATAATTTCAAATTTAGAGTAAGTATTGTTTACCAGGACTCTTTGTCGTCTATTTACTAAGTAATCTTGAAACCAGTTCAGAAGTTTTCCTGCAATCCCATATTGCTGCAATTTATATATTAGCCCCCTATGCCAGACCCTTTCGAATGCTTTCGAAATATCAAAAAATATGGAACACGTGTACAGACCTTTATCTAGGTTCTGGCAAAGGTGGTGATATATATCAATTAGTTGATAAACTGTACTGTGACCGGCCATGAAGCCGGATTGATGCTCGTAAATAAGATTATTTTCATTAAAAAAAGTGGAAACATATTTTAGGACCAATCTTTCAAATACTTTGGCCAGACAAGGTAACAATGAAATCGGCCTGTAATTGGCACTATCAGCGGGGTCCCCCTTTTTAAATATTGGTATAACATTTGCATTTTTCCAAGAAGACGGGAATATTCCAACCTCCAGAGATTTTTTAAATAGTATATAATGACAACGGTAAAGCAATCTGCTGTGCAGTACAGCGTAACATTTTAGCACTTATGTCATCATGTCCATGTGCCTTATTTGTTTTCAAAGCTAGTATAACATCAATTACCTCTTGCATTTCGAAAGGAATTTCAGTCAGTATATTCTGTGTTTTAGAGGTCAACGGGGGTAATGATTTTCTTGAATCATCAAGTGAGGAATTTAAAATGAATCTTTTGTTTAGAATTTGTGCATTTTCAAAATCGTTAATTTCGTATGATTTAGAATCCATTTTTACCCCACCTTCTAGGCTATACAGCGGGGGAATTAATGTTGTCTTTTTCTTGTTGAGGAGGTAATTAATTAATTGCCAGTAGTCTTTTGAATCAGATGTACTAATGCGTTCTTCTAAATTTTCATTAAATTGTGCCTTAGCATATTTCTTCATGTTATTGATATGATTTCGACATTGTTTAAATTTTTTCCATGTTTCTGTGGTATTTTTTTTAATAGCAATCGATCTCAACCTGTCTCTTCGTCTTATCTGTCTGCGGATTTCTGAATTAAACCATGGTTTATCATTTTGTTCGGATGGTGACATGTTTAAATGGGATACATTTGTACATAATATCGAGAAATGTTTTAGTGAACAGTTCTGCAGCTTCATTTAATTCAAGGGGGAGAAGAAGATTATTCCATTTGAGGTCGTTTATCAGATTACCCCCCCCCTTTCGAAGTCAGCGTGTTTATAGTCCCAGATTTGTCTTTTAAAAGAGGATGTGCGATTATTATCATAACAGAGGGTCGCATAGACACCGTAATGGTCAGAAATTTCCAAATCTATGGTATCAGCATCTTGCAGATTAAAATCGCCGTTAATAATTATAGGGTCCAATAGTGTTTGAGAACTTTGAGTAACTCTTGTTGGGGACGTGACTACGTTTTTTGAGGGTGTAAAAGTTGATTATATCATTTAATTTTGAGGCCGGATCAAGGAGATTTGAATTGTAATCCCCGGTTAGTATAATGTTTTCAGTTATGTCTAATGCATCATGGATAGATGTTTCCAATAATTCCCAATAACTCGGGTGACAGTATTGATCAGATCTGTAAGACAACCCGAACAGGAATAGTCGCGATTTTGAACATATTTCGAACCAAATTATTGAGGAATCAAACTCCAGATCATGTCTTCTACGATATATTAGATGCTCTGCAAATTATATACAAATTCCACCTCCTTCTGAATTTCTGTCTTCTCTTATTGGGCTACAATATCCAGTAATTTCTAGTTTTTCTGAGGAATAACTCTTCGTTCCACTACAATTTCCTAAAATAAATCGCATCGTGTAAAACCCGAAATGTGTTGTTCTGCGAAATATCCACATAGCTCCTATGACATCGCCAGAACAGCGAGGCAGTATACACACGGAGGGCGTAATAACCATGTGCCTCATAATAACAAATAGCCTTATGTTTATTGTCCTATTAACCCTTTACCCAACAAACCGGCCAAAACCGGCCAAATAAAGCTTCAACAGCTTAAAATATCTTCGGTCTGTCTCAATAGAACCATACAAATATGGATATAATTGGAACCGGCTCATTGACCACATTGTGATGGTTACAGTTATGCCCTGTGCCAATGCATTCTCTTATATATGCGAGTCGACCATATGTCGCCTCGCATATATAAGAGAATGCATTGGCCTAAAAAAATCTTTTTTTAACACTTTTTACCATTTTTTCTTACATTCTTAACAATTTTATAATTTTTAATGTGTTAAGCCAATGCATTCTCTTATATATGCGAGGCGACCTATGGTCGACTCACATATATAAGAGAATGCATTGGCACAGGGCCGTTCTGTTGGGTAAAGGGTTAACCAATTGTGTATTGCTGGTCAACCGCTGAACATAGGCTACTTTTTCGGTGGGGTATACCTTCACCAATAGTCGTAACATATACATGCATATATTGCCATAAATCCCGACAAGACCAAGAATAGTTTGTTTCTCTTGAACTTCTATCCATTTCAAGGACGACGGGGCAAGATGACGTACTAAATTGCTTCCAAATATGGAGTGCATGCCTGGTGTAGTAAATGTCTGTGAGAATCGTAGTTTTTAGTAGTAGTTGCATGTATAACAACATAATGCGAACAAATAACCAGTAATACATATCATTAGCTGATAACAACTCGAAGATAAAAGTCACCTAGATTACGATGAATATAATACATTATGAATATATCGTTTGCTGTGTATGGGAAACGATGGGCAAATTATTATGTAATTGCGGCGTTATGCAACACAATAACGATCAAATAATAGATTCATTTACTCATATATTATGGCCATTATGCATCCATTTCATTTGGACCCAATATGACGTCCCACCCCCAAATGCCAGAATAATCTTGTCAAGTCTGACTCACGTAATAGCTTCGAACCAATTCCAGCATTACAGTGTTTCTTAGCAAGTTATTTTCGGTTTGCGTGACCCGCCACATATATAGCTGTACTACAACTTACGGTCGTATAGCCAGCCAGCCAGTCGTCCAGATGCACAAAATCCAGGATCAACGTCTTCTGTCGAAAGGCAACCCGTTTCTGTCGCACATGAAATGATCCTCGGAAGCCTCGAACTGGAAAAAATGAACCCTTTCTTTACTAAATGTATTCTCCCATTCAGTTATACATATGTCTATATTGGAAATGTCTATTAATCATTTGGAGGGATGTTCAGGTAATACAAGCAGACGATAGACTGAAGAAAAGATATTATATGAAGGATACCCAAAAATTATTGTGTATTAAAGGGTAATACTATTGTTCAGAAAATAAGTTCCACGTTCGTTGAACTTATTATCTGAACAGTTCGTAAGGGAACTACTCATCAATGCGTATTTAGGATAGAAAATGTTAATGGTTAGGCTTAATCACATGTATACGTGTAATTTGTAGCTTGTTTGTCATTGCCAACAAACGTCACACGCATGAATCACGTGACGATTTGGCCTACACGTAAATAGCCAATCCGTTCAGCTGATCCGTTTAGAAGTATTAGAGAGGTTTCGCAAAAGTTACATTGGACACGGATGGAGTTACGGCTCCGCTAAGGGTACAATGTACATCATCAAATTATGCGCAAGTTCTCACCGTAACCGTGATTTCCTAACAACCACAACGGGTATGGTATCCATTTCTTCTATTTGTACCATAAACTTCATTTAAAGATACAGACACTCAACTTCCTTGGACGATTGAATAGAAAATTAGTGTATGCGTTGCTGTCCATTGTGCTTAATCTGGTTGATCGTGCAAAGCAAAAATCTCACTTCGCACGATTATCCATGCATTTTCGTATTTAGTAATCCCAATCGTCCTCGTTATTTTTGGGAAACAATTTATTTTGGTCCTATATATGAATTTTACCTATACGAATAGTTAAACGCATTCGTAACGCTATCCATTGGTTGCGAAACCTCTCTACCGTGACCAGCGTATATCATACGGAAAACTTCTAGCAGGAATAATCCAATGTTCTAATACCCGAAATTGTCAAATAATCGACCAACACTATGCAGGCAATCGGAGAATGATATATATATAATTGGATTGAGAATGGCCGAAAGATCTTATTCTGATTGAAGCCAATCAAGTGTATCGGTGGTCGCATTTTTGACAACTGGTCCTAATTACCACCGACTATACATTGTTTACACGTCTTGCAAAAAAGAGGTGATGGTTTAAGAAATTCAGCCCTGGTCAAGTGTCCTGCTAATATGCTATGAAGCTATTGGTCCTGTTGAATTGCAAGAACATATATATATTCGAAAAATATAATAATGGCTGCGCAGGCTGCGCTGGTGTTTCAAAAACGACGTGAATAGCCATCTTGATTAGAGTCGATTTGCAACAACTAATGCAACCAGTATTAAAAATATTTTTGAATATTTGATACGCATAATGGTTTTTCCTGGATATAATAATGGTACTTTTTGTTAAAAGCATCAGTTTGCCCTAATAGCATCATATCAATTCAGCAGGACCCAACCGCATCATAGCACATTAGCAAGACCACTTGACCAGGGGTGAAATTTTCAACCCAAAACAAATAATTCCATCTGCTTGACGGTCTAGCTGTTATCCATGCATAAACGTTGTGAACAACCAAACAATTCAAATTAATATATTTATGTTGCTATATATAATCCCATTTTATTTGTATGTAATTGTTTTGACATCGGGCTCGGGTAGGCGAATTTGTCAATACATCGCCAAACCAGGCCATGCGGTTTTGATAAATGAACATATCTTCCCTCAGATGAATCTCACAGTTGAATGATGATATTCACTATTCAAAACATAATTCGTAAAGCGGAATGTTCCCTCAATGGGAAAGCGACCATAGCTTGCTCTCACCCCGATAAATTTAATGGAAATTCCGGCTTATTTCCGATTTTATCATAAATAGTAGACACTTTTTGACGTTAGGTATATATATATATAGTTCGTTTGAAACACAATAATCAGCCATTGACGGCGGATAATGCGTGTATCAATCGAAAAATATATGCTTAATTAACCATAAAATTGTCTAGCCTACAGAGCGGTTCGCAAAAATACTATCCGCGACCAAGTGTGTGTACCCACCATAATTTTGGGTGTCAAAGCCGCGGATCTATCTTGCGATGATATGTCGCCAAACCGGATTTGGGATATCAAAGATGCCGATTTTATACTTGGCTTGGAAATCGCGCGCATATTGAGAATGACACTGATTTTTTAAAATCTGTTCATTCCTATAACTACCCCTCCAATATGTGCACTCTTCTATTTAGTGTGTATACTTCATTGACAGATTCAGCTATATACCGACATTTGTTTTTGGCAGCGTGGAAGGCCATGCAGGAACTATACTATAGTGAATGGATGTACTCGAAAATTTTAGTGAGCTAAAGCAAAAACACTATTGAAAAAATTCGCAAAAAATTAATAAATGGTTTGATCTGGGAGAACTGACTGACAGCGTGTGGGTACATATATATATTCCTACTTCGCGTGGAATTACATGCACATATACGTTTTCTTTGCCTGTTTTACGATGAGAAACAAACATATTCCCATATCATATACGTGAAAATGACTTTCCCGCTCAGTCTGGTTTGGCGATACCTTCCGGTTTGGCGATACCACGTACACGGAGGTGCATATGCAGGGACATGTCTCACTTTAAAATTAAAATGTTCAAAAGTTGGAAATTTAACACCTGCGCAACATTATAAATTGTTCTCATATATAGTTTGGTCTGTTTCGATGGGTGGGTTGTATCATCATTGACATTTCCAACTCCCTCCAATGGAGGCGCTATATAGTCTGGGCCTTGTCTGTATACTTGCCTGCAGTATATTTTTCCAGATGTGCGCATAGATTCTCCATTGATTGTCCTCACAGCACTGCTTTCGTTATAGAAGGCAATCCTTGTATGTCCGTCGCAAGAGTCCAATCGCTGGATAACACTCGAGTAGGGTGTGCATTCTGTGTCTGTTTCTGCGACGAAGTCAAAACCATGGTACACAACATATTCAAGCGCGCCTGGTTAAGGTGTCCTGCTAATTTGCTATGATGCTGGTGAGTCCGGCTGAATTGCTATGATGTTGCTAGGGCAAAGCGATGATATGATGAAAGAGTGCCGATATTTTTCCTAAAAGTCGTCCTTTTTGGACGGTGGCTGGTTTAGGACATGGATTTTTTTTTTTTTCGTGGCCACGAAATAACTAATTCGTGGCTTCGTGGCCACGAAATAACTAATCGTGATATACGATCGTCAGTCACTGTTGTAATGGAAGCGGATAGATGTGATCTGGTTGTAGTTGACCATCTTGGCATGAGCAACGGCGATATGACATAAAGGGTGTTGTAGGGTGGCCCGTAAAACAAATGAAGTAATCACCCCTTTCACCAACCCGATCCAAAGTTGCCGCCGTCAAGGGGGTGGGGTCACATAGGGCACCCACGACATTCAGTATATCTTGGGGGCCTCCATACAACACCCATTATACCACATCAAACGGTTAAGGGGCCGAGAAATTGTATAGGTGCCATATTTGAACCCATCTGGGGCGGCCATTTTGGATCGCGGAGGGTGAAAGCGGGTGAATATTTAGTTTGTCTCAGGGGTTACCCTACAACACACTTTATTCGCCCTAAAATGGGGGGGGTGTTGCATGGGTACCATATATGGACCCCTCTGATCAGTTATCATTGTCGCTCGAGGTGGGCTGAAGGTGTGAAAATATAACTTGCTTTGCGAGCCACCGTACAACACCCTTTATTTTATCTATATCGGTCAAGTGGCCGAGAAATATATGTACCCTATTTGACCCCTTCTGAGCGGCGACCATTTTGGATCGGGTATGGTTGAAAGGGGTGAATATTTATAAGTTTGTTTTGGGGCCACCCTACAAAACCCCTTATTTGACTTAAATCGGTCAATAGGCCGAGAGAAATGTCATTCCCTTTCGACCCCTTGTGGTAAAAACTAATGAATATTCAGCTTGTCTTGCATGGAGCCACCTAACCCGTGTTCCCCGTTCTCTCTGGGCTAGTTTATATCGGACGTTCATATCCCCATAGAGCCCGGGTCCCACGCCTTAAGGAGATTATAGTAGCTTCTCTGCGATCGTACGCATTGCACCTGTGCAAGTGTAACCAGTCGCCGTAAAGGTATCTGGATATATGCAAAGGTCAATCAGTTATTTCGTGGCCACGAATTAGTATTTCGTGGCCACGAATTAGTTATTTCGTGGCCACGAATTAGTTATTTCGTGGCCACGAACTAAAAATTAAATGTCCCATGTCCTAAACCAGCCACCGTATTTTTGCGCTATTTGGCTAACGATTTGAGAAAAAGCTAGATCATGCCATGAATCTCTACTCTCGCTAACGCTCGTCGAGATCATTAACTGTACCTTAATAATGTACTTCACTGTAAGTGGAGGTCCCAACTTGAAATTTCACGATTTAAGTGAATATGTGAGCGATTTTGCTTTGCGTCGCTTATATACAATTATGGAATTTCTCCTGGGTAATTAATTTAACATTTATTGCGATATCGGCTCACAAACGTCAGAGAAAAGCATGCAATTTTAGTTGGGACATTTACCTAGAGCGAGGTACATTATTAAGGAACAGATAGCAACTAAGAAATATCTTCCGCGCGTTATTGATCCGAATTTATAAGGTTCCCTGTCAAAACTTCAAAAAGTTCCAAGGTTTTATGCTGGTGGAATATGATCTCCACGGGCGTTGGCCAGAGTAGAGATGCGTGGCATGATCTAAGAAAAAGCCAGTGTCTGAAGGGAACATCCAAAAACGTATATAAAGTTTAAAAACATTTAAATAATGGTTGCGCTGATGTTTGTATATACAATATGGTTAGCCTTCTCAATAATGGCAATTTGCAATGACAAACGCAGCCATAATTAAAACAGGTACATAATATACATGTTTTTGAATTTTGTCTACACATAGCGGGGGGGGGGGGGGTCATGAAAAACTTTCCGGACACTAAGGGCAAAAATATTTTTCCGCCCTCTGAGTACCCACCACACCCTAATTTTTTATTTTTTTCCGATTCTGGTATAGGGACCCACCCCCTCCAAACTGCTTCAAATGACTATTTTACTCAGTTTTCCTGATCTTATCCGATCAATGTTCCGTATCATGATTATAGAAGTATTCCTACTTTTAATTATTTACCAACAACACTGTAAAGTTTAAAAACAATTCTCCAATAAATGTGGGCTGTAGGGTGTTCTGATGGATTAACATCTGAAATCCAAGATGGCTGCTGGTGGCCATGTTTTTTTTTTTTAATTTGGGGGGGGACATGGAGGCGGCTCCCATTTAGAGGTCACCACGAAGATCCATATGAAGTTTGGTGGCGATTGCATGAGAAATGTGACCTGTAAGGTGTGCTAAAGGATTTGCTCGTGCAAAGAGTAAAATCCAAGATGGCCGCTGGCAGCCATGTTTTTTACAAAATTCATGGAAAATGGTAGGCACCCATCGAGAGGTCCAACTGAAGCTTGGTGATGATCGGATGAGGGATAAGCTCTGCATGGTGTGTTAAATGACTTAGTGACGGAAAGAGTAAAATCCAAGATGGCTGACAGCGGCCATATATTTCATAAAAAAATCATTCAAATTTGACAACTCCCATCTAGAGGTGATCCTAGACCCATATACCGAATATTATTTAAATCGGTCAAAGTTTGTTTTAACACCTTTGTTTTATTTTATTGCGATTTTTTTTCAATAGTCTATTTTTATTTGAAGAGTTCAGTGAAGAATCTATTATTGTGTTATGTTTTCATTTATATCAGGTTGAATAAACTATTTTTAATAAAACTATTTAAATCTGAGCTTTTTCCATGTCAATGTGCATTGATAGATTCTTGATGAAAACATTTAGCAAGCTGACCTTTTATTACCCATTGGTGTCATCCCTCAGTATTAACTGATGGTGAACTCAAACCCCCTCCCTGCCAAGAGTTAAGTGCATACCTATTACAGAATAGAAGCATGCTTAAAGCCTTTTGTCCAATTATTTTGAAGAAAAATGACTCAATAAAAAAGTTTACAGGGCCAGGAAAAAATGTGTAAGCCGGGCTGCTGAACCACCCACCCACCCCCCGCCTAGTGTTCGGAAAAAAATTGCAGACCCCCCCCCCCCCCCCCCCCCCCCCAAGCACATATTGGCCTTTCCACGATTTGTTCAGATGAACCAGACAGGTATACACTTCACACTTAACCCGGGTAAGATTATATACACATGATCATTTGTGTATGAACGGTAGGGTCGTCGCGCTACATATATCCGCATTACACTTGAAATCGGGCAACACTTGTAACGACCTGCATTGTATCAATACGACATTTATATATCCTATCAGATTAATCCGTTTCAACAGTTATTGTGTTAGAACGAAAGTCGATAATATAACAATAGGTTAACAGAGTAAATGTCTACTCAAGCTGACTCAAGTGGAAACAAGCGAGAAAATTTGTCAAAAACAATACAGGGTTATGACAAAGCATTGTATCAGTTCGCCCTGTGATGTTTCATTATTAAACATTTATTATATTGTTTCGAGGTTGACATGGGGATTTATTGTGTAAGCTAGGGCCAGAAAATGTGTAAGCCGGGCTGCTGAAGCACCCACCACCCCCCGCCTAGTGTTCGGAAAAAATTGCAGACCCCCCCCCCTCCCCTGCACAAAGTGGCCTTTTCCACGATTTGTTCAGATCAACCAGACAGGTACACTTCACACTTAACCCGGGTAAGGTTATATACACATGATCAGTTGTGTATGAACAGTAGGGTCGTCGCGCTACATATATCCGCATTACACTTGAAATCGGGCAACACTTGTAACGACCTGAATCGTATTAATACGACATTTATATATCCTATCAGATTAATCCGTTTCAACAATTATTGTGTTGGAACGAAAGTCGATAATATAACAATAGGTTAACAGAGTAAATGTCTACTCAAGTGGGAAACGAGCGAGAAAGTTTGTCAAAAACAATATAGGGTTATGACAAAGCATTGTATCAGTTCGCCATGTGATGTTTTATTATTAAACATTTATTACATTGGTTCGAGGTTAACATGGGGGTTTATCAACCCGAGGAAGTTGATATTCACCGAGGCACAGGCCGATGTGAATATTAACTTGCAATGGTTGATAAATCCCCATGTCAACCTCGAAAATGCAATAAGTGTTTTATTATATTATCTCTACATATATGCCCCATGCAATGTTATATATTAAGCCCATTTGGCACGCCTTACTGATCCGTGTGTATATATGTACATGGATCCATCGAATGCACAAAACTGTGATTCAACCATGCAGTCAAAATATACAATTCAACCTATACAATTCGTATTAATTACTCGTGACGTCGAGTGAGCTTGTTTATTAACTTATCGTTCCTATTTATAGGAAAATACAGTTGATATCGTGATTTATCAACTCCTTTTCCGTATGATTTAGTATGGGACTTTTAGAAGAAAGCTTATGATCATACAATAAAAACTTATAATCGGACCCTGGCTAAACAGTTATAGTCAAATTAATAACAGTGTCGGTGGTATATACAAACAGCCAGTTATTTTTCATTGGCGACATTGTTAACTATACGTCCTGCCGGCGATGGGTTAAGCCTATATGAAACTTCAAATGATCTATTTCGCTTTGGACTCCATTAGCATTTATATAACTACCTCACTTTATGCACAAAATCAGCAACATAAAAATATACCCAGACCCCCTCCACAACTTCGGGTTCCCGGTAGACTCTTTCTGACCATTTATACAAAAATGATCGCCACATTTCCGTATGATATATGTGATTTTCTTTTCCCGCACAGGGACTTTTCCCTCAGAGGTAATCCACCAATCACCAGCCGGAGATTTCTAAAGGGGGACTCTAGATTCACAAATCGTAACACTGTTGAATTAGTTCATTATATAATATGTCAAGCCCCCAGAGAGTGTGTCGCCTTACCTTCTGAGTCCACGAACGCAAAAATGAACACGACAAACCGGAGATGAAGTAGTTGCATCGCTGCAAAATGGTATGCTATCGCGACTGAGCACGTGTCTTATAAAGATACAAGATATATACGACCATGCAGACAAATAATTGCTGCAATTCATACAGTGATTCATAGTTCAGAAATAACGGCCTCAAATTATCCAAACGATATTCCTGCCACCAGCTATTACATAACGCCGATTTCTACATTGAAGTGAAGTTTGTGTGCAATATTCGAGAAACAATGGTCTCAAATTATTCATTCGATATTTCTGTCGCCAGCTACGTGCATATATATAACTTCACACCTTATGATAACGACAATTTCTACAGTGCATGAACAAGGTTTTGTGCAAATTGCAGAGAAGAGTTCAGTCCCCTACATTTGTCTGACCCCTGCCATCACGTATATACAGAATATAAGAAATCCATAAGGAGTATTTATTGATTATTTATGAGAAAACATAGTAAAGTTATTCCTACAACAACAACAACAAAAAACAACTAAAATATCTTCTTTCAAGATTAGTTTGCATTATTAGTTCCAGTTAACGAGAAAAGTAAGTATCCGGCGTTACATAACTTTCACTTGTTTTTATTTCAAGTGCTTTAAAAGTTAAATTACAATAAAAAATATTGTAAAGTTCTATAGTAACATTTCCTGTCGCATTCAGCGGAAAAACAATTAAGAAAACAAATATTTATGAGCGCATTTTTTTAGTTTGGAAAATAAAATGTGACAACCCCCACCCAACTCACAAGGGAAGACAACTCGGTACGTCCTTGTGAACTGGTAACACGTTTCGAGTTAGTGCAGAAGGTATTTCTCTCTGAGGTGTTTACCGGTGCTTCTCCAGAAGCACGCTCGGCCTGACACCGACGTATATCCACCACAAACACGATCTATCATCATTGAACAACCTACTTACCCAAGACAGGTCTCTGTTTGATGTTTGAAGAAGTCAGTTTTTTATGTACAGTGATAATTATACGTAGCTGCCATGCTTTGTTTCTAAACAGTTTGCCCTCCATTTGTGTACGATAAAGTCAACATTCTGCTAACGAACATTGTTCACGAATGTTTGTTGATAGGATTTTGAAATTTAATCTTAAGATAGTGTAGACACTTGTCGATGACACTGATCGAAATATCGGGCGTTTCCTCAAAAATAGGTGACAGGGTATCGGTATTTGCTGAACCCATCAACACTTGGTTGATTTACAATTCCCTATCCGCCTTCATCCCAATTTAGTTCAATTTCGTGGCCGGAAACTAGATCATGCCATGAATCTCTACTCTGGCTTACGTCCGTAGAGATCGTATTTATTCCACCAGTATATAAAACCTTAGAAGTTTTTGAAGTTTTGACAAGGAACCTTGTAGAACCTTGTAAAGTCGAAAAAATAAGGCGGGGAATAGAGTTGTTAGTTGTTATCTGTTCCTTAATAATGTACTTCACTGTAGGTGAATGTCCCAGTTAAAAATTGCATGCTTTTCTCTGAATTGTGTGAGCCGATATCGCAATAAACATAGAAGTAACTACCCAGGAGAAGTTCCATAATTGAAAGCGACGCAAAGCAAAATCGTCCACAAATTCACTTAAATCGTGAAATTTTGAGTTGGGATCTTCATCTAAAGTTTATTTAGTTCTGAAATGCCAACAACAGTTACTGAATATTATCAGGGAATTATCAAACCTTATTATTACAGACGACCAAACACTTTTAAGCTGAAACAACTATTTGACACTATACTAATGAGCGGACGAAACTAGCGATATCCATAAAAAGCCCAAAATATATTGAAACTCTCCTGAGGCCCAACTGTGATGTTAAGTCGTTAAATACCATGACAAAATTGTACTACCGATCTCATCGGCCCTAATTTACGGTCTTTTTTTCTTTTTTTTTATATTTTTTTGGGTTGAATTTGTTTTGGGTATGCTTAAGCATGCTATAGCGAATTAAAAACAAACTGGATAAAACCTTAGGGGCATGTTATAACTCAAAACTATCACCAAGTATTCATAGTAATAATTTTGATGCCCATGAAAAACTTACGATTCCCTGGCACAAAACCTACAAAATAAGTCTGGCACTGAAAGAGTTAAAGAATCTAGGAAAAAATGATTAAAATTGTAAAAAATTGTAAAAAATAATAACAAATGATGGAAAATTGTTATGCCAATGCATTCTCTTATATATGCGAGGCGACCTATGGTCGACTGGCATATATAAGAGAATGCATTGGCACAGGGTATATGGGTTGATAGAAAAATCGGCCTGGCACTGAAAGGGTTAATACATTTGACAATACCCCAAATGTTTAACAACTCTTAAAATTTTCTTTGAAATATGTAACACCCTCCCCCCCCCCCCACCCAGACATTTTCTTTAATATATGTACCTGTAATTACATCCCCGAGATTTCCCTTGATACATGTATAATGAATTATCCCATATATAATGCATTGTTAATACACCTTATTTTCAGCTACATGTATTATTATTATCTGTATTATATATGGTTCTAACTTTATACATCATACTTGATATAATGTAAATGCCTGCAAGTTATGCGCGAATGTTAAAGGTACTCAATCCGCTCAGACGCTCATAAACTTCGATTTCTTTGGCTTTGGTGTAAACAATATTTGATTCGAGTCGTGGAACCCACCCATCAAAGCTCAGAGTGATCAGATATCGATTTATGAAGTTTGTTATTTCTCGAGATGTGTAATAATATGTGGCCCAGAAATACGTGGTAAAACGGATGGTCTCGGACAAAATTGCGGATGAAGATTGATAACTCTAAAATCAAATGGTAATACGGTAAATTTCGTACTTTAGTGATAATAACGGCCATATTTTGTTGAATAAAATGTTGATAAATAACAAGTTTAGGGGAAAATTTGATACCATAGTAGACAGTGGTTATCATTACTTTGTTGCAATAAATCGATTCTGATAACTTAAGAGTATTTTGGAGAAATGTTGTTGTTGTTGTTGTTGTTGTTGTTGTATATTGATGTATGCGGACCGTCTGACCGGATTGAGTGCCACATTCTTCACATGTTTTCAATTGTTCTGGGCAATAAACAATTTAAAAATCTAGATATTCAGTGTTCTCCATGGTAGACTGCAGTCTCGTGATTACATGCACCACGTGAATAATTCTACGTTGCTATACAATATAAGATAAGATAAGTTTAATTGACAAACATCCTTATAACGACATATATAATATAATGCATATATAATAACATATAAGTGTACATGTGTATTTAACAGTATAATGAAAGGTATTAATAATGTATAATCACAGTAAAGCAACTGTATACAATGAAAGTTGCATTCGCGCATAAATAGCTATATAATTAGTTTATACAACAATTGATACTTAGAGTACATCTTATAGTGTACGAATCATGCTCCTGAAGATTAATGTTGAGATCTACGTGATAATTTGTATCGAAAATCGTGAATAATTTGGTAGCGATAAAACAGGAACATACGATCTATTTTTTTTTACTATCAACTCTACTACCTGCTGCTAAATAGGCGGTCAGCGCAAAATCTCAAGAAGGGAATGTCGGTGTGGTTATGAACACTATAGACGCAATAAACTGTATTCCAGCCTCTCCAATTTTGGAATGAAATTTATTTTCGATTCTGAGATTGGCCCCCCCCCCCCCTTAAATATAGCAATCGCATCTCTGTGTATTCCCTGGATACGTACTTATATAAGACAACACAATAACACCAAAATAAGGAGACAAAGAACGAACAATTGAGCAAGAAGAAATATAATCAATACTCATACTTCCCAGGTTTCGGATATTTGTTCAGGATCTTTGTGGCAGAAGTCTCGATACATGCAATGTTAGATAACTCTGTCGTGTAGATTTAACTGTAAACAATGAGAATTGTCTCAATGTTGCGTTGCACAATTGCGTATAACAGTTATTTTAAAGATGCCCTGTCCAATTTGACACCATAAAACTGTCAAGAAAATAATTAGATAGAGGACCCATGAGCCCATTTATAATTCTATATGCAGTTTTGATGACCAGATATCGACTACCGAGAATGCTGGACGTTTCGGTGTCTTGTGTTTGCGTTTCGGCACCTAGATGTTTCGGCACCAGATTTTCGGCACTTCTGACATATCGGCACCTGGTAATTTTCTGACCAACGAAACTATCAGTGATTACTAGATATGGTTTTTATTTCTATTCTTCTTGGCCAATGCATGCATATGTGCACGGCTTCCATAAATCGAATAAATAGAGGGAAAGATACAAAACAATCTCTAATTCTTAACGAATTTAAGGAAATAAACATATAGGCCTTCAACGTGCCATGACTCATGAGTTTTGACCGTGATTAATATTCAGCAAACTTCGCATGATATATGGGATAATATCGATGTTAAGATACCATGGCCACATTGAAAACGACGTTCATACCTTTGGCCCTCTGGTGTGACACAGTTCACGAATAGAGATATTGGTTGCTGGAAAAGAAAATAATTGCGGACTTGAGAATTAAGTGTGCCTTTAATCTAATAACCGTTAGTTGCACCTGTAGCCACTTCACAACTAATATCATCCGTTATCGGCAGATTTCGCTGTAAGTAAGTAATTATTCAACAGGTAAATCACAATTGTTTGTAAATTTTCTTAGCTAAACAACGATAATGAGGGTTTTATTTGTTCAGCGGATTTATTCAGACAGTAGATGGTCGTAGCGCTTGTGTATAGTTGGGGTGTTAGGTATATGACAACCATGATTACATTCATTCTCAATGTGCTACCCCGGTGACACTTTTGTCTTTTTATTAACTTTCTTACTCAACAAGCGTTTGCATAATTTATTAGTAAATTGAGATCCACCACGACATGTCTACGAAGTGTCGATTGCATATAATTTAGATGACAACACATACTAACCCGTCTCCTATATGGAAATCCATAGTATGTGGTTGGATACTGCAAAAAGCGGATATCGAACAAATTTGTTTTAGGGATATTTTGGCGTTCAAGTTTCACAACCTCGAAAAATGGTGACATAAGTCTCTTGAACACAAATTGTATCATCGCGACAGGAATATTGGTATGGGGATGGGATTCGTAGTCAGCTATATAGCAGAAATTGATTCTATGGTTCTTGAATAGATTATCTTCGACACTCTCCAACAAATCAATAATGTTACGGATCAGTTGTGATTCGTCTGCGTCTGCTATGCTTATCTTTTAAGCCAGTGGCACGGGCAGATCGCAACTGCTTCGATTTCGATGGAGTCGCGCTTGGGCAGGAACTATCTCGATTTCTTGGATAGACTCTCATGCAATAACTGACAATATATATGTTTACACATTGATTTTTTCGACAGATACATGCCACATGAGTTCACTTGGAGTCAACTTATTGTATTATAAATGTCTTATTTTCAGGTAGCTGTGTACCACACATTGTGGTTCCATTGTATATAATTATAATGTATTATTCATGTTTGTCATTTATATCAATCTTCATTTATGGAGGAAATAAAGATGTAATAATATTAATATCTTGGGTTTGTTTTATATAGCCCATATAATATAGTACATTGGCATAATGTGTGTATTATAACGAGCACGATTTGTGTCCTTGGTGAGAGAGAGATAGAGAGAAAGAGCGAGAGAGAGAGAGAGAGAGAGTGTGTGTGTGTGTGTGGGGGGTGTGTGTGTGTGTGTGTGTGTGTGTGTGTGAGGGTGTGTGTGTGTGTGTCTGTCTGTGAGTGAGCGAGAACGAAAGACAGACAGAGGGAGAGAAGAGAGACAGACAGCAGGAGAGACGTTCGTATTGTTAGGTGTGAGCGTGTGTGTACATGGTGTGGCTAGGAGTGAGTATCCGTTGGTTTAATACCTGTTTGTGGTGAAAATTGTTCTTGTATTGTGTACCATCTTGTAATATGTTGACCTTCCCTTGTCTATATTTCTTATGTATATGTGTTTGTGTTAAGTAATTCTTCATTTATGGAGGACAATTAAAGATATATATTATCGAGCTAATTATGACGTAGGCTCCTGGTCTTATTTTGTTAATCATTTCTGTTTCCAAATACTCATCGATGAGTAGTTTCCTTGGGAAATAGTAAGATACTAACATAAGCTCAACAAGCGGCCACTGTTGCCGAACTTATTATCAAAACATTTCCCACCATTCAATGAATAGGAATCCTTCTTCGCACGTATTATATGTTCGTCTGTCTGTCGTTTGTTTAAATTTCCTGTCCATCAGATGAACAATGGACCATTCTAATGTATTGCTTTGTAACTGACTAGCTGTGGTACCCGGTGTTGCTCGGATAAAGAATTAGTAAATTATTAGTGCCCCTTCAAGTCATTAAATATATTACTAGTCACTTGAGGTAAACGGCGCACATTGCTTGACACTCTTACCCATATATTTAAGCTGGTAATAACCGGTGTAACTAACTGTTAGTGCATGTTTAAATCACTTGAGGTCAACGACACAGATAGATGACACTTCCCACATATTTTCTGAGCTGATAAAAACGCTCTTTATTGAAATAATATGGTAATATAATATAATAGTTCCCCTTTGAGTCACATGAAGTCAAATGCGCCTATATATCCCATGATATTCCCGTGACCAAGGCTCAACCGTTTTTGGGTATATGCGTATTTATTAGTCCCTCTTTAAGTCGCCTGGATCAACGGCAAATATCCCATGACACTCCGTGTGTTTACCCGTACCTATTCCACGAGACACCCCGGGGAATTTATCTCCCTCCATATATTCTAAGCTGATGAAAACGCTCTTTGTTGTTAATTATTAGTGCCACTTTAAGCCATCAGAGAAAATAATGTCACGAACGATCGCAAAAGCTCATAATTTATAACGCTCTTTGTTATATACAACTTTCGGACGACGAAAGCAGGCATGTGCGCTCTTTATATAGGAGCCGATCATTTGAACTGTTTTTACTAGCCAAAAATCCAAAATGTGTTTGAAATTTCCTCTTTTTAAAGTCAATATCTGGTCACCAAAACCACATGATAATGGGCTCGTGGTCCCATCTAATTATATTTTGTTATATAAAACGTACATATGGTGGTTTTATGCATGGTGTAACATCGGACAATGCATTTTCAAAGATATATATGATTGGTTTTAGTATTCAGAAGAAGTGATTAACACGTATAGACCTATATATAAGACCAATCCGAAAGACGTACGGATTGAATGTTGGAAAGAATATATCAGGTGACACTATATAGGTTCAAATTCAATAGCTTTCTCATTAAACGAGTTGGAATCATGTCGATATCGCAGGAGTTTGATGCAGCTTCGTGAACACACCCTTATCGAAGTACAATGGAACCAGCGACATGCACCAGAAGCAACCAATAGCAGGGGCACACCTTCCTGAAAAACACACTTTTTCACTCAGAGGTATTGGTATAAACACCAAAAAAACAACAACAATTTTTGTAATCACACATTTTAAAGCACTCCGTAAGACTGTGCTCATATATATGAGCCCAGTCTTACGGAGTGCTTTAAAATGTGTGATTACAAAAATGTTGGTTTTTTTTTGTGTTTATACCAATACCTCTGAGTGAAATATTGTGTTTTTCTGGAAGGTGTGCCCCTTGCTCTTGGTTGCTTCTGGTGCATATCGCTGTTTCCAAGTAGAATGGGTATATCATTGTCTCTCATTTCTCTTATATATAGGACAATATAACAGTGTTGTTTTAACGTATACGTTCACACATGCACTGATAAGTGTTCATGGCATTTTTGCAGGTATTTCGACATAGAAAACCACATGGTGCCAAAAATATGAACGGCAATATGCATATAAAATGCATCTTTACCTAAGATACATGTAACCACACGAGAAGTGAAATTAATTTTATTAGCATTTTTAGGTTCGTTTTCTGGCATATTTCAGTATCGAAATGACTGATAAAATGCCAGGCAAAGTTTCGAAAATGTGAACACGAGAAGTGAAATTATCGAATTACAATGGAACATTGGTATATATGCTGGCAAGTGTGCACGGTATATTTTCTGAAGGAATTTCGTCATAGAAAACCACATGATGTGAACGGAAACGTGCATATAACATGCATCTTTACCAAAGCAAACGACATGAGAAGTAAAATTCCTGAAATTCCACTTGTAACGGTGCTATACTGGCATTTTCCTTCAAATACATGTATGATTGATTCTTGAGAGATTATTGCATGCATGCATGCTGGTGATCGTTATGGTGGCGCGTGCGTGATGTATATTATATTTTGATTTTGTATTTTGTCTTGTATGTCATAAATTGTCTTGACGAAGGCAATAAAACTTTTGAATTTACATGAAAATTCCGGTAGCATCTCTACAGGTGAAATTACAGAGATTTTACTTCGTACGTATATAGTTAGCTGTGGTACAGATACAATTTATATGCATGGTTCCGTTCATATATATTCTGGCACCATATCGTTTTCTACGACTAAATGCCTGCAAACCACACCGTGTACACTTGCCAGTGTATGAACGTACCCTTAGCTGATACGCGAGGTATTTCTTACTGTTCTAAACATAAAAAGGACACATTCATTGTATCCACGTGCGTGCCCCCACTCCCATTGTTGGAGAGCAGGGACGAGTACCTCTCTATCCCCTGTTCCAGCCGCCCCCCCCCCCCGAATGCCAATGGGTCGTGCCCGTTTTAACCCTATATATAATATATATGGATTACCCCACTCAGTTATAAAAGTATATATTTGAATAGTCTATTTTTCATTTGAAGGGGTGTAATAAAAGCAAACAACAGACAGAATAACATATAATACAAGAGCAGAATGATGCATATTAATTGGTGGAAAATGTTCAGATAATAAGTTCTTGGTCGTTTATTGAACTTATTATCTGAACGTTTCAGAAGGGAACTACTCGTCAATGAGTATTTAGTATAGACAGTGTTAACTATGAAATTTGGGGAATGAAGAATAGTAGAGTTAACAGAATGAATATATTTATTTTTTATGTTCAAACAAGTTGGAATGCATATAGTATGTAGTTCCGCTGAGCTATAGGCAGTCAATGCGAACTTTGTTCATATTATATTCTTCAATGCAACAATGTACTACAAATAAGCAATATACAGTAATGCTCTAAATAATCGACTCCTTAACCACAGCAGAATTATGGGTAACTTTACAGGAATTAGTTGGAAATATGGCTTGTTGTCATTCATCGGAAAGCTCTCACCGAGAGCTTTCCGATGAATGTCAACAAGCCATATTTCCGACTAAATCCTGAAAAGTTACCCATAATTCTGCTGTGGTTAAGGAGTCGATCATTTAGAGATTACTGTACGTGTAATATAAAAAAAAAACAGCAATACTTTATCAATATATACAGGACAACAACGCGAATGAGTGCATGGTATCAACCCTTTCATGTCGGAAGCTTCGCCGGTACATCATTAAAGATTCTGTGCCAGTGCATTCTCTTATATATGCGCGTCTACCACATGGAGCCTCGCATATATATAACAGAATGCACTGCATGATGACTAACAAGGTCAATGCTAATATTGTTAGGTCAATATACTAAATTATATATGCGAGTATCCCTATGATATATAAGAGAATGCATTGGCACATGGTTTTCTAAAAATTTTGGAAGCTCCAGTCATGGAAGGGTTAAATGTATTTGGACGGAACTTTTAGACGACCTACATGTAGATGCTGATATAGTAAAGTTACTACGTTTTGGTACACCTTTCGCATAATGAACGACGACAGATAATTATTTCGAATAGATATTTGAAGTCGTAATTTTTTCGGACGATCCATCCAAAAACCTTTTCGCAGAATTAATGATTATGAGTCCATTTGTGAGACAATCTTGCTTGCCAATCGCAGAAATTGTTGTTATCGGGCATTAGGTCATAGCTCAGCGATGTGTGTTTGGCAAGATTTTCGCCTTTCACGACGACGAACGATTTGATTACCACCAATATGTAGAAATTAAAGCCATATATGGCAATCACAATTTTAAGGACATAATCTCTGAATCATCTTCAACATTGAGGAGCTGAGAAATGACCGCGAACTTATTACTATATGATGTATCCGTGAGTTTTGTTGAAAATCCGAAACCGTAATCGTAACAGCGAATAGGGAAACACGAGGAATAGAAAGAACACAAATTATAGTGAAGTAGTACCCAATTGGTAATAATGATCTGTCGTAATTCAGTATGCGAACGGTGTCTACTGTTTCTGAGTGAACAAATGTTAGACTGCCCCCCCCCACCCCCCCCCCCCCCCCCCAACCCAGTCGCACAGTTTTGCAATGCTAATCCACTATATATCATTGCTGACGATAATAAAGTAAGACAGTTTTGCTGATTTGGGTATACTCACCACAGGCTCCGATCTATACCAGCCATTAAATTGTCAAATAAGGTTGGTTTGCCCATATTTACCCGATTAAATATTTCCAGGTGTTAACATACTCAAAAATTGGCCCAGACTTACAGATATTATTTGATATATAGACAGGCTCTGGTCTGCACATGCAAATGTTCACTCATAAACAGCTATATACTATTACGTTTTGGTAATTTCACAGTTAAGGGACCAGCAACCATGCATCTAATCAACTAGTGACGACAATAACGCGTCAATAAACATAGATACGGGTCACATGCAGAATAATGTTTGACGACCCATTTCGATGGTAATATTGATTCACATATCATTTGTGTGTACTTTTAGTTGTTAAACATCCAATATTGCTCCCGTGAAATACAAACCAAGTTATCCCTGATGTTCGCGATATTGACTGGCCATTACATGACCCAGTGGAACCATCGTGTGTTACTGTGTATGTATATAGTAACTTCCACATTATTAGCGCGCGTGATCTCTCTCTCTCTCTCTCTCTCTCTCTCTCTCTCTCTCTCTCTCTCTCTCTCTCTCTCTCTCTCTCTCTCTCTCTCGCTCTCTCTCTCTCTCTCTCTCTCCCTCTCTCTCTCTCTTTTTCTCTCTCTCTCTCTCTCGCTATCTCGCTCCCTCCCCTCTCACTCTCTCCCCCCCTCTCCCTCGTACACACTCTCTCTCTCTTGCTTGCTCCCCTCCTTACACCATCTCTCTCTCTATCTTTATCTCTCGCGCTACTCTCCCGGTTTCAATAAAGCATTTTCTACCTCACTTATGTATGTCGATATCTCACTTATGTATGTCGATGATAAGAGATAAATTCAGATAATGAATAATTTCCTCTTTTCAATTAAGATACATTTAGGTTCCAGATCTCCAATTTTGTGAAACAAAAATGTACAATAAAGTTAAAGGTACTTTAAAGTAATTTCGATGGAAATCATAAGTGCTTTCGGTCCATTATCAAAGCAATATGAAATGATTGGGACGAAAATCAATATCGAACAATTAATTTCTTTAAATCACCTGTTCTCTACTGAAACATGCTATTACATTTAATTTTATACACCAGTTTCTACACTAGTTTCTACTGAATCGCAAAATATACTTCGTATGATTTAGTCTATATAGAACCCGGAATATATATTTTAGCATCAACTTTATCGTATTCGCATGAAGCTCATAGACAACTCACCAAAATGTACATATATAAATATATATAATATAAAACAAAGGGTCGAAACAACCAATCTCAATGTATATAGCATAGCACCATGTCGCAGGGTGGGGTGATTGAACCACTCCGAAAGAATAAATATACACACAGCAACGTGTATGGGAGAATTAACGTGTGTTATAACATCATAATAACAACGATATATGCAAAATGTCAATTTCACGAAAGAACATAACCAGAGATATACAAAAACAAAGTCGATGCACGTCTTGTTACCATTAGACGTTGGGCTATATAAGTTTATCTTAAAGGTGAATTATCTCTTTGTAAACATGTATTATATATAGTTACCGGGGTATAAAATATTATATCTGAATCGAAGACTCCTGTCCGGAAATGCTTCCATCGATTAATATTAATTTTATTTCGAATATTTTCTGGTCTAAAAAGGTGTGATTGTTTAGCTAACGAACAATAGTGGTTACTGTCAACAGAGACCAGAAATTTTATTGTGTAATTTTGTCACAAATAAACGTTAATTATACTCATTATTATAAATATGGAATAAAACAATACAACCAATCAATCTGGGACATTTGACGTTCGGTACGTAGCCATAGGAACAGTCTAATGCTCTATATCGCTATATGGTATCACCCGAATGGTCTGTTCTAAAAAATAGACAAATAATGGGTCCCAATAAAATATTCGAAATAAAATCAATATTAATATATAGAAGCCTTTCCGGACAAGGGTCTTCATTTCATTATTATTATTTTATACCCACGCAACTATTTCATATATTTGTTATTTAAAGAGATAATCCATCTTTAATGTATAAAGTTGCGTTCACACTCTGGCAAACTTGCCTGCCTGACAGTTGTACGGGCAATTCATCGTATAGAGCTATAAGGTTGTAGCGTGAAGTATATATGAACAATTGCCAGGAAAATTTGCATGTGTGTGAAGGTAGCCTAATGCAGTATTTCAGGATAAAGTGTCCATTGCCTTGCGATGATTGTGAACAATTGGAAGTGGCAAGTATAAGCTTCGACCAACGCTAAGCCATTAACATAGGCTAATTTATAACCAAACGTCCCAGGATTCGATTCAGCCAAAAACCTATGTCTATACCACCGATCGTGCATGAATGTGACATGCAGTCATGAAAAATCATACTTATAAACCCTGTCAGTGAGTTGCGGCCATATTGTATTCATCCAGCCCCCGTTCCGCGGTTTAAGTGCTATACAGGTCAAAGGTTTTGGAGGTGCAGGATGAATACAATATATGGCCGCGACTCAGTGATCTCACTTATATGCTGAAATTAGCCCAAATTAGCATTGCTATAAGTAAACAATGACAGAAAATATACCGGATTTTCATAAACGTATTGTAGACTCTTGAGATAACAGTTAGATCGGCACTGAACTCACGCTGAATTGGATAAGCTCGCGATTATACATAAGGCAGAAAGTAGAAAGTAAATATTATCTCCTGTCAGCCCATGGGTGTGTCAACACAGGTCTACCAGTTTTCGTCAGAGAAAATTTACGGGAGATAATCATCGTTATAATATAGGACGGTATCTCAATTTCTAAATACGAACGTTCCGGAAGAAGCGAACAAACATATGAATGGTTCACCGATAATCTTGCCGGTGACATATCTAAATATCATGGTAATCGTAATAATTCAGTTTACTGGTAGGTATATTGTGAACTATATGTTCAATACGCAATTCAGCATTATTGTTTGCGCATGCGTTGTATGTGTGGGCACTGATGTGTGACATAACGTCGCTTAAGATAGCCCGCCACTTACCAAACTACAAACCAGAGTTCTGCCCCATCGCTACGCTGGACTGACCACTACCACAACATGCTAGTTTCTAGTTTTGTTGTTGTTTAATTTTTTATTTTATTTTTTTTTTTTAAATAGGAAAATCCATAACATGCCAATGTGTTGTTTCTGATCGCGTGTTCCTGTCTATCTTCTAACAAATCGTATTGATTGAGACTTACTCAACACAAGTAGACCAAGCGGAACATTTCCTATAAGATGAAGTTTTTTTTATGGGATTTAGCGGAATATATACCAAGCTCGCTTCAGAAACACGTTTTTTATTTACTTTCATAGCTAATCGACGTAGTTGTCGGGTGGACTATTTTTGCGCTAAGTACCGCTGAAGGGGTCACTCTCACCAAACGAAGAGCTGAAGGGTACACAGGTTTTGGAAATGTGCTGTATGGTACACAGGTTTTGAATTATTGTTCTAAATGATGATTAGTGTTCGAGTCTGCCATGATTTCTGTTAGAAAATTATTGTCGATGTTCCAATGAAAATTAAAATGAACTGAAAACAAACTACTGATGGGCGTCAGACTTTCAGAAACACATTTGAAGTATAACTGCGTTAGTGTCGCTAGTGTACCCTTCATCACATTTTTAAAAACCTGTGTGCCCTGCAGCACTTGTTTAGCTGAGAGTGACCTCTTCAGCCTAAGTACCACATGTTTATCGGACATTTTCCGACTTTGATCTCTTCGGGCCAATTTCCAAAAAAATTATTGTATATGGATTATTTCTCAGAACAATGCAAAATGAATTGTAACTAACAAAAGTCTTTTATAAAAAATGTAAGATTTTCCCACAATGTATAATGTACTTGGTGGCAGTATTCAGACCAGCATAGTGAGGAGACATAACTCTACCTTGAAGTTTCGACACGTATATCCTGGTCGAAAGCTGCAAATTGACAAACCGGCACCTTCTAATGTGTCGATGAAGTTACAATCGTTCGAGATACACCATCGACAGACATGTCGACGTCATTTGCAGAATGTCATATGAGCGAGTTGTCACGATTCTGTGCATCGGTCATTATATTAGCGGGCGTGGTTCTGTAAGTGAGTGGTCCTATGAACTGCCATTGTTCTTGACTGGCAGAATCCTTTTCCACAAATGTCACACTTGAACGGCTTCTCTTTGGCGTGGATATATCTAAGAAAAAAAATCAAATCGTACAGTTTAACCCATTAATTTCTTAACTGTTTGTCCGATTTAGTTAAAAAAATATTATGCACAACACCTTTAATAACTATTACATGGGATTCAAATGATCGTATGGCGGCGTGTAACGTTCTGACCATCTCGTGTATCCCCTCCCCACAATATGTGGTGAAACCTAGTATATGTTGAAAATGAGTACGGATATTAAAACATAAAACCTTTACTCGTGCTTCTGGGGATTGATTGATTCACATACATTTCAGCGTCAACAAGTGTACCTCACATGGAGGGAGATATCCCCGTGAAGGTGGCTTTTCCCTGAGGGTTATTAACGTTCTAAGGTGACTTCATTCGAAAGATGCCTTAACCCGACCTGCGACGAAGGGACACAACCTGATGCACGTGGATATATATATGGTTCACGAAATACCGAATATCAGTGACATCCGAACTAAGAGGACAGAGACACAGGGATGGACATATATTACACTTTAATGGCCATAACTTCGTAATAATAGTGAATGGACAAAACTTGCTATATCCGGATATTGTCCACTTCAAGTTACCCTCATTATATTTCAAACACGACCTATACCGATGACTGAAATATAGAGATCCGAAGGTGCATTTTCAATTAAAGGACCATAACTTCACATACAAATGAATGAAAGAAACCCGTTCCATGTGATTATCCCATCCCCATATAGTGGTTCAGAAGCATACCATATAGTGGATCTATACATGTGATCTCGCGGAGGATCAATGTGAGCGGTATAGATCTGATGTACAGTTTCCTGGATTATCGGACCTGGGTTAAATTAAAGACATGTGTAAGTGGACCTCAGTTAGCGGACCTGTTATAGAGGACTTGAATTGATCGATCCTGGATAGCTAGAGGTCCTAGATCTGTGGATCTCGGTTAAAGGGCCTGGGTTAGTTGACCTACCTGTGATCTCGGAGATGGTCTTGTCGGCGGAATGCTTTTCCACACACATCACATGGGTATGGCCTCTCATCTGTGTGCGTTCTTTCGTGAATCAACAGGTTGTATGACTTCGTGAAATGGCGGCCGCAGTATTTACAGATGTACTCTTTCTTTGATCTGCGATGATTTTGAAATGGATAATTTAAATTTGTTATCATTGTTCTTGAACAACAATCCAATGAACTCTTTCTATATAATAAATGAATCATCCCATTCAGTTATGAAAGTATCCATTGGACTGATCTATTATTCATTTGAAGTGATGTTTTAAAGGATGTATGAGCAGACGACAGCCAGACGAAATGATAATGCAAGTGCAGAAGAATTCATATTCATTGGTGCCACCCATATAGTCAGTCGATTTAAAAGTGATTACAAGAGCAATTTTAACATAAAAAACATACATGGACGACTTCCAAACATCGGTGTGTACTGAGGGTACGTTCATACACTGTGGCAAGTTTGCACGGTATGGTTTGCAGGCATTTTGTCGTAGAACACGAAATGGTACCATAATATGAACGGAAACAAGCACATAACGTGCATCTGTGCCACAGCTATAACTACGTGCGAAGTAAAATCTGTAGTTCCACTAGTAACGATGCTACCGGAATTTGCCTGTAAATAGCATGCAATTATCTCGCAAGAATAAATCATACGGGTATTTGAAGGCAAATTCCAGTAGCAGTGTTACAAGTGGGACTACATAAATTTTACTTCTCATGCCGTTCGCTTTGGTAAAGATACATGTTATGTGTATGTTTCCGTTCACAGGCTGGCACCATGTGGTTTTCTTTTATGAAATCCCCGCAAAAACATACCGTGCAAACTTGCCAGCGTATGAACGCACCATAAAAGTATAGTATCATTGTTATCCCACGCAGACATCAACAACATTGAAACAAAAATCGATAAACACTGACAGAAACTTATGTTGAACTGTGTATTCGACCCTGAATTATTATTTTATAGCCGTGAGTCTCTATGAAAATTTTAAGGAAGAAATGTCTCATCTTTGGGGACATATTATACAGGCATTGCATTTGTGTACATATATATAGATAGAAGTAAAATCGATAGTGATATGTACCGTAATATACATGCACCGTTATCAGATTAGACTTCTTTATTTTAAATTGCCTTATAATCTTCAACATTAATATAAACTGTGAAAATTATTTGCATTTGTCGCGTTCCTGTGATCGTATAGGGCTTATAGATATAATTACTCATAGCCATGTTCGATGCGCTATTAATAGAATCACGGACAAGGCAGAATTTATCAACTGCTTTCAACTGTCTGCACGGATTTGAGGTTAACGTCTTTGCATCATTGCATCAGAAAAGCTATTTTTAAGTGCCCCATTTATTGTTAACTGCTGCAGAAAACATGGACCCTTAATTTTTTTAGATGCAGTATTTAAAAACAAAATTAATTTACACGTCTTTCGTCCACAAGATATACAATAGGTATATGAGAAATGCATATATTTATTAGGCTATTTCGATTGCGGGAACGCGACAACAGCGAAGAATTTCTGTAGATGATATACGGGAAGATTCGGTCGTATACCCAGCGATGTATATGGTATACCTTCTTGGTTTCTTGGTTTTTGTTCTGAGATCTTGTGCCTTTTGAGCTATAAGCTGACAAGGATTTGTGTATGCCTGATACCTGAAATAAAAGTTGGAACATGACATGCATATCGGCTTACTTTCGAGAATAACCTTACTATGCAATGAGAATAAATTAGGGCATATCAAACAACAGACTGGTGAAAGGTGTCCATAAACTCCGGACCCAATAATGAGGAACGCTATGAGTCTGTATCCGAAAATATTGAGATCTACAGTAATGCCAGAGATACTATTATATCTATCAAAACACGAATGGGGTGACAGGCTCTCGCTATATAAGAGTGCAAATTAATTACATAGAGCTGTATTCGAGTGTCGTATCTCCCTATAAAATAACTCTGGCATTACTGTAACATGTCACCCCATTCGTGTTTTAATAGATAATCCATTGTTAAACATATAAACAAATGATAGTAGGGCTGCAGTGATGACGGACAGAACACCGCATAACATCCTGGCGTTAGACCTTTGACGTAATTTTATGTTTGCCCTCGAATCAGCCGCATTCTTTTAGTTAAGTTTCAACTTAAGTTTTTGATAGCCTATCCTTTAGTTTCCATATTTTGTTAAATGTTTAGAAGATCCGTGTGAGTATCAGTATGGATGTCCACCACGTTTTGTCATTTGTCAGGCGCCCAAAGTAAAGTAATTATAGCTGTGGTAAAGAACGGTTATATATATACTTTCGGTCGGTGTTCAATAGCGGTAGATTTTAAAGATGAATAATCCGATTTAACGCCCCTAAATTACTATTTCTTCAGCTTCGGTGGTCAAAACTATAAGATTTGAGTCGAGGAACCCACCCACCAATGCCCTGAGTAATCAGATTTCGAGTTTTGAAATCTGTCATTTTCACCACCTCGAATATTTGGCAGCCTGACAAATATTCAACGAATGCCGACCAAATGTTGATATATAACAATTTTATACTATAGTTGACAGTGGATAGCAATATTTTTTGGCAATTAACCAATTCTGATAACTGAAGCGGCATTTCAAGAAATGTTGTTGTTGTTGTTGTTGTTGGAATATGATGATATGGGGACCATCGAATCGGATTGTTTACATTTAAAGGACGTTAAATTCTTAACCATTCCATGAATGGAGCTTCCTGAGATTTTGCGAAAACCATGTGCATAGGGAGCCTCGCATATGTAAGAAAATGCATTGGCCTAACAATATTTTGCCAGTGCATTTTATTACATATGCCATGCTTCCTGCACCAGCGCAGCTCCAGTCATTAAAGGGTTAATTACAAAAAATAATACTTATTTATCATATGCACGTCCAACTCTTGTGAATATCAACACGTAGTTTATGATCTGAACGAAACTCTGGTAAACTAACTTAAGCAATGAATTTAACACTCATACTGCGTCTGTGAGCAGTTAACTATATTATGGCCTTCCGGACAAGAAACCACAAACTCCCTATAGAACATGGTACTTGGACAAATACGAATTACTCAGACCGAATTTGCACACTATGTAATCTTGAAATCGGCGACGAATATCACATGGTACTGAAATGTAGGGAACTTAACTTAGAATAAAATACCTGAAACCCTGTACTACTACCAGAGACATAACACTTACAAACTAGCCGCTCTTTTCAACTCCCGAAATCAAAAGACAGTTAAAAATCTATCAGTGTTTATTAAGAAGGTCAGCCTGAGGCTTATTACCACCCCGCCTGGCATACTGAAACAACCGAATACCGTCCAACATTTCTATCTTCTATCATTATGCCATATATAATATATACATGTATACCTGTACTGAAATATATTGTATATTATAGCCATATATCTATGTAATGTCTCAACTTGACGATCAGAATAAACTAATAAATAATAATACTGGTGATCGCATGGTTCTTACCTGTTCATTGAATGAAGAAGCGCCATTGTGTTGCTGAAGACCACTGCCTCTTGGTGGGCGGTCGACCCGGAGTTTTCTCTGTTGATCACGTGGCCTAGGTGAGCGAAATCGAAGTGTCCCCGTTTCTCGTGCTTGATGTCTAAGTCAGCTTCGTCATCTACGAAATGAAATATAAAAAGTGTACAGTAATGCCCTAAATAATCGATTCCTTGACCACAGCAGAATTATTGGTAAGTTTTCAGGATTTAGTCGGAAATATGGCTTGTTGCCATCCATCGGAAAGCGCTCACTGAGAGCTTTCCGATGAATGGCAACAAGCCATATTTCCGACTAAATCCTGAAATATTACCCATAATTATGCTGTGGTTAAGGAGTCGATTATTTAGGGCATTGCTGTATACCAACATGGTTATCTTAGTTGAATTATTGGTGACAGTCCCGCAAATCGAAAGTTAAGGAGTAAATAAATCATTCGTTGAGGTGCGTCCACACGTTGGCAAAGTTGTCTGGCAATTTGTCGTAGATGGCTGTTGTGTGGTATGATAGAAACGAAAATTATTCAAACTACGCACATGTTCAACACATGTCATGTTAAACGATTTACTGCGTGCTCACTGCTCAGTGGAATATGTGTAATTCCTTAAATTGTTATACATTAGAATTTGTCGGAAACAAGTTATCAAATATCTGGCAAGAATCGATCATGCAACAGGGTGCATGACGTTTCGGCACCTGGACGTTTCGGCATGCACCTGGGTTTTCGGCAGTTGGTTGTTTCGGCTCAAGCACTTGGACATTTCGGCACTTCGTCGAAGATGTTTCGGCACATGGATGGTTTATTTTTATTTTTGTCATGAACAGTTTTAGATGTTGTCATGACATCTGTACTTCCATTGTTCCACGAAGAAGGAACCCCCTAATCGAATCTGACATGCACAACGACCACTTAATTGCAATTAATTGTATACCTTGTGGATGGCAGCTGAGTTAGCTCATTGCATGGTCACAAATTCAAACTGATAGTCAAAAGTACATTGGCTGCGGACACACGTACCATGTTGTTTGCAACGTTCATAATGCAAATGAGCGTATTTTGCAATAATCCATTGATTAAATTCATTCATTTTTTGCATATATGCTGTTGTGTATAAAAGGAGATGGTCCCATAAATGTCCGGATTTAGTGTACAATACCCGTTTAAAAAGTAGGTATACGTGATTATCGGAGAGGGGCCTCTGATAAGTTTCTTAACGTGTATTCCGACGCCCAGTGAACCATTTATACATGTATTCATATATTATCTTTTTTTTGTCTTGTAATGTTATACATGACTTATACATTTTGGGGGCACATTAAATATGTTTAATGCAATGTCCATTTAACTCACCGACAATTATCTTCTCGTCCAAGCTGTCTTCTGATTGGTTCAGGGTTTCCAGACTGTCGTTTTGAACGCTCGGTGATGACATGGTTTCCCTGGACGACGGTGTTGATGTCCCAGTCATAAAGGAGTACCTTGACAGATCCACAGCCTGGTAAAACATCGGGTGCATGGCGTAATTGAAATAGTCCATATAGCCAACACGAAGCTTCGCAGCCAACAAATCGTCGAGGCCATATCTCACAAAACCTATACAAAAGATTAAAGATATGCAATATATTCGCTGGGGCAGATAACATCCTCGATTTAATGATATTAGATGGTATAGCTAAAGAACTGAAGGTATGTTCCAGTGACAAAGAAATACAAATTTCGACGTCTAAATATATCGATAGCATTTGGTAAAAATGGGTGGTCACAGTACACGAAATCGAACGAACTCTGCTTGTATTTTGTGGTTCTGTTCATGCATAACAAACGTCATTCCATTCAGTCCAAACTAACAAAAGTTATCATCATGAAACAAAACTTGAGTCAAAATTAAATCAAATGAATCGTAACTATAATCAAAATGGGCAAGAGGAACTCAATATCATATAGTCATCGTCGTTCTCGTCTTGCTACTAAAGTTACCATGTTCAAATAACGGTGGACGGACAGACCAAAAACACAATACGTCCCGCTTTTTATAAATTGACACAAAAAGGGGCCAGTTTTGTTTTTCTTGTTGTGATAAACATGTTTACTTCATGACGTCTTTGACTCTTTGTGTGGGATATAAAGTCCGTATATGGGCGTAGTACGCGTTTATCGATCTAGTGTAACCCCCTGTATACAGGGCTTCCTTTTTAAGGATGTTCCAGTAGCCGATGTGGTTAGGTCGTGGATAAGATCATCACATGCAGTCTGGACTAGACGAGGTTGGCGCGGGTTCGAACCTAGGCATGGATGAAAATCGGGACCTATTTTCAAGCTTTATTTGGTTTGAGGGACATCTCGATGTACCATTCCGATCGACACATGGCCATTTCGATAAGAAATGAGAATTTGTTCAAGCTCACTGAGTTAAGCAAATATGAAGCAATGAACACTCATACTGAGTCCGTGCCTCCATATCTCTGACATATAGATTAGGTTTAATTTGACCGTTGAAGACATAATGTCGCTTTAATGGTCTATATTATTGTTTACGAAAACGATATGTCGTTTTAATTATAGTTATAATTCATATTTGGTCTATTCGGTGGAGAAGAGTCACCCATTTAGACATGCATTTACAAATTTACAAATTTACAAATTTAATTAATCCTTTATATATTAAGTACTCATTGACGAGTAGTTACTTAGAAACTGTTCAGATAACAAGTTTTGTTAAACATATTATCTGATCATTTTCATCCAATGAAATGAATCCTTCTGAACTTCTATTATCTTTTCGACTATCTGTCGTCTGCTCATCTTTTCTTATCACCCCTCCAGATGAACGACATACCATTCCAATGTATATACTCATATAACTGGGTGTGAGAATCCTTTTACTATAGTAATGGCTAAACGTCACTACAGTAATGCCCAAAGTAATTGACCACTTAACCACAGCAGAATTATGGGTAATTTTCAGGATTTAGTCGGAAATATGGCTTGTTGCCATTCATCGGAAAACTCTCCCCGGGACCGAGAGCTTTCCGATGAAAGGCAACAAGCCATATTTCCGACTAAATCCTGAAAAATTACCCATAATTCTGCTGTGGTTAAGTGGTCAATTACTTTACTATATTGGCTCTGTCCACTGAAAAAATATTAAATCCAAATGTGACATAACCCTGAATATATCTTTGGTCCGTGTTTATATTAGTTGGCCATTGCGCGTGGCATACATTTGAGAAATAAGAAGTCACTTACTTTCATCGTAGGTAAATAAATATCAACACACAGGAAAGCGACAATGAGGAAATATAATCTTGAATCGCGATAAGGTAGATAAAATACGGTGATTGAATTAATCCTAATAGGTGTCGATGTGTTTACGTACGAATTCACGCCGTACAAACAATTCTCATTATTCGCTTATTAAGCCAGATTAATCTAATCGACGTCGTTTTGATCTAAAATGGATGCCGACGTTGACTCAACATATCTAACCACACATACAATCTCGCACCTGTCTGTCCTGTAACGAAAGTCAATGGAGTTGCAGAACCGTATTGTGGTTCTTTGTCCTTATATATTTCAGGGATATCAAAAGCTGTGAACATCAGATCCAGAGGAGAGCTACCCCTCCTGTTCTTTACATATAGGAGAGCAAAGGGGGGACCAACCCCTCTGGTTCTTTACATATAGGGGAGAAAATGGGACAGGCAGAAAGTCCTCTTCCGAGAACCCCATATATATGAAAATTTGAAATATCACGAAAAATGCAATCCTGATATTGATGAAATTTGGAATATATACTCATCTTGAAGTTAATTGTCTGCTTTTGTCACCTGAACACCCCTCTGCATGAACAATATACCGTTCCAATGTATACTTGTATAACTGAATGGGGAATCCATTTAGTATATAAAGGGTTAAGTAATTAGATCGTTGTAAATATGTTTAAAGGTACTCAGTCCGATCAGACGGTCCCCATATCATCAAGTTACAACAACAAATGTTCTTCAAAATACGCTTTAGTTATCAGAATCGATTAATTACAACAAAATAATGCTAACCGCTGTCAACTATATATGGTATAAAATTTCCCAAAAACGTTGTTTATCAACATGTTGTTCAACGAAATATGGTCGTATTATCTCTTTCGTATCACGAAATTTGGACGTATTATCACTTGATTTTAGAGTTATCCATGCATTTTCATCCGCAATGTTGTCCGAGACCATCGGTTTGATGACTCTTTTCTGGGCCACATATAATTATTACACATTTCGAGAAATAACAAATTTAAAAAATCGATATCTAATCACCCTAAGCTTTGATGGGTGGGTTCCTCTGCTCGAATCAAATATTGTTCACCCCCGAAGCCAAAGAAATAGTCATTTTGGGAGCGATAATTCGGATCATGCATCTTTAAAATGCTCCATCTCTTCCCGGCAACTCTTCCAACAACAGCAAATTTTATATGGAACTCATTTTCAATACACGTTTCAACAATTATTACCAAAATTCACAAGAGAAATATATGGCGAGGTAAAAAAAATGGGTCAGGAATTATAGAATTATTTCAAATTGATCTGTATATCCGTATGAGTATATAGTCCCATAACAACCCACACACCAAATTTGAACACAATCAGATTACTTAAACTATAAAGTTATCGTCCGGACATAAAAAATAATCCGTAAATTTTAAGTCCGGAATGGGATTAACCAGTTCTTTACTGGGTGGATTCGTCTATCAATTTATACGTATTCATTAGAATGGCCCACTATTCACCTGGAGAATGGAGGTGTGTTCATGATATTGAAGCAGACGAGAGGTAACCGAATAGATAATACAAGTTACAGAAGGATTCCTATTAATTTGTGGGAAATGTTCCGATAATAAGTTCGACATTGGACAATTTCCTAAGCGCACGTTTACACACTAGCAAGTTTGCTTGACAATTTTACATGCAATTCGTCGTGCAGGGCTGTAGTGCGTGTGTCTAAATATGTGGACGACAAACTACTTATAAAATGTACATAATTATGTCACTGTTTGCTACATATATAAGCAGTGAGATTTGTGTAATTCCATAAATTTAATGTACAACTGACAATGACATTTGTCCGAAATTAACCTCAAAGTATATTGCTAGAATCAATCTTGAAATAACTGTTAGAATTCCATGACCCCAATAGTCAATAAAACAATCGAATATACATAGGCTGTCATTCCGGAATTTATCAATCGAAAGTGTACAATATAGATACCAAGTTATGAAGAAATTAGAATGTCACAAAAGTTTGCCCGGTAATTTTGCCGGCTGTGTGAACGTACACTTATGGAACAACTCGTCAGTGAGTATTTGGGGTATAAACTCTGCCAAATTCTAAAATGACCACGCATTTGTTGACCACAACAAGCAAATTTCATGGACATTTTATCAAGTAACAACCAATTAAGCTAAACTCGGACAACGTTTCAGAAACACAAGTGACAAATGTCTTCGGGTGGTCCTTTCAAAGTCCGTGTATTTATGTTCGGCCATATTTTATGCCCAGAATGTGAAAATTTTACTAAGAAATTTATGGCTTGTTGTAAACTATCTGCGAAGGAGCGACACAAATGCTCTTTTTTATTGAATTAGAAAGAAATACTTGCAAACTTCGTTTTGAATGTAACTTTTTATCTTTCTGATGCGATTCATCGTTGGAGACCACAGGCTCCTGGGGAAAATTACTAAAATACCAATATAGACTATACCAGTGTATAGTCTATATTGGTAATTTAGTAATTTCCCCCAGGGGCATGTGTTGGAGTCATGTTCGTGTAAACCCAAAGCGGTTTGAAGCCTGAAATTATGATCGTTTTTGTTGCACCTCTATCCGGTTCCGGTGTTCATCTCTCAACTTTGTTATTGGGCCTGTTATGAAATATAATAAATATAATAAATATAATTCGACCGAATAGGCGATAAATGCGTTGACTAGACTTATATGGACTTTAGACGGTACAGAAACGAGTCATAGAATTTATAAACGTTTATTCAGCTTGTAAACAATAAAGAGCGTTCCTATAGTTAGTATATGCCTGATATGTTAAAAATAAAGAGCATATGCATCACATCTCCGCGGAAAATTGAAAACATGTGGAGAGTTGGGGAAGATCGGTATGCGTATTTCTCGACCTGAAAAGGTTATCTTACTTCTGTGCGAAATAATTAAAACAGTTGAAAAAGTGATCTTTGAGTTGAGGATTATTTTCTCTCCGAGTATATAATGATTTCGCATATTTCTTAACCTATATGGTCTCTACTCCGAAATTATGTATAGACATGAGCTTTAACGTTCAAATGAGCTATGTCAATTTTATCAAATTCAATAAAGAGCGTTCATGCTTTAGTTTCTTCCTGACATGGTAACAATAAAAGATATTTTTTGTTAACCTCCGAAGAAGCCGAAATATTGCATATGGTAAGGAACATTTGTTCTTATGTTGCACAACAGAGTAGTATATTATAAAGAGGGTTTGTATATGCTTTTATACATTCACACAGTAGTATTAAAACTTACTATACTTAATGGATTCTCCCAGTCAGTTAAAAAGTGTACATCGGATTGGTTTATTATTCATTTGGAGGGATGTTAATGTCATAAAAGCAGGCGGTAGATAACTAAAAGTGCAGAAGGAGTCTTATTTATGTATAAAGATGTTCAGATAATAAGTTCAACTAACTACCTATTCGTTTAAGAGTTAATTTGGGTGCGTTTGTAATAATAAGTCTTCGTGATACGAACTGCGTTCACATAAAGTAAATTTCATTTGTATTCATTTGTCCGGCATATATAAGCAGATATATAAGCGGAAAATAGGTTCAGGATATTTTGTCTAATTTGATTTCAAATCGAGGGCTGCATTGTTTTTTTAGACACCATACAGGGTCAAGGTCGCTGCCGTGAGAGGCGGTGTGATGCTCTTTGACTCGAAGAACAGTCGCAGACATTGTCCGACAGGTAACCATTGATTGTACCGATGGTGTATTAGGACCGCCGTGACGTAATCACCGTGTATACGGGCGGTATCATCTGTAGGGCCCGGTGCCAAACTATTCCCATTGTCGGTCAGACATTACATAATTATTTGTCACCACACGTGCGCACTGAGACAGCCAAGATTGTCTGCAAATGTTTTAAAGAGAATGATATATTATAAGCCATCCACCCCCAATCTCAATGGAACCGAAACGTATACCTATGTTAGCTTATACAGTTTGTCATTGAAATAGCGATTTCTTTTTTGATTTTGTTATTTGTTTTTGATTAAACAATGTATTGTTTATATTCGCTTATATTTTAATTTATTTTATTTTCCGTTTACACTTTACTAATAAATGCTACAATTAGAGCGCACTATATACATATATATACATGTATTTATACCAGTATTTTCCTTATTTGACGATGGCTAATTTAAAGCTAGCTGAAACTGTCCAAGTCTAAATTATATTAGGATTATGCATGGATTAAGGGTGATTTGAAAGAGGTAACTCCGACGCATATATAGGAATAGCATATAGTTTCGGCGTTTCGCCGTAAAATATATAATAAATCATAATGAATTGCATCACTATAATGTTTCATTACCGACACTACTAAAAAAAATGTGCGTATATATAACACATACAACGATACCTGATTTCACATTCTGGGCAGAAGGCTTGTGAACTCTCTTTATGGTTTACCGTATAATAGGGGGAAACTAACAGAAAATGTCCTTTATGTCTTTTATCGTATATGAAAAAAATTGTCAACAAATGGTCTTTATTGTTTTGGAAAGGAGAATCCATGTGGGTCCCGTGGAATCTTTTTGAGTTTTCTCGAATATCACGGTGTTTCAACTATTTTGAACCGACATTTCTCAGATGATATGCGTGGGCGTTGAATCTGCAATTCTCTTATTTTGTTTAATATTTACTAAATGAATTTGAGTCCTTTGATGCGATTTTTTGCGAAAATTGGACAATTCTGTGTATAAAATAGAACATAAATAATTGGGGGGGGGGGGGGTTCGGCATTCATTTGAAATGTATCTAGATTACAAGTGATGTCATTGATAATCGCATTTTTTTTATTTGCAGCTTTGAGATGATTTTTACTAAAATTAGACGATTCTGTGTTTAAGCTAAAACAGATATAAGTGTTTCGGCATTCATTTGAAAAGTATCTTGATCACTAGTAATTTCATCGATAATCGCATGTTATTTGCATCTTTAAATCCAAGAAAAGATGACAAAGGCTATTTTTAACGATAGTGCTTCTCAATTTCCTGCCAAAAGACAAATCCATATTTGTGACAACTATCTCAGAAATTTAATGTATTTGCCATCAACGTATTAAAGATTTTAATATTTTCTTTGGGTGATTTTGAAGTAAAAGTAATTCAACAGTTTTCGGAAATATCAACTGAGACAATGTTATAGTTGCTCGTGCATGATAAAGCATTATTAGAAATTAATATCATTAGTATAAATTAGTTAGACTTACCGTTCATCTTGATCTTAAGATGTTGGGAAGTCGCAGAACAAGAACCTGTCGCAGAATTCCTTATAATAATAATAATTGTTCCTGGGTCAACTTGTGATATATGCCACAATGGCACCGCATATTCCATAATAGTAACTCACTCAGCATTGGCTATAGTGCTACCTGGGTAACGCCTACCATTCAGTCGCCCCGCCCACGCACCTGTTGGCGAAGGCAATTTCAAGCGAGAGCAATACATCATCCGATATCTGGTCAAATTTTAGGACCTTATGACAACTCAATTGTCGATTGTAATCATTTCAAACGCAAACAAGATTATATCATACCGTTAAATCGGGTAAATAATGTAGAGTTTGCAACTCGACAAAGAATCAAGGAATGCACAATTTGCATAAAAAGAATATTTACTGCGATAATATCACAATGTTTTCTTTTGGACTGATGACTGATGATTAACACTTTCTGTACTAAATGGATTCTCACAGTCAGTTAAAACTTGTACATCGTAATGGTCTATTATTGACTGGCAGTGATGTTATGGTGATAAAAGCAGAAGACAGATAAATAAAAGTGCAGATTGGGAGCCTTATTTATTGAGAGAAATGTTTAGATAATAAGTTCAACAATTGCGGTCGTTTGTTGAACTTATTATCTGAACATTTCCTATGGGATAACTGCTTATCAATGATGCTTTAGTACAGAAAGGGTTAATATAAACACGACATTCCAGTCACCTAGCAAATAGTTTTCTTCAGATACACCAGAAGCTTATCAAAGTTTGAGGCAGAAACGTTATGATTTAATGGAAGGTTCCCCTGGGTCCTTCAAGAAATATTCAGGAGCTGGAAATTAAATGGCACAACAAATTTGCAAAATTCCAAACAGGAAAATACGTTTTCATCTTGCATAAGATTAATATTATAAAATACGTTATCATGGTTCCACGCAGGCCTCTACATGCAAAATCTAAAATGTTGAAATCCTCGTAAGACGTACAACACAGACTGTAAGTCGTTACATTTTTTTTTAAAAATAACAATACCATTTTGCGGTATTTCTAAATCGCCGATCTGTGAAATAAATCGTGGGATCAAGCGGAATATCCTCAATGCGAACATTATATGGCTCGGGTAAAACTTATTGAAGTGTTAGAAATTAGAAAAGAGGTTTAACCCTTCCAATGCCAAATAGATTATCCCATTCAGTTATAAAATATAAATTGGAACGGTGTATTTTTCATTTAGAGGGCTGTTCATATAACAAAACAAAAAACCGACAGCAAGACAGATAATTCATGAGCAGAATTATTCATATTCATTGGTGGGAAGTGTTCAGATAATAAGTTTAAAAAACAACATATTGTCGTTATTATCTTAACATTCCTGAGGGATCTACTCGTCAATGAGTATATTTTAGTATAGAAAGTGTTTTGGTCTTTTCAGCAGCATGTGGACATAAAGAGCGTTAATGTTTGATATGTCCCGGTGTGGTAATAATCAGGAGTATTTGGGCAGAAAGTTGAAAAATGAATTTATGTCACTATGGTACGTATTTTAAATTCCAGTGTCCGATTTGACATAATATTAGTAAAATAAATTCGTAATTAAGTTTCAGCTTGCCAGGCAAAAAAAAAAGTTAAATACTCGCATAATACAGTATATACACAGACGATGCGAAGATAAACAATGGCATCCGTCAGTTTTACGTTGAAAATGACTACAAACGACCCTCTTTATTACCCACCGATTTGGGTGACTGACGCATCGACGCTCTTTATAAGGGGCGACAATAGGAAATTCAAAACGTGCTAAAACTTTTGAAAGTCGATATCTGGTCACCACGTGGGCTCATGTATTGACATGGTATATATATGGTACATTAACCCGTGCATTGTGGGAGCTGCGCTGGTGCAACATTAAAGATTCCGTGCCAGTCCCACAGCGAGCCTCTTTTAGCGCGTTCCATAAGAGGAGACGAAAGAATGGCCAATGCAGCAGCTTAACCCTTCCGTGATTGGAGCTTCCTCAATTTTTGGGAAAACCATGCATGTGCCGATACACATACATGATATATACAAGAGGTGTACAAGTTACATAATTTGATGACTATATCCAAACAAATCAAATTGCAACAAAACACATTTTTGTCATATATTGGAATGCCATGCACACAATAGTCTCTCGTCAAAAGATATAGGTATAATTTTAGTACAAATCAATGTTATGCTTACTTTTAGGATTAATTACATATTCTAAGTGCATCTCCCATGACGGGGTGCATCTCACATGAAGGGCGGGACAGTATGGCGTTTATGTCATCAAAATTCAAGCAGACAAACTCTAGCTTAAAGGCACATGCAGGCGACGATCGTTGCAGAAATATTCATATTTGATCAAATCGCCATCAACATAAGGAATATTAAAATATATATATAGTTCATATGCCAAACATAATCAGCGCGTAAAAATATTGTCGTCAAGGCGTACCATGGTGTACATAACCAAGAGCCTGCTCGTGTTACAGAAGTTGTGCTTCTGTTTACATAACACAGCTCAATTTTATTGGTTTATCACACACAAATGATATAAACGTTCTTTATTATTTCCATATCAGGAAAACAGTAACAAATACCATATCCGGATCTAAACAAAGGCCAGGTAACGTAACGTTTTTTGCTTTTGTTTACATAACAAAGGGGGGAAATGACAATAACATACTGTTTATGCCATATTTATGATTGGTGTAAGAACAAGGTCTGTATATATATTTTACTATTCTTTCTGTTTATGGCGGTTTTTGACGGAGGTGAATATTTTAACAGAATACCCACCGCCAACGTCGCCCGTGTCTTTAAATGCAGTTATCGCGGTCATCAGTATGCCCATATATAACAAGAAAACTAAGATGCATGCATCAGGTCGGCCGTGAACTATCTACCATAGAATTGTTGTAGCTATCGATTATACATTTTGGAACACCTGTCTGTATGTATGTGTGTATGCATGAATGCATGTGTGTATGTGTTATAGACTCTAACACTGCTCGACTGATCCGACTCGGATTTGGTATTTAACGTGTCAACTTGACCTCGCTCATAGGCATGTTTCTGGACCTTGACCGATCCGACTAAAAATTTGTGTGTAGGACTACTTCGATCCCGGGAGCAATATTGACGGGTCCAATTTCACGTGGGACCATGTTCTCGAACGTGCTGATGTAGGCATGTTTCTGGACTATTTGGACGGGTCAAATCTTGATCCCGACCTGACTTTGACATTCAAAAAGATCAATTCAAGGTCAAATCTGGTAAAACGAAGTATTTCAACGAAATATAATACCTACTGTTACTTTTGTCCCAGGAGTGTTTCGGGTGGGTCAAATTATGACCCTGACCTGATCTTGACATTCAAAATTGTCAATTCAAGGTCAAATCGGGTAAAGCCGGGCGGATTTCGACGGGTACTTTTGTCGTGACTTTTGTCCGGGGAGTGTTTTGGGCGGGTCAAATCGTGACCCGACATGACGTTCACCTTTAAAATGGTCAATTCAAGGTTAAATCGCGCAATTCTCCGAAAATCAGAGGGGAACATCCCGGACGAAGTAGGGTCCACCAGCTACTATTATATATTTCTAGATTTAGTTACAAACTAAATACCTGTATATTGTACAAAGAAATGTTTGACAAATATATCTGTATCAATATTACCATACGGGTCATTAAAATAGATACGACGAAACAAATTTTGAAGGGTGCATGGTATCAGGTAAATTTTTATATTTCAAATGATGACAGTAATGCGGAAAGTTGAAGTACCTACGTAATATATACTGGCTATCCGAATGAAGAGATATACATGTATATAAAAACCAAAATAGAAGATGACTGCTGGCGACAATGTTTTCCCAAAAAATTCAAAGCATTCGATAGCTCCCATCTAGTTGTCAGCCCGAAGATCAATATAAAGTGTGGTGACTATCAGATGAGGGATATGACTGTACAGTTGCTAAACAATTCAGTCACGCAAAAGAGGATCAAACAGTAAGATACCAAATTGCTGCCTGTGGTAATGTTTTTTAACGAAACTCTCCCCCTGGTTATCCAGAAGATCATTGTGGAATCTGGTGACGATCGGACAAGGGGTGTCGTCTGTAGGATCAACCAAATTATTTAGCCATAAAAATAGTAAAATTTAAGATCACCGCTGGCAGTGATGTCTTCACAAGGACAGCTTGAGAACAAAACATGGCTCACATCTAGCGGTGACCCAAACTATCCACATGAGAAAAAGTTCTCCAATAAAAGCTGGCTGCAGGGTGCGCCAATTGATTCAAATTCGAAATTTAACAGGGTGTACTGCTTGTGACCATGTTTTCCCCCGCAAATTTTATAGACTGATGGACAAAACCACTGAATCCGTTGAATCAATATACATGTATACATGGATTAATGTATATGCATTGTTATACACAGTACTGGTATATAAAGGTACTGAAAATAACAATATTACTAGTATACACAAAATAAACCATATATCATGGCTATGGGTTCTAATATCCGAATATGACAGCTGATAACTTGGTGTGAATTGAAGAGTGGTGGTATCTCACGCATATCTAACCCTCCATGTTAGAAACATGCCATTAAATGTCATAAGTATAATCTAGCTTGAGGACAGAAGTTATCCATAAACCCCCCCCCCCTTAATTCAATTGTTGTATAAAAACAGCACTGCATGTAAATATAAAATAAAATAGTGCTACATCTTATTACAGATTATTGCCATATATAATCAGTGACTATACAGACAGTCTGACAAAATAAAGTTTCAGTGACACTCTATCCGAAGAGGGGAATAATTCCATCTGCTACAGTCAATGGAGCAATTATGAATCTGGAAAGGTGAAATTTCTAAGTAATACTATATATCGACATGACGCGATAACATATAACGTAAATGCAATATGGCCGCTGGCGACCATTTTTTCCTATAAAATTAAAAAAATATTTGATAGCTCTCATCTGATAGATCAATATCAAGATAAATATGAAGTTTAGTGATGATCGGATGAGTGAAGTGGACTGTGCTAAACGGTTTAGTAATGCTTAAAAAGATTTTTACCTTAATATTTTTATGTTCACTTTATAAACTTCACTGGGTCATCTTTGTCATGTATTGAGTTTGATATCTTTTGTTAACAGTTTATAAATCATGTATGTCTCATGTTTGTTATTTTAATTTATGTGTTTCCGATTCCGACACCTTTTCTATTTGCAGCAGGTTAAGTTTACGCGTAATTTAATTTACAAAGTTCCCCAATTGGTATCGTAAATAGAGCGACCTTATTTGACAGAGAATGCCTCTGTTATTGATTATAAAGTTGCTATACATTAAAAACGACAATTCACATGCTCGTGCAAGCGCAGTAGTCTATTTTCCCCATGTTAAAGGACATCCACAAATACTAAATAACGCTAACTTACTGCCGAATGTTTTACACGACAACTGTTAACATATTTGGGCTGAATTCATCTGACGCGGTATTATTCCTCAAAATAAACAACAAAACCATCGTTACTTGGAAATGTAGTTTGGGCTAACATTTACATAAATCCTCCACATCATTATTCCGACACACACGTCAGATGAAAAACTCACATGAAGTAACCGGCCAAATTGGCCGAAATGACCGAATGTAAAACACTTAACGAGTATGACATAAGTGGCAATTAGTTAATCTATGTGAGACTCGCATATATAAGAGAATGCACTGGCACAGGAACTTTAATGCTGCACTAGCGCGGTTCCCACCACGAAAGGGTTAAACAGACATCGCCCATTTGCACCTCCGTATTATGCGCACGTAATTTGAACGGGGGTCAGGTATAGGTCGATAGATACACGAAATGTCCATACACTGGTTCTATATTCTCTGGAAAAGCATACGAAAGTCGAAGCAGTGTTTCAGCTATTTCAAATTTCAATGCTCTTTATTTTTACCATATCAGGAATAAACTAACAAGGAACGCTCTTTATGTTTACCCTATTAGGAATAGACTAAGAATTGAAGATACGTCCTCAAACTTAATCATTCATTGAAAGCCTGCAAAAACTGATATATAGTGCAAGTATTGGATTTGTTTGACTTAAAGTGGGACTAATAGATTATATGATAATATAAGTTGGGATGGGCATATACCCATATGTTCGCCCCGCATGCCGCTCTGGCCTTTCTTCGGGTGTCGGGGACAGCTCAGGAATTACACATTGTCCAAATATGTACCCATAAATCTTTATTTAAAAAGAAGAAAATACCCCCAAAAAAAACATTCAAAAATCTCCCGGGCGGTCCCGGCCTGTCCCGTGCTCTTTTTGCCTATATGGTATTTTACCGGATTTTGAGGGGTTAATAACATCGGCCGTGGACGCGTCAGCGAGTCAATATTTGGAAGTGACATTCAAGTGGTATTGCACTACCGCGCGTCATCAAAATACATATTGTCCGAAACCACAAGAAGACACGCGTCTCTCCCTAGCTCTCTTAGCAATATCGGCACTTGTGAGGTTAATAACACCGACCGGAGACGAGACGAGCGAGCGAGTTAACTTTTATACGTTTCCCCACAGGCAGTATGCCGCTTCCTTATAACGTAGAGATATAGTGTCCATGTGCCTATATATGGGGGCGCCCGGGCGGTACCGGACGGTCCCGGCCTATGAAAGATTTATTGGAGTTTGGGGACAGGACCCGGGAGGATTTGACCTTTCCTACAACCCACTAGAAAATGATTTTGGGGTTATGAATATGAAATACATAACAATGAAGATGAAGAAAAAAATTATCTAGACATGATGATATTATTTTTTCTTTCTGTTTTGGATTTATGTTGTTGTTGTTGTTGTTGTTGTGGGGGGCTCCAACCCGTGTTGCAATGTCTAAGTAGCCTGTCTTGTGTTTCGAAGATCTTCTCTTGGGCTTCATACTGTTGTTCAAACTTCAGGCAGGAAGCATCGGCCCTTGCATTTGCCCTTTCGGCCTCTGTCTGAGTCGCTCGCGCTTCCTTCACTAATTCTTCGATGATGCGGGTGGAGCTGGAGCTGGTGCTGTTGTTGCTGCTGGTGGTGGAGATGGAGGACACCGGGCTGTGATGGTATTCCGATGTCCAAGGTGTCAACGTGTCCATCTACACCCCGAAGTCAGCGACATGAATGTCGGGGTGGTATCCGCGTCCCTCTCACACTCAGGTGGTATTGCGCTACCGCGCATCATCAAACTATGCCGCTACCTCATTTCGGCCAATTTGGCCGGTTACTTCATGTGAGTTTTTCATCTGACGTGTGTGTCGGAATAATGATATGGAGGATTTATGTAAATGTTAGCCCAAACTACATTTCCAAGTAACGATGGTTTTGTTGTTTATTTTGAGGAATAATACCGCGTCAGATGAATTCAGCCCAAATATGTTAACAGTTGTCGTGTAAAACATTCGGCAGTAAGTTAGCGTTATTTAGTATTTGTGGATGTCCTTTAACATGGGGAAAATAGACTACTGCGCTTGAACGAGCATGTGAATTGTCGTTTTTAATGTATAGCAACTTTATAATCAATAACAGAGGCATTCTCTGTCAAATAAGGTCGCTCTATTTACGATACCAATTGGGGAACTTTGTAAATTAAATTACGCGTAAACTTAACCTGCTGCAAATAGAAAAGGTGTCGGAATCGGCGTACTCGCCCCAGGGCTAACTCGCTCCAATGGCGCGTGCCAACTCGGAATAAAAGGCCAACTCGGAATAAAAGATGCATACGGGGTGTTATATGGCGTTTGGTCCGTTGTTTCTCAATGAATATTATTGAAATTTGGTGTATATGTCCGGGCTGGGACATGGAATACAACAACGTTTGAATTGTTTTTAAATTTACAAATTTGTTGATTTTGTTCATTTTGTTTTCGTTCTGAAACACACTATAAAGTGTATATAATATAATAACGAACACGAGACATACATAATTTATAAACTGTTAACAAAAGATATCAAATTCAATATATGACAAAGATGACTCAGTGGAGTTTATAAAGTGAACATAAAAACATTGAGGTAAGAATCTTTTTAAGGAATGCAACTTTATTTAATGATAATAAACACATAAATTAAAATAAAAACATGAGACATACATGATTTATAAACTGTTAACAAAAGATATCAAAACTCAATACATGACAAAGATGACTCAGTGAAGTTTATAAAGTGAACATAAAAATATTAAGGTAAAAATCTTTTTAAGCATTACTAAACCGTTTAGCACAGTCCACTTCACTCATCCGATCATCACTAAACTTCATATTTATCTTGATATTCATCTATCAGATGAGAGCTATCAAATATTTTTTTAATTTTATAGGAAAAAATGGTCGCCAGCGGCCATATTGCATTTACGTTATATGTTATCGCGTCATGTCGATATCTAGTATTACTTAGAAATTTCACCTTTCCAGATTCATAATTGCTCCATTGACTGTAACAGATGGAATTATTCCCCTCTTCGGATAGAGTGTCACTGAAACTTTATTTTGTCAGACTGTCTGTATAGTCACTGATTATATATGGCAATAATCTGTAATAAGATGTAGCACTATTTTATTTTATATTTACATGCAGTGCTGTTTTTATACAACAATTCTAATCCCCCCTAGATCATCATGTGATCGACCATACATCGCGCGAGGACCTGGTTGAATTAAGGGTTGTTTTTTTGGAAAACTTCTGTCCTCAAGCTAGATTATACTTATGACATTTAATGGCATGTTTCTAACGTGGAGGGTTAGATATGCTTGAGACACCACCACTCTTCAATTCACACCAAGTTATCAGCTGTCATATTCGGATATTAGAACCCATAGCCATGATATATGGTTTATTTTGTGTATACTAGTAATATTGTTATTTTCAGTACCTTTATATACCAATACTGTGTATAACAATGCATATAAATTAATCCATGTATACATGTATATTGATTCAACGGATTCAGTGGTTTTGTCCATCAGTCTATCAAATTTGCGGGGAAAACATGGCCACAACCAGTACACCCTGTTAAATTTCGAATTTGAATCAATTGGCGCACCCTGCAGCCAGCTTTTATTGGAGAACTTTTTCTCATGTGGATAGTTTGGGTCACCGCTAGATGTGAGCCATGTTTTGTTCTCAAGCTGTCCTTGTGAAGACATCACTGCCAGCGGTGATCTTGAAGTTTACTATTTTTATGGCTAAATAATTTGGTTGATCCTACAGACGACACCCCTTGTCCGATCGTCACCAGATTCCACAATGATCTTCTGGATAACCAGGGTGAGAGTAATCTAATTTTCCCGAATTTCGTTAAAAAACATTACCACAGGCAGCAATTTGGTATCTTACTGTTTGATCCTCTTTTGCGTGACTGAATTGTTTAGCAACTCTACAGTCATATCCCTCATCTGATAGTCACCACACTTTATATTGATCTTCGGGCTGACAACTAGATGGGAGCTATCGAATGCTTTGAATTTTTTTGGAAAACATTGTCGCCAGCAGTCATCTTCTATTTTGGTTTTTATATATATACATGTATATCTCTTCATTCGGATAGCCAGTATTACGTAGGTACTTCAACTTTCCGCATTCCTGTCATCATTTGAAATATAAAAATTTACCTGATACCATGCACCCTTCAAAATTTGTTTCGTCGTATCTATTTTAATGACCCGTATGGTAATATTGATACAGATATATTTGTCAAACATTTCTTTGTACAATATACAGGTATTTAGTTTGTAACTAAATCTAGAAATATATAATAGTAGCTGGTGGACCCTACTTCGTCCGGGATGTTCCCCTCTGATTTTCGGAGAATTGCGCGATTTAACCTTGAATTGACCATTTTAAAGGTGAACGTCATGTCGGGTCACGATTTGATCCGTCCAAAACACCCCCCGGACAAAAGTCACGACAAAAGTACCCGTCGAAATCCGCCCGGCTTTACCCGATTTGACCTTGAATTGACAATTTTGAATGTCAAGATCAGGTCAGGGTCATAATTTGACCCACCCGAAACACTCCTGGGAAAAAAGTAACAGTAGGTATTATATTTCGTTGAAATACTTCCGTTTTACCAGATTTGACCTTGAATTGATCTTTTTGAATGTCAAAGTCAGGTCGGGATCAAGATTTGACCCGTCCAAATAGTCCAGAAACATGCCTACATCAGCACGTTCGAGAACATGGTCCCGTCCATATTGCTCCCGGGATCGAAGTAGTCCTACACACAAATTTTTAGTCGGATCGGTCAAGGTCCAGAAACATGCCTATGAGCGAGGTCAAGTTGACACGTTAAATACCAAATCCGAGTCGGATCAGTCGAGCAGTGTTAGAGTCTATAACACATACACACATGCATTCATGCATACACACATACATACAGACAGGTGTTCCAAAATGTATAATCGATAGCTACAACAATTCTATGGTAGATAGTTCACGGCCGACCTGATGCATGCATCTTAGTTTTCTTGTAAGTTCATAACGTCGAGATAATGTTTCCACAGGCCCATGGGGGCGCCCGGTCTCGGGCGGTCCCGGGCGGTAATTAGTCACACCGAATTATACCTTTAGTATATATAACCCATAAGTAATACGTTTTAAAAAAACTACCAAGAAAGCCCATAATTGAGAACGCTCTTTGTCATCCACCACTTTTTGTGCGACGGAAGGCGTGTTTATATAATAAGCGGCTATAGCATTGAAACTTTTGCGTTGGTGCATAATTAAAGAACATGTGCCAGTGCATGCATTCTCATTTGCATGCTAGTCCCCCATATATAGGAGCCTGACATATATAAGAGAATGCAATGGCTTACAATGTCAAGGTAAATATTGTTAGGCCAATTGATGCATGTATTCTCTTATATATGCAAGGCAAATACAAGAGAATGCATTGGCACAGTGTTTTCGCAAAATTTCAGGAAACTCCAGTCATTGAAGGGATATATACTATAGATATAACATTTTGGCTGGTAACGTGGGATCCCACACAATAGAACATTATACATTTCGATTCCAGCAGTGTACATATCAATGTATATATTTATCATTTCGTTTTTACAATTAATTGATAGTGTCAACCACCGACACAGCGGGAATATAATTACTGAGGGTCCGATCCCATGTTATCTTCGACAGAATCGTATTTGTTTTCCTAATTGGGTAATTGCACCAGACTTTCCCACAATCGTCGTCTCGCTTTGAAGCAATATTTCTAGATTTACGACGAACTGTAAGATCAGCGGTATAGACGATAAATTATGTATCATAAAATGCGGTTATTCCATTCTTGGACAATAGCCAGGTTCAGCTACAATATACGTGTGACTTGTAAGGTGTGCTGGTTGAAGTCACTTGACTCACGTCAGAAAGAGCGGAAAGCTCTCACTGATGAATGGCAACAAGCCATATTTCCGACTAAATCATGAAAAGTCACCCATAATTCTGCTGCGGTTAAGGAGTCAATTATTTAGAGCACTACTGTATGTTTACGGAACTTGCAGAAAAGAGGAATTAATAAGCATTAATGTAACGACCGAATGAGCTACCAACGCTATGCAGACAGTGCGACAATGAGATTTGCATGCGCGGATTTGTCCTCTTTTGATTGAAGACAATTACTTGTATGTGAAGTTCTGCAGAATAGCTGCTTCCTGGTGCTTATATATATGCAGTGGTTGAGTTAGATATTCACACGGCACAATCGTTTTGACGATTCTGCGACCAATTTCACGATTCTGCGACTTGACAACCACGGTGCTATATATACGGCTGTTTAACGATTCTGCGACCTTATTATACGTGATATTTAATGACAAACTTAGATAATACGGCTTTTTACTGAACTGTGACGACAAAATTGGGCTTATTCTTGTTTTCATTGTATAGTGTAGACTTTGGATGTTAATTTTCGCACTGTTAATGTCCTCTTGTAGCCCAAGAAATGACTGTTGCGATCGGTTCGCGGTTTGATCGATTTGACCGAGCCGATTGTGATTCATCCCCGTATGTATTAATTGAGTCAACATGGTGGACCTATACAAAGTCTACTATATATTCAATGAAAACAAGAAGAAGCCCACTTTTGTCGTCCCAATTCAGTAAAAAGCCTCTTTATCTAAGTTTGTTATAAAATATCACGTATACTAATTCGCAGAATCGTTAAACTGCCGTAGCACCGTGGTTGTTAAGCCGCTGAATCGTGAAACTGGTCGCAGAATCGTCAAAACGATTGTGTCGTGTGATATTTGTTGCGTGAGTATTTGGACCTATACGCATGAAATGAATGGTGTTCTACTCTATATATATATATGAATACTTCGAACATCTATATCATAAAGGTTGAGGTGTGTTTAATGTTCAAAATCGGTACACATGCAGTCGATACCTATTTTCCTTGTAAATTTCAGTCATACATATGAGTTTTTAACGATTACTGATTTAATGTGCATTGTGAATTTCCACAGCTTATTTACTAGTTTAACCCGTCAGACGAAAATAGCCTAGTCCGTTTATAGTGACAGGGAAGGGTCGAATCACGAACAAAAGTGCAATTTTTGGATATATCATAGACAAATATATACTATTAAATAATTTTCTAATAAATAATTTTATTGGTCAAAAACGCCTTAAAATCGCGATTTTTCAATATTTTGTAGAAATTATACAATTTGTTGTGCATAGATCCATTTTTTGACAGAATACTTTTAAATGTGATATATAACATCATAACCAAACAAACTAACGCATAAGTGATCCGAATTGTCCAAATGGCAGTCAGGATGGCTACCAGAATGACCGTCTCATAAATGTTACCCTACCCCCCTACCGCGAGACCATATATAGCCACTCCAAACAGCTACAGCATGCAGCATTCCACTTTAAATTTTGAACCTATCTCTAAATACTTTTATTAGCAGCCAAATGCCAGAGGAGAGGGGCTCTGATAAGTTCCGTAACTTGTGCTCCGATCCTCTGTGCCCACAAAACTATCTATATATGTCTATAATAATATGTGTAATTTGTATATACATTTGTGGGTCACAATAAATATGTTGAATCACCAGAATGACCGTCATCATGTCATAATAACCAAGTTGGTTTGTAGAATAGTGGTCTTTTTTCATGTCGATTCATATCAGAGCGGTTGATTGTTTCTGGGTTACGATGTTAGTATTTACTAGTACATATTTTCACAGGTGAAAATTTGAAAAAGAACGTCACTTTCTAATTCAAATTACTCATCGACTTCGAAAACAAAATTCTGTGTTTAGTTTGATACGAGATACTGCACAAACAGGTATATACGAACAAATACGATATCGGCAGTATATATATCGTGCCTGCCGCGAATACTTCCATGGATTAATATGCACAATTTGGAGTCACAACTCGGCATTAATCTACTTTGTTCGGCGACACACATGAGCCAAGAGATTCACAAACAAAAACATTACTGCGCATGCACTTATGATAAACTTTCCGCCAAAACCATATATGATTATCTTTCTTGTTTTAGGTTGTCCAATGTGTATCAAAGAGTGAACCGCCTACAATGTTTGAAGCGGTGCTTCTGTCATTCTTTAAATGTTATTGCATTAGTATGCACGCAGATATACAGACACCATGTATGTGCCAGGCTATGGTCTTACAATCTCGTCCAAATACGGATACGATAGGCGAGAATCGCATGCGTTTTGATATGTCGATGCCGTCTGGAGAGTTTGGCGGGACCAGCATCCCGTCTCGATTTGCTCAGTCTACCCTTGATGCTATAAAGTGGTAGCCGCGGGCGCTTATATATAGAGCTTATATATAGAGCTGGCGCGACCTGACTGCCTCGATATCAATTTGAAAAAGGGGTGACGTTGTCTTAGACAGCACTTAGACAGCGCCGTCCGCCTCCCCCAAGCCCACCCACCCTAAAAGTGATTTTTCCTATAGTGTTTTTGAAACGTGTCTCTTTGTGGTGTCATTCTTTTGGTATGATTTTTTACTAAATAACGGGTATGTTAGAGTTACATTTCTTTGAATTTTACAATCGAAACATATTCGCATGCGGGTATGTGCACATAATTTAATACGATTTGGAGCACTGCATGAATGCAGTTTGTTATACTGACAATGCAGTTGTGCAGTGCATGGTAATACTTAGCATAACTAGCGCGTTATATACTCGTACAAGTTATGCTTTTTAGTTCACTAAGCAGAAATCAAACAAATATGATTATATTTTTGGTGATGACAGGGAGCCATTGAATAATGACGAACGTAAAAAGAACAAACAAGTTGTGAAATTCAGGTAGCAAGCATCCCATAACAAGTCGGGCATCTATCTTATTCTAACATATAAATACTATTATCAAAATTCCCCTGTGATTATCCATTCCGTGAATTGAATTCAATGTGGTGTACAATATAGAGAAGATGTAAGTTCTTATACCAATACATCAATTCTAGTAGAATTGTAGTACTTAAGTATTCGTTAGATATTGAGCTATATCTCACATTGTGGCTCTGGTGCATGGATTTGTACTTCTGATTGGGTTCAGGAAGTTACAGTATAGGCACGCGCCCAGCTAAGCAAGAATCAAGTCGACGACAGTGTGTGTTTGGATGGGAGGGACAGTTGAGAGCATTACAAACCCATGCGGCAGAAACAGTAATCCAGAAATAAAATGTTATCACCTCAAAGATGAATACTTGTTTTGTAATAATTAGCATGTTATGTTCAATTACTTTTCGTTATATCGGTAGGTAAGTAATCCAAGATCCCATCTACCCAATGATGAACATCATTCAATTAATAATACAGGAAATGCATTTATCTGTCTATATTCATATCATTTAAATCACCAAAAGAATTAAATGAGCTGACATTGGCATCGGAGCGATAATTGAATGTCAAAAATAAAAATGAGAACTGATGAAAAATCTTTTCTTTTTTTCAGTTCAATTTTTTCCTCGTAAGAAGCGGGACCCACCCCATGATATCGTGTTATAAAAGAACAATTATTGGGTAAATACTGAAATTATGAGCCCTATTCTCTTGACTAAAGCTCTATATTGGTCCAGATTATAAGTCTGTACATCTAAAATCAATTTAGTAGTCATAATTTGTCTTTAAAGGCCCACTTAATTTTCGAATCACCAGATCACATTATATATACAACATATCCATATTATATACCATTTAAAAGAGGAGGCTCTAAAGCATTATAGTATCAACTGATCTGGTCGAAGAAACTGGGAACATGTTGTTTTTGTCGAGGTACCGATGTGTGTTCTGTGCTTAATTTGACCCGGACTGTACTATAAAGTCTATTATTCTCAATGGAAGGGGAATAACTCTATATCTTAGTTTGAATTCTGATGCATTCTGGGTTGACAACGGGGAAGTCTTGGAATTAATCTGAGAATCTCTAGCAGTCTCAGTGTTTATAAACAAAGGGGAAAACCCATCATAAAAAAAATTGCAAGCACCGGAAAAAATGTTTTTTTCTGTGCTCCAGACCACCAACCCAACCCGGTCATATGTATTAAATTTTTCGTCACCTCCCCCCCGGCATGATCTGGATTTGTTAATGGAGAAGGGCGGATGTAAGTTGAAATATAAAATTTTGCCCGACCCTTTTGTTTGCAATGTTCTTAAATTGATGTAAAACACTCCGGTGGTCAAATAGTAATGGAGAATAATCTTTGTCAATGTAGTTAATTTAAAAATATTATATCAAAATTGACAACACTCGATGGCGGTCATTCTTATATTAATTAAATGCCGTAACTCTCGATGGCGAAATCGTTTTCGTCAGTTTATCTCCGATAGTTGCGTCCCGAATCTAGAAGTAAATATTTACAATTGAGTGTAGTTCGGACGATGTTTTCTTTGTATAATGGTACTGTCGATTCGCTTGGGATTTTCGGCGAAGTTAGTAGAATGCTACATTCCTCCAGTTGGCATAGCACATAAATACTAAATTATCAGTTTATCGCACCGAATAAGTCCATAATATGTCTTTAATTACAATAAAATATGTATATGTTTTAAAAACGCACAAGCTCTTGTTTGAACATGAACTTTATTTCATGTATTGGTAATAGAGACAATATATACCCATATAGTGCGATACATATAGCACCATAAAGGTTAACTGTTATTCGTATTCTCGGTTACATAATTACGCCGAACTTATACACGAGTTCGCGTGGGAGAGCAAGAAATTGAAACAAAAGAAACCCTACACGATGTTATCCATGAACACAACGGGCCATGAAGCAGGTCGTGTGAGAATCGTGTTCGTCTTATCTGAATTGACTAATTTGCTCAACGGCTAATATTTCAATAAGCCGTAATTATATCTAATCGGTATTGTTTATGACGATTTATGTTCTGTAAATTGTAATAAAGATGTGGGTGATCAACTTTGGTGCCGCCAAGCGGTTATCGCGCATAGCACCACCACCGAGAAATCCAATACCATTGAAAGTGAATACGTATCTCGATATCTCCGTGCAGCGAGTACAGTTGTAATATGAAGGTATCCGTCATGCGATATATTAATTATCTGTAAGAATTCTCCTTAATGGGTTTCGTGGAGTTTGGAACTCACACGACATCATCGCGATGCATGTCTTTCATTCGCGCTGTATAGTGTATACTCGTATATCTGATTCTCCGAATAAACCAGTAAAACCACTGATTCTAAGAAGAGCAATCCCTGATTTTCCGAATCAAATCCTGATTCTCCGAAGATATCTCAGATATGTTAGCACTAGTGTCAAAAAAAATATGTTGCCATGCAAGAGTTCAGAAAGGTATTATTAAATTATTGTATTTTTATTAGATTTGGGTGCATTTTTGCTACACAAGCAGGAAAACTTCCCAAGCTCCATGAAAAGTTCAGTCGCCCACGCACAACTTACCGCTACCCGCACCTATACACGTATAATGTGAAGAAATTTAACATTTATTTATTTGAGATTTTTGTAAGTTACAATTCATTCTGCATTATTCTGAGAAACTGAACTGTCATATTCATTTGAAAATTGTCTAGATCAAGCCTTGAACTATTATTTTATGGCATATTAATATAATATCATATACACCGCTCAAGTATGGTAATTACACAGCTTGTAATTATTGATGCATGTTCTCACTTCTAATTGGTCTATCACATTAATTGCAGTTCGGTTCTGGGATCAAAATAGGTCGATATAAGCGTGCTCTACTTGTATACGGACTTTATATTCACCGAGGAGACTTAATCGTGTCATGGAATCTAGAATCATTGAACAATAAAGAAATTTAATTGTCAATCTATTCTTGATATGGTTTAACCATTTCTTTACTAAATACTCATTGACGAGTAGTTTCCTTAGCACTGGGACTATGCTGCCCCATGGCAAGTAAGCTGTCCGATCGCGATAAAATCACAGTGCGTGTTACCTCATACAGTTTTCTATCTGGTTGGAATTCCAACGAACTATCCGCCGATTGTCGAAAAAATCTCAAATATCGTTTGTAAATATAAATGTCATTTAAACTCCGGGGAGTGGTGTGTGCAACTTGATTTGCCCAATACTTAATTCAAACGCTATGGTATCTAATGGGAATATTCTTTAGGCTAGCTGGCGTAAGAATGATATCCACATATCCAACCTATCAAGCTCGCGCAAATGTTCCACTATCACCGGGGGGGGGGGGGGGGGGGGGGGTCGGAAAAAAATGTTCAGGCATGTATGCTTATTTTTTTTCCTTTCTACCCTTGTTGGGACCCACCCATACCCGCATCCAAATTTGTTTCCATTTTCGGCAGTTTTTCCCGTCCATTTTTGGACACCCACCCCCTTTTAACACTAAAACAGAGATTTGCGGGGGGGGGGGGTGTTTCTCTGTAAATAGCTGTATATGAATTTCTGTGCATACTATTTGTCATGGATGTTAACATTGACATGTAAATAGGAACGAGTCATTTTGGGGTCATTCGGCCAAAAAAAACATGGCTGCCAGCGGCCATATTGTTTATTTCGAATAATACATGAATATATGTCATCGACAAGATTGGTTGTATTATTTTCGATATCCATTACAGATGCCGAGTTGTGTCCAAAAAAGAGCCTTCATATATATATGATCACATGCATGGAAACCCCCAGTGATTCCCAAATTCCCAACCCCCATACTTGGGTGCAACCCGTATGTTGTGGGATGGTACTATTCATAACTATCATTCTATATACATATATATATAGTGTGTCGCTCTATTCTATGTGATGTTCTATTCAACTATATTCAGCACTGAAGACTGGGTCACACTTATCCTTATATATAACATCGATATATTCACGGTGGGGAATCACGTGGTTTCGAGTTGATGAGTAGCACGTATTTAAAATGGCGGAGACGACAGAAACCACAACGAGAAACGAAGAAAAAGGCAATAAACTAGGATATGATATATTTCAAAGTATTTTGGCAGCTACGAGCGTATGCTATACACTATTTTTCAAACAAGCTGATACCTCATGTGTGACCAAACTCACATTTGTTTGCTCTAACATTCTGACCAAAAGTCGTCAGTCTGAGGATTTCCCACGATGTGTTTACTGGTGTATTTCCACGAACAGTTTCTATCTTCATGCTTTTACTCTGCTTGGAACAACAATACTGTTACTAATGTTATGTTTATTGAAAGAAAGCACAGTTAGCCGACAATATTTTGAACCCTGCATTTAAAAAATGTATTTTTCCTTGTGAATCGTAGCTTTTTCATTAGTGATGAGTCTACACGCACACAATTAAGTGATGAGTTACCAAGAACTTGTTCAGAATCTATTGAATAAATAGAAGATACAAACGAGTCAACCGGCTTACAGCGAAATTTACAAAAGGAGATCAGCAAATTAGGTCTGAACCGTTCATATAGGCAAGGTGCAGGTCTAATTTACTAGTGTACTGTTCAATTGGAGTAATAAATTTAACTGTGTACCATAAATGTAAAGCAGGTGGTTACGTTATATATATGCTACTGGTGCTATATATTGGTCGCTCTCATTATTATATTGGTGATAAAGGTACCCAGGTTCTGAAAATTGTGATAAAGGTACCCAGGTTGGGAAAATCGTAATACTTTAAACATATTTTATTGTGAAATAATCAATTTACAAAGGGATTGGGGTACAAGTTACAGAAACTTACAGAAGACCCCTCTCCCGATACAAAGTTGAAATTACAGTATTTGTTTACAAGATGACAGAGTTTTTACAATTGTGGTGCAATACATATCTGAAAGTAAAGAAGATAAAAGTTATAATGGTAAGAGTTTGGACTGAGTGTGTTAATTGTCAACCGTCTCTCCGGATACATATGGAAGAGGACGGACCAGGACGTCTAATCGTTATACTTATGTTGTTGTATATATCTGAAGGTATATTTTCGGGCGATTAATCCTGATTAAAGCGTGTTGTCGCGGCTATGTATGACTGAGCAATGCGAAATAATTTTGTGTTTCTTTGAAAGGTTTCATGAGGAATTCCCCATATATATATAGGAGTTGGTTCCAATTTGATATTCGGAAATAATGTTTCTCCAGTTTACAGTAAAGTACTTGTCTCTGTTCGTCATATAATGGACAGAAAAGGAAGAAGTGCATGCTACTTTCGTATGAGTAACCACACAGACAATTTGGACTGTCGGCAATATAGTTTTCGTACATGTCTAGTCGACGATCGCTGCATGAGTTACGTATCCTACAGTGTACGATATTACTTTTCCGGTTTCCTGATTCAAAGTATTTGGGTGGTTTCGTGCCTGGGTCGACAATATTCAAGTTTTCTTTAAAATCTTGCAGATTTTCAGCTGCAGTTACACGCTTAAGAAGTTTGTTCCACTCGGTCACGGTCGAAGGAAGGAAGGATTTTGTATAGTGTTCTGTAGAACAATAATACGAGTAGAACCTGTCCGGGCATCGCATGGCGTATCTTGACACCTGGTATGAACGTGCGGGCAGTAAACAAGTAAGGTAGTCTGGGGCTTTATTATTTATAATTTTGAATAGTGTTTGTAATTTATGTTTCTCTCTGCGATTGTTTAGGGTAGGCCAGCCTGCTTCACACAGGGCGGAACTATTTGAGCATGAACGTGTGAGACCAGTTACAATTCTGGCGGCATCGATGTGAATTCGGTCCAGTTTCGTCAGAAGATAATCAGGGGCGTTTTCCCATATAACATCAGTGTAATCTAATATTGGTAGAATATAGGCCTTGCATGTATAGTTTATCAAGTGTTCTTCTGTCAAGCTTATATTTATATTTTCTGAGGATTGACAGCCGAGGAGTAACTCTCGTGGCAATAGACTCGATATGCGTGTTCAAGTTTAAGTTGCTTTGAATTTCAAGACAGAGATGTTTATGCGACTCAATGAGTTCCACTTTTTTGTTTTGAAAAAGGACATTTAAGGGCACATTATTGGGGATCAGAGAGAACAATATTGCTTTTGTTTTAATCGGATTGCAATTTACAAGCCATTTACGTGCCCACTCATCAATCTTAATTAGGTCTTCATTTATATTTTTTCTAACAGATCAATATCATAGTGCGTCGCTTTATCGGGTAGGTCGTTTATGTATACGAGGAATAGGAAGGGGCCGAGTATTTAACTGGGGGACCCCAGCCGGGATAACTCTAAAGTCTAAACTCTAAATCGTAATAAGGTACCGAGGTTCATCGAATCTCAAATTAAACGAGATTTAAACATCTTTGCTGGAAATTCGTTTGGTTTTAACCTGTTGCTTTCAGTTTTAAATTGTTTGAACTGCTATAAATTGACAGAATGTAGTCAACTAATGTATCCTTTGATATGTTGTCCTGCAATGCAACACAAAAATACCCCGTCAACCGCAGATGAACCTGGGTACCTTTATCACGATTTCTCCCAAACTGGGTACCTAGTTTATCACAATTTTCAGAACATATATATAGGTAACTTTATCACAAAAACTGGTGAGACTGACCAATTCAACGCTAATAATTGATCACCATGAGTGTAATGGCCGTATGAAATTCTTGACCATAAAATAATACGAATTAATGCCACAAAAATAATCTTACGTAGGATTTGTGATTTTATTTTTCAGATGAAATGCCTGAGAACCAGTAAGTTGTGCTGTGTAGCACCTGTGCATGGCAAGTAATTTGGGTCGAAGTCAGGCCTCGGTGCCCATACACTTGGCCACATACGCCAGGAAAGAGGATTTAAGATTTATGGTTGTTTTTATATTGAAAGAAAAAAAGCGAATCTTGTAACATTGTTTTATTGTTATGTTAATTGGTCACACCATCATAAACTCGTCTGAAAGACCCATCTTATATATTGCATGTGGGGTAACATTTTGGATTCGTTGCATGAGCCGTTTCCCAACTGACTCCAAGAGACCCTTTCATGAATGAATTCAGATCGGTAGATACGGTGCCTTCCTTTTGCCTCCCATATGGTGTTCTTGTTTCGTTTGTATCGAATGTGTGATTTCTGAAAGTAAAAATGGGTGGGAATAATATGGCTTTAGTCCAGTAAAACGATTAGCGTGAGCAACAGATCTACACACAATCGGAATAACGCAAAATGACAACACGGGGCTAAAACCATGTAGTGCCAATGAGGGAAATAGAACATAATTTCTAAAGTTTGTTTTACATGAAATGCATATACTGGGTACTATATCTGCAAGAAGTGACCCGTGTTGTTGGGGCATATCCTGCAATCATCATGACCCGACCCCGCGTCTTCTGAATCTATGGATTCCTTGACAAAATTGTAGACAGTGCCGCGCTTGGTGCAGTACGAAAAGCTCCTATATACATATATAAAAGGTATTAAAGGTACTCAACCCGATAAAACTCCTCTCAATTACTATTTCAATGGCTTCGGGGGTCAAAAATATTTGATTCGAGTCGAGGAAGTCACCCATCAAAGCTCAGATTTGTTAGATATCGATTTTAGAAATCTATTATTTTTCATTATCGGGAATACTATCTGGCCCAGAACTCAGTAAAAATTGCGTTAAAATTACCACTTGATTTTAGAGTTATTCATCCTTGTCTGTTTGAATAGATTTTGAGTACACATCCAGAGCAGATTACGGCAGTTATTAGTACTAATCTCGAGAACATAACAAATTTGAAAAATCAATATCTAATAACTCTGAGCTTTGTTTGATGGGTTCCTCGACTCGAATCAAATATTTTTTACCCCCAAAGCCAAAGAAATAGTAATATAGGACCCTCTGATCGGATTGTTGTTGTTGGAATCTGTTGAGATGGGGACCCTCTTTACGGGTTGAGTACCTTTAACTTGGGAAAAAGTTGCCAAATTAAAAAAAAAAATAAGAGTAACTCAAAAACTAATTAAGCGAATATGCAGCTTAGAGATAAATTGAAAAGGGCTCATAATTAATATATTATTGTTACACGTGCATATGTATCTATCAGTAAAATTATCAAAGTACATGGGGTAGGCGTCATTCATTTATTGAAACCCGAATGGTATTATACTTACCTCACTGACATTTTGGCCTACCTCAATAAAAAGTACATATGGCAATTAATCCTCAAATTTAGAACGTGTAGATGTTTATACATGCAGTGCATGTATTGTGAACAAACGGATCTGACAACAATTCAGCCCAATGACACTTTAAAACAGCCCCTATTAATTTAGCTATGTTGAGAATGCCGTTTTGGTGAGGGTCGATTGATGTGACCATTGTCCAAAAATTATGACATTAAAAGACAGAATCACGCCCTATCGGTGCGAAATGTTTTTTTTTTTAAAGCAGGGTTCAATATATTGCCTACTACATGTGCTTTCTTTCAGTAAACATAACATTGGTAACAATAGTTTGGTCCAAGCAGAGATAAAGCATGAAAATAGAAACTGTTCGTGGAATTCACCAGTAAACACATCGTGGAAAATCCTCCGACTGACGACTTTTGGTCATAATGTTATAGCAAACAAATGTGAGTTTGGACACACATGAGGTATCAGCTTGTTTGAAAAAAAGTGTAGCATATGCTCGTAGCTGCCAAAATACTATGTAATATGTCATATCCTAGATTATTACCTTTTTCTTCGTTTCTCGTTGTTTTTTCTGTCGCCTCCGCAATTTCTAATGCGTGGTACTCATGATAACTCATCAACTCGAAACCTCGTGATTCCCCCACCATGATATCCTTATATGTTGGGCACCGGGTATACCGGTCGCGACATACAAAGCTAATATATAGTGAGGACGGCTGCCGGCCTTGATGGGGAATGTCACAAATATCAGTGCTTATTAAATGCACCTCTACCAAAGCTAACGACATTAGAAGTAAAATTTCTGTGGTTCCACATATAACGGTGATACTAAGATTTTCCTTCAAATACCTGTATGATTGATTCTTCCGAGATAAATGCACGCATGCATGCTATTTACAGGCAAATTTCGTTACCATAGTTACAGTTGGAACTATAGCGATTTTACTTAATTCTCACGCATCTATAGCTGTGGTTCAGATGCATTTTATATGCATGTTTCCGTCCATATGCTGGCTTTTTTACGACGAAATACCTGCAAAATATGCAAGTTTTAATTTTCATAATTGTAGTTTTTAATTTGCAATTAAAACACGCTATGTATAAATGGTGTTATCACGGACATAAATCCGTTATAAGGTGTAATGTTCCTATTGGACCTTTTTATATCAATGATGGATACCGTGGAACAAATAGATAAACCTTACATTGTGCAGTTGGTATTTACTGCAGACAATTGCACACACGATGTACATATAAAAAGGATATATGAAAAGGATACACCCGAAATGTGCCAAATTTTCACATAAATGGGGCTATATAGTAGATGTCGTAAAAGAGTATAACTACCTAGGTATAAAATTTTGTGCCAATGGATCATTTAAGAAGGCACAGGCCGAAATGCAACTTAAAGGTATGAAGGCAGTATTCTCGTTGAGAAAGTCTCTCCGAGAACATTCTCTGTTCTCTGTTGATTTGTGGGTTAAACTCTTTGACAAACTCATCAAGCCAATTATTCTTTACGGATGTGAGACATGCATGGGCTTCAGATATAAATTTGAACAGATTAAACACAATACCGTGTGAAATTACTTACATAAAGTTTTGTAAGTCTGTACTCGGAGTTAGCAAACAGGCGTCAAATTATAATAATTACCATGCAGTTAGGGCGGGAGATACCCGATAGTGATCGATGCTCTATCCAGAGCTATCAAATACACAACGCGAATTTCTTAATCAGATCCACATTCACTCATCTATACCACAGCTATATGTCCAGCGATGAATTTGTCATCCCTGAACATGAATCAGTGAGACTCGGCATTCCAAAATTAAATTAAATTGTTCCCAATGCCTCAATTCACAAACAGATAAATGACATTAAAATCAAATTGAAAGAAAGCCACATAGAGAGTTATAAAACTGATATTTTCAACGATGACAAATGTTCGGGCGCGAATAAGTAAGGACGTACCGTGCAGTCAAACAACATTATACACAAGAACCTTATCTTAATATTGTCCAGAATATCGACACAAAAATTATGTTTTGTAAACTAAGAATTAGTAATCATAACTTGGAAATTGAAAAGGGTCGCCATAAACAGCCAAAAGTGTCACTTGATGAAAGAATTTGTAGGAAATGTAACATGAAGGTTGAGAATGACGAACACTTCCTTGTGCGATGCAAAACATATGATAAGATGCGTAAACACTTCTTGTGTGAGATAGGGATGATGAGTGATAAATTTATTGGATTGAATGATGGCCAAAATTTCCAATACATAATGCAAAACAACGAGCCTCATACATGCAACATAATCTGCAACATGGTCCGGACATTTTTGAAAGAAAGGTCAAATTCTACTGATATAATAATGAAATAGTTTCTTATACATTATATGTATTAGGTTGAATCATTGTTGACATTGTTATATATATTTGTTATTTTGACATCGGTCTCGTGTGGACGTTTTATGTCATTAAACTATATATCTACGTTACAAATACGTTTCTGTTCTATAAGCTCTAAAGTTCAAATAGCCACTGCATGTTTATTGTTTATCAATTAACAATTTCCTTTCGGCTATACATTCCTCCGACTTCATAAGAATATCCTTATGTTGTGTAACAGTCTGTAACAGTTATCAATTTCTTTTGCACCACTAAAACTTGTTAGTTTCACATTTTAGCGTTCTCGAAATTAAAACGTCTACGCTCATTTAAAAAGTAACCGAGCATTTCGCCGCATGGCTACTCAACTTAAAAATTGCCGTGAACCGATTCCCACCATGCGACCAGCAAACTGACCTCGGGTGACATTCCAGGTCTCCGGCGGGCGACAAATCCTCGTGCCTCACGAAAACAAGGGCGACAACTGTTTCATATGCCACTTTCCGTTGCGCAATAGTCAATCAAATGTGTTCACAGTTATATAATAAAGAGCGTTCTGTGTGCCCTTGTCAACTTCATGCAATACTGACGCTGACAATAAAGAGCGTTATTTTTCCTTCTCAAAACTGTCCTTAACAATTAGTTGTCAGTATACATGTAATCTCTCTGGCGTGTGTATAATAAATAGTGTTTACTCGTTATTGTTCCTACGCGTAATTTGAGAAAGAGCATTGAATTACATGTCCTTCGTGTATAGATCACACAGAACGTACTTTTTGTCAACTTCAAAACGCTAAAGTATCAGTTATATAGAAAGGCAATGCCGAATTACTTAATGATCCTTATGAAAAGCGGCCGCTTGAACTTTAGATTAGGCCTAGAAAGTCTAATTGTAGGTCTGAGTGTAAACATAGATTCTGCATATTATTCACGCTGTTACTGTTAGCTGTACAATAAACAACTGTAAAACAGTTTACAGTTTACAGTCAACCGCAATGGCGGCGTTCCATACAAATAGCTATGCAGTTATTTAGAACATCTTCAACTTCATTTCTACTATCTTTCATTTTCCTTCCCGTCTTTACAGAGGTGATAACTAAGGGCTTCCAAAATATTCATTTATTCATTCAGTCACTCAGTTCATCGTTTGATGTATCCTCCGTGCATACCCTAAAACATCGGAGAAAATGTCCAATCTCTTTTACGAACAAATGATATCGGGCGCGTGAAATGAGTGTCTGTAATTTTGCGCACTGAACTGTTTCATCAAGCGCACGCGAGATGAGGGATAACTCTATCGACGCATGTGACTTACGGGTTGCGGTTCTTGTTTCGTGTGCCATCAGCATTCATCATAAGACTAAATGCGCTGAAGACCAAACATACACATTTTTATCGACCAATACATACATACATGATCAACATTGATTTAATAATATTATGAATTGGTCTTCGTGCAATTAGTTGAGCCTTTCTAAAGCACTACAGTTCATCTGAACATGAGGTAACGAGTTGGAATACATCTTAGACTTGTAAACCACCACATGTTCTGCAATTGCAACTTTTAGTTGGCATGGCATTCGAAGTGTCAAATACAAACAACTTGATTCTGTCTTTATTGATGCTGATTAATCTTTGATAAATACTCAGACGGGATGGTCTGGCTTGTCAGATCTCAAAAAGGTCAAGTATGGTCAAATTCTGAAAGAGAATATGAGTTTATCTAGAGTTCTGTTGCGTCTTTTATGTTATTTTATCACTAAATTCTGTCACATTTCGCAATCAAATTTGAAATTGCTAATATATTTTTCACATTAAATAGAAAATAAAAACATTTCTTGACAATTATAAAGTTATTTGAAATTGAAATGCAGACCTTCTGTCGTGGGAAATGTTATCCATTTGCCATTTTTTTCTGACATGCGGAAACATCCGCATATTTGTCTTTTCAATAGATGCAGAAATATGATGCACTTTCCCATGGCCCTAGTCGGTGAGAACGCATATTCTATGTTGATTATTCGCGAACTTTATAGATGTTATCTTTCCGTGATAATTGTAAATCTTGGTACCCTATATCGACACGACATTAGTGCTTGAACCGCGTACGATTTGAGTGGAATGTGAATTATATACCGAGAAAATTCCACAAATGAAAGCGTTGCACTTCTTGTAGCATGTACTATTTTCAATGAGAAAAAACGCAGTATCCTTTCTGGCTTCTACTTACTTTTAGATGATATGTATAGTTAATACTATCACCGATACATATCAAAGAATCATTATTTCATTTGAGACTAACTCGAGCATTGGAACATGTTAAAATAGCTGTATATATAATATATAGGTATACATGTGTACCTATAAGAAATATATTATACCTATACATACGTTATTGTTTCGATGTTATAAGGTTCTCAGCCATGACGTCACAGTTGCCATGTTTGAACGGGTAAAACATTATCTCTATACGGGCGTAGCGATATGCAAGGTATAGTAGGTCATGGCATAATCTAACTCCAACCATGATAGAGCAAGCTCCTTATACACTGAGAAAAAAATCGAGTCAATATGACTAACTTAGTGATAGTCACAAGCATTTGGGGTCTATTTTGCTAACCAACACCTTTCAGAGAGTCACTATGACTAACTCTGGTGTTTAACTCTAACTTAAACCAAGAATAACTCTAATTGCAACACTGCCTTGTTGAAATAAGCCTATAGTGAGCTTATTTTAATTTTTATGTGCGTGTGTGTGTGTTGTTTTTTTTTTTTATTCAATTAAAAAATATTTTAATCATATTTTGGAAAAAAACTAACGCCGGTAATTATAACCTCTGCCAGGGTAACCGAATCCCTCAAACCAGATCAAGTTTGAAAATCTGTCCTTTCACCATGCCGGAGTTCGAACCCGCGCCAACCTCGTCTAGCCCAGACTGTGATGATCTTATCCACGAACAGCCCACCTCGGCTACGGGGACATCCTTTAAAAGGAAGCCCTTTCACCGAGGGTTGGGAAGCGTATCAGTCTGAACATGGGTTCGAACCCTCTTGGTCTGCCATTCTGCATGCATGGAACAGCACAACGCATGTACTTCCTCCGAAATTGCATCTGTGACCATATACGATTTCTGGTACTGGCGTAGATATCAGATTTATGTAGGCGCGGACTCAGAATGAGTGATCATTACTTCCTAATTTATGTGATTTATGTGAATCAAATATATCGCAGAATAATTTAAAGTCACTGTCCAAATATGTACATATACAATTTTATTGAAAATAAAGAAAATACCAAAAAAACATACAAAGACCAAAAAAATATATTGAATGAATATAATGTGCATATCTTTCTTGTTAAAGGTACTCAATCCGAACAGAGGGTCCCCATCTCAACAGATTCCAACAACAACAATCCGATCAGAGGGTCTTATATTACTATTTCTTTGGCTTTGGGGGTAAAAAATATTTGATTCGAGTCGAGGAACCCATCAAACAAAGCTCAGAGTTATTAGATATTGATTTTTGAAATTTGTTAGTTTCTCGAGATGAGTACTAATAATTGCCGCAGTTTCGTAACCTGCGCGAGATGTGTACACCAAAACACAATTCAAACAGACAAGGATGGATACCTCTAAAATCAAGAGGTAATAATAACGTAATTTTGACTGAGTTCTGGGCCAGAAAGTATTCCCGATAATGAAAAATAATAGATTTCTAAAATCGATATCTAACAAATCTGAGCTTTGATGGGTGACTTCCTCGACTCGAATCAATTATTTTTTACCCACAAAGCCATTAAAATAGTAATTGAGAGGAGTTTTATCGGATTGAGTACCTTTAAATACCATTCACATATATTGTCAGCTATTAAAGTCAACCAAACACTGTATATATCATTATTTTGTCAATACATGCTTCTACCTATATATATACACCCGTGCCCGGGGGAGGATGAATGGCGGGTTGAGAAAAATCGAAATAACACGTTATAGCTAATGCAAAAGCTCTCTTAATAAATGTAATAATTTGTGGGACGCTCGTTTAAGACATCCTATACAATATGTAGTGTATGCATGGGGATGAATGAAGTAGCCACATTTGATCAGCAATCGCATGTTGCATTTGTGAAAATGCTATTCTGGCTCATGCGATTAGCCACAATTCCACCCGTCCAACAATCCCCGTACACGCACGTACGGCATGGGAATAATTTGGAGAGTATGGTGCAGGGGGGGGGGGGGATCTGACAAAAAATGACATACACTGGGTCGGGGTGCATGATGGGTGGGCGGCCGGGAGCCCAGAAAAACATGTTTTTTCCCCCGGTGCTTGCTAATTTTTTGCTAATTTTTTAATAATTATAGACAAACACTGAGACTGTTCTATTGTCCATTAGCCTAAACAACACTATTTTGGTATGAGGTTGAATATATATGTTGCAATACAATGGTGCTTTAATTTGCCTTAGATTAAATCACGGTCTCAAGTCCATATATATCATCACGGTCAATATACTTAAGTTTTTAGGAAATAATTTATAATTAAAGGTACATATAATCAGATTCCAACAACAACAACAACAACAATAACAACAACAACAACATTTTTTTAAATTCCATTTCTGCTATCAGAATCGATTAATTGCCCAAAAATAATGCTAACCACTGTCAACTATAGTATAACATTGCCCGAAACGTGTTATTTATCAACATGCTGTTCGACGAAATTTGGCCTTATTATCAACACAAAGCCTCTTGATTTTAGAGAGTTATCCATCTTCTTCGTCCACAAGTTGGTCCGAGACCGTCGGCTCGTCGACTTTTTCCTGGGCCACTATTAAGTCTCAATGGTGAAAAATAATAGATTTCAAAAATCAACATTTAATAACTCTGAGCTTTGATAGGTGCTCCTCGACTCGAAGATAATTGAATTGTTGACCCCGAATCCAAATAAATAGTAATTGAGGGGCATTCAATCGGATTATGTATCTTTAAATTGTATAAAAACACAAGATAGATCAATCACATTCACAGGCAAGATATATTTTATGCGAATAATTGTTACTAGCACTCGAGATCATTAAAGGTGTAACATTCAAGTTGTCAGACCTTTGAACCAAATTTTAGTTGCAAATTAACAAAGTTAAATCTTTGTCAAGCTACACGGTTACAGAGAAATAACTTTATCTGCATCAAATGTGCTATCACTGCATGAGAGAGATATATACATTAGTCGACATTAAGGGTGATGACTAAACAGTTTCAATTGTCAATCTATTATTTAAAAAAAAACATCTATAAGTTTAAACGCAATATATTTTTTTTATTGTGACCCATGTGACCGCAATGGGCTTCCGTACTACGACGGGTTCCTAGTTGGTGGCATTTTTATTTTCAGCTCAGGGGAGGGGGGGTAGTAAAAACTTTGCAGGAAGGTATGCCAGGGTGGGTTGGTGGCCCGAAGGGCAAAAAACACGTTTTTTATCACCTCATGCAAATTTTGTACTAAAGACCTTTTGTGCCCTTATTTGACATTTCTAACAGTTTAAAACATATTATAAGAATCTATAATTGCAAAAACACCATATTAGTGGAGTAAATTAAGTCAAATTTTCAAGGCAATTGTTCAAATTGTGACTAAAGCATGAAACTTTGCACATATGTACATATTCACATGCTTATTGGTATTAGATATGGAGCCATGCTGAAATTTCACTTTAACCCCTCTTTTAAGGGGTTTTTCGAATTTAAAGAGCGTTTCGTGATTATATATTTTATTAAATGTCGCAATTAATCTTACCATGAAATATGCGATTTAAAATTAGGCATATGCAGTAAGTATGACTTTGAGAGATATAATGCCACATTTTTAGGGTAAAATTGGAACTCCCCGTCCAAGATGGCCGTCAAAATGGCAGCTGAAAGAGGAAATTTAACTTTTTTCACTAATATCTTCTAGATCAGGTTCTGCTGTATGGAACTGGTTCGGAAATGTGACTGTATTTTGTATTGTTAAGTGGTCATTATAGCAATGAAATATGCCATTCTTGTGATCCCAACTCATTCCGATCCCTCAATAATTCGATTATACAGAACTCGGTATGAAATTTCATCAAAAATCACAGTTAGGATTCTAGTCATATTTTAACAAGAAATTGACAAAACTGTGCAAATTAAGTGAGGCATACAATTACTTAGAATATTTGATCTCAATGGAAAACAAATGTCTGAAAATAGCTGCCAAAATGGCGGCCAAAACCTGGAAAATGGTAAATATTGCCCCATCATGCCATGTAATCGCTTACAAGTTGTGATTGACAAATGCAATTGGCTATGCTGTCTTATATACATTAAATTCTAACATTTCTGATGCACATTGGTTAAGTGTTACTAATGTAACCACTGACATTACCAGAATTATTGGATTTTCATATCACAAACGACATCATGGTTCGGACCATTTATTCAAGTAAATGGAACTATCTTTGGTATCAATGAAGTTTACTGTTTTTGATTTGTCTTAAATGTGTCACATTAATGTGTTTTTAGACAATTACTCAAGATGGCTTCCAATATGGCAACCACCTTCTTTTTTTTTTACATATATCCCGAGCAGTATTCTCTGTTCCCAAGAGTTAGTAAATTGTAACTCACTTTGTTATTAAGCATGTTACTTGACCCACTGACTACTACATGTTTTATTCTCTTTGTCCCTGTACCTTCTGAGAAATGAGAAATTCATTTTAAATGATGTACTGTAGTATGGAATTTTGCCAAAAATATCTTTTGGGACTCTGGTCATATTTTTGAACGGAAACGGAACCTTATCGTGTGGCTACTCTCGACCATGCATTAGCATAAAAATCAACTTAGTATATGGTGTATGTCAAAATGGAAGTCAGGGAGTGAATGTGTGGCCATAGATGATGTGAGTAGTTCTACGGGTCTATTGTATGGTCATGAATGGTGCGAAGGAGTAGCCTATATGGTAATGGGGTGGGGTGTCCATGGTGAGATATATCGGTATACAAGGGGTGACTGTATGGTCATGTGTGAGGTGACTAGATATACACGGATTATGTGTATGGTTATTGAAGTGGTGTGTGGGTACAATGCTAGTAGCTATATGTTCATATGCGTGTTGTTTATGTATATATAGAGTGACTGTATGGTCATGTGTAGGAGATACATGCGTGCCTTGGGTGACTATTGTCATGGATGGTGTATATGTATACATGTGTTGACTGTATGATCATGTGTGGGACTGTGGGTGTATGAATAAATAGGGAGTGGTTGTATGCTTATGTACAATGTATATAGGTGTATATGGAATGACTGTACGGTCATGATTGTTGAAGTGTATATGCATACCTGGAGCATAGCTGGATGGTCATTGGTGGCGTGTGGATATATATGAAGTGCCCTTGTGGTCATGGTTGTATATGTGATGTATATGCATCTCTGCCGTGGCTGTATTTATCATCGGTGGATATATAGGTATACAGAGAGTATGATCATGGGTGGGGTGTGTGAGTATACATCAAGTGGCTGAATTGTCATGGACGAGGTGTATATGAAAATTTGGAGTGTTCGAATGGTCGTGCGGGGTATTGGTGTATCCATTGTTGGGGTGTATATGCATACCTGGATTGACTCTATGGTTGAGTGGGGTGAATGTATATATCTTGAGGGGGTATATGGTCATGTGTGAAGAAAATGTATACAGTGAGTAACTGTATGGCCATAGTGAGGTGCTGCGCATTGTATTGCTATATCTAGAAGGTCTGTATGGTCAATGGTGAGGTGTCGATGTATACCTGGAGTGATTCTAAAATAGGCATTGGTTGGTTGTGTATGTACATTGTATATATGTATTGGCTATATGGCCATGGGTGTGGCCAATATTTACACAGGGAGTGATCGTATGGCCAATTGTGAGGTGAATTTGTAAACAAGGAGTGACTGTATGACCACAAATGTCGTGTATGTGTATACAGTGAGTGGCTGAATTGTCTTGAGTGAGGACTATATTCAAGCATGGAGTGTGTGAATGGCCACATGTGCAGGGCATTTGTATATATACAAGGATTAGAAGGCTATTGGTGAAGTCTATATGTATACCAGGAGTTACTCTATGGTTATAGTTGCAGTGTGTATGTATATATTGAGTGGATATATGAATGTGGCAAATAGATACACAGGGACTGATTGTATGGCCAATGGTGAGGCGAATAGGTATACAAGAAGTGACTGTATGATCACGAGTGCACGACTATATGGTCATAGGTGAAGTGTAGGAGTATACCTAGTTACCAGAATAGTTGATTCGTGGCTGTATAGCCATGTGTGTGGTTTATGGTAAACCAAAGTGTGGTTGTATGGTCATTGGTGAGGTGCGTGTATAAAGCGAGTGGCTACATTGTCATTTGTGTGGTGTTTATGTATATATAACATGATTTTATGGTCATGTGTTAGTTGCAGTTGGACCTTTGGTGGCTATCACTTTCCATAATAATTGAAGTATATGTTAATCGATTGGGAGGTACTATCAGAGAGTTCTTCATCTTGGTGGCCTTGTATATGCACAATGGAGGAAACGATTTTCCTGACATTAGTCAATCAAATCTTGATGCCAATGACCCAGAATTTGATGTTATTATTTTTGTTTTACTCCTCACCTAGTTTGACACCTGCCAGTACTTTACGCTGATTATTTCGGCCATTCTAGTGTGCTTGGTCTGGGGACATCTACCCGATAGACGCGTTACCTGGTCTGACACCCACGTACCTTTGATGGTTGCACATGCTATTGGGCCAGAGTAAGCACATAATTATGCCCCTCTCAGTTCAGTTTCAGAGTTCTGCTCATTTCCGTTCAAATTCGTGGCCAGAATCCCATAAGAATTTTTCGGCAAAATTACATACTACATGATCTAAAATGAAATTGTCGTGTCGCATAAAGTACTGGGACAACCAGAATAGAACACATAGTTGTCAGTTGATTAAGTAACATGGTTAATAACCAAGTGAGTCAGTGTGCAACCTTTACAGAAGAGCGGAGAATAATGTCCGGTATATATTTGAAAATATCAACTTTTCCACCAAATGTTGTGGACATTTTGCAAGCTAGCTTGAGTATATTTTTCTAAAAACACATCGCATTTAAGACGGATCAAAACAATAAACACAAAAGATAGTTCCACTAAACTTGAAAAAAATTTGCAAACCTGAAATGTGATTTTTGGCCGATTTTGAGAGAAAATTCCAACAATTTTGGTAATGTAATAGTATACTTATCATACATGTTATTATTCAATGTATATATAACAGAACAGCCAATTTTATTCATCATCCACAACTTTTAAGCAATTTCATGGCACGACGGGACAATATTTACCATTTTCCATATATTGGCCGCCATTTTGACAGCCATTTTTTAGCCAAATTGACAATTTTGGTTCCATTGAGTTGAAATATTCATAAATAATGTTATGCCTCACTTACTTTGCACAGTTCTACCCATTTCTTTTTGAAAAATGGCTAGAATCCCAATAGTGATTTTTGGTGAAATTTCATACCGCATTCTGTAAATCAGATTATTGAGGGATCGGAAGGGGCTGCTATCCAAAGAATGGCATATTTCATTGCTCCAGTGACCAGCTAACATGAACAATAAGAAATAAAGTCACATTTCCGAACCAGTTCCATACAGAAGAGAATAGTCTAGAAGATATTAGTGAAAAAAACGTCAAATTTTCCACTTACGGCTGCCATTTTGATGGTCATCTTGAAAGGGGGGTTCCAATTTCGCCCTAAAAATGTGCCATTATAACGCGCTGTGTCATACTTGCTGTATATGCCTAAAGCGCAGATTGCATGGTAAGATTAATTGTGACATTTATTAAATTATATAATCAATAAACGCTCTTTAAATTCGGAAAAACCCTTAAAAGATGGGTTAAAGTGAAATTTCATCGTGGCTCCATATCTAATATCAATAAGTATGTGAATATGTACATATGTGCAAAATATCATGCTTTAGTCACGAAGTGAACAATTATTTTACTTGTCTACTCCACTATATTAATGTTACTGGGACCTCATATGGGCCTTAGTGGAGATGACATTAAAGGTACTCAATCCGAACAGAGGGTCCCCATCTCAACAGATTCCAACAACAACAATCCGATCAGAGGGTCTTATATTACTATTTCTTTGGCTTTGGGGGTAAACAATATTTGATTCGAGTCGAGGAACCCATCAAACAAAGCTCAGAGTTATTAGATATTTATTTTTGAAATTTGTTAGTTTCTCGAGATGAGTACTAATAATTGCCGTCAGTTTCGTAACCTGCGCGAGATGTGTACACCAAAACACAATTCAAACAGACAAGGATGGATAACTCTAAAATCAAGAGGTAATAATAACGCAATTTTGACTGAGTTCTGGGCTAGAAAGTATTCCCGATAATGAAAAATAATAGATTTCTAAAATCGATATCTAACAAATCTGAGCTTTGATGGGTGACTTCCTCGACTCGAATCGAATATTTTTTACCCCCAAAGCCATTGAAATAGTAATTGAGAGGAGTTTTATCGGATTGAGTACCTTTAAATACCATTCACATATATTGTCAGCTATTAAAGTCAACCAAACACTGTATATATCATTATTTTGTCAATACATGCTTTTACCTATTTTCTTGTTCAGATTTCAAAATTTTCGCACACCGGGGCGAACCATGGTCGGCCCGGTGTGTCATTGCCCCCCCCCCCCCCCCGTGGCCAATACAAAACTAGTCAGGAAATGGTTAGAAATGATGGAATTGTGTGTATCCTGTACAATGACCTAAATTTGCATATATAAGTAAACTTGTCCTGATGTAACTAATGCCTAGATAATTGTGTGCATGGAAAAAAGCGAGCAACTGTCTCAAAAATTAATGTGACTATCAATGGGTAGAACATATCTGTCATCAGTGCATCAAGCCAATCAGTGAATTATTTGCATGTCTTTCAACTCAGATGATCTCTCACACGATCTAACGTATCCAAGTCAGGTATATATAGTGATGTGAATGCTTGTCATCTATATATATAAACGAGTATGATCTGTCCGGATTTGTCTCTCAGACACCTGGACCGAGTTCAACCAAATTTGGTGTGGTGACTTGGGGTACCCTGGCGGATGTTATAATGGTATTAGTTTTTCAAAATTTTTAATGAACAAAAATAAAATAAAATTGGTTTTGTTAAATTGAGCAAGGAATTCAATCTTTAAAAAAAAATATATTAAAACAATATATATAAATCAAAATGTTGCAATGACCAAATGTGCTTGAAGCGCACAAAGGGGCTGCCGCTAAATGAAGGCTCTGTCTAAGATCAAAATGTGTGCGAAGTCCCACAAAGGGGGGCCACAGGTATCTCCGATGCTGAATATAGGCTCCCAAAGGAAGCCTGTTTCAGCTAGTTCAGTATAATAGAAGTAAGTTGCTCGAGTAGACTAACATAAGTGGTATGGAATATGTTAGATAATGGGCTGGTTTACAGACTAATCAGGAAATAGTTAGAAATTATGAAATTTTGTGTATTCTGCGCAATGACCTAGGTTTACAGATGATCAGCAATTTATAAAACATTTTGTTTTCAATTAAAACAGCTTCTTAAACAGGTTAAACTGTTATTTGAACTAATTGAGATAATTCCCAGTCATATGAGTGATATCAGTTGAGTTTTATGCGATTTTAGACCAATTTTAGTGAAATTTGGGGGGTGGGTGTCAAAAAATTGGGAGTAGAATTTTTTTTTTTGCAGGTTTGTGGGTGGTGGGTCCCCGAAAATGCCAGATGCAAAAAAACGGCATACCTTCCTGCAAATATTTTACTACCCCCCCCCCCCCTGCTGAGCACGGATTTTTTTTTTGAAGATCCCTCCCCCTGTATGGTGGAGGTGTTACAAAGTAATTATACCTTCGTGACCGAAGTGGGTAAACTGGATTACATGCTTTCGGTCCTCCGTCCGTCCGTATGGCCATTCAGATGTGTTTTGAATCGGTTTGTTTGTGTTTTCGTTTTTGGAGTTATTCATCCTTGTTTATCTGGAAATGTTGATTTTTTGCCCGTCTCCCTGAGTATCCCAGCCATGTGTTATGGGGTCTTGATCAAATTTGATATGGATTTACATCATTACATATAAGGACTTTCAACAAAGTGTCAAATGTTGTATTTCATCTTCTGCGTTCTGGAGTTATTATCTTTCGTTTATTCGGAAATGTTGATTTGTGTGTCCGTCTAGGTACAAATATCTCAGTTATAGTCGGATTCCTTATGTCGAAAAAAAATGGTCGCGCGTTTTCGGAATGTTAAAAGCGATATGAGAACAGTTTCTATACCACCAGTGTGTCTGTTTTCATAATCTACCTGTTTCCTGCTTGATATTTTAGTGGAAACAGGTTTGTGTGAGGCTTTTGTTTGTGTACCCCTCTATTTTTTTCACGTCCACCTGGTAATACAAACATGCTATTACTCACATCAAGTTCGGTAAGTGGTTTTCTTTGTTCTTGGAAATCGAAAAACATGGGGAGATCTTGCCACAAATTACTTAATTACATATCTTAATGTGGAATTTTATCAAAAATCATCAGACGAATTGCATTTATGACTGCATTTTAAATTTTCTTTCCTAAATATTAAGGTATTGTATGTTCTTAAAATAAGCTATATCACATATAGATGAACATGAACAATCTACAAGGATATCTTGATCATATTCCACAAACAAAACTTCCATACATCGATTTTTGGTAAAGATATCGCAGAAAAGCTAACCCTACCCCCACCCTCGATGATTTCACAAGTCAGATTCCTTTGGTCGCGCCATTTCGGATTGTCTAAGACGACATGCGAACGGTTTATTTATCAACAGCGTGTCTACTTTCAGAGTTTACATGTGTCCAGTTGAAATTTTACTGAAAAAAAGAAGAGTTTTTGGACTGTTTTAAGAATTTAAAGAGCGTTTGCTTATTGTACAAATATTAATCCTCATAACTAACCTTCTGGTGGACTGTGCGAGTTGAAATTAACAAACCTATCAAATATGGTGGTCTACTTTCAGAGTCTACTTGTTTCCAGTCTGATATTTTAGTGAAAACAAATTGTTTGGACGGTTAAAATATTTAAAGAGCGTTTCCTGATTATACAAATGTTAACTAACACGATTAGCCTTTTCATGAATTGTGCAAGTTGAAATTGTGCTCATATGTCAATGTATTTTTGAGAATGGTGTCAAATAAGTCTCCGCTGGTACAGTACTACAGTTGCGAACAAAACTAACGTTTGACCCTATAAAGAGTTTGACAATTTACTCAAATGTTCACTTGGTGGAACTTAATGGCTATCATATATGCATGGCTATTACATGTAATCTATCGTAACTACATGTGATTTTACAAAATTAACATGCAATATAGTCAGACCACCAGATACAGTAGTTGATAAAAGTGTGGTTCACACCAATCATATACATCACAATCACGTGCTTCGGTGATAATGTCCACTATTATACACATGCAATGTTTATCAAGACTAAAGTTTCAGGATGTCGTTGTAAAATTGATTGATGGTGTTTTTTCATCAATTGACAAAATTTATGTTTATTGCCAGGACGAAGTACCGCATAATACGGAGTTGTGTGCTAACAAATCTGGGAGTCATATTTATGTAAGTGTCAGTCAAAACTTTTAGGACATGGGAATATTTTTTTTATTTCGTGACCACGAAATAAATAATTCGTGGCCACGAAACAACTAATTGTGATGTACGATCGTCAGTCCCATTGTTGTAATGGAAGCGAATAGAGATGACCTGGTTGTAATTGTCCACCATCTTGGCATGAGCCACGGCGATTTGAGATAAAGAGTGGTTTAGGGTGGCCCGTAAAACAAATTAAGTAATAACCCCTTTCACCAACCAGATCCAAAGTTGCCGCCGTCCTGGGGTGGGTTACATAGGCACCCACGACATTCAGTATAGCTTGTGGCCACGCTACAGCACCAATTATACCACATCAAATAAGGGGTCGGGATATTGTATAGGTGTCAGATTTGAACCCATCTGGGGTGGCCATTTAGGATCGGGGATGATAAAAGCGGGTGAACATTTAGTTTGTCTCAGGGGTCACCCTACAACACACTGTATTCGACCTAAAATGGGGGGGGGGGTATGGTACCATGTATGGTCCCCTTTGGTCCGTTATCATTTTCTCTCGAGTGGGCTGAAGGTGTGAAAATTTAGCTTGCTTTGTGAGCCACGGCACCCTATATTTGATCTATATCGGTCAAGTGACCGAGAAATAATGTGTACCCCATTTGACCCCTTCTGAGTGGCGACCTTTTTGGATCGGGGATGGTTGAAAGGGGTGAATATTTATAAGCTTGTATCGGGCCCACCCTACAAAACCCCTTATTCGACTTAAATCGGCCAATATGCCGAGAGAAATGGCATTCCCATTCGATCCCTTGGCCTTGTGGTAAAAACTAATGAATATTCAGTTTGTCTTGGAGCCACCTGACCCGTGTTTCCCCGTTCTTTCTGGACTAGTTTATATAGGACGCCCAAATACCCATAGAGCCCGGGTCCCACACCATAAGGGGTTTATAGTAGCTTCTCTGCGATCGTACACATTGTTTCTAAAACAGCATCAAGTTAGTGTAACCATACCGTAAAGGTATCTGGATATATGCAAAGGTCAATCAGTTATTTCGTGGCCACGAATTAGTATTTCGTGACTACGAATTAGTTATTTCTTGGCCTCGAATTAGTATTTTGTGGCCACCAAATTAGTATTTCGTGGTCACGAAATACAAAACAAATTCTCATGTCCTAAACCAGCCACCGTAACTTATGGATCATTCTGTTTTAGTATTAAATTTGGAGATCGAAAGCCGACCAGCATCAATGTAACAACTACAACAACTCATCTATGCCAATGATATGTTTAGCCATATAGATGTGGATAGGGCGGTATTGTTTAAAAATGTTAAAGAATGTTATCATGTCCATGTGCATTGATAAATATTGCTGGGCTTTATATAGATGGTTGTTCTATAATTCCTGGTCGGGTTTATTTAAATTGGGAGTTTAAATTATGTTTATCTGATGATAAAGAAAACACTTTCTCCATCCACTCGATACCTCCCCCGGGATACATGTTTCACATACTAAATTAATATCTTAGTCAACACAACAAATCTCTCCCTCAAATACTTTGCCACAAGAATAACAATAAACTGTCAGCATAAATAGGCAAAATTAGATAGTGTCTATAGTCAGATGGTATTGGTTATGTTCTAATTGTGACACAGATATGAAACTGTACATATTTGTGCCCCATGGGCCATTGATCGAGAAACTTAGTCTAGGAAATTACCAGGAATTCACTTGAAATTGCAATTATAGCTTATAGGGTCGTAATTCGACGTTTGTGTTTCCGATACAGTTAATACCCAAATGTGAAATTTGAGATGTATACCTGGTCGTCGAAGTGAACCAGGTGTCTTATTTAAGGTTAGCAACGGTTGTTAATCAAATACCACAATTGTGCACTAATCATTCATTGGTATTGCCTTAATTTAGTCAGTGTCTAATCACATGGTGCTGGTTTTGTTCAAAGTTGGGCACATGCATGTCTAAAACTATATATGCAGCCATGTTCTGCATATAGGCCACTGATCATTATAAGATCGGGAGACTTTGCTACCGGTCCCGATAGTAACGATTACTAAGCACCTACTCGGAATGCAGGAAAATGCAACTATGAAGAGCTTTTTATTATTCACTAGGCTGCCCTAGATTTACAAGTTTCACAATATGCAACGATCAGACCTTGACCAATAGCATGTTGAACACATTTCTTAGAACGACCGTATATAGCGATCAAAAGTTTGTGGATCACTAAGTTGATTAATCAAGATAGTAAGTTGATCAATCAAGAAAGCTAAGTTGATTAATGAACTTACTTAAGATATTAAGTTGATTAATCCAGATAGTAAGTTGATTAATCAAGATATCTAAGTTGATTAATCAAGATAGCTAAGTTGATTAATCAAGATAGCTAAGTTTATTAATCAAGATTATAAGTTTATTAATCAAGAAAGCTAAGTTGATTTATCAAGAGAGCTATAAAGTTGATTAAACAAGATAGTAAATAAAAGTGGTGTGGCGGCTCTTTGCGCTGTCGTTGACGGCTGTATATACATTGCGAATTGTTGTAGTTTTAAATTTTGGAATTGCAGAATATCGGCTGAGTGCTGTAGTGTTCTAGGGCCCATTGTTTTGTCTGGGAAACTCTATTTGAAAATTGTATTACCCGGTTTTCATATATATGTTCCTTAATGTTGTCATATATATGTTGTTTTTATTTGATCCGTGCATGGTATCGAATCAAATTATAAGTGTGGATTTTCTTGCCTTAAATATCAATATTCTGCTTGCTAATATTCTTTGAAACGTGTTTGGGGGTAGAACTTTTTTTGAAAATGTCATGTTTTTCCGTCAATGCTACAATGGTTTTTGAGTTTTTCAGACATATAAAAGTACAAAAATCCCACAGCACGCAAGAATTCCCCAAGAAATAAGAGTTTCACATCTACATATAGGATAAGAAAGCACTCTTTCCAAAAAGTCGATCACTTGTCTGGCATGCATTCTGCCAAGTTCAGGTTGCATTGCGTTCTATTGAAGGTTGGAGTTTGTCACGTACGTGGTACAAAATATTAAATTAAATCTGTCCACTTTTGGAGATAGAACAATATAGCATTGACAAAAAGGTGAGTTTTGGAGATGAAACAATTTTTCTTAGCCTCTCATTCAAAATTATATATAAATAGTCTGGGTAAATATTATTTAGAAATGTGTTTCTTTAATTTTTTAAAGATTAATTTTTTTTTTTATGAACAAGACAATGCATGTAGCATCATACCAATATATCAAAATTCTAATTAAATCCGAAAGCTAAATATGTAAGCTTATATGGGGTGCTCCTTGAATAAGTTGTAATACTTCAGATGTTGAAAGGTTCAACACAATCTTATAATAGGACATAATTCATTTATTAATTTAATGTTATATAGGCCCTACCACATCGTACCGTACCGGGTACCTAGTTCTGTTCAACTATAACAACAATTAATAAATACAATATGCTTATAATTAAGTAATTATAATTAACCTTTAATTAAGATAATTAATTATTTAGCTATTAATTTATAAGTTGTATACATTATGGAGGAATATATGACATCTATTATATATTTTGGAAGATCTGTCTGTGTGTCTGTCTGTGTGTCTGTGTGTTCGCGATGGACTCGAAAACGGCCAAACCGATTTCGATGAAACTTGGTATGTGGGGGTATTTTCGGCCGGGAACTGGCATGGGCCTATTAATTTGTCCGTGCGACGTGACATTGACCTTGAAATCGGGTCATTTCAAGGTCAAACGCCCGAATATCACGGGATTTCGATGAAACTTGGTATGTGGGGGTACTTTCTTATGGCGAGTCTCATAAGCATATTCATTTGCCCGTGCGACGTGACCTTGACCTTGAAATCGGGTAACTTCAAGGTCAAATCGCCAATTTTTATGGGATTTCGACGAAATTTGATACGTGGGGTTACTTTTGTCCACTGATTGTTTTGGACGGGTCCAATCGTGACCCCGACCAGACCTTGACCTTCAAAATGATCAATTCAAGGTCAAATCGGGTAAACCCGGATGGATTTCGACGGACACGTTTGTCGGGTACTTTTGTCCGGGCAGTGTTTTTGGACTGGTCAAATCGTGACCCCACTTGACCTTGACCTTCAAAATGGACAATTCAAGGTCAAAGCCCGGACGAAGTCGGGTCACCTTCTAGTTATATATATAAGCATCCAAACTATGGAAATGAAATGTAAGAACATAATATATTAATATTACTGATATATCTATAGGCATTAATATCATCAAAACCCTGCCCATATGACTGCTTGTCATCTATATATATAAACGAGTAGGATCCGTCCGGATTTGTCTCTCAGACACCTGGACCGAGTTCAACCAAATTCGGTGTGGTGACTTGGGGTACCCTGGCGGATGTTATAATGGTATTAGTTTTTCAAAATTTTTAATGAAAAGAAATTAAATAAAATTGGTTTTGTTAAATTGAGCAAGGAATTCAATCTTTAAAAAAAAATATATTAAAACAATATATATAAATCAAAATGTTGCAATGACCAAATGTGCTTGAAGCGCACAAAGGGGCTGCCGCTAAATGAAGGCTCTGTCTAAGATCAAAATGTGTGCGAAGTCCCACAAAGGGGGGCCACAGGTATCTCCGATGCTGAATATGGGCTCCCAAAGGTAGCCTGTTTCAGCTAGTTCAGTATAATAGAAGTAAGTTGCTCGAGTAGACTAACATAAGTGGTATGGAATATGTGAGATAATGGGCTGGTTGACAGACTAATCAGGGAATAGTTAGAAATTATGAAATTTTGTGTATTCTGCGCAATGACCTAGGTTTACAGATGATCAGTAATTTATAAAACATTTATTTTTCAATTAAAACAGCTTCTGAAACAGGTTAAACTGTTATTTGAACCAATTGAGATCATTCCCAGTCGTATGAGTGATATCAGTTGAGTTTTATGCGATTTTAGACCAATTTTAGTGAAATTTGGGGGGTGGGTGTAAACAAATTGGGAGTAGATTTTTATTTTTTTTTGCAGGTTTGGGGGTGGTGGGTCCCCGAAAATGCCAGATGCAAAAAAACGGCATACCTTCCTCCAAATATTTTACTACCCCCACCCCCTCTGCTGTGCACGGAAATTTTGTTTTGCCGACCCCCTCCCCCTGTATGGTGGAGGTGTTACAAAGTAATTGTACCTTCGTGACCGAAGTAAATTGTGGGTAAACTGGATTACATGCGTTCGGTCCTCCGTCCCTCCGTCTGGCCATTCAGATGTGTTTTGAATCGGTTTGTTTGTGTTTTCGTTTCTGGAGTTATTCATCCTTGTTTATCTGGAAATGTTGATTTTTTGCCCGTCTCCCTGAGTATCCCAGCCATGTGTTATGGGGTCTTGATCAAATTTGATATGGATTTACATCATTACATATAAGGACTTTCAACAAAGTGTCAAATGGTGTATTTCATCTTGGAATTGCAGAATATCGGCTGAGTGCTGTACATAGTGTTCTAGGGCCCATTTTTTGGTCTGGGAAACTCTATTTGAAAATTGTATTACCCGGTTTTCATATATATGTTCCTTAATGTTGTCATATATATGTTGTTTTTATTTGATCCGTGCATGGTATCCAATCAAATTATAAGTGTGGATATTCTTGCCTTAAATATCAATATTCTGCTTGCTAATATTCTTTGAAACGTGTTTGGGGGTAGAACTTTTTTTGAAAATGTTATGTTTTTCCGTCAATGCTACAATGGTTTTTGAGTTTTTCAGACATATAAAAGTACAAAAATCCCACAGCACGCAAGAATTCCCCAAGAAATAAGATTTTCACATCTACATATAGGATAAGAAAGCAGTCTTTCCAAACAGTCGATCACTTGACTGGCATGCATTCTGACAAGTTCAGGTTGCATTGCGTTCTAGTGAAGGTTGGAGTTTGTCACGTACTTGGTACAAAATATTAAATTAAATCTGTCCTCTTTTGGAGATAGAACAATATAGCATTGACAAAAAGGTGAGTTTTGGAGATGAAACAATTTTTCTTAGCCTCTCATTCAAAATTATATATAAATAGTCTGGGTAAATCTTATTTAGAAATGTGTTTCTTTAATTTTTTAAAGATTAAAAAAAAAAATTATGAACAAGACAATGCATGTAGCATCATACCAATATATCAAAATTCTAATTAAATCCGAAAGCTAAATATGTAAGCTTATATGGGGTGCTCCTTGAATAAGTTGTAATACTTCAGATGTTGAAAGGTTCAACACAATCTTTAAAGTATAATAGGACATAATTCATTTATTAATTTAGTGTTATATAGGCCCTACCACATCGTACCGTACCGGGTAGGCCTACCTAGTTCTGTTCAACTATAACAACAATTAATAAATACAATATGCTTATAATTAAGTAATTATAATTAACCTTTAATTAAGATAATTAATTATTTAGCTATTAATTTATAAGTTGTATACATTATGTAGGAATATATGACATTATATATATAAGCATCCAAACTATGGAAATGAAATGTAAGAACATAATGTATTAATATTACCGGTACTGATATATCTATAGGCATTAATATCATCAAAACCATGCCCAGCTGCGGGTTACAGCCAGCACATCTTTGTGATATTCTGTGACAATTATCACAATATCATATGATAGCCTAATCGATTAATTAAGCGCATCTGTTTTTACTTAATCACCGCATGGAGCTTCTCGAAGTTTCCATATGTAATGGTCTCTCGCATATGGATGGTATTGGGTTACCCGGTATCCTTATAAGGGGAGCCATTTATAGAAACAAAGATTCTCGATCTTTCTGTCGCGTTTGCTCCGAATATGAGACTCCAGCTTCTGTGATTGAGGATCTAACACACATACTACGAATGTGGCTCACTTAAAGGCAGGATTCCAAAAAAATTGAAAGGATAGCATTCGGAGAAAAGGAAGACGAAGTGGATAAGAGGAAATTTACCGAGCAATAATTCTACTTCCGGTTTCGCCATGCCCGAAAAAATCGAGGAGGTTAGTAACATGTTGTACGGCTATTTCTAAAGAAAATACCTCACATCAGTTGTTAGAAATGTGACAGTCATTATGTTTTATCTTTATACTCTGACTTTTTTGTTTCAGTGACTACTTAAATTATCATTATAACATTCTAATTTTGGTTTTTATTTTACATGTCACCCATTTTCGTAGTTCACTATGAATACCGAACACAACCGAAAACAAGTTAAAATAAGGAATATATAAGGGAAATGTTTCAAATAAAGTTTATAGAGGTGTGTAGGTAGATGTAAGGTAGTGGTATGTGAAGTTTGATACAATTTGGGCTATTAAAAGTTATGTTATTGGCAGTTTTATGCTATTATGCTGTCGGCACGCAAGCGAGAGTTCGGCGAGGATTTCTATGAATATCGAACACAAGTCTAAATAAGGGACGATTAAGACAAATATAAGAAAAATAATTATATAGGGATGTGCAGGTAGATGTATGTTGGTGATCTGTGAAGTTTGGTGAAATTTGGGCTATTAAAAGTTATGTTATCGCCAGTTTTTTATATTAATTTTACGCCGTCGGCTTAGTAAGAACTCCGCAATGCAGTATCTATACACTATATTGTGTTTGGCATGCATTTGGAAGCCATTAATTAATTACCTTGTGTTCTGTATTTCGATCTGACACTACTCCGCGATACCAACAAGGCTTACTTTGGGTTGTGTGTGTGGATTATCATTGGTTGCAATGGATTATGATTTTAATACTTTGGGTTCATGTGTGTTTTGACAGTAATAATCTATGTTGTATAGGATTATCATTGAATAAAAGTGTTGCCTCTTGGGTTTGTTCGAATGTAAGAAGAAACACAAGAAGAAATGATTCTTTGTTTTTGTTTTTTTTATGATTGATTAATAAAGGCAAAACATGAGGGGTTAAGAGGAGGACCATTCGGTCCTTCTGAAAATCCCGTGGTTAGCCCCCCGAAATCACAATAAGTTGTTCGAAAGTTTCCCCATTTATGGGGAAATATTCGAACAAACCCAAGAGCACTCATGGGCAACACTCCTGTGCATAACTCTCAAACCAAAAACTATCTTTCCATGCACACATTAAAAATATCTCAACCAGGGCCAACAAAAGAATTGGTTATTAAGGATGCTCAGGGGCACATCATGGGGACTCAATCCAGTAGCTCTAATTAAACCTTGAGAATGGCACTCCAAGAAAATATGCGAGCCCCCCATCAGGGCATTACATAATACAGCCGACATACCCTCGCCCCACATTAGACTTCAAAATCTAGAAAACATAAAAACCAGGCCGGCGAGATTAGGGATCTTTCTGGGCTATGCCGGGATAATTCCCCTCAATGGTCGCATACTGAAATAGGCCCATATCTCAAAAACTTAATAAACACGCGAGGTCGATTAGGTTAACACAGTTGGCAACACACGCCAAAGGGTCGTTTGAGTAGTATTGAATAATATTGGTTTACGGTGCTGCGTTGTAAACAAAAAATAATTAGTTTTTTATTTATCGGGGATTTGGGAATGAAGATTCCCTACAGCCACTTGGGAAATTTTGAATGGGGTTAAAAGTACACTTATATAATTATCGTAACATTATCGTAATACTCGTAACATCATGTGTTGGTGTTAGCTATAGCCAACTGAATACCTAAAAGCTAATTAATTAACGGTGAATGCATGCTGAACACAGGAGTACACGGCATGAAAATAGCACAATTTTTGATCGCCAAAATTGCATCAACTTGAGCTTCACATATCACTATAACTCACATATATATACACATCCCTATAAATTTTTATTTATTAATATTGTCCTTATGTATGCCTTATTTGGACTTGTGTTCGGTATTCATATAGTTAGCCGCCATTTTGCCGAACTCTGGTTCACGTGCCGACAGCGTAATATTGTACATAAAACTGCAAATAACGTAACTTTTAATTGCCCGAATTGCATCAGACTTCACATATCACTAACATGCATATACATACACATCACTATGGACTTTTTTATATATATGTCCCTTATATATGCCTTATTTGGACTTGTGTTCGGTATTCATATAGTTAGCTGCCATCTCGCCGGACTCTGGCTTTTGCGCCGACGGCGTAAATGTACATAAAACTATCATTAACGTAACTTTTAATTCCCCAAATTGCTTCAATCTTCACATAGCACTAGCTTACACACACACACACCTACACAATTTATTTCTTATATTTCCGTCTTTTAACCCTTATTATAACTTGTTTTCGGTTGTTTTCAGTTGTGTTCGGTTATGTTCGGTTGTGTTCGATATTCATAGTGACCCATTTTTGTAGCACGCTTACATCAGCTTGGAGAGGGGAACATATTTATGGCATTGTGTATCTGTATCTGTATTTGTTCAGCGTAGGATCCTTCCGGATATAAGTACGCTGGGCCCTGGATCAGTATGGTGATTTGTGACTGCTGGATGATGTTGTCTCCAGCAGTGAGGCACATGCGCTTTCCTCAGGCTGATTCCATTCTAGAATTGTTCTTGAGAAGAATGGGGTCCGTGACTACCCGCCCCTGAGACAACCCGCCCGTTTCACTCCGGGACAACCCACCCCGGGGACAACCCGCCCGCCTAAAAATTATTGTAATTAGGAGGTGTGAGGGGATTATGAGATGTTTGTTTAAAGAAACTGGGTTGCTCTATTGATTTTTATTTCATGTAATAATAAATAATATATACACATGTAATATGGCATGTTAGAACACACCATTGTGTCCCCATAGTGTGACTTACGGGGAAAACCACACATATATACACATGTAATATGGCATGTTAGAACACCCCATTGTGTGACTTACGGGAAAACCTGTATGTGAAACAACGTTTTAATTGGATGTGTTGCATTTTCCAATGATGACGATTTTTCGAACATACTTTATTTCCCGGACTCAGCTATTATGTTTTACACTAGCAATTTAATATAGTTCTGGAGTATATTAGTGGTTTTACCTCTATTATACATTGATTTCATGTGTGTGTTCCTTACATGATCAGTGTTCTGCCATATTTAAAGTCTTTGATATACTCTATAATAATAGTTGAAAAAAGGAAGGGGTCCATGGTCACATTTCCCTGTATGTGTGATTGAATAAAAAATGTTCCAACATGCCCCGCTCTCCCCTATTTGAGTTTAATGAACGATGTTTAAAAAAAAAGTTTAATGAACGAGGTATAATATGAATGAAGTTTAATGAACGAAGTTTAAAAACTAAATTTAAAAACAAAGTTTAATGAACGAAATGTGATATGAACGATTGAATAGTTGACAATTTAAGTTGTCGACTGGGCTGTTGTGGTCGATCATTGTCTGCACTGTCTGAGGTGGTCTCTTCTTCTTTGCATATATGTCAGAGAATTTCTTCAGGAAGTTTGCAGTGGTCAATCGTGGTGGTGAAGATAACCCACACTCAAGAGTTAATATACCAAGTTCCGTCGGCATCGTTCAAAGGGTGTTTGCATACTCACCTCACAGTTAACATCAGTGAGATGAATCCCGATCACTACGTGTTGTGATAACACACTGATAATGAACCCTTTGCATCAAATGTTTGTTTTGAATGCACCCCTTTTAATTAGTCATCACTTACCTCAAGTGCTGTTGAGTTGTCAAAACATTGTGTCATTCTTTCCTCCAGTCCACACATTGACATAATTAATGAATAAACACATGTTTTATTAATCAAAAACTTTAATAATATATCATCAAAGAACATAATTACTATTAACAATTTCGGGACAACCCGCCCGTGTTTACCGGGACGACCCGCCCCGAAAACAGCAGAAGGGTGGGTTGTCTCAGGGGTGGGTAGTCCCGTACCCGAAGAATGAGTGTTCTAGTTCTTTTGTGTCCTTGATCAGCTTGAAGGGTTTTGAGTTATTACTAGTACACTCATAATTTTGCACAATATTTTGTGATTGATAACCCTTGAAATATTTAGCAACGATCTTTTGGCCCACTTATTCCATCAACTATTTTACTGAAGAGTGTCATCATCTGGGTGCGTCTTCTATCTTGGAGTGGGTGGAGTCCTATATGTTTTGTCATGGCCGTGACAGGTTTACCTAACTGCAGCAAGTCCCTAGAAATGCAGCAAGTCCCTAGAAATGCAACATGTCCCCTAGAAATGCAGCAAGTTATGATCTGTGGCAGTTGATTAGAGTTGATTGGAAATCTTTATCCCTTTCTAATTATTTAAGATAGGTATTTGTAGACTTTTAACTATAAAGTGTAAGTGCAGGGGGAAAAACCAGGAAAACTGCGAGAACAGTTTACACCTAATAATATTTGCTTTTGAAAAGAGCATTCCACGTTAGTCCATTACTGATATGGTGTAAATAAAGAGCGTTTGTTTCTCTACTGTGAGAACAACAGATGGCCAGAAAATGGTGCTTGTAGCTGTAAGTGCAGGGGAAAACCCAGGACAACACAAACGAAAACAAACTGCAAAGACAACGACAATCCCTTCTAGTAAATTAAAACAACAAAGAGCTAAACAATACAATTTTAATACATGTATCCAATATTTTTTATTCAGTAAAATCTTCCAAAAAGTGCCTCAATATCTTGGTTTCCCCCCATCCCCACCTGCCTACCTTAATTTTATCATTCAGTCGCACAATTCAGTCCAGTTCCCTTCAATAATCTATCAGTATAACGATCAAATTAAAGCCCTTTGGCTTTGATTAAAGCCCTTTGTAATCAGCTCATCCACTGATTAAACATATTGTTGTGTAAACATGCATGACTAACCATTGTAATCCATCCTCAGCTATAGGGACTTGCTGCATTTCTAGAGGACTTGCTGCATTTCTAGGGACTTGCTGCAATTAGTGTAACCAGCTGCGACAGCTCCTCCTTCCCTGGATCTCCAGTCATTTGAGATAAATCTGGCAGCTCGTTTCTGGATCCGTTCATTTGCATCAATGTCTTTGCAGGAAAGGATCCCATAACTCAGCAGCATAGTGGAGTTTGGATCTTACTAATGTCTCGTATGCTATTTGCTTACTCTTTGGTAGTGCCCTATGGAGGTTTCTTCTTAGGAACCCGAGTGTGCTGCTTGCCTTGCTCATCAGTTTATTGATGTGATTTGTCCAAGATAGGTTACTGGATAGTGTGACACCCAGATAAGGAGTATCGCCGACTGCTTGCAAGATGTGGTTGCAGATTATAGTTGCATTGATCTGCGGAATAAAATAGCAACAAAATTGTTCCTTTATAATATATTTCATAGTACTTAGATGAATGCCCCAGCATCTAGGTTAATAGTTAACTTGCATTTCCATCTAAGCGTAATCTGAAATAGTTACGGTACTAAATTTAAATCAGAATGTATTAAATAAATGATACACTGGAGAATTGCACATGCAAGTGTTGTTATTTTATTTCATAATTACTTGCACTGAAATTAATTCATCATAGAAACAAATTTGCATCCGCATTTGAGGACCTACACAATGGGATGGCGGCTAGCAGATTCTAGATTCTATATCGACATCAGGCTCCCGATTCGATATCGGTTTTTTAATCTGCAGAACACTGCTGATTTACAGTGCCCTTGGTAACTGCTACATATGTACTTATATTATTAATAGTTAGCTAATTCAACAAGCCTCTGGCAAATTACATTGCCTGGCTGACAGCCACCACGAGCGAGATCACGACGTTATAATAATAATACCATTATTTCAATTTATTGTCATTTCCTGTTTCAGATGGGAGATTACGCTTCACTAAAAGATGAGGGGAATAAATTCTTCAAAGAAGGGAAATATGAGGATGCCCTATCATATTACATGAAGGCGATGAACTGTAGTTCTTTGAAGGACATAGAGAAAGCAACCATTCACAAAAACTCAGCAGCATGCAGCCTCAAGCTTGGAAAATATAAAGATGCAATCAACAGCGCTACTGAAGGTACCGCACTAAAATATTTCAAGAAACTACTGTAGTAGTCTTTTCCGCTGCGCTCAGTGTTTTGTCAGTGTCGCAAGTTCCAATTTTATCTAGGTTGTGATTTTGCTATCTTAAAATTGACCTTCAGCCTTATCAATCTGGTCGTATGATTGGACCTTCTGTCAGTATTCTGTAAAATTATGTTGACCGGCCACACACAGCAATCAAAACATTCAAGTTCTGTTTGAATTTATGTGAGAGATAGGATTTATATATGAATGAATCCAATAATCTAATCAAGACTCAAAATGTACTGAAATATTACTTGTTACTGGAGACAGGTATGATTATTTCCTATCTGTGGCCTTATAATGTGTGATAACATCAACGTCTTTTAGGCGTCAAAATATTAGATGATTTATGATGATATCATTTCATATCTTTAAAGGGGTTCTGTGCACTAAATCCGGCCATTTATGGGACAATCTCCTTTCATACTCAACAGTATGTTTGTAACAAATGAATAAATTTGAGCCATGGATTAGTGCAAAATACACTCATGAATGATGCAAACAACATGGTAATTATTACAAAATGAATAAATGGCTAGAATCATCAATTCATTTTCATTATAATTACCATGTTGTTTGCATCGCTCATAGAGCACATGAGTGTATTTTGCACTAATCTGTGGCTCAAATTCATTCATTTGTTGCATACATTATGTTGAGTATAAAAGGATATTGTCCCATAAATGGCCGGATTTAGTGTACAGTACCCCTTTAACACTACAAACATAACCATATTGTGAATTTTGAAGTTTAAAATTTTCAGCTTACCCTCCAAATAGTCAATTAATTACTCCTCTAAATTTTTTAGGGATGATGTTGGGTCTAGATATTCTAGATAAATCCCAGCAAATTGGTCTAGAATAACAAACTTTCTACGAGAGGTTACAATCTGACATATGTGGATTAACTCCCCTGTTCTAGGTGACAGGTAGCATTATATTTCTACTTGTCACCAGATACAGTGACCTGTCAGTGACAGGTGTACAGCCCGAATCTAATACCAACTAACACAATTATTTACCCGTGGTAATTTGCTCATAAATTCATGGAATGTGTGGTTCAGAAGTTTACACAGTTACTTATTTTTCTATGAAAGTGGAATAATAATATGAATTAAAGTTCAACAAATGAACATTTCCCACAAATGAATGGGAATCCTTCTGCTCTCTTATGATCTTTTCGTCAGCCTGTCATCTGCTAACATTTCCTGAACACCCTCCAGATGAATAATTGACAATTACAATGTATACTTTTATAACTGATGGGAGAATCCATTTAGTAAAGAAAGGGTTAGCTCCTGTTGTGGTGTATCAGTGATAAGATACTTTCACAACTGATCTTCCCTACAATCAACAGAGCATCCAAAGTTGGGTGAAATTTGATACACTGTTCAGACAATATTGTCACATATTGGGATTACATAACACATAGAACATGTTAAGAAACAGGCAAACCTGGGATCCAAGCAGAAAATGGGTTACCGATTCAGAGGATGAAATTTGGTGTGTTATGGTGACATGTTAACAAGTTTCCCTAAATTCCCATGGTGATCCTATTACAAATAAAGGGAGCAGAGTGTTGGAACATGATGCCCCATATTGGGGTATGGGCCCGCATAGGTTAATTAATGCACGCTGTGATTGAATAAAACCGAAATGTGTGCACATATTAGTAAGTAAATACAATCGTTATTGACTTTTTGATCAGAAGCTTAGTTCTGCTACAGTCACGTGAACTTTTTGAGTTTTCGTTCATCTATCACCCGATTACCCTATAATCTATTGGAGCCATACTGAATAGAAAATTGGGCCCGCACATTCTAATTCGCATGAGTGGGAGGCAAAAAAAATTGGTTCACCCCAAATTTCATGCCCTGCCCATTGCAATCTAATGAGAGCCTCTGAGATGATTTTTTTCTGACAAATATACACAACCATTATTATTTGATTGAAATTGATATATTAAACCTCTTTGTGCTACTTGTTTTGCTTTGTTTGATATAAAAAATCCTACCTTATTTTTAAGCACTTGAAATCACACCCAATGACCCCAAAGCCCTATTTCGAAGATCACAAGCTTATGAGGAACTGGGAAGGTTGGAGGAAGCTTATCGGGATGCTGCACTTTTGCTCAAAGTTGAGCCGAAGAATACAGCAATACAGTCCACACTAAAGAGACTTACTCCAACCATACAAGAGAGGGTAAGCCTCATAACTTATTCTTTTTGCCAGGCCTTTAGATTTCCTTAATTGGACGCCAGATCGTGGAACCACAGCGCCAATCATGGTTCGGCCCCATGTGAGAAAATTTTGAAATTTGATATGAAAAGAAACGATTTCCTCCCTTCTGGGGGCTCAACTTCTAATTGAAGAATATAGTAATAATTTACAATACTATAAGGTCAAATACAATTAGCATAAACAAACATGAATCTGCAGATTTGTATAAATAATTTAACATAATTATGTATATATATATCTTCTTGTATGACACAGTCATGTGCATACATGCACAATATTAATTTCATTTGTTATATATGTGTACGGTGATGTATAACATGGATATGTCCAAACCTCATTGTAAGTTTAGTACCTGCTGCTTAGGATCTCAATCGGTCATTGATAAGGCCAAAAAAAAAAACGTCTCTGTTTCCGGTACCCGGCCTGGCTGAGATTTTCTTGCCAGCCTCAATTTTTTTTATTTTTTTTCACGAAGTCCATAGTAATTAACCTGTCTGTCTGAGTTAATGTCTATGGTTTTCCCAATACCAACAGCAGAACTAACCACCAATCGCATACACACCTGACGCATGTGTAGGCCATGTGCGCGATCGCGTATTCTTGATAAAAATAAGACAACTAGGTCGGCCATGCTACGCAGTGAATACCGTCGCGTAAATCAAACTTTACCCTGACGAGTCACTACGGAAATCCCCTCGTCTTTTGTGGGCTGTGTACACTGCTGTGTATTTTAAAAAGTACAATGTATTAATTATACCGGTAGCTCCCTTAACTTCCTTCGCCTAATTGGGGGCAAAACTTGCCTGAAAGACCATCTGTTCGCGACAAAATTAAACAGTGAAAAGCATGTGCGTTTTTGGCGGGAAAATCAGTCCGTATTACGTTATCAGTCCTGGAAATTAGCGTCATCAAAAGCCGAAATCACCATCACCATTGACAAGACGAAATCGTCATCAAAGATTAAAATGCATTGGCATCCTTGAATATTCACATAAACCCGATTTTAACCCACTTTAAATAAACAACTGTCTGTTATGAATGACACAACAACTGGGTCACTGTGTCACCAACCAAACGCATCAGTGGGTCACGTGAATAAACTCTGTAACTATTTACGACAGACTCTCTTTGATGTTTTCCACCAAGCAGCAGATACCACTGAAGAAACAACTCGCATGCACTGTATGAAAGTATTAAACACACATTTCTGATCATCTGATGTGCATACATGTACTGCATGTAAGGATTATTTGATAACTTGCTGTTTAATTACACTGAAAGTTGGCAGGTAATCAATTCTGCTATTTAAAACTTTCCGGGATTGAAACAAAATAAGTCGGAAATAGGTGACTTTAAACCACAATACTAGTTAGTGATTTGGTAATATGGACAAGTTATCACTGAAAAATAATGATCATCTATGAAGAGAAATAAGAGGGGATGAAAATACAATAGGTTTTATTGAAATGGCAAGTATTTATTCCATAAAACGATCTCTGTCAACACCAACACCTGTAAAATTTCGTCGGCAGTGATGAATACAATGGCATAAAATGTGTAACCTCAGGCCCAATCTACACCTGAGATATTCAGGGGAAGATTGGAACAAAACATGTTTATTCCTGCATATCCAAGAACAGTCAGTAACATTGTTCTGGTCACATGTAATTTGTAAATAAAGGTATCAGATGCTACTGTTGCATTGTGGGCTGGTAGATGCATGGACTACATGTATGTAAGAGGAATAACTCTAAACCCATGGCCATAGCCTAATACATTGAATTTTCACACTGGAGCACATAATAGAGCTAGAAAATATCTTTAACACCTAATACATGACATAATAGTCCAGCAAGCTGCATAAAATGTTACCAGTTAGCATGTATAAAAGCATGCCAATTTTATAATACATGTTAAAAGGGTGTACTACACTATTTTATCACTTTCAAATGGCCGGTTAAAAAAAAAAAAAAAGTTTAAAAAAAAAAAAAACCCTGCCTGCCTACCTGGAAAATTTTCCCCATGTTATCGGAAACAGACATGTTTTTTTTTTGGCCTAAGCGCAAAACAACCACAGCATCAAAAACCCTACTGATGGTAATAATAGTAATAACAACAACACTGAAATAAATCTAAAGTGAACTAATGTACATTAAAAATGATTTTAATTCTGCTCAAATGAGAAATTCATGATTCCTTATTTTGGGCACATACTTTTCTGGCATAATTCCATATATGGCATGTTTTCATCTTGTAATATAGATGTTTTCTGGTTTGAATTTGGGGTAATTCAAAGGCCTATCTTTTGTCATTGAGAATTCATCTATCATGTGAACATATTGAATCTTGATGTTTCGATTTTTTTCTAGAAAAGACATTTGAGTACATATTTGCCCAGATGTATAGTATCAATATTATCCTCAACATGAACACTGGTTACGTACTGAAGACTGACATTGCTACTCAGAAAAAATCAAGTAGTGAAAAGCAGTAACAGTGTCTGATGAAATTGATCCACAGGAAAGTGACGGAAACATTAAAATATAATTTCTAAATTCATCTAAAAGTGTATGAATGTTAATAATTTTAGATGTTTCTGTGTTGTATAATATGCTTTATTGTATAAGAATTGTTATCTGGATAAGTGAGCCTGTGAACCCTGATGCTGTTGAGTTATGCCCCTTTTCGACTCAGAATTTTGTTTACTTTTGTAGCATAAATATTTTCTTCATGGCCAGAAATTTTGACTTCTTATTCTTATTATTGTTTTTATTCTGGTGTTTAATCAGATAGGTTAACAACATTGACAGTTGGAAGAAAATATTGATTCAATGATTGTTCCCAGAATAAAAAATTTCATTTCTAAAAAAGTCACAAGTAAATTAAATGGGGTATGTGTGGCATAGTGACCCTTTATTCAGGATAGCAATCATCTAGACCGAAACAAGCAGTTTATCATGCTGAATGCTAGATCATGTCATGAATCTCTACTCTGACTGACGCCCGTAGAGATCATATTCCACCAGTACAAAACCTGGGAACTTTTTTAAGTTTTGACAGGGAACCTTATAAAGTTGAAAAGATAACTTAGGGAATATATATCTTAGTTATTATCTGTTCCTTAATAATGTACTTCACTGTAGGTGAAAGTCCCAACTCGAAATTGAATTTTTTTTGGTGACATTTGTGAGCCGATATCGCAATAAACATTGCATTAATTACCCAGGAGAAATTTCATAATTGTACACGAAGCAAAGCAAAATCGCTCACAAAGTCACCTAAATCTTGAGATTTCGAGTTGGAACCTTCACCTACAGTGAAGTACATTATTAAGGAACAGATCATAATATATTCCCCGCATTATTTTTTCGACTTTATAATGTTCCCTTTCAAATCTTCAAAAAGTTCCAAGGTTTTGTACTGGTGGAATATGATCTCTACGGGCGTTAGCAAGAGTAGAGATTCATGACATGATTTAGCTGAATGCGTAACTGAGTTTTTCAATATTTCGAGTCATGACAGAACAATATTATAGTTCTTTTTTGGGACAGGATGATCATGTGTTTAAATAATTATTTGTTTTATTTATATTTTTCAGGCTAAACAGCAGAACAGCACAGCATCTCGAGTGACACAGATGTTCAATATCGCATTCGGTGATGATATTGACAAAGAGAAACAGATGCAGGTACAAGAAAATTTACAAGATCTATACATTCACGAAAATTTTCTCATATACACATTGTTCTTGATTCAGTCAGCAATAAAATAACCACATAATGCTCAAAATCTTAAATTACATATCATAACCTATATTGTATACCATAGGAAAGAGAAAGCCCCAACGCATAGATACAGTAATGCCCTGAATACATGTAATCGACTCCTTAACCAGAGCATAATTATGGGTAATTTTTGAGGATTTAGTCGGAAATATGGCTTGTTGCCATTCATCGGATTGATCTCACTGAGAGCTTTCCGATGAATGGCAGCAAGCCATATTTCCGACTAAATCCTCCAAAATTACCCATAATTCTGCTGTGGTTAAGGAGTCTATTATTTAGGACGTTACTGTATACCATAGTTATTCGGAGGAAAAAGAGTTAATACAATGATTTTTGTCGAAGGACCAACGTTTTTTTTGCAGAGGCTCTGTAACGGTTTTGAGTTGAAGCGTAATAGTTGACTCCCAATGCAATCAAGACGAAACAACTCTTTCTTGGAGTTAGAATTTTGGCGATGCACAATGCATTCTGGGAAAATAGGGGAAATCTCCAAGCAATTTTGTTTCATTTTAGTGAACCTTCTACTATTACTTATACTAAAATACTATTGTTCCTCTATACAAGTATGATGTTATTCTCATGTTGGTTGCAAAAATGGAAAAAAAATTAACAGCCGCTAACTCTTTTTCAGGATAGAAACTATCTAGACTGAAACAAGCAGTTTATCATAATGAATGCGTAATTTAATCTTTTAATATTTCAGGCCATGAATAATATTATTGTCCTCGCTCGTGAAGAAACAGGAGCAAATATGATTGTGAAAGATGGCGGCATTGAGAAACTACAAGCAGCTTTCAACACAAAGGATGCTGAGATAATACAAGCTGGCATCCGAGTCTACGCATGTTTGGTTAAAGGGAGCCAGTCTAGAGTGAGCAAATATTTATAGAGAAATGCTAAAAGAGTTTATTCCTTCATCTCTCCACATGGTGTGTGACATGCACATAATCACTCAGAGTTGCCCAATTAAAAGACATCTAGGGTACAAGTTTGATTGCTTGCCATCATGGTTTCGTGCTGCCGCTTGCCAAATTTGGCAATGGCAAAAAATATTTTCATTTGGCAAAAAAAAAAAAAATCTTTTGGCAAAAATTTGTGTAGGTGGGTTTTTAATTATGGTATTTGAACTATCTGGTCATAAAATATCATGGGTTATTTGTGATATGTGTGCCGACTTAAAGACAAAGGGAAATTCGATCAAAAAATATATCAACTTAGAGCGGTTAGCTGTGAAAGTCAAAGTGTTATGTGATTTTCTGTAGTTTTCACAGAACGGTAATCCCTTCTTTATGTCATAATCAAACTTTCATTGAACAGCTAATCGATCGTGATTAAAATATTTGTCAGTAATGTAAATTTTTCATTGAGGCTGGTCTATGTAATTTGTAACATGCTCTGAATGTAGATAACGTTACTTTGCACGAAACAGCAAAAGGTAATTGTTTTGCAGTTAATCCCCCCTTTGTCTGTTTGGATTATGGACGCATGCAGTCATTGTAATCAATGCATATTAATGGCAACATTGTATACAACATATTTATTAATGTGATGTCAGTATTATATGACAAGCGAGTATAAGGTAATAGGTTAATTGGCGAATGTGAATGGCAACGGATTAATTTGTAGCTCGTCGTCAGCAACGATACAGATCGAAATAATATCTATGATTTGATGACAGATACTTGTAGTTTGATGACTGTGTAGCAATATTAAATATAGTTTCCAGGTGCCACTTAGATATTTATTGCTACTTTGATATTTATTAATAATATTTACTTGCTTTACTAGCTCATTTTACCTTCGTCTGTGGTTAGTATATAACAAAGTTAAAAAAAATGAGAATTTACTTCGATTTTCCTAAGTATACCCTCAATTAAATTTGGCAAATATTTTGTTTAATTTGGCAAAAATTTATTTCATTTGGCACAAAATTTGGCAAGAGAAAATTTTGGTCCAGCTCGAACCCTGCTTGCCGACATCCTACAGAATTGTGCTATTCATATTGAATGCTTTTGACAAATTAGCTACCCACTGTAAATCTCCGATAGTCCTTAGTGATGATATTGTATATGGCCCATCGGATTTATATGAGTTATACAGTAGCAGGCATCAGACCTGTTTAATCTCCCAGATCGTGCGGGAGACTAACGGTTTGAGTCCTCATCTCCCGCGCTCCCAGATTTTTCAATCAAATCAACAACAACAAATTTAGTGTCAAAATTCTCAGAACGCGGAAGTGTTTTCAATTGAAACCATGTGTGAATGAGATTGCCGAGATCAGGTGTGCTCCATTGATAACCGGAGTAGACACCGTGGCCTGCCTTTACACTGCATCTTTGTCGCGACGAAATTAATTGAATGTATGGCAGTTTGTTTTCTTTGGGGATCAATAATTACTATAAGCGCCCAAGCATGGCATGTTAGTAAATAAATGCACATGCTATATATACTGGGGTTGGGTTTATTTCTGCAATAAATCATTCTAGTTTAAGTTTACTAGTTCTTGTGTTAAATTTAGAAATGTCCGGTGTTTTAATTTGGCGAAACGCTGCCGAAATGACAGTGACGAAGTTGTTGATAGTCCATCGAAATGACGCCGATATGACTCCAAGTATAGGGATTTGTAGGCCGAAGAATTTTCTTGGTTTTAAATGTTATAACGCTAGACATTGATATCACTAATGAAATAGATTATCAACAAAAAATATTAAATTTTCTTTATTTGAATAAATACATTCAAATGTGATCAGAAATATGCATTTACATTAATTCATCCTTTGAAAAGTGAAGATTAATCACATTTAACTACTTTAAAATCACTACCCACCATTTTTCAAAGGAAGAAATAGTGAAAATGTTACTTTTTAGCTGCAATTTGTAATCTCCCTGACCAAATCTCCCTGACTGAAGGGGCAGAATCTCACTGACAGATTTTTAGGCATTAAACAGGTCTGGCAGGCATATAGAGGTTGATCTCAAGCCATGAAGTACAGTAATGGCCTAAATAATCGACTCCTTAACCACATCAGAATTATGGGTAACTTTTCAGGATTGTTGCCATTCATCGGAAAGCTCTCAGTGAGAGAGACAATGTGGATTTTGAAGAATTTAAATAATTCATTCCTCTAATCGATTGTCCAATCATTTAATTTCAACTTAACAGGAAAAAACACTTCAAAATAAAAAACAGCACATACATGGCATTTGATGATTGACTTTTTGAATTTTTTTCCCATTCTAAGAGACTTGATTGCTTCAACTGGCATTTGACTTTTAGATTTAGACTTATATATACTTCAAAAGCATCATTTCAACTTCACTTTAATTCTTTATTTCAGTCATACCTAGTAATTGAAGCTTTGACAATTCCTAGGCTTTGCCGATTTGTGGGTCAGAAAAATGAAGCAATCAGCTCGTCAGCAGCTCTGTTGATGCAAAATGTATTTGACGGGATTGCTGGCATGGATGAACGTAGGGCTACAATGAAAAAGTACTTTGAAGAGAAGAGAAAAGGAGAAAGATTGAGATACCCACAGGTTAAGCTGGGTAATTATCAAATGAAGAATGGAACTTTTCATAGATGCCAATCAGCAATTCATTTGCTATACACTAATTTTCATGAGTCTAATATACGAGCAATGGCATTTTGCTATTAACTTCTTCGCTGCTATGACGTCCGTAACTATTAGGGATGTAAAAGTGCACGTTGTGTGGTATATGGTCCGTATTACCTATGGACCTACTTCTGCACACTAACAGTAGGCCATTATACATAACTGGAACTCAGTGATTGGTGCCACGGAATAACTGTATCTCAAAGTTTCAAACAGTGTATGATGTTCCATGATTCTGAGCGATAATAGCTTTTCAACTGAGTCAATTTTATAGTTCTTCTGATATTCCCCTTATATTTTTTCACTGGAAAATGGCAATAACATCAACAGCCCAGCACATAATGTCATTTATCTGCGAAGAGGTTAATCAGTATTTTGATCATCTCGGGGTCTAACTGCTTGAAGAGAATGATGGCTATAGCACTCTGTTGGCTACCATATAGATAAGGGATCTGGCCATAGTAACTATTAACATTTTGTGTATCACCATCCATGCTCCAGCTAGCCCAAGTAGAAGACTCAATGCGATATTTCAACACTCTCACTCATGCAGTTTGCAATGGTACTGCACATACATAATGAATGGCTAACAAAATTAACCAGTTACCCCGATTTATCATCAAATGTTACGCTCAGTTTGTCAGGTACATGTGTTTTTTAGCTCACCTGAGACGAAGTCTCCGGTGGAGCTATAGTCATCACTCCTCGTCTGTCGCCCGTCTGTCCGTATGTCCGTCCATCCGTCAAGAATCATCTTCTCCTCCCGAACTGTAAGACGTAACGGGTTCATATTTGGTGTGGATGTTCCCTAGGTGAATCACATTCAGATTTGTTCAAATGAGGTCATCAGGTCAATTAGTTGAGAAAGCAGGGGCACAACTCTATTCCTCCATAGTAATTCTTATAACGACTTCTTTTCCAGAACTATAAGGCCCAATGGGTTCAAATTTGGTGTGGATATTCCCTAGGTGACTCACATTCAGATTTTTTCAAATGAGGTCATCAGGTTGATTAGTTGAGAAAGCAGGGCCATAACTCTTTCCCTCCATAGTAATTCTTTTAAACATCTTCTCAAATACCATCAGACCAAATGGGTTCATATTTGGTATGAAGGATCCTTGGTTGACTGGGGTTCAGATTTGATCAAATGAGGTCACTGGGTCAAATGTGGGTGGGGCCAGGGACATAACTAAAAAAAAAAAATTTAGATTAAACTTTTTAATCAAAAAATAAAAGAATAGAAAAGAAATGATATGTTAAAAAATAAAAGAATATTTAAAAAAAACTGTGGAATTGTTTTTTTTATTAAAATATTAAAAAAAAAATTAAAGAAATTGTATTTAACTCCATGGTCAATGATATATATATATTGTTTAACATTTTTTGAAAATTGAAAAACTAATGCCATTACATTTCTGAAGGTTGTGCCCCCTGGCCCTTCACTCAAGTGCACTGCTTCTGCCACCCTGGCATGGTGGAGCTCCGTGGTCCAGTGGTTAGCGCGTTGGACTTGTCTTCGCTGTCAACACAGCGAGGCGAGTTCGCGGCTGGCTGGTGGTCTGTTATGAGTTTCCACACAGCAGTGGCTTGGCCGACTTGAGCGATGTGCAATTGTTGGATTGTACACTGTTTGAATCTCGCGCCAAGTTGTGACCCTTGAGCAAGGTCGCTCGTACTGTGTCTGCTTTGCACCACCCATGCATTACAAGGGTACCTGATAATGAGCAGTGAAAGATCTTGTCAGTATGCTAGCCATATGGTATCCTCTCATACTCCCGGCTGTACCTCCCCCTGTCCCCGGGGAGCAGTAGATGGTTACTGAATGTTCAGGCTCATCAGGGTAATAATTGTAAAACTTTGAGCGCTTTGGGCCTCATGGGAAAGGCGCTTTACAAATGCTATACATTATTATTATGGTCCCAAAAATAAAATTTACTCAAATTCTTGACAGAATCATTAATAAGAAGCATTTACTTTGGCTGTAACTGTATGCTGGGTATGCCTACACAATCATGTCAAATGAAACTTGACATGATGTTACTATTTGGTGCAAATCAAATGGTATCGCCTAGCAGTGATGCTATCCCACACAGTGGGCTAGCATCACCAAATTCACCATCTGGAGACCTCATTCTGCTTAGGCCCCATCTTCTGGAAAGTATCTATAGTATCAAATTTACATTGTTGTTTGTTAAATTTCCCTTCTAGGAAGTTTCTATATGCCCTAATTTGCAGAAGATAAAATTCATAATTGTGGTGCCCAATGGGTGAACATCACCAACTTCAACTGGAGAACTTCAATCTTATCCTAGGTCTTCCATGGCAGTTGAGGGCCTTAGCAGAATGAGGTCCACAGAGGGTGAATTTAGTGATGCTAGCCCGGTGTGCAGGATAGCGTCACTAAATTCACCCTCTGGGGGATCTCATTCTGCAAATGACAGACACACTATCACACTATTTCAAGGTTTGATTGTATAATACATTGTGTTGCTTGAGGCCAGGCATGCACAATGTAGGAACAGACACATTTTTTGTGATGCTATCCCGCACAGCATCACCAAATTCACCCTCTGGAGACCTCATTCTGCTTAGGCCTCATCTTCTGGGAAGTATCTATAGTATCAAATTTACATTGTTGTTAGTTAAATTTCCCTTCTAGGAAGTTTCTATATCCCCTAATTTGCAGAAGATAAAATTCATAATTGAGGTTCCCAATGGGTGAATATCAACTTCAACTGGGGAACTTCAATCTTATCCTTATCAGATTTGTGAAAATGGGATCACAAAGTCAAATAAGGGCAGAGCCAGAGACTTAACTATTTCACTACATAGTAATTATTAAAATATGGTTGCAAGAACTTGTTGGCTTATATAGCATGGAATGTTCTTCCTTGACTGCAATTCAGATTTTTTTAAATGGGGTCACCTGGTCAAATAGGGGCCAAGCGAAGGACAGTTTCCCTCTTAATATGCTTCCTTCACAATGACCATCTGGTCTATTTTACTGATATTTATGATATGTATGAAGGGTTCTTTGGTGTCTGGGATTCAAATTTATTCAGATGGGGTCACCAGGTTAAATAGGGTGGGACCAGGGACATAACTATATGTCTCTATAGTAATTCTTAAAATGTCTTCTCAAGAGAGGTTGGACTATTTAGCTTACATATAGTATGGAGGAATCAGGAGGATCCTTTAGTGACTGAGATTCAGATTTATTAAAATGAGGTCAACCTGTCAAGAAATGGCGGGCTATGGGGAGTTAACACTTTTGTGTCTAATAAAATCATTGAAATACCAAATTCATTGAAACATCTACCTTGGAACCACCTGACTGATTAATCTGACATACATGTATTGTGTTTTGGGTCCATGGATAATTGGGCTTCAAACATGTCTAAATGGTTTTAGAAAAAGGCGCTTGTGAGATTGGAAATTTCCAACAATTGAGAAAGTTTGAGGTGTCGGTTGTGAAATTCCAACCTAAGACTTGGGAGTCTGGAGCCCGGTCGTGAGGGGACTTGTTGAGCTGGAGGAGGGGGGTGATCAGTTGTGTACAGTTGGTAATTTCAAGGTGGATTTTCACCAATCTACATACTTGAAGTCTCTCTAGCCACATATCCTGTTTCAATCTACTTCTTTTAAAGTGATTATGAAAAGTGCTGACTGTTGTGTTCTCCAGAGTCCCAGTCTTGTCAGTCTTTGCAGTCTGGTGAGCGACCCCACAGTCATTGACTGTCTTGTTTATGTTACCTATGGGAAACAACTTCAGAAAACTTAACATATCATACATTGCGACAACTATTGCGCATGCCTAATTCATATTTCATTTTTGCTCTGAGAAAAATCTGTAACAGTGTGTCAATGACCGGGGCATATTGGATATTAGAACTTTATGGAATCAGGGACATGAACACCAAATCACTCCATAGATATCAACCTTGAATTGGATCTCAAATATTTGATGAGCCCTACTTTCATGTTTTGGTTATTATTGTTTGACTGCTCAAGCTGCATATAATATAAATCTGACTCCTTAACTACATCAGAATTGTGGGTAAATTTTTCCGGCCACAAGCCATATTTCCGACTAAATCTGGAAAAATTACCCATAATTATGCTGTTGTTAAGGAGTCGATTATTTAGAGCATTACTGTACTGTCTTCCAGATGAAGAACAGAAGAGGTTTGTGGATAACTTCTTCCTGCTCCTGTTTAAAATGCTCGGAAATGCAAAGGTTTCTGCTCACGGGCGTGACTCAGCTTTGGAGCTTATATTCAAGAATATCACAAGAAACGAAGGTGTTGACTGGACAAAACAGTTCCTCAATTCAGACAGTAAGTAATCTATCAATATGATATAAGCAAACAACAGCCAGATGACAAATAATACAAGCGCAGAAGGATTCCCATTTCTTGTGGGAAATGTTTAAATGATAAGTTCAACAAATAGTTCTTTGAATTCATTAATCTGAATATTTCTCATTTTATTTATGAAATAAAGGGTTAACTATTGATGACCCATCCAAATTTTACACCAAATTATTTAAAGACACGGAAGATGTTTGCAGTCGGTACAGCTGGAAATTTATATAAAGTTTGTTAAACCAGCATAACCAGTGACGAGATTCCACATATTGAAGCTATTGTTTACACACATTACTGTAACAGGGAAGTCAGAGTTCCGTTTTCAGCAACGATCAATAAACTCTAAAATACAAATAGCATTGATCATGATCAGTTGAGGTTCGCTGAGAATTTCTTTATTACATTAATTGAAACAGCAGTGGCTGTGCGTAATTCGTCTGATATTGGTATTAACCCTTTACCCAACAAACCGGCCAAAACCGGCCAAATAAAGCTTCAACAGCCTAAAATATCTTCGGTCTGTCTCAATAGAACCATACAAATATGGATATCATTGGAACCGGCTCCTTGACCACATTGTGATAGTTACAGTTATGCCCTGTGCCAATGCATTCTCTTATATATGCGAGTCGACCATAGGTCGCCTCGCATATATAAGAGAATGCATTGGCCTAAAAAAAATCTTTTTACCATTTTTTTCTTACATTCTTTAACAATTTTATAATTTTTAATGTGTTAAGCCAATGCATTCTCTTGTATATGCGAGGCGACCTATGGTCGACTTGCATATATAAGAGAATGCATTGGCACAGGGCCGTTCTGTTGGGTAAAGGTATTAAAACAAGTAAACATTAGTTGTAGCACTTGCTTAAAGTACTCAAATCGATCAGAGGGTCCCCATATCATCAAGATACAACAACAACAACATTTCTTCAAAACACGTTTTAGTTATCAGAATCAATTAATTGCAACAAAATAATGCTAAGCACTATCAACTTTGGTATCAAATTTCCCAAAAGATGTTAATTATCTACAGTTTCTTCAACAAAATATGGCCGTATTATCACTTGTTTTTAGAGTTCTCCATCATCATCCGCAATTTTGACCGAGACCATCCTTTTGATGGCGTGTTTCTGGGACACAAACAATTGAAATAACAAACTTCAAAAATTGATATCTGATCACTCTGAGCATTGATGATTAGGTTCCTCAACTCGAATCAAATATTTTTTACCCCCGAAGCCAAAGAAATAGTAATTTATGGGTGTTTAATCGGATTGAGTACCTTTAAATATTATGGTAAATACTGTAGTGAGTAAAATTTGGACACCTGAAGAATCAGGCATTATTTGAGGTGATATACCGATAGATATCATTCATAACAGTTCAAGCCTTGAAATAGTGTGTCTGTCATTTGCAGAATGAGGTCCCCAGAGGGTGAATTAAGCTATGCGGGGTAGCATCATCAAATTAACCCTCTGGGAACCTCATTCTGCTGAGGTGTAAGCAGAATGAGGTCCCCAGAGGGTGAATTTGGTGATGCTAGCCCACTATGCGGGGTAGCATCACTAAATTCACCCTCTGGGGACCTCATTCTGCAAATGACAGACACACTATTTCAAGGTTTGTAAAAGTTATTTGTTAGTTGAGCGGTGAAATTCCAATAACTTGATATCAACATTTAATCGGCTTTAAAATTTCCTGAGATAATTTTTCGCTTACTACGGAAATATTATGTGAAACTCCTTGCATTTGTAAGACATAGACGTTAGAAAATATAACACCCACATTAACATGACAAGAATTAACATAAAAACATATTTTCATTTAGTCTCTACAATATTGGGCAACAAAACCATGGACGCTCTTTATCATAGATTATCTGGTGACTTTGGGTGCTCTGTCAAATTAAATACCTGATAAAACTGGCTGACGTTGAACTTAACCTCAAAACCTCCCATCAATGGGCTCATAGGGTTGAACTTATTGTTTTCTAGTCTTGTACAATTAGCAGTTTTTATTTCATAGATGTTGCATTTGGTGGTACAGTAATGCCCTAAATAATCAACTCCTTAACCACAGCAGAATTATGGGTAACTTTTCAGGATTTAGTCGGAAATATGGCTTGTTGCCATTCATCGGAAAGCTCTCAGTCATCGGAAAGCTCTCACTGAGAGCTTTCCGATGAATGGCGACAAACCATATTTCCGACTAAATCCTGAAAAGTACCCATAATTCTGCTGTGGTTAAGGAGTCGATTATTTAGAGCATTAGTGTACCAACATTGGGTTATACTATTTCCACTCTCCCCACATTATCCTTGAACTCACTGTATCCAGCGGTTGTGAAGCTGGTTCAAATCCTGATAAACACTGAAGATAACCTGATTCATGTAAACCTGGACAAGCATGTCAGTTGCTTTTGGGGACTCGGTGTTTTGTATGGGATATGGAGTTATTTCCTGGCGAAATCAACAGTCTGCGTGGTCTTTCCTCCAACAATATAACCGACAATGTTGTGATGTGGCCTAGCTTTTGAAATGATGATGAAACCCAATAAATAAATCCAAACCATTTCTACCAATGTATACTTTTAGATCCGAATGTGAAAATCTTTTCAGGAATTAAAGGGATAATTCATTTACTGTATCTTTCAGGTATGGAGGGGCTCCTTTCTGTTGCTGGAGCAATCAAACAACACAGTACAATACCGATTACAGACCAGTCACGAATGCATGCTTCACTTGCTCTCTCCAAAATATATGATGACTTGATTGGCGACAAAGAAAGGGACAAATTCAGAGATAAATGCCAGGCATACTTCACGTGAGTACTGCATTAAAATAAAAGTTACTAGTACTAGGCGTGACACAGAAGCAAGCCTGTATAAGTTTATGTGTATTTGATTTATCGTTATTTCAGCTGCTAGGCCATATTACAACGTTATAAGTTTTGTGGGTGGAGGAAAGACCATGCAGATGGTTAATTTTACTGAGAAATTGTGGCACATAGAAACTACAGACCCTCGGAAAGCAACTGATAAACTTGCCCATAATTAACAAATACAGTGACCCTCCCTCAGCGTCGATCCAAATTTTTTATTTGTCGTGATTCAAACTGTTTTTGCCATCAGTAGCAGCTAAAGATGACTGATGAACATTTCCAACTCAACAGTAATGCTCTAAATAATCGACCCCTTAACCACAGTAGAATTATGGGTAATTTTTCAGGATTTGGTTGGAAATATGGCTTGTTGCCATTCATCGGAAAGGTCTCCCCGAGACCTTTCCGATGAATGGCAACAAGCCATATTTCCGACCAAATCCTGAAAAATTACCCATAATTCTACTGTGGTTAAGGAGTCGATTATTTAGGGCATTACAAAAGTATGGTAAATTATTACATCAAATGAAGCATGAAGTGAGCTATGTTTATATAATTTCTTTCCTTCCCAAGGTCATCATTTGATTCAAAGGTTGACAGTTTAATCTTTTCTTTACTAAATGCTCACTGACAAGTAGTTCCCTTAGGAAATGTTCAGATAATAAGTTAAAAAAAGACCGACCTATGGTCGTTTATTGAACTTATTATTTGAACATTTCCCTTCAATAAACAAGACTCCTTCTTTACTTGTATTATCTGTTGTCTTGCTTATTCTTCCTGACATCATCCCCCACCAAGATGAATAATAGACCATTCTTATGAATATGTTTATAACTGAATGGGAGTTTCAATTTTGTAAAGAAAGAGTTAATTACTATAACTGCAGTCTAATAGGAAGAATTTATTTGAAAATCATTTGTTTTTATGGTTAGATCGATTTGCTGAATGATATTTCAACATGCGGACAACGGAGCCTCTAATTTCTTCTATTGATTTCTAGTGAGCTGTTTAACGATGATATAATTGAATCAAAGATCGAAGCTATAGAGGCTGTATCCACCCTGCTACAGGTATGCTCATCAATATAGTACTGTCCTCTCTGGTTTGCCTGGAGGGTTCATGTTCATGTTCTCAACTTTTAAAAACAATTTCTGAATTATTTTGGCCATTTTTCAGAAACTTTGACCCGATCGAATTATCATATAAGGGATCATCGAGAAAACTGAAACTAAAACAATGATCTAAAGAAACATCCACAAAAATAACTGATAAATTTCCAGTTGGACAAAAGTGATAATGGAAATGTATACGGATCGGAACCTCAGAAACTTGAATAGGTCTAGCCTACAGTAATGCCCTAAATAATCGACTCCTTAACCACAGCATAATTATGGGTAATTTTTCAGGATTTAGTTGGAAATAAGGCTTGTTGCCATTCATTGGAAAGCTCGGACTGAGAGCTTTCCGATGAATGGCAACAAGCCATATTTCCGAGTTAATCCTGAAAAGTTACCCATAATTCTGCTGTAGTTAAGGAGTCAATTATTTAGGGCATTACTGTACAACGTATGTAAACATGAATGAGCACTGATACGCCTAAATCGTCTTATTTTGAAGCCACAAAACAGTAAAGTGTTGTCACTTGAATAAGAAAGTACTCCCTTATAGCAGCTAATCATCTTTGTTTTGATAAGTGTAAGCATGTGTGTCTTTAGATCAATTGTAATTCATGCACAGACGAGCAGCTGCTGATTACCAGTTAACGAATTAGGGGTTTAATGGAGATCTGATGATAATCTGGGGTGATGCTGACTATAGCATTGAAACTGTTTGGCCTAAAAGTTTGGCTTTGCTACGTTTAATTAACGTTTTGGGTCATCTGTTTTGCCAGCTTTGACTCGCGCTCAGTAGAGCACGGAACAAATTTTATAAAATATATCTAAATCCTCTCCCATGCTCCTGCATGACATATTTCTAAATTCGCAAAAAAGATTTCTTTAAAATAGCATAAATAGCAGATCAACTTTTTGGGTTGATAAAATTAATAATTTAATTTAATTAATAATTTAATTTTATATAGTGCTTAATCCAGCTTAATCCACCAAAGTGCTTCAGACGCTCTATACATCAATATCTTTGGTCCATCTGAGTGTTACTTAATAATATTTACTTATCTCACGTTTCAGGGTCCATACGAAATAGGGAACATGATTCTGTCAATAGATGGTGTTCATCAGATCATGTTGGCTTTAGCCAACAGCTCCAATGTCCTTCATCAGGTGAGTAAATTCCAAAATAATGTTGTTATCAATAATTTTATTAACAAGGAAATTTTTTCGTAGTGTACAGTAAAGCCCTAAATAATCAAATCCTTAACCACAGCAGAATTATGGGTAATTTTTCAGGATTTAGTCGGAAATATGGCTTGTTGCCATTCATCGGAAAGCTCTTGACCTTGTAAGCCAATGCATTTTCTGATATATGCAAGGCTCCCTATTGGAGAATCGCATATATAAGAGAATGCACTGGCACATGATATATAATTCTGCACCAGCGCGGCTCCCATCATGAAAGGTTTAAGTAACTGATGCCTCCATTCATACTATAACTACCATAATTTTTATTTAAGTATGACAAATAACGGTCAATTATTGAGGCATCAATGGAAGCGGATAGTTGACGTTTTACATCATCACTCATGCCGACGTCAACACGAAGTAGATCCATCTTGTATTCCACTTTTGGCATACAATAATATATATTCAATGGCTGTCATTATGTTACATGTGCCTCATGCTAAGGCCACTGTTTTTTTGATTAGTTGGTTCGCGGATCTGCTGAGTCGTTTTTTTTTTGGTTTTTAGAAAAAAATAAAATTGTGTTCCGAACTTTTTTTATTGCTGCCGACCCGTTTTTTCCGCACTCAAAATTTTATTTTATTTAAAAAATGAAAAAAGATCGCTTTGTGTACCGTTTGTAGGAACGGATTTTAATTTTGGCGACGTTTCGCATCCGTGTTTTCTGCATCACTTCCGCTACTAGGTAATCTATTAACAACGCTAGGCTACTTTTGTTTTTTCGAAATGGGGGAAAGTATATCTGTGTACAGTTGTCATTTCGAAAACAAGACCATAAGAAAACAGCTGAAATGTGTTTATCCCGAAATAACAGTTCGAGAGCTGTTCTCGTTTATCGAGGAGGATGCATTGATTCGTCGTGACTACTTTGGTGGTCTTACCGAACAATTTACTGAGGGGTTCACTGAAATCGAGGAACCCGACATTCCGGTGTCGGCCCTCAGTTCATTTGGATACAATTGTTGAGTTGACGATTTTATTTGACATTTATAGCAAAGTATAGTTTACATATTATACACATTTGATATAATATAGTGTCACATAGATGTAATATAAATTCACATATATATTACACCTATTTTGACATTTATAGCAAAGTTTATTTTACATGACTTCTCCTGTATTCAAAGTATATTTTACATGACTTCTCCTGTATTCATACACATTTGATATAATATAGTGCCACATAGATGTAATATAAATTCACATATATATTACACCTATTTGACATTTATAGCAAAATATATTTTACATGACTTCTCCTGTATTCAAAGTACATTTTACATGACTTCTCCTGTATTCATACACATTTGATATAATATAGTGCCACATAGATGTAATATAAATTCACATATATATTACACCTCTATGGCACTATATTATATTAAATTCATATAGGATGTAAAATTTATATACTGTATAATGTCAAATAAAATCAACATCTAGTTTTGTGCTTTTGTTTTCGCTATGTTATGTTTAAAGAGTATTAAAAGTGATTACAAACATATATCAACCTTGTTTTTCTAGTCAGATCAAGTATCTTGCTGTATATTGAGATGCCAATAATAGATGTAAGATAATAGATATGATACAAAGTTATTTTCAGACTATTTTCCTTTTATTTGAATATTTGAGTGTTTTCCTTATTATTTTTTTCGACCGACTGACCCAACTTTTCCGGAAAAAATTCAGCTAACCAACTAATAAAAAAACAGTGGCCTAATGATGCGAAATAAAATTATTCTTTAAATGTGATATGTGGGAAACCCTACAATTAAGGATTGAGTGATGAAGTTTGACTTCCATTGGGTCATAGATTGGTCAGTTGGCAAATGTCATCAGCACAGTTGCTCTTGGTAGATATGTCAACTTATCAACTGGTTTCATTACTCCATTGCAGTCAGCATTCAATACTTAATCTTCCACTCCTATGATTTAATGAAAAATTAAGGATGTCTTAAACTTTTCGAAACTCAAAACTGAATTGGGAGATCAATTGCCCCCAGCTCGATCATATTGATTGCAATGTATTGGCGGAAGTGACAATATTGTCCTGGGCATCCGCCACAAAAAATGGTTTAACGGTAGAGAAAAATAAAATGACATCATACACTCACTTAACTTAATAAGCTGGGACAGCGAGTTGTTGATGCTATGACCTGCCTGATAGTCCATGTCTTCATTTGCACTTTTATCCCAGAAGTTAATATTAATTTACAAACTACAGTAATGCCCTAATTAATCGACTCCTTAACAAGAGCAGAATTATTGGTAACTTTTCAGGATTTAGTCGGAAATATGGCTTGCTGCCATTCATCGGATAGCTCTCAGTGAGAGCTTTCCGATGAATGGCAACAAGCCATATTTCCGCCTAAATCCTGAAAAGTTACCACTAATTCTGCTGTGGTTAAGGGGTCGATTATTTGGGGCATTACTGTAAATTGCCTTCTTCCAGAGGGTAGCTGTAGAGGCCATGGTTCATTCGGCGAATGAGAAGAAAAAGTGCACTGGCATGCTCAAAGAAGCCGTCCCAATCTTCAAGAAACTATACCATTCATCAGACGATCATGTTAAAGTGCGAGCACTTGTGGTAAGTTTCTATGTATCTTGTTAATCATTTCTAACTAAAGCACCATCAATGAGTAGTTATTATCTAAACATTTCCCACAATAAATAGGGTGATGTCTGCGCTTTTATTTATCTGTCATCTGCTTTTATCAACTTATCATCCCTCCATATCAATAATAGACCATTCCGATGTACACTTTTTAGCTCACCTGAGACGAAGTCTCCGGTGGAGCTATAGTCCGTCCGTCCGTCCGTCAAGAATCATCTTCTCCTTCAGAACCATAAGACGGAATGGGTTCATATTTGGTGTGGATGTTCCCTAGGTGAATCACATTCAGATTTGTTCAAATGAGGTCACCCGGTCAAATAGTTAGCTCAATTTAACAAACCAATAAAATATTTTTTAAACATGTTATAAAATACCTGTTCTATCCAGAAGCAGATATATCTCTGCCGAGAGATATAGAGAGAGAGAGAGACAGGTCATTTATCTAGATTAGAATAATATATGTCATCTGGCAGCTTGTGTAAACAACACTGCTATCAAATTAAAACAAACTGCCTGAATTTAGTGTATCTGACATTTGCTGAATGAGGTCTCCAGAGGGTGAGTTTAGTGTTGCTACCACGTACAGCAGGGACCTCATTCTGCATATGTCAGACACACTATATTCAGACTTGGCTAGCATATTATTTTCTTAACCACCGCTTATCCAGATGAAATCATACCCTGATTTTTCAAAGAAAAATTGGGAGGTATATTGGATTGAATTTGTCGTCTGTCTGTCAGGCGGTCCTTCCATCCATCTGTCTGTTGGGATGTATATCCATCCGACTATCAACAATTGTTTTCTTCTCCATATTAAAGACCAAATATGTTTATATATTTCAGTGTGCATGTTCCCTAGGTGACTCACAATCAGATTTGTTCAAATAAGTTCATCAGATCAAATAGGTGCGAAGCTAGGGCCATAACTCTTTCCCTCCATAGTAAATCTTAAAATAAATTCTTCTCAAGAACCATTGAGCCTATATTAGCTTATATTTGGTATGGATGGGCCTTGGGTGGCCGTGTTCAGATTTGTTCAAATGGGGTAATTTTTAGGTAATGATGTCCCCAGAGGGTGAATTTGTTGATGCTATTCCACCTTGGGGAAGAGTGTCATTAAATTCACCTTTTGGGGACCTCATTCTGCAAAGGGCAGACACACTAAATACTGTTCCAATATTATTTTCTTAACCACCACTTATCCAGGTGAAATCATACCCTATTGGATATTGGGGGGGTATATTGGTATTACTAGATGAATGGATCTCATAGATGGGGATTCACATTTGTTCTAATAGGGGCAGAGATAAGAGATTTAACTCTCCTCTATCCTGTTTGGTACTGGTATAATAATATTGATTTCTAGGCAGCCTGGGTGGGGGCAATGTTTGAGGCATTGGGGAAGGAGTGTAGAGGGGGTGGAGTTTTGTCCCCCTACTTTGATTAAAATTTAAACAGTTGAAAATTTCATGCCTGATATAACATAAGTTGTAGATTAGATGTTCACATCAAAAATAGGTTAGAATTGTTCTCATAGTTTGGTTTGATTTTCCAACATGTATGTTTTTAAATCAACAGTCCATATGTTCCTACTTCAGGTTAAACTGTTGGACCAAATTGCCCACAAATTTTAACTTTATGGGGTTGGTAATTTTCAAACGTTTGAGAGCTTGAAGTACTGGTACCAGTTGTAAAATTCAACCTAAGATGGATGTGCAAAAGGATTTTTGTGAACTTAGTACTGTGGTATGGATGGTTGTCTTCTTTAAAAGGTAAGAGGTTGGAGATTTGTCAGTGGTGTGAATTTCAAGTTGAAGAGACCTGCTCATCTGAGAACCTCGAGCTATGTCCATGTTTAGAACTACTTGTCTTAAGTGATATTGTCACGTACTGACTCTTGTAGTCTTCAGAGTCCCAGTCTTCTCAGTCTTTACAGTCTGGTGAGCGACCCACAGTCATTGACTGTCTTGTTAACTGACTGGGAGAATCCATTTGGTATAGAAAGGGTTAAAGTGAGAGCACTTGTGGAGTGAAAACTCCCCATTTACCAACACAAATATATGTGACTACTTCTAATTACACATAAAAATCTATACCTATTTTAACATAAAATCTAGATTATTGCAGATCACTGTGCCGGTAAGATGTCACTCTTTTTGATAAATTTAGCAAAATTTTTAATCTTTGCCTTCATGTTAAATTTATAGGAGATAAGGCACTAATTGGTATGTACTGAGTTATTCAGATTGTGGGCTGTACAAGGCCTGAGAGTGTGTCTGTCATTTGCAGAATGAGGTCCCCAGAGGATGAATTTAGTGACACTATCCCACATAGTGGGCTAGCATCACTAAATTCACCCTCTGGGGACCTCATTCTGCTTAGACCTCATCTTTTCTGGAGAGTTTCTTTATTATCAGATTTCTATAGAAACTTCTTCACATAGATTCTATTTCTTTTTAGTTTAATTTGTCTATATCTCCAAATTGGCAGACGACACATTGCATAATCGAGGTTCCCAATGGTGTACATCACAATATTCACCATTTGGCAACTTCTTGTAAATGAGGCCATGCAGAATGAGGTCCCCAGAGGGTGAATTTGGTGATGCTAGCCACTATGTGGGATGGCATCACTAATTTCACCCTCTGGGGACCTCATTCTGCAAATGACAAGCACACTAAACTCAGACTTGTAACCATGATCAATAATAGTTCTATTGATGATTTTCAGGGGTTATGTAAAATGGGTTCTTACACAGGCACTGATGTCAGTGAGAAACCAATGGCCGACGGTTCTACACTCGCCCTGGCTAAACTCTGTCGCAAGTGAGTAAACCATGATGCCAGATCTTACATGTACTTTGCGTGCCATGTATGTATTAATTGATTTTGTGTAGTATATGGAAGATATCTTCCTAAAATGTGCCAATTCTCCCTATTTTTGTCCCAGGGACATGTGACCTCTCTCATATACCAGTACATGCATATGTCCAGACAGCATATTTTAATTGTAATTTACTTTTTATAATGGTGTGTTTACTCATTATAATGGCTTTTGTGTTACATAATACTTATTTGATCATAGAAGGGTGCATCATGTTGGTGTGTAAATTGAACTTCAATCATTATGACTTCTCCCTTATAATAGTCCACTTCTCTCTCATAATAAAATAGGGAGAAGTTTATGAATTGATTGGAATAATTCCCGAGCAAGAATCGGGGGAAATATATTTTTGTTCTTTTAAAAAAATTAGCCAGAGAAGCCAGTTGTTACTTTTGAAAACCATCCCTCCCATCTTTCGCTTTTTGGCTATAGGCAGTTATTGTGCTTAAATTTTTTTTTTTACTCACATGTTTATATCTGTTACCACTACACTTATTGTATCGGTTTCCCGTAAATAATTATATTTTTCTAAATAGGTCGCTAAAAACAAATTACAGTGTTTGTCTTTCACTATAACCCTGCGGGATAAAGACTATTGTAAGAAACTATTTTCAATTTGTACCAATTTAAGATTCCGAATACTGGAGACTGCAAATTCTGCTTGGATATTGGAAGTAGCATTGGTTAAAAGGTTATATTATATATATTATTCCAGTTTATTACACTCCTATGCTCGATTTCCATTGAAGACGCCTTTAATTAAAAATGGTAATGTCACTAGTGAATTATGTCATTTCCCGTGACGTCATTGAGGTTACGTCGCTTACTGATCTACACTGAATTTGTGGTGATATTTCTCCACTTCGGGACTTTCATGCACTATTTCTGTGTGTTTTAATCATATTTGGTGAACCAAATTGATGCAGAAGTGTAATAAATAGAGTAATAAATTAGTCCCGAAAATTATATTCAATAATTCCCTTGAGGCGAGAGACGTTTGGGTAAGAATCTCATGCGCTAACATGCACTCGTTTCTTACCGACGTCTCTCACCTCTCGTGAATTATTTAACGTAATTCTCGGAGCCAATTGATTACTTTCTATATAATCAGGAAGATTGTCAGGCCTACATAGTCAGGGCCAGCAACCTACATCACAATCAAGTCTCTAAACCAAAACGGTTGTTATTTTAAATTTGTTAAAAACATATATAAAGGTTTGTCTGACGGGATAAACTAGTGCATGAGCTGTGGAAATTCACAATTCACATTCAGAAATCAGTAATCGTTAAAAACTATTATTTATGACTGAAATTTACAAGGAAAATATGTATCAATTGTGCACCAATATTGAACATCAAACACACATTTAATAGATGTTCGTGGCATGCACACAGTCCCTTTCACTCATGAGTACAATAACTCCTGAAACATATGTCCAGCTCATCCACTGCGATAGCAGCTATCCGAACTTCTGATGTGACGGTTTAAAGACTACATTATTGATGTAAAAATCCTTGCCTTGATAATGAGTTCATAACCCTTTCATGAAGGTAGCTGCACTGGTGCCACATTAAAGACTCTGTGCCAGTGCATTCTCTTATATATGCGAGTCTCCAGTAGGGAGCCTCACATATATAAGAGAATGCACTGGATTACAAGGTCAAGGTGAATATTGTTAGCCCATGGGAGACTCGCATATAAAAGAGAATGCATTGGCATAGGGTTTTGGCAAAATTTCATCAAGCTCCAGTCATGGAAGGGTTAAACCTGTTCTAGGCTTGATTTTTCAGGAATGATAGCTGTCTTTCTTCCTAAGTTTATTAACGGACATTTATATTTAAGGTTTCTGGCGAATCCATCAAAAGATTTGGATTTACGTAAGTGGGCCACGGAGGGGTTGGCCTACCTCACACTTGATGCAGACATTAAGGAAGCCGTTGTCGAAGATCCAACAGCCCTGCGTTCTCTCACAGATCTCGCTAAGGTATTTTATCATATCCTCAGCAGTTAGCCCTCTGTGGTTTGGCTTGGATTTACCCTCAGACAAACTTGCCCAGATACATGAATCCAGTTATCCGCTGTGTGTGTTGATCTAAAATCTCTGCTTGTTGGGAGTTGAATCAGTTTCCACATCACTGTACAGCTTTTGGTGCAATATGCACCTTCTAACTGAACCACCAGGGTTCCTAGAGGTAGAGAAATTTTCTGTACGACAGAAAACCTTAACTCATGCCGAACATAGATACAGAGAAGTTTACAACATACTTTCTCGTCTTTGGTGTCAGAGGTGTGGTAAATAGATTTTTTTACTGTGACATTTTATGACTAGAACATGCCTCACATGTTGTCACTCAATAGCTTATTGAGAATCGGCATGTTGTGCAAACAGTTGTAAGCTCAATTTACAAAGTCAAGTTTGAGCTATTGCCATGGGTTGGTATCCGCGTCCATGCATGTGTGTGTACTTCCATCAACAATTTCCATTAGCATTGGCTAGAGATCCTACCTTTGGTTGGATCATTACGAAATGTGTCATGGCTGTTGACAGTGACATGTAGATGGGAACGAGTCATTTCGGGGTCATTCTGCAAAATTATGTTTTCAAAATTCAATCCATTAGCACAGGCTATATGCTGTATCGTTCTTCTGATCATCATGAAATTTGCCACAAACGTTGACATTGACATGTAGATGGTAACAATATGTCTTGTGGTGAATTGGCCAAAAAATTCCTCCCCTCTCCATGTTGAGCTACAGTGTCATTGACACTTTCATTTGAAAGTGCTATGCAGATGAAATTTGGTAGCAATTTGTGACTACATGTAATATGCTTGTTGTCTAAGCTCCAACAATTTGGTCTAATTTAGACATGACGAAGCCAATCACTTTGTGTATTACAAGCATCATTAGTATTGACCATTTGTTTTACTTTACAGCATTTAGATAAGAATAATGTGTATGCAGCCGTCACTGTGTTCGTCCATCTGACAAACAGCTACGATGTTGCTGATATTGTTCCGGAGATGAAAGAACTTGCCAAATTTGCAAAACAGCATGTACCAGAAGAACATCCAAAGGTATGCTTATAATTATGCCCAAACCTCCGGAAGAGTCCTTGCATGGAATTGGCCAGACAATCTCTGTTGAGGGAAGGGTTGTCCACCTTAGAATTTCCAGCTGCACCCCCACTTCATCCACACTGGTATTTGAATCTCCGTCAAAGTTATCTTGCCCACTGAACTATATGATATAGGGTATATTCCCAAATTAACTAGAAAGGGTTAACAAACCCCTGAGCTGAAAACGGTACGAAAATTCTATGGTACATATTATCATGGTTCATGACGTCCTGTAATATCCGGCCACGTGATCTCCGATCCTATAAATACCAATTGCCCGGTCAATTCATTCTCTCTTTTCTAGTTAGCTAGCTTGGGGAACATCTCCTGAAATCGAAGCTAAGTGTTGACAGTTTTTTGTGTTATACAAAAAACATTATTTCCTTTGATTATTATTGATTGTGTGCAATTGACACAAAGACTTCGCGAGCAGACTCGCGTTTCTATAGCGTTTTAATATTTTCGTAATCGGCTTCGTCCGTTACGGATGGAAAAACTCATTTCGTTTACAGGAATGTTGTTTTCCATATTTTTAACTCGCTGGAAGGCAAATAACATCCGATAAAACAAGGCATCTATATTATATATCATGTTTGTCGCCGGAAGGCAGAAAATAGATGCACATTTGGATATGAAAAAAGACGCTCATCGTTGCTTTATAGCAAGAATATATTGCATACATGTGCGCTTAATTCTATGGTCGGAAGAACACCACGTGCTAGCGGTCTGTACAATAATGATATCACGAAATTAGGTGACTTACTTTCGGCCGTTTGACGGCTGTGTAGCTACAATATTTATTTAGACTATGACAGTAGTAGTCTGGTGTACAACTGACGGAAGCAGTATTTAACTCTTGTGAAATAGGATTGTAAATCCCGAGTATACATTTGCACTTGTTAAAAAAATTTCAACTTAATAATATTGTGTTAAGAAATTGATTTCGTGCAAACCAAGGTTATTCGACAGTCACAATCGATTAGCTTATTTCCGTTAGTTGCCACAGCCAAGGTGCTTATCAACATAACACAAAACAGGTGTAAAAAGACTTGACTGGTGTTGACAGTGCAATCACACTAAATACCTTCTCAGGACAAGGACTGCTACACGGTGTAAGACCAGGTAAGAAGATCTCCTTCCCTGTAGCTCCCCTGGAGGATGCATCCCTCGTTTCGAGGGTCCAACATTTGAGACCAGGACACTGACACTTGTCGATAGTGCTCCCCTCATTGGCTTTGCAACTCGGGGCGATAGTCACACCAAACAGGGAGCGGGAGGGGCTACCCATCCGGCCACAATTGGTGGGCTTTCTGGACTATCGAATTAATAAGCGTGTTGACATGTATTATTTGGCACCTGAGAGTACGTTGTTCATCCCTCCATGCCTTCTGCCCCAGCTGGCTTGGAATGGGATGGCAGTTCCCAAGCATGTTTCCTCCTTATTATCCGCCGCCACCTCCGGGGACTTGGCAGACAGGTTACTGGCCGCCTTCTGGCCAACAGCAGCCAGTAACTTCGGGTTTGAATCCAAATGCCAAAGAATTTGTTCCCTGACCCCATTCGAGCAGGAGGCATGCTTCGGAACCGGTAACTACTAACCTCCCATCGCCAGTTCGGTCAGTTGGATATCGGGATCCGGACGAGCTGTCGCTCCATCCCCGAGATGAAGAGGCTCTGGACATTCCTCAGGGGTCCCCAATTACCAGACATAACGAGAAATTAAAAGGAAGCTTGTTGTTGAGCCTTGAGCTTCTAACAACCCATCGCCAGTTCGGTCGGATGGAGATCGGGATCAGGACGAGCAGTAGCTCCAGCCTGAGGTGAAATGGCTTTGGACATTCCTTTGGGGTCACCCATACATGCGCTCACGAGGGAGCTCAGATAGTTGTTTGGGGTTCTCTGATGCAGCCAAGCGCAGGAAGCAAATTACTTTTGAACTTTTGATAAGCAAATAACCTCACATTGACATGATTAGATAGCATTGTTCTTAAATCATATAATATTCATAAGAACCAAATTGCATGGCTTTTGTCAGAGTTTGGGTAGCAAATTGACATGCGACGACGGTTAATTTGCTCCCTGGCCAAGGGTCGTCGTAGCTGAGTGGTTATGTCATCGGACTGCAAACTTGGCGACATGGGATCGACCATGCTGAAAGGTATTCAAAAGGTATATTGTTCTCGGATTGTGCAGAGCTCAAATCATTGCTTTATAAGTTGTTGCTTCTTTCAATGTGCCATCCAGCTCCTACGAGGTCATGGTCATTGCTGGAATAGAGTGTTGCCTGTGTCGATAGTCTTCAGGAATATTCTTTGGATGGTGGGTCAGTCATATCACTAAGGGTGGTAATGATACACTGGGTCACTATATGAATCCTGACTTTAATACCACCTATGGTTGACAAATACCCATATATAGGTATAAAAATTATCTTGTAAATATGGTACATGTGGGTTATATATTTTATGAGGTTGCATCCGCATATTTTTTATCTGCAGGTTGCATTCAATTCTAACTAAAATTCAGTTTCGTAGTAAATAATAAATATATGAGTCCATTATACATACTAGACATATCCTCATTTTCAGACCACAACTGATTTCCTCTCATCACGATTCACATTACTCAATGCAATGCACATTCTCATAATCAGGAAGTTAGTTGTGATCAGCTTGTTGGGACGACTATTGGATTTAATTACATGATTTTGTGACATGGTCTCGGCAGTTGAAGTGTGGTCTATATCAGCCATCCCGCTTGGGCTTAATGGGCGACACAGCACGTCAGACTTCTGTGATATCGGCCTTTGGTTCTAATACGTAATTCTTCTTATTGGCACTGTTGTCGGTACACAATGGTTTTGTTTTTCCTGATAGTGCTTGATTCGCATAGTGGTCTCATTTATTAGCTCAACTTTACTTTGTAAAGTTTGAGCTATTGCCATGGCTTTGTGGTCCGTCGTCCATGTGTGCGTGTGTACATAAGGCATCAACAATGCAGGCTACAGGTCGTACCTTTGGTCGGATCATTATGAAATTTGTCATAGCTGTTGACATCAACATTTAGACCAGAATGATTAATTTTGGGGTCATTCGGAAAAAAAACATGGCCGCCAGTGGCCATCTTGGATTTCAAAATTCAATCCATTAGCACGGGCTACAGGCCGTACTGTTTGTCTGATCATCATGAAATTTGTCATGGATGTTAATATTGACATGTAGATGGGAACGAGTAATTTTGGGGTCATTCGGCCCAAAAACATGGCCGCCAGCAGCCATCTTTGATTTTACTTATTGTATGACTAAATTCTTTAGCATGGGCTACAGGTCGTACCTTTAGTCTGATCATCATAAAATTTCTCATGAATGTTAATAATGACATGTAGATGGGAACGAGTCATTTTGGTGTCATTCGGCCAAAAAACATGGCCACCAGCAGCCATCTTGGATTTTACTCTTTGTATGACTAAATTCTTTAGCACGGGCTACAGGTCGTACCTTGGGGCAGCATATTAATAAGGTTGTGCACACTTCATACAGACTGAAGAAGATCCTTGCCAGATGCTTCCCCTCGTGCGAGATATTCTCTAGCATTGGGTGTAGGATGCCAGATCATATGATCCGCCCTCTAGATTCGCTCTTCAGGCGATGGTTGTCTCAAGAACAAGGTACAATCGGAGAGGCACCCCATCCGTCCCAGAAGGGATACCATGATCCATCGACCCGTCGGGGCCAGTCAGAAAAGCAAGAACGGTTGGGGACTCGGTGCACCTTGGTCTCTGTTTTTCACTTCCTACCTGCCATCGGTTTCTGCTGGTTTTGGGCTCATGCCACAATCCCGGTGCATGTTTCTCACATTTTTTCATTTTCCAACTCCATGACATAGGGATCTCCGATCTCAGTTCCTGGCTGCCTTCAAATCATGGATACAGCAGCCTGTGGTTTCTCAGTTGGGTTTAACTTTAGAGCTGGCTGGTGTTTCAACATATTGAATATCGCCAGGTGAAAATGCAAAGCCTTATTGAAACCGTGAGTAAATTATATCTCAATGCCAGGCTCCAAAATAAGTATACTTTTGTGAGAATCCAATGCTGAGGCAAGTTAGTCATACAGCACTGAACTTTGAAAAGTTTCGTGAGAATCATTACGAGAATCGTTTTGGTGATTCTCATTGAATCTTAAGGCTTGCAACCACTTGTTGACTACTTTCGCGGACAGCTGATTAGATGTAGCCTTTCGCGGTCACTCTGATTTCTTCTCATCCCACTCTCTTCTCATCAAAGGGACTCTAGGTTTCCTACAATTTTCTTTTTGTTCCAAATCACATGTATGGGTCCCTATATGTAGGAGTATGTCAGTATAATATCCGTTCGACTTTCTTCCGGCTATTTTACAGGGTCTGTGCAATCAACTATTTCGGCGAGAATCTCTTTCCGGTCTCTAGTACAGATTATTGGTCAATGATCTCTCAATCCTTATAGACAATGGCATATCATAGATTAGTGGGTGTATGGGCCCTTTTTGAGCTTGCAGCTGTTTTTTCATCGGGCTAGATCTCATACTAGGACACTGCCCCCCTCAATAATTGACTTTGGGATTGGTTCTATTGTTTTTATGGGGGTCTACTTTATAATTTGAGGATTTTGCCTCTGGTTGTTTCTTCATGTCCCTTATAAAACTGTTTTTTCATTATTGTCTTGTCTACACATGGGTTAGCCCGTCCAGTGCATTATTTCGCAATCCCCTCGATTTTCTACCCAGCCAGGGATTTCTCGTCAAATAGTATTTTTCTGTTTCCATTCCCTCAGGAAATAGATATTTCTTCCCTTTCGGAGGGGGGGGGGGGGTGGGGTGTTACACATCCCTTGTCCAGCAAGTACTCAGCTGATACATTAATAGCTCTAAGCTCCGATGGGGAGGTCATCTCTGTTTCCATGTCTTTCTGAAACTATCTTCTTTATTTGCAGGATTTTCAATCCAAGTCGCCACTATTTGTTTAGTTTGGGCCCTCTGGTAGTTGGCCAACATGTAATTACATTCATTGGTGATATTGTATATAATATATTGTAGGTTATCAGGTCAATCCAGTTCTTTGATTGAGGAGCATAGCGGTGTTTATTTTTTCCTCGTGGCCTCCACCTGCCAGAAAATTCTATACCATACCATATAGTTCAGTGGGCAAGATAACTTTGACGGAGATACAATATTTTTCAAAATAAGTCAAATATATATCTCCTAGAAGTATCTTGTCCACTGAGCTCCCTCCCAGGGTTTCGCACCCACCCCGCTCACGAGGAATGTCCTAATGGGGAAAAATAGAGAATGAATTGACCGGGCAATTGGTATTTATGGGATCGGAGATCACATGGCCGGATATTACAGGACGTCATGAACCATGATAAAATGTACCATAGAATTTTCGTACTGTTTTCAGCTCAGGGGTTTGTTAACCCTTTCTAGTTAATTTTGGGAATATACCCTATATCATATAGTTCAGTGGGCAAGATACTTCTAGGAGATATATATTTTACATATTTTGAAAAATATTGTTTTCGATCTATTTTGGAATGTTCCACCTGGTAACTCAAAATTTCCATCCTAACACCCCTGCCAATGGTTAGAAATTTCCAACTGATGGCCATTTCAGTCCAAAATATTTTCTGACTATTGGTCTAATAACAACAAATTTCACACTAAATACTGATTGGAACATCAACACAATTTCAACCTAATTTTGGTCTGAAATTTCCAATTTATGATGTGTCAGGCTGTGTCAGGCATGAAATTTCCAACCCCCCCCCCTGTTGGTTTTTTCGCAAAATTTCAGGAAGGTCTAGTCATGGAAGGGTTAGTCATATTCTTTATACACCATATTAGACTAATATCGCTTTCCATGCAAAAATACTTACTTTATAGAAACAAATGCAGCAGTAATCTGAATGAATTTCTTGATTCGGAAAAGTAAGCACCAATCAGCTGCACCAATCTTGAAAAAAATCATTTTTATTTTGTATGATATTTACAGGACGACCACGAGTTTGTTAAAGTTAGACTTCAGAAATTGATTGATGCTGACCTCGTTAGTGCCCTGGTGGCTTTGTCATCTACAGATAGCAAAGGAACTCGGGAACAAATATCTAGGTACATTAACCCTTTCTGTACTAAATACTCATTGATGAGTAGTTATCCCGTAGGCAATGTTCGGATAATAAGTTCAACAAACGACCTAACAAACATTTCCCTCCAATAAATAGGACTCCTTCTACACTTTTATTATTTGTTTGCTTATTTTACCTAAAAAAAAACCTCCAGATGAATAATAGACCATTCCAATGTATACTTTTATAACTGAGTGGGAGAATCCAGTCAGTATACAAAGGGTTAATAAAGTATAGTTTTATGTCGTGCTTATCACATGAATATCAAAGTGGTTTTTGAACATTTAAATTATAGGCACATCTCTTGGGTGTCAAGAGATTCACATGCACATCCACTGGCATTCACTTATTTACCTTACTGATCTTACCCTTGTTCAAAATCTTACGATTCTACAGCCCATACCACTTAACTGGACCAAGCCACTTCTGTGAAACTCAATAGTAGTCCACCAGGATGGGGGGGGGGGGGGCATTGAACTCTGTGTTGATTATCAATAGCAGTACTGCATCATTAGTTTGGAGTTGTGTAAATAATTATTAATTATAATTCATATCAAAGTATGCTGTTCACTTCTGATATATCACTGAAATGCATAGGTTATTAATTCTAATATACCTGAAAAGTTTTTATTATGTTTACCCATACCATAGTATGGTAAACATAATGTTGACGTCCGGATTGACCACTCGTCGTGTGTCCGTCTGTTCTTAGGAGAGGTACCTTGTGGGGTTATTTTCATGTACTGCCATTGACTTGTGGGGTTATTTCGGACTGTGGGGTTAACCCCACAAAACTTTATATTTAAAATGGTATTAAACGCCTTTGTGATGTTAAATTTTCATTAATTGAAAACGAACCCCACAAGGTTTTTCCCATCTGCAAAAATGTCCATCGGTGGATTGTCCATCAGTCTCACTTGGACAGTCCATCGATCACTTGTGGGGTTAACCCCAGAAGGTAGTCAAAGTTCATTTCATGTTTCATTATATGGTTATTTCCATGTTCTTGACTTGGGATGAGTCAAAGTTCATGTCATGCCATATTGTTTAATTAGTAAATGTTTTTTGACAAGTTGTAAGCTGTTTGGTTGAACATTCCCAATCCTTTATATTTATGTAACCATATAAAGCAATTGTTATAAGAGTTATAAGAATCAAACAAATCTGAACCATTATCAGTGAAGTTAACCTCACAGCTACAGCCCATTATCCATGACTTACACAATTGTATGGTTACTGCAATTAATCCCATTAGTTTGCAGATTGTTAACAGCACAAACTTGAGTACAAACCCCACGAGGTAGCTTTCGTAAGTAATCTCAATGTGCACCTCACAAAGTGCCATTGTACAATGATGTAACCCCACAATGAAATCATACAAAAAATTTGCACAAGGTACCTATCGTCTGTACGTCCGTCTGTCTGTCTGTCTGTCTGTCCGTAGACACTTTACGCATGGTGCGATAACTCGAGAATTTTATATCCGATCGGAACCAAATTTTGTATATGAGTTTCTCAGACCAAAATACAGATTGAGTTCAAATATGGGTTTGATCCGAATTTTTTGTTACGGAGTTATGGCCCTTTTTCGACCTCAAATTCACGCATGCTGTGATAACTCGAACAATTTTTATCTGATCGGAACCAAATTTGGTATGCGAGTTTCAGAGCCCAAAATACAGATCGAGTTCGAATATGGGTTTGATCTGATTAATTTTAAAGGAGTTATGACCCTTTTTTTTTTAAATTGAAAAAAAAATCAATTTAAAAAAAAAATTATTTTTAACTTTTATAATAATAATAAAAAAAAATGTCATTGACATTGTCATTTGTTTTCATTTAGATATTGATGATTATGATAAAAGTTGATAAAAATATTTCCAATGTGACCCTTTAATTTTTTTAAATAATTAAAAACAATTTTTTTTTTTTAAGTTAAAAACATTTGAAAAACTAACACCATTATAACTCTGCCAAGGGTACCCCGAATCACCACACCAAATTTGATTAAATCAGTCCAAAATATTGTGTTATGTACTGGTAAATCTGTTTGGAACAACATTAAATCCAATTCACCAATTGCCTTTGGACTACTTTGCTATTGATAAGGCTATATTATTTTCTGATGTCTCTTATGCCAATGTGCAAATAATCTGATAAAGAAGGCTATGGTATCTAATTTAAAATAAAGATTCAACAATAAACATCACATAATATTAACAGTAGACATCTCTGCTGCAGAGTTATATCTTCTGATGGTCTGATATCATTATAATTGTTATTGGTTTAATAGAGAGGTCAGTGTTCAACATAAACAATTCCTGTGATATTTTGACAGCTGTGCTATATAATTGATATTAATGGGTCAGTGGTGAGGTTGCTTATCTGTATACTAGGACACATTATTATTGTAAACTTAAATTGGACTCTCTTAACCCAAGTATTCCATGTCCAGGTCACACCTACACATTTAACCCATGGGCTTGCTGGCTGTGGCGGTTTAGCATTATAGATCCTGTACCAGTGCATTCTCTTATATAAATGCCAGTGACCCATAAATTCCAATAATTTGTGTTATGTACATTTGTCTATAATAGTAAATAACAGTATACTCTATAACTCAACACCAAAACTCTCATTTATCTGATCATATTAAATTTTTATCGCCAAGGGATGGGTTAACATCTGCCGATCGTGATCGGCCTCTCGTTTAACTTTAATCTTCATTCTTTCATGATATTTAAAAGTTAACCTTTTCATTTCCTTGCAGAGTATTTGTTGCTCTCGCTACGATTGAGAAACATAGGGGTGTTATTGTACAGCAAGGTGGAGCAAAGGTAACTATTATATCGTTCAGCTATAGAGGAGAAAAATAGAGGTGTTCTTAATCAGCAAGGCAGTGCAATGGTAGGAATAAATACGGAACTATAGTGGAGAAACACAGAGGTGTTATTGTCCAGGAGGGTAGTGCAAATGCGTCAATAATTATTACTTCAGTCCAATTTTCTTATTTGACTGTTTAGACTTCTTTATGTCAGATTCAGTTCAAAGTAATATTTCCCTAATTTAAAGCAGAAAGTGACATGTAATGGCCTAATGCAACCCTTATAGCAAAAACCATAGTAACACATGTTACACCTACATCAGGCCTCAAAACATACTGCTGGACATTTACAGAATGAGGTCCCCAGAGGGTGAATTTAGTGACGCCACCACTGAGGATCTCATTCTGTATGGTCTCATCTCCTATGGGAGACCTAGAGAGATATAAGTTCTCAGATGGTGAAATTGGTGACGTGTACCCATTGGGAACCTCAATTATGCATTGTGTTTTCTGTAAATTTGGGAATATAGAGAAACTGAACTAAAAATTTAACTTTCTAAAGAAATTAAAAAAAGTTGTTGGTTTGATAATACAGATACTTTCCGGAGAAGATGAGTCCTAACCAGAATGAGGTCCCCAGAGGGTGAATTGTAGTGATGCCAACCCACTGTGCAGGGTAGCTTCACTAGATTCACCCTCTGGGGGACCTCATTCTGCAATTGTCCGGTACTATATTTTGAGGCCTAACCTACATGTACATATACCTGTCTAATAATTTATTATTGTCGTATTACAGGCATTGATACCAATGGCTCTTGAGAAGAACACAGATAACGGTTTCATAATAGCAGCACATGCCCTGGCCAAGATCGCAGTTACGATGAATCCTGAGTTTGCATTCCCAGGACAGAGAGTAAGCTTGTCAATAAAATAGTAGCAAAAATGTGCTGAATAAATATATTATCAGTTTACAAAATCAATTATATATTTTGAGGCACAAAAGATGTTGTCTATGTTGTGCACAGATGCTGATCATTGTCATAACGTTTTATGTATACATTCACGCCATGCGCATTTCTGTAAACATGAATTCATACTAGTTTTATCACAGGGTTAAATGTTGTGGTGTTTTATACAGAAATGCACAAATGTTAAAACAATCATCAAATCTTTCAGGCCCATTTAATTTTGAGATCAGTGTGTGACCATGCAATGACCAAAGACCATGTTCACCCTTGCAATAAAAATAATTTTATGCCAATATCAGAAGAAAATACTTTCAAATTGAAGCAGACAACAATTGACAAATAGTTTTGTTGGAGGAATATTCAGATAATAAGTTCAATAAATGGTCGTTTGTTGAACTTATTATCTGAACATTTCTTCCAATTGACAAAATAGGAATCCTGTCTTCTGCTCTTGTGTTATCAAAATAAACCTCTAAATGAATAATAGTCCATTCAAATTTATACTTTTATAACTGAATGGGAGAATCCATCTTGTAATGAAAGGGCTAACATTTATATGTTTTGTTTAGATATATGAGGTGGTGCGACCACTGAAGGATCTTCTTCATGTGGATCGAACTGGACTCCAGAATTTTGAAGCTATGATGGGCCTGACAAACCTGGCATCTATGAGTAATTCAGTGAGGTAATTGTATTGCTTATTTTCCTCTTGTACCGCTTATTTTCTGTGATGCATTTTTAGCTCAACTTTACTTTGTAAAGTTTGAGCTATTGCCATGGCTTGGTATCCGTCGTGCGTGTGTATGTGTGTGCGTGATTCGTCAACAATTTCCTTTAGCACGGGCCACAGGTCGTACCTTTGGTCCGATTATTATGAAATTTGTCATGGATGTTGACATTGACATGTAGATGGGAACGAGTCATTTTGGGGTCATTCAGAAAAAAAACATGGCCGCCAGTGGCCATCATGGATTTCAAAATTCAATCCATTAGCACGGGCTACAGGCCGTACTGTTTGTCTTATTGTCATGAAATTTGTCATGGATGTTAATATTGACATGTAGATGGGAACGAGTAATTTTGGGGTCATTCGGCCAAAAAACATGGCCGCCAGCAGCCATCTTGGATTTTACTCTTTGTATGACTAAATAATTTAGCACGGGCTGCAGGTCGTACCTTTAGTCTGATTATCATAAAATTTGTCATGCATGTTAACAATGGCATGTAGATGGGAACGAGTAATTTTTGGGTCATTCGGCCGAAAAACATGGCCGCTAGCAGCCATTTTGGATTTCAAAATTTAATCCATTAGCACGGGCCACAGGTCGTACTGTTCGTCTGATCATCATAAAATTTGTCATGGATGATAATATTGACATGTAGATGGGAACGAGTAATTTTGGGGTCATTCGGCCAAAAAACATGGCCGCCAGCAGCCATCTTGGATTTTACTCTTTGTATGACTAAATAATTTAGCACGGGCTGCAGGTCGTACCTTTAGTCTGATTATCATAAAATTTGTCATGCATGTTAACAATGGCATGTAGATGGGAACTAGTAATTTTGGGGTCATTCGGCCAAAAAACATGGCCGCCAGCAGCCATCTTGGATTTTACTCTTTGTATGACTAAATCATTTAGCACGGGCTACAGGTCGTACCTTCAGTCTGATCATCATAAAATTTGTCATGGATGTTAACAATGACATGTAGATGGGAACGATTGATTTTGGGGTCATTCGGCCGAAAAACATGGCCGCCAGCAGCCATCTTGGATTTTACTCTTTGTATGACTAAATCCTTTAGCACGGCTACAGGTCGTACCTTTAGTCTGATCATCATAAAATTTGTCATGGATGTTGACATTGACATGTAGATGGGAACGAGTAATTTTGGGGTCATTCGGCCAAAAAACATGGCCGCCAGCAGCCATCTTGGATTTTACTCTTTGTATGACTAAATTCTTTAGCACGGGCTACAGGTCGTACCTTTAGTCTGATCATCATAAACTTTGTCATTTCTGTTGAAATTGGAATGTAAATGGGAACGAGTCATTTTGGGGTCATTCGGCCAAAAAACATGGCCACCAGCAGCCATCTTGGATTTTACACTTTGTATGACTAAATCCTTTAGCACGGGCTACAGGTCGTACCTTTAGTCTGATCATCATAAAATTTGTCATGGATGTTAACGATGACATGTAGATGGGAACGAGTCATTTTGGGGTCATTCAGCCGAAAACATGGCCGCCAGCAGCCATCTTGGATTTTACTTTTCTCTTCATGTCTATAAACTAGTATTAGACAATCAACTTTCCACATTTCTAATCGCTCCATTGACTGTAATACATTAAATTATTCCCTTTCCAAGTTGAGCTACAGTGTCATTGACACTTTCATTTAGGCAACACAATGATGTTTGGGGTGTTTTTCATAATACTGTTTTCACTCGTGGTTATTCTCCCAGAATCCTTGTTACCCACAATTCTTGAAAAATATGGCAGCTCCCATTAGTAGAGGTGGGCCGATAATCGGTATCGGTATCTGGCCGATAACTTTGTTATCGGTAACATATCGGTATCGGCAAAATATCACAAACTTGCCGATATCATCGCCGATATAGAAGACGTTGCACAGATTACTACAGAACCGTTACAAATTCGTATGGATGACGGCAAAACGATGTAACAGTAACTTAAAGGTGTCATATTTGTGTATAAAGTACATCATTTTGGATAAAAATCGCTCAGTGGTAGGCCTAAGCATAATTACATGTAATTAATGCAGACATAGTATATCGTTTTATGGATACTTGCAATGGGCTACAGTGTACTGTCAGTGACACAAAAACAAATCGGGATCGCAAACATCTATTAGCACTGAGCAGTGAGCATTATGAGCAATAAGGTACCCTGATTGACAGAGTGAAAGCTCAAATAAACATGTGTTGAATAGTGTCGGGACGAACGGCCTTTGAAATTCAGGCTGAGCAACTTCAATGACCGTGTGTAAAAACTTTCTAATTAGGCCTACAAGCATCACACGTCGCATATATTTTGCGTATAATGCAACACTCAAGTACAAATGCTCATCGAGTCATCATGTTCACAAACATGTCAATTCCATGCTTTCATCACTCAAATGTTTAGCGGCAACATCAAACAGACACGTGCAGTCCATGCCATGAAGTCACACATCCGGTGACTGCATTGTGCTTTGATCATGCACACCGATCATTGGCTTCCAAAAGAGCTCAATTGCGCGCGCACGAGGTGTGAGATGGTCTGCCAAGTTGAGCACGTACCGAGTCGTACTCAGTAACCCCTGCTGATCCGGTCTTAGACTCTGTCGTAATGATGTACATGAATGTACAAATATAGCCCGGAAATAACCGGTATTAATTGTGTTTTGTCTATACTCTATAGAAACCAATTTATGTGGTGTCCCGACATTTAGTGAATTTGAATGGATGTGAATAAGATGATGAACAAATAATCCCTCTGTACACAGGGTCGGGAAAAATCGTCACGTGACCGTGCAGTCTTAGTAAACCTCGACCAAGTTTAGTATAAACAATATTTATTCCTCGATTAATAATAATGTGTACATAATATATTGAACAAATATCCTGCCTAGACACTCATGGTAAATTTTATTTCCGTATCGGTGGGAATTCCCCGATCTGCGAAAGGTAATTAATATTCATGTTTCCAATATAGCATAGCGTCCCGTGACTCCTTATCTATCGATATAATTTGTGGGCGGGGACCAGGCTAATATAGCCATGTTTACAGTTTGATTGACGTGCGACACCAGCCTTCCGCAAATTGGGCGGATTTTTTTTAGAATCTTCTGTGTTGCATGAAGTTATTGATTGGTTGGAAGAGTTTTTAAGCGCCGCATTGGCTGGATTGCTCCCGTTTGAAATATAATTTAACATGAGTATCTCGAGATCCAGTTGATTATGATGAAACAAGAATGAACAAAGACAAAGTTAAACACCTCTGTGATGCCACAAGCTTTGCGACATGAAAAATACTTGATGTATACAACGTTACGTGCTGGCGGCTTAGAACAAAGCGAGCTTTCACTCAACACTGATTGATATCATTCACAGACAATTTAGCCACGCAAGACTCCGTGTTTTTATTTGTAGCATTTATTTCTGACGACTGAATTGGAATTTATTTTCAATGTATATATGACAAAATGTTTGTCCAGATTCCAATGTGTATGCGGAAGTTCTTTGATCGTCAATAAAGACTGCCATTAACTCGAAAGATTTTTAATTTATGCGTGCACAATATTCTGACATTGATGCCGCGTGCAGCCCAAACTTTAAACATAATTATTTCCGTGGGCAATCCTGATGTCATGCCATCGTTCCCCAAGTATATACTTACCGTCGGGAATTCACTTACTAGTAATGTCCAGTATACTTGCCATGTTCACAATGTATATATACTTGTAGGCTACGTGTCGTCCCCGATTTCTATGTCGACATCCGCCGATATATATCCTTACACAGTATACACGGATGTTTCAGTTTACTTAAATTGTATTCATATTATTGGGATAACAAAACGTAATTTATCGGTATCGGCGTTACCGATAACACCAGTATCGGCCCATCTCTACCCATTAGTCCATTAATTATAAAAATTTCTTCAAAGGAATGAATTAAATTTAACAAATCAAAAAGTTGTGAGGCTGCCTTCTATACTAGTACAGTAATGCCCTAAGTAATCGACTCCATAACCACAGCAGAATTATGGGTAACTTTTCAGGATTTAGTCGGAAATATGGCTTGTTGCCATTCATTGGAAAGCTCTCCCCGATGAATGGCAAGAAGCCATATTTCCAACTAAATCCTGAAAAGTTACCCATAATTCTGCTGTGGTTATGGAGTCGATTACTTAGGGCATTACTGTATGTTTAAAGCTATGTTGTATGCTATAAATGGTATAGAGATCAGTTTTGTTCTATTGCATCAGCTAGCTCTGGATCTAATTTCAGTTGCCTGTGGCTAGTATTTCCCGAACAGTTTTCAGTAAAGAGTTAGTTGATAGATTCTATATGAATTATTTCATAACAAATCGCCCCAATTAAGTCTGGCTGACACATTTTTTTACTGTCATGCAGTTGCAATTTGACATGTTTTTAACAAATGTTTGAACATAGTTACCAATTACAGTAATGAATCGGTAACAGGCCTGGTCGAACTCAATTCCGCGCTTGTTTGCAATCATTTCATACATATAAACCGTTTCGTGATGGGAGCTGCGCTGGCGCAACATTAAAAACTCTGTGGCTATGCATTCTCTTATGTATGCGAGTCAACTATAGGTCGCCTCGCATATATAACAGAATGCATTGGCCTAACAATTTGTTATAAATTTTTCTTTCATTCTTTAATCATTTTAATAATTTTTTTATGTTTTTTTACATTCTTTAACAATTCTTATCATTTTTTTTATAATTTTATATTACATTCTGTAACAATTCTTTAAATGATCATTTTTATAATATTTTCTTACATTCTTTAACAATTTTATTATTTTTTTCTTACATTCTTTATCAATTTTTTCTTATTTTTTCTTACATTCTTTAACAATTATAAATAAAATATAAAATTTGTTAGGCCTATGCTTCTCTTATATATGCGAGGCGACCTATGGACGACTCGCTTATATAAAAGAATGCATTGGCACACAGGGTTTTCGCAAAAATTCAGGAAGCTCCAGTCATGATAGAGTTAAATCTTTGCCTGACAGATTGATTGCAAATACTGGGTTTCGTGACCTTGTGACCTTGCATGCAGTAGTCAGAAACTGCTAAATTTATTTTGTGTGTCCTTTATTTATGAAATCTGATAATGATAACAACATGCATGTGAGAATGATGAATATTCATTTATATCACAGGAAGCGAATCATACAGGATCAAGGATTTAATGCAATCGAGCACTATGCATATGAGGAGCATGACATGCTACGATTGGCCGCAGTCGAGTGTATCTGTAATCTTGTTGCCTGTGCAGAGGTAAGTGAGAAATCGTTATATCAGAATATATGAAGCTCATATACTGAGGTGTTTATTGCTTCATAATCTGCTTGAATTTTCATTTCTTATCAAAATGGTCATATTATGATCCGAATTACAGATTTAGACATCCCTCATATCATATAGAGCCTGAAAATTGGTCCCTATTTTTGTTACTGATGTTTATTTCAGTTTAGTTACATGCATATCGGGTTGGAACCTGTTGCAGTCTTGTCTAGCCTGTGATGATGGTATCCATGATCCAACTATTCAGCTATAGGACATCCTTAAAAGAGACAGAGAATATCCGCATAGTGTAGCTGAATAAAGAATTTATTTTTGTGAGTATGTGGGCATCTATTTGGCGAGCCACTAGGCGAGCTAAATAGATGCCCACATACGAGCAAAAATTCTCTATTCAGTTACACCATTCGGATGTACTGTTTATCCACCGAACAAATTTAAATGTATTTTATCGCAGTTTTTGTCAAAAAACAACGCAAAATTTACAGGATCCTTATAGAGAAGCAATGACCTTATCGACTTTATCTGAATTGTAGAGACTAATTAATTATGAAACAGTTTTGTATTAATGCGACTGCACCGCGAAATAGTCCGCTTTATAATTTCTAAATTATGCCGGAAAAATGTCATAGCATGGTGTAATTTCTAATATAATGTGCATAACGTTCAAATCTAAAACTGAAGTGTACGAGTATAGTAGTCATGTGAATTTGGATGTTGTGCTTGAAACTTATTAGCGAATGAATTGAAAGTCTGAACTTTAGCAGTAGAACTAGCACCAAGATTGTCAGTGTAAATACACCAGCTCACGGAAGAATATCGTATACTTTATAGTACCAAACTGTCAATTGCTTAATCAAGTTATAGACTTCACCAACTGAACAATGAACAATTCTATTTGAGTGCGTTTTGGGGTGCATCGTTTGATCTTTTAGAATGGTGTCGTCACCGATTGCACGAAAATGGGTTGTGGATGTTGACGTTTCTAAGGACGCTGTCGCTAACAATGAGAACAAGCATGGTCCTTTCTAATGATGCTCCATAACGTTGTTACGACCCAGTGACATCACTCATGAACTGCTGGAGGTTAACTGATCCAAGTTCTTGTAACCTTTCTAGTAGACAGATTGAGGCGTGGTTTGTCTGATGGGCTTTATGTGTATAATAGAGAGGGTTAGGAAGTGGATAAATCTATTTAATTGTATAAGTCTGAACATGGGTTTCAAAGTGTGACACAAAACATATCTACTATTCTCAGAACACCATGATGTTTGTTTTCCAAAATGGCATACTGTAACCATTCTATATATCAGACATGCTTAAAGACATATTATGTACTTGTTCGGGTGGGTGAAATTGATCAGTTAGTATTCAGGCGCTATGACAACTGGATGAAGGTAACATTCTACTAACATCGCCGAAATTTGAAGCAAATCGTACCACTCCCTAGAAAACATCGTCAGAACTACGCTCAATTGTAAATATTTACTACTCGATTCGGGACGCATTTATTGGCAATAAACATAACGAAAACGATTTCGCCATCGAGTGTCACTGCATTTAATTCATATATACGAATGACGGTGTATATTGTCAATTTGGATATACTATTTGTAAAAATTACTACTTTGAACAAGATTATTCTCCATTTCTATTTGATCACCATACCGGAGTGTTTCACATCACTTTCAAATATGGTCTTCATAATGTAAGTGAACAAATTATAATTCTAATATTTATTACATACTCGATTATAGAGAGCAATAGACTGTTCAGCTGTGCTTTGTGTATGTTTTTGATTGACAATCTATCTCTAAAAACTTCTAAGTTAATTTTTTGCATTTCTTGTGTTTTTAGCTCACCTGAGACGAAGTCTCCGGTGGAGCTATAGTCATCACTCCTCGTCCGTCATCCGTCCATCCGTTGTACCGTCCGTCCGTCAACAGTTCTTTGAACATCTTCTCCTCTGGAACTGTAAGACTGAATTGGTTCATATTTGGTGTGGATGTTCCCTAGGTGACTCTCATTCAGATTTGTTCAAATGAGGTCACTGGGTCAAATAGTTGCGAAACCAGGCCCATAACTCTATTCCTCCATAGTAATTCTTACAACGATGTCTTGTCCAGAACCATTGGGCCAATTTAGCTAATATTTGGTATGGAGGGTCCTTGGGTGACTGGTGTTCAAATTTGTTCAAATGAGGTCACCCGGTCAATTAGTTGAGAAACCAGGGCCATAACTCATAGTTATTCTTAGAATGACTTCTTCTCAAAAAATATTGGGCCGATTTAGCTTATATTTGGTACGGAGGAACCTTGGATGACTGGGGTTCAGATTTGTTCAAATGGGGTCACTGGGTCAAATAGGGGCAGAGCCAGGGACATAACTCAAAGAAAAAAAATTGCATTTTTGCATTTTGACCATTGATTTTTTTTTAGACACATTACAGCTACCCCACCCCACCCCACCTCCTGTCCCTGCCACACCACGCTGTACCATACCATATTATCTCTGCCTAGTTCATCCCATTAAAATCCTTGTTTTGATCACAGCTGTAGGAGTATCACAAAGCTGTTTGTGCAGTCGTTAAAACCTAATTATCTAAATGTCAACACCTCTCCTCAAGACATACTGGTAGTTTCATGAATGGAATGCACTGGCTTTCAAGGTCATGGGAATTTTGTTAAGCTAATGTAGTCAGGCATTCAAATAAATCATGTATGTCATATTCTCGCAGGGATGTCCCAACAGTGTGGGGGGGGGGGGGGGGGGGGGTGATTGACAGATTTGTTCAATGAAATGTAATTTTGAAGCTCACCTGAGACGAAGCTATAGTCATCACTTCTCATCTGTCACCTGTTCATCTGTCTGTCCGTCCATCCATCTGTCAACAATTCTTTGAATATCTTCTCTAGATCATAAGACTGAATTGGTTCATATTTGGTGTGGATGTTCCCTAGATGACTCACATTCAGATTTGATCATATGAGGTCACTCTGTCAAATGGTTGTGAAGCCTGGGCCATAACTCTTGCCCTCCATAGTAATTCTTAAAAACCACTTCTCATGTACCATCATGTTGAATGGGTTCATATTTGGTATGAAGGGTCCTTTGGTGACTGTAGTTCAGATTTGTTCAAATGGGGTCACCGGGTCAAATAGGGGCCAAGCAAAGGACAGTTTTCCTCTTAATATGCTTCCTTCACACGGACCATCAAGTTTATTTTACTGATATTTAGTATGAAGGGTTCTTTGGTGTCTGGGATTCAAATTTATTCAGATGGGGTCACCAGGTTAAACAGGGTGAGACCAGGGACATAACTGTATGTCTCTATAGTAATACTTAAAATGTCTTCTCAAGAGAGGTTGGACTATTTAGCTTACATATAGTATGGAGGATCCTTTATTGACTGAGATTCAGATTTGTTAACATGAGGTCAACCCGTTAAGAAATGACGGGGCTATGGGGACTTAAGACTTTTGTGTCTAATAAAATAATTAAAATACAAAATTCATTAAAACATCTACCTTGGAACTACCTGACTGATTAATCTGACATACATATAGTGTTTTTGGGTCCATGGATAATTGGGCTTTAACTCTTTCATCCCTGAATATACAGATATAGATGTCCCAGAACCCTGGATTATCAGCTTGCCTAAGTAAAATTATGTGTTACTGATGTTTTGCTGCAACACTACCTTTAGAGTGATGTCGGTATGGCAAATTGCGTGTTTTTTATCGTTAACAAGCGAGCTATTTCAATTTATGTTATATAACAGTTGTGGTTTCACATCTAAATTATATAGCAGGTGTGTGCAGGTGAGAACCGAGAAGGCACATTGAACCCCAATATATGCTATAGTGGAACGTATCACCTGTATCTGGGACATCCACTTCGCATATCAATGTTTTCCACAAATATATACACTGTACATGTATGTGTCATACTTTGCAAGTGTGGTGTATAAACGTGGTTGTCATCACACCCTGCATGGTTTCAAATGTTTTACCAATCGGTTCTTGAACATAATTGCTTTATCAAAGGCAAGAGCAGACCAGTACTAACATAGCTGGTATGCCTAAGAGATGCCATTTGACCGAAACAGACATATACTCCCACATTTAGCAATTTTAGACTCACAGAGATTTACTTGTCAAGTAAGTTGAGGAATTATGAGTAACATTCCAAATAAAACAACTGCCAATGACCTGATCGGATTCCCAAAATGATTATGAATGTCGATGTCATGTTTATAATATGCACGTGCAGCTATTATTAAAGTCGCGCGGCACGGTGATTTCCGTAACACTGCGTCGTAAATAGGAGACATTAGACGGATATCACAAATAAAACATCGTTAGAAAGGTCAACATTATCTTCTTTATTTCATAAACGTAATAACAATAATCTTATCGGTATGTTTTTGTGATAAACAATAAACCAAAATAAAATGTGACTCAAAACACCACACCTGTCGGCAGTATATTGCGTCATCGATTTTTAGGAAATCCCAACATAATATTCCTGATGTCATACAGGTGCTGTCTATATTTAGGCCCGGAAGTTCTCTTAATGGCGTCCATGCTAGGTATTCGTGCACTCCAATAAATTAGTATTGATACCGAATATCACCCAACTGATATACAAGTCGCTAACAAATACAATCATTTGTAAATCTCTGGAAATATTGTATTATTCCCGACAATTGCGCTCTGCCCGCTAAAGCGGGCTGCCGGGATGAACGTAAATGTCTAAATGGTTTTATAAAAAGGCGCTTGTGAGATTGGAAATTTCCAACAATTTAGAAAGTTTGAGATGTCGGTTGTGAAATTCCAACCTAAGAATTGGGAGTCTGCAGCCCGGTCGGGAGCTGGAGGAGGAGGGGGTGATCAGTAGTGTACAGTTGGTAATTTAAAGGTAGATATTCACTGATCTACATACATGAAGCCTCTCTAGCCACATATCCTGTTTCGATCTAATTCTTTTGAAGTGATTATGAAAAGTTCTGACTGTTATGGTCTCCAGAGTCCGAGTCTTATCAGTCTTTGCAGTCTGGTGAGCGACCCCACAGTCTTTGACTGTCTTGTTTAAATACCCGTTTTAAAAACGGGACATATTTTGTTATTGGTCATGCTGTCTTTCCATTTGTCCGTCCAGCCATCAGTCTTTCCCTCCATCAGTTCGCTTGTTATTTTCGGATGATAACTTTAGATAGTCTAAACTAAATGGAATTAAATTTGATATGTGGGTTTACAAAATACAGGTCAAGTTAGAATTTGGGTTCCGCCCACCAATTTTCACCAAAGTTGTGTCCCTTTTTGCTCAAATTTGCACTCAAATTTAGTAAGTCTGAACTATATGGAATGAAATTTGGTAGGTGAGTTTACTTACCCAAAATACAGATCAAGTTCAATTTTTCACCAGAGTTATGGCCCTTTGTTGGAATTACCATGGGCGTATTTTGCCACACCTTACCGATGCTCTTGATGAGATTAATAATTCAAATGTTTTCAAAACAAATTTAACAAAAGTTTGCTGTCATTGAGAGTTGTACCGAGAAGAGGTAGAACTTCCATATTTAAATGAGAATATTCTCACCTGTAGGCCAGCAATTATTTGAGGAGGATTAGATAGTATAATATTCAGTGATTTATCATAAATTACAGTATACACCCATCAGTAAGCCCATCTCTGAGGATAAGCCCAAAATAATCATGGGGTGGTTCTCGTAGATAAGCCCACCCCCATTTTTAGAAATCAGGAGGGTGAGTATACATTGATTACATTGATGTCAGAATGAAGATGGCAAAAATTAATGCACAAAAATAGCAATACTCCAGCTATTTTCCATTGCAAACTCATTAATACTACCTGCCTCATTGTGTTTCACAAAATGCTGTATTACAATATATAAGATGATCTTTGTGTCTTATTCTAAATATTTGCTCTTACCTACTAATAAAACACAAAACAAATAATTTTCATTAAATAAAATAATAAACATCTTGTTTCATATAAAACACAATATTAGATTAGTACTATGAATGCAAAAAGATTTTTCATGTGGGGGTCGTCGAATGTAAGCCCAGTCCCATGGTTTTGTGCCAATCAATTCACAAGCCCCCCCGGGGCTTACTGACGGGTGTATACAATATGCTATTAATAAACTGTTGATTTTTATGTTTACCCGTACCATGTATGGTAAACATAGTGTCATTGTCCGGATTGACCACTCGTCGTTTGTCCATCTGTCCGTCCGTAGACACTTCACGAGTAATGCGATAACTCAAACATTTTCTATCCCATCGGAACCAAATTTTGTATATGGGTTTCTCAGCCCAAAATACGGATCGAGTTCGATTTTGGGTTTGATCCGATATTTTGTTACAGAGTTATGGCCCTTTTTCGACTTAGAATTTACACATTCTGCCATAACTCACACATTTTCTATCTGATTGGAACCAAATTTGGTATGTGAGTTTCACAGCCCAAAATACAGATCTAGTTCGAATATGGGTTTGATCCGATTTATTTTAGCCTTTTTCTAAAAAAAAAAAATTGAAAAAAAAATCGATTTAAAAAAAATATATATTTTTAACTTTTATAATGATAATAAAAAAAATGTCATTGACATTGTCATTTGTTTTCATTTAGATATTGATGATTATGATACAAGTTGATAAACAGATTTCCAATATGTCCCTTTAATTTTTTTAAATAATTAAAAAAAAAAGTTAAAAAAATTGGAAAAACTAACACCATTATAACTCTGCCAAGGGTACCCCGAATCACCACACCAAATTTGATTAAATCGGTCCAAAATCTTGTGTTATGTACTGGTAAATCTGTTTGGAGCAACATTAAATCCAATTCACCAATTGCCTTTGGAATACTTAGCTATTGATAAGGCTATATTATTTTCTGATGTCTCTTATGCCAATGTGCAAATAATCTGATAAAGAAGGCTATGGTATCTAATTTAAAATAAAGATTCAACAATAAACATCACATGATATTAACAGTAGACTTGGACATCTGTGCTGCAGAGTTATATCTTCAGATGGTCTGATATCATTATAATTGTTATTGGTTTAATAGAGAGGTCAGTGTTCAACATAAACAATTCCTGTGATTTTTTGACAGCTCTGCTATATAATTGATATTAATGGGTCAGTGGTGAGGTTGCTTATCTGTATACTAGGACACATTATTATTGTAAACTTAAATTGGACTCTCTTAACCCAAGTATTCCATGTCCAGGTCACACCTACACATTTAACCCACGGGCTTGCTGGCTGTGGCAGTTTAGCATTACAGATCCTGTACCAGTGCATTCTCTTATATAAATGCCAGTGACCCATAAATTCCAATAATTTGTGTTATGTACATTTGTCTATAATAGTACATAACAGTATACTCTATAATTCAACACCAAAACTCTCATTTATCTGATCATATTAAATTTTTATCGCCAAGGGATGGGTTAACATCTGCCGATCGTGATCGGCCTCTCGTTAAATACGAATTTATGTTCTCCAAGTTCTTGATTTCCTTCTACTTTATAGTTTATGACTTTTAACTCAGATTATTCTTGTTTTAGGTTGTGGAATTATTTGAACGAGAAAATGACCGCACGAAGCTATTGTTGCTTTACGCTGGAGATGATGAGGATATGCCACTAGTAAAGGCTGCTGCCGGGGCCTTGGCTACGTTATCTCACAGTAAAATATGTGTCGAGAAAATGATGGGGGTAAGTGCTGTTGTATATGGCTAATTTATGGTTATCTTATTCATTGGTGAGCTATATGGTAACACTTTGATTTTGGGATGAGGTGGAGAGTGGCCTGGATGTCTCAAATGGAAGAGGTTGACAAGTTTAGGCAAGTCAGTGCATGTTTACAGACTGAGCATAGACCTGCTGTATTAGCAGAGAAATTATTTATCGCTTGCTAAAATAGGGAGAATATATCACCTTTGGGTTGGTCCTTTAATTATCAATGATCTAACAATGCAGAAATCCTGTGTTATTGCACACCCATTGGTTTATTTTTGCAAAATACAGTAAAATACAAGATATCAATATGTTCAATAAAAAAATTGTCTTCTTGAACAATACAGATCAATTACATTGACAGCGTCATTTACGACTTCAACTTTAACAGAAAATATCTTGATTAAATTATGATGTATAGTCTACATAAATCACACGTTTGTTTAAGTAAATAAAAAATATCGACCTAAATTTGAGCATAGTACAAGCTACAATCTTTAGAGTGTGCAATAAACATATATAAACACAGTTTTGTTAACGTTTGTCGTGTCGCTAGGTAAAACTTGAACCTCCGGTTCTCGTTTTACCATCTTGTCACATCAAACTCATGTAAAAACATTAACCAGTTTACACTCTTGTGTCATTCTATCTATTTCTCCAAGCATTATTATAACCTTTTTTTTTTAAATGGGGGTATACTGTTTTGCAACTGTCCATCCGTCCATGAGTATGTCAGTCTGCTGTCTGTTCATGCATAACTTGAACAGTAATGCTCGGATCTCTATGAAATTTTGAATGGATGATCACTGCTAGGAGGACATTAAATAGAGGGTTCCATCATTTCATTCGGATTTTCCATTCTAGAGTTATTCATCTTTGTTATATGGAAATGTTGGCTTATTGGTCCGTCTGATGTCTATTCATGTCATAACTTCAACAGTTGTGCTGGGATCTCAATGAAATTTTGTATAGATGTTCACTACTATGGGACATTCAACAGCGGATTCAATCGTTTTGTTTGGGTTTTCCCTTCCAGAGTTATTCGTCTTTGTTTATCTGGAAATGTTGGCTTTTTTTGGTCCATCCGATGTCTGTTCAGGCCATAACTTGAACAGTAATGCTTGGAACTCAATGATATTTAGTATGGATGTTCACCACTATGAGGACATTTAATGGGGTGTTCAACCCTTTTGTTTTTTCGTTCTATAGTTATTCATCTTTGTTTATATGATATGCCCACACTAGGCGTTATGCCACAAGGGGGTATGCACCGGACAACAGTCCATCTCTTGTTTCCTCTTATTTTCCTTCCTACTGCCTGGGTACTCACTTATCAGCTTTCTGAAATTTTGAGAAAACCCTGTACCATTGCATTCTCTGCCTGCAAATATAAGAGAATACATTGGCCTGACAATATTTACGTTGACCTCGTCATCCAATGTATTCTCTTATATATGCGAGGCTCCCTCCCTATGGGAGATTCGCATATATAAGAGAATGCACTCGCACAGGATCTTTATTGCTGAGCTCCTATCATGATAGGGTTAATGCCCCAATAATTAAGTGAACATATTTTTATTATTTTTTTAACTTTCAGGTTGGAAACTCATTGGAAATTCTGGGAATTCTTTGTGCTAATGAGAATGCAGAAGTTCAACAAAGAGGAGTCTACATAGTCAAAAACATGATGCTAATACATGAAAATGTGCCGAAAAGACTGATGGAAAGTGAAATGATGGACATTCTTATGGCGGTCAGTAAAATCGATGCACCAGATAGGCAGAAGGCTAAACAATGGGCACAGGATATTCTCGACCAAAGCGTAGAGCTAGGCCTCATCAAACCCAACATGAATAAATAGTCACCATAAATTATGTGTGATCACCCGGGAATGTGTGTTTTCTCATGTGAGATGTTCTGAATGAGGTCCCACTGTACACGTGTTAACACTAAGTCTCGTGGGATGTGTGTTTTCTCATGTGAGATGTTCTGAATGAGGTCTCACTGTACATGTGTTAACACTTAAGTCTTGTGGGATGTGTGTTTTCTCATGTGAGATGTTCTGAATGAGGTCTCACTGTACATGTGTTAACACTTAAGTCTTGTGGGATGTGTGTTTTCTCATGTGAGATGTTCTGAATGAGGTCCCACTGTACACGTGTTAACACTAAGTCTTGTGGGATGTGTGTTTTCTCATGTGAGATAATCTGAATGAGGTCCCACTGTACCACGTGTTAACACTTGTGGGAGGCATGTTTTCTCATTTATGATGTTATGAAGGAGGCCTCAGCATGGCTGAATTGATAGTTATGCCATGGCTATGAGAATTAGTTTCCTCAGGATCTTGCAAGTGAGCATCAGGTTACCCAGGATCCTAAAATCTCAACCATCCGTCCAGTATCTTTTTAAAGCCGATGATAATCTTATCAGATTTATGTCTGGAACCCCAACTCGTATTTAATTTCTAGGATGATGGGGCTTTCCGAAAATAATAAATCGTTTGTATGAACTACACCTGTATTCTGCATTATATATATTTTTGTTTCGTTATCATGGGAAAATTGGCAACATATCACTGACCTCCAAAGTCGCAATTTAAATATAACCACTTACGAAGCAGTTTTTGAGACACTATTCCTGTTTGCAATGAGCTGTTGCGGCACAACCAATGAAATAACGCCCAGTCTGAGACATGACCTATGGATTGAATGGAATCCCACCAATACAGAAATCAAATGAGACAGAGTTCCAGTACATTTAATTTTTGATAACCCAAGAAGATCTAATAAAAACTTTCAAGTTTTTTATTTATATTAAAAACTGGAAAACTGACAAGCTGATGCTGTCTGAAACATCTGATGTAATTGCCACATAAAATAATGTCAATAAATATACTGTTCCCTTTCCATATGTAAAGCTGGGGATAACTGTTGGGCATGACATAGCAAGCTCAACCACTGAACATAGACTCATTTATACGATAAATCTTAGTGTTTTCTAATTCAGTGGATCCTAATTGATATATACAATGAATTAATTACATGTGTTTGATTCTGTTGTAAAGTGGTTTAGATATCATTTGAAACACCCCAATTATGTCCCACATCCCAGGGAATGGGGCATTTTACATATAAACTTCAGGGTTCAAAGGTTAAGAAAGCAGACAACAAATTAACTGTAACATCGTGTTTCCTGTCTGATTTTTAAATCCATTGCAATCAGATGATCAGGTGGGAGATCCTGGGTAACATCAAGCATGCAAAAAGTCTGTCTTGTCATTTGCAATATGAGGTTCCCTGAGGGTGAATTTAGTGACGGTGTCCCGCTAGGTGGGCTAGCATAACCAAATTCACCCTCTGGGAGCCTCATTCTGCTTTCTGCTGAGGCCTCAACTGCTATGGCAGACCTAGGATCAGATTGAAGTTCCCCAGTTATGTTCACCCATTAGTCACCTCGGTTATGCATTTTATTTTCTGCAAATTATGGGATATAGAAACTGAACAGATGGGAAAATGTAACTAAAAACAATGCTTTTAGACTATAGATACTTCCCAGAAGAGGACGCCTAAGCAGAATGAGGTCCCCAGACGGTGAATTTGGTGATGCTAGCCCGCTTAGGTAAAACCCAATACTCATAGTCATACGACAATGGCCAATTCAGTCTCACCATGTTTGTGTGAACGCATTAGGAATGTGCGTTTTTTTCATTGTTGAAATTCAACTAAAGGTGCTCATCTCATTCAAGACAAAGTTATGATGGTTAGTCTGAAATTGCAAACATTGCGTGTGGCTTTATATCAGGTTAAGCACAACCCAAATTCAACTAGTTATGTTTAACTATTATATTTGAATATGGATATATATATGTCGTTCTGTGAATTCAATGAAAGCTGGATAATCCAAAATCATATTTCACAAAACGGATTCAAAATCTGTGTCACACTAATTCATTACCGTGCTTGTTTTTGTGATGAAATAACATCTCGATCCGTGGGAATGGTTAATCATGATGGCGCATGATAACTAACATTCAATTGGTCTAACTAATGTTATGATGGAGTGATTGAGTGGTCATGCTAATGTCATTTAGAAAGGCATCAGTGTGTCATTAACTACAGTAATGCCCTAAATAATCGACTCCTTAACCACATCAGAATTATGGGTAACTTTTCAGGATTTAGTCGGAAATATGGCTTGTTGTCATTCACTGGAAAGCTCTCAATGAGAGATTTCCAATGAATGGCAACAAGCCATATTCCGACTTAATCCTGAAAAGTTACCCATGATTCTGCTGTGATTATTTAGGGCATTACTGTACCTTAAAAGGTGGGGATATATGTTTCAGAACAAGATGTTGTAACGGAAATATGGCTTGTTGCCATTCATCGGAAAGCTCTCACTGAGAGCTTTCCGATGAATGACAACAAGCCATATTTCCGACTAAATCCTGAAAAGTTACCCATAATTCTGCTGTGGTTAAGGAGTTGATTATTTAGGGCATTACTGTAAAATAAGCAGGAAGAAAAGGCTGCACAAAAGTTTATCCAGAGACTGTTCATTTGCTGCAATATTGTTAAGAGTGCAACTTGGATGTGCAACGTTTCCATAAATACAGGGAAATAGTGGATTTAGCACTGTAAAATTCAACTATAATAATTTTTAACCTTTTCAGTGCCAAGTCCGAGTTTTTATATCAACCCATATTTCCTTGATCATTTTTGAAATACAAAAATTGGACTTGGCACTGAAAGGGTTAATAGTTGAATTCAGGATGTGCCTGACCTGATCATGCTCATTTCATGGACAACTTCAGATATCATGTATAAAGGGACTTTGTGCAATGCATAAGTGGGCCACATAGAATGAACAGTAATGAAATACAGACGCAGTTTCATTGATACCAGTAGTGTATACCAGATTGTAAAACTTCACGAGCCTTATTATATACTGCATATTCAGTCCAAACCATAATAATCACCATGCTGGAATCTGTAACATTAGCCCAATTAATTACATAAACCATCATATTGTCATGAGCAAGAATGATGAATCTACTGTTCAGTTTGTGCCCTATAAACATGCTATAGAAGGGTGTTGTGCCCTATCAGTCAGGATACATATATTGGTTGTTTTTAAATTTGTTCAAATGTTTTAGTCAATGTCTTCCATTTTAAATGAGTCTTACAACTTGTATTATACCTAGCCATACAGAAACTATTTTTAAGCCTGCTTCACTCCTATTCTTTCCCCACAGACAAGTGGAATTGGCTGCTGGATATATTATAAATGGTTAAATTGGTTTTTGTTGAACCCTCGCTATTTTGTTCTAGAGAGTCGAAAAATTCATTTCTCCAAACCACCACATGGATTTTTTCTGTATATGCATTATTTTGAACCCAAGGCAAAAACACGGGATTGTGTGGTTGGGCACCCTGGACGGTCGAAAAGATCAAATTATCTTTTGCTTCTCCCCACCCATGACATGAATCCTTTTATTGCTGTAAAGATTATGAAAGTATAGTATGGAATGGTCTATTATTCAATTGGATAAGTATTTTGATAATATAAGACATAGGACGCCTATTCAGTCATTTGGAAGGAGTGTTCAAATAATAAGTTCACAAACAGCTGTTTTATAAAACTTATTTACCGCAACATTCTCCAAGTGGACTAGTCGTCAATGATAATTTAGTCATAATACCATTAAAGGTTCTCAATCTGATCCCCATATCATCAAGATACAACAACAACATTTCTTCAAAATACGTTTTAGTTATAAAAATCAATTTATTGCAATGAAATAATGCTAACCACTGAACTATGGTATCAAATTTCCCAAAACTTGTTATTTATCAACATTTTTTTCAACAAAATATGGCAGTATTATCACTTAAGTATCACAATATTTGGCTGTATTACCACTTGATTTTAGAGTTATCCATCATCATCCGCAATTATGTCTGAGACATTCCGTTTGACCACGTGTTTCTGGGCCACATATTATTACACATATCGAGAAATAACTAACTTCAAAAATAGATATCTGATGGGTGGGTTCCTTGACTCAAATCAAATATTTTTTACCCCTGAAGCCAAAGAAATAGTAATTTATGAGCATCTGATCGGATTAAATACCTTTAACCCTTTCTATACTAAATGTTTTCCCCATTCAATTATAAAGGTAGACATTGGAATGGTCTATTGTTCATTTAGAGGGGTGTACAGGATAATTAGCAGACGACCATCAGACGAAAAGATAATACAAGTGCTGAAGGATTTATATTCATTGGAGGGAAATGTTCAGATAATAAGTTCAATGAATGACTTATTATCTGAACATCTCCTGAAGGAACTACTCATCAACGAGTATTTAGTTTAGAAAGGGTTAAAATCCCATCATAAGAAAGCACATTCACTGTGAATTATTGGAAATTATAGTTCTCAGAATGATTCTATTGTGTGACTTACACATGTAAACATATTTATAGTATTGACCCCAAGCCTGATGAAAGCATGACGACGTTTGATTGTGTAACTTTTAATATATCATATAACAGTCAGCAGCAACAAGCAACCGATGAATTGTAATTTCTCCATGATTACGCTTTTGATTAGTAATGATAATAAATAAATGAAAATAATGGCATCTATATCTCAACAGAAAGAAAAACATTCATATTACATATGACTCAAGATAGCACTTAAGGTAATAATTTCATGAATAGTGTCAAGATAATGCATCTTTCCACAGCAGTCAATCAAATAATTATTAGCAAGTATATTCTATGAATCAGCAACTGAGCCAATAGTTTGCTCCATTGAAAATTCTTCCACCATCTTTGTTCACATTAATTTGTATATCCACGTATACAGTAACGCCCTAATCCACGTATACAGTAACGCCCTAAATAATCAAACTCCTTAACCACAGCAGAATTATGGGTAATTTTTCAGGATTTAGTCGGAAATATGGCTTGTTGCCAATCATCGGAGAGCTCTCAGTGAGAGCTTTCCGATGAGTGGCAACAAGCCATATTTCCGACTAAATCCTGAAAAATTGCCCATAATTCTGCTGTGGTTAAGGAGTCTATTATTTAGGGTATTACCATACTTTCAGTGTTAATTGAATTTTTTAAAACGGTTTTGTGGTCAAATCATCATGTACCAATTTTGCGATGTGCCCACTGGTGTTTAAAAATGAGAACACGGTATGTTCTTGTATGTGTAAACTAACATAAGCACAGTCTGTAAATTCAATTAATGTATTGACCAGGCAAAAAATAAAATCTTGTGTCTCTCATCAACCGCTATGTGTTGCCCATCATGACTGACATAAAATATGTGATATAATCCATTCACAAATAGCCTGGAATATTAGGAAGTTAAAGGTACTCAATCCGTAAAGAGGGTCCCCATCTCAACAGATTCCAACAACAACAATCCGATCAGAGGGTCCTATATTACTATTTCTTTGGCTTTGGGGGTAAAAAATATTTGATTCGAGTCGAGGAACCCATCAAACAAAGCTCAGAGTTAATAGATATTGATTTTTGAAATTTGTTAATTGCTCGAGATGAGTACTAATAACTGCTGTCAATTTGATAACCTGCTCGAGATTTTACGCCAAAACTCTATTCAAACAGACAAGGATGGATAACTCTATAATCAAGTGGTAATAATAACGAAATTTTGACTGTCTTCTGGGCCAGAAAGAATTCCCGATAATGAAAAATAATAGATTTCTAAAATCGATATCTAACAAATCTGAGCTTTGATGGGTGACTTCCTCGACTCGAATCAAATATTTTTGATCCCCCGAAACCATTGAAATAGTAATTGAGAGGAGTTTTATCGGATTGAGTACCTTTAAGAGATTTAGTAATGCTGATGGGGTCATTGTCACAACTGTAGCCAGCTTGTCAAGGGTGATCACATTCGTAGCCAGCTTTTCATATTCATGTGGGCCTAATGAATGAGACTTATTTGGCTAATCATGTCCTTGGGGTAGATGCCGATGTCGTGAAATTGCTCAAGTTTTTTAGTTGCGAGTTCACACGATGTCATATCGTGTCATAAAATGATGGAGTTTGAGAATCAACCTACCATGCTACAAATATTATCGCCTGTGAAAAGTTGGCTACGAATGTAATCGGTGCCTTGTGACAATGACCCCATCGGCTTTAGTAACCTAACAGAAGCACCACATATCTGTCTAAAGAATGACAAATTGATCTGTTTATTGTTACATATTTCAATCAGACCAGAGAATATGGTGCCGAACATTTGCAGAATGAGGGCCATAATCATATCTTACACTATAAAACAAATGGACCTTTTATGTCTGGCATAGTGTAGTGTTCATATTCAATATCTCTTTAGCCATCTATATAACAGGTTTCTGAAAACAGTGTGCAAGTAAAGTACATCACATAAAACTCATTTATATCAATCATATTTCCTTCAATTCTACTTTTCAAGTGCCATGTCATACAAAAAGATGTATTCAGGGTTTCATGCTTAATCCTTTCATGATTGGAGCTGTGCTGGTGCAGCATTAAAGACCCTGTGCCAGTGCATTCTCTTATATATGCGAGTCTCCCATAGGGAGCCTCGCATATATAAGAGAATGCACTGACTTACAAGATACAGGGTTTTCGCAAAATTTCAGGAAGCTCCAGTCATGAATGGGTTAATTTTTATGAAAGCTAATTAGATTTAATTCTGGTGTATAAAATGAAAAGCGGAAAATTGTCACCTTGAAGAATATCTTGTCAGACGACGGTTTAACTCATGTATTTTACATATGTTTGATGAATAAATGAGTAAATGCAGCTGTAATTTTACCATATAAAAAAACCCACGATAGATAAATGTTAGAAACTATATAAGTGGGTCAATTGTGGTGTAAAATTAGATTTTCTGAAAATTGTATGTTGTAGTAACTGAATGTCTGGCACTCTGAATATAACTTTTAATATATTTTCTATGCATTCAGCTGATTTTTGTAATGATACGTTTGATTAATTTATCAACTTGATGGATTTATATAGAATATACTCATCAATCGCATTTATATTTTATTTAAAAACAGAAGATCTGAATAAAATTTTCCAGTTTTGAATAATATTTTATCTCTTCGTCCCTGGGTATTAATACCCTGCTCAATTTAACATCCCTAAATTACTATTTCTTCGGCTTTGACGGTAACAAAAAATATTTGAGTCAAGAATCCAACCATTCAAATCTCAAGAGTTATTAGATTTGGATTTTTTAAATACCATGCGAATCACATTTGAAAGAAGAGGTTTGTTTACATGTGCGATGACATGTGCTAAGGAATTTCAGTTCGAAACCAGGCATCACCATATATGGAATTTGAGGAGGAGAAAATATATTTTTTAAATCGAAATAAAATAAATATATGCATTGAAAGGTGGGTTCCTCGATTGAAATAAAATATTTTTCAGCCCCGAAGAAATAATCATTTAGAAATGTTAAATCGGAGTGGGCATCTTTAACCTCTTTCCTGCTATGGCGTCCGTAACAGTACATGCCGTGTGCTATACGGTCCATAGGTACAGACCTATTTCCGCACATTAGCAGTAGGCCGTTATACATAAATGGAACTCAGAGATTGGTGCATCGGAATAACTGTATCTCAAAGTTTCAAACAGTGTACGATGTTCCACGATCATGAACGATAACAGCCTTTCAACTGAGTCAGTTTTATGTTTCTTGTGATATTCCCGTTATATTATAAAATGGCAATAACATCAACAGCCCAGCACATGATGTCATTTAGCCGCAAAGAGGTTAACCATAGAATGAAAAGAAAATCACCGGGAGGCTCGGGAAAGTGCCACATGGAAACATGTAAGGCGTCAAGACCGTTTAAACCATTCCATGACGGGAGCTTCCTAAAATTTTGCGAAAACCCTGTGCCAATATATTCTCTTTTATATGCAAGTCTCCCATAGGGCACCTATAAGAGAATACATTGGCCTAACAATGTTTACCTTGACCTTGTAAGCCAGTGCAATCTCTCATATATGCAAGGCTCCCTTGGGAGACTTGCATATATAAGACAATGCACTGGCACAGGATCTTTAATGCTGCAGCTCCAGTCATGAAATAGCTAAAGGTGACAGATCTCTTTCCTAAACAAGCTGTATAGATTCAGGGGTATAACACAATAACAGTCAGTCAGGGAGACCAGTCAACAGCAGCTTATGTCACTCGGACATAATTTGTTTCCATAACTGGGACAGAAAAAGTGGCTATTTTTAGAACAGTACTTGCTCAGCTGTGATGTCTCTATGTTACTAGTATGTGAAATATATGTAACACCAGATGTTTCTCTCGTGTTTTTGTTTGTTGGAAGAATGACAAAAAAGTAGTCCCTTCAAAATGATTTTTGTAGAATTTTATTTTTTGGACGTGGTGCCGGAATGGTCTGTTATTCATTTGGAGGGATGTTCAGGTAATAAAAGCAGATGACAGACAAGACAAAAAGACAATACAAGTACAGAAGGATTCATATCCATTGATGGGAAATGTTCAGATAATAAGTTCAACAAAGGTTGTTGAACAAGTTAATTATCTGAACATTTCCTAAGGCAACTACTCATCAGTGAGTATTTAGTAAAGAAAGGGTTAACCCTTCCATGACTGAAGCTTCCTGATATTTTGCGACAACCCTGTGCCAATGCATTCTCTTATATATGCGAGTCTCCCATATATATAGCCTAACAATATATACCTCAGGCAGCCTAATATATATATAAGAGAATGCACTGGCTTCCAAGGTCAAGTTAATATTGTTTGGCCGATGTATTCTTTTATATATGCGAGGCTCCCTATGGGAGACTTGCATATATAAAATAATACATTGACACAGGGTTTTCACAAAATTTCAGGAAGCTCCAGTTAAAGACCCAACATTTAGTCTCTGGAAAGGAACCCAGCTTATGTTTTCCACCACAGTAACTCCTGACTGCTCTCAAAGTGGTGTTGAAATGACTAGGGAATTTCATAGCTAACACCATGCTAATACCAATGGTTCTCCAAGAAATATTTAGAATGCCAAGCACCTCTTTTTTCATGATGTTTGACAGCAAATCTTCACAGGTGTTTTCCATCATAATTTCGTAAATTTATATAAAAAACAATACTTACAGGCGGAGACGGCCAATTATCTGCTTAAAAATAAACTGAGCACAATAATTTTTTAATAAATTTTAGTGAAGTAATGTTAGCATGAAATTCTGAGTGGCATAGACAGACTTAGGGTTAGCTTGATGAAGGTAGCTTCCTAGACATGTGCTATGTAATAGAAATGTTGAAATTAGCATTTTATTTCATGTGTGATCACACAAAGGCACCGCTCACTAAGTAATTTGTCTGTTCGGTAAAAATTTGAGAGAATGTCGACTAATCGATTCAAAACTTATCTCAAAGAACAGAAAGTATGAACTATATGACCATTATCACATTGGTCCCATTAAAATCTCAGATGGCTGATATCTGACGGCTGTCATAACATCTCTGGTGGAGTCGCTGGTTTTCCGAGCCTCTTTATCAATGATCTATCGTATACCCAATGTTCTCCAACTTCATGGAAATGCTGAAATTGAATTCATTTTTGTAGGGTTAAATCTTTTTATTGGTTCAAGTATAAAAAAATTAGACAAACAAATCTAAAAGGGAGCATCATGTTTAATTTTGGGCATCATTTTCCATATATATTTGTGTATTTGGTGCATTTTGTTCATGGTGTTGGACCATAAATTAGGCATGACCAATAGCCCGAAACCAGTTTTATTACCGGTAAGCTAAGTTGGTTGAAAAAAATTAACGTTATTTTTTGTAAAATTTGGAATAAACTCTAAATGAACACATGCTGTTACAAGTACTCAATTTGGACAGTACTGTTGAGTCAAATACATGAATCCTAGGTGCTTTTGATCCTTTTCTATGTTAAGCTTGTGCATTTCAAGTATTAAATATCAACTTGGATCAATTAGTTTAACAACAAAAGTTCCAGTTCCGAGTTTACAATTCAAATGTTCATGGAAATTTGTTAACAGAAAAAAATTGTGATCATGCTTGTTATCAATGCAAATTAAATACAAAAAAATAGAACTTTAAATGGATTAGCAAAGGAATTTTACTTGGAAATATGCTAAAATACAATGGTTACAAATAATTTTGCCAAATATTCACTGCATGCAATAGAGACAAAACTGCATATTGATAAATCAGGAAATAAAAAATGAAAACGGCCCACCCACAATTGTTTGAAAAAATAAATGCCCATTAAACAAAACATAAATTTTATTTTTTTGATGGGAGTTGTGATACTCATGTGCCAGTGCATTCTCTTAGATGTGCGAGTCTCCCACAGGGAGCCTCGCATATATAGACAATGCACTGGCTTACAAGACGAAGGTAAATATTGTTAGGCCAATGTATTCTCTCATATATGCGAGGCTCCCTATAAGAGAATGCATTGGCACATGGTTTTCGTAAAATTTCAGGAAGCTCCAGTCATGGAAGGGTTAATGAGCTGAATGATTACCTTGGTTTCCCACTTCTGATTCTTCTCTTTCCTCTCCTTGGCCTCCTCCCTCTGTCTTTGTTCTAACCTGTGCTTGTGAAATGTGGCTTGTTCTATATTCTCATTCTTTAGATTGTATGTCACTTCTTGCCACAACCTGTAGAAAATAAAAGAACATGCCAGTTTAAGTGTAAATATAAAGAATGGAAGTTGGATTTTGTTGGTCAATTAGGGCCCGACGAAGCTTCGAGATTCGAATCGTACGTTCCGTTTCGATTCGAAAGCGGTCGGTTGATTCGGGATATTTCTAATCGTTATATACAAGTTCTTTATCACTGAGAATAGACTGCATTATCTATAAATGAAAGTGTCAATGACACTGTAACACAACTTAGGTAGGGGAATAATTTAATGGTTGATAATGGAGGAATTAGGAAAGGTGCTAATTGAAATGTCTAAGTAAGACAAGATGTACATGTCAATATCAACATTCATGATAAGTTTCATAATGATCGGATCAGGGATGTGGTCTGTAGGGTGTGCCCAAGGATTTAGTGATGCAAAGAGTAAATTCTAAAATGGCAACTGGCGGCCATGTTTTCTTGCCAAATTACCCCAAAATGACTCGTTCCCATCTACATGTTAATGTCTTGAAACATCCATGATAAATTTCATGAAGATCAAACAAACAGATCGGTCTATAACCCATGCTAATGGATTTTGTAGAAATATTTAGTCATACAAAGAGTAAAATCCAAAATGGCCATTGGTGGCCATATTTTTTTGCCGAATGACCCCAAAATGACTAGTTCCCATCAAGAGGTCACCCCGATGATCCACATGAAGTTTGGTGATGATCAGATCAGGGATGTGGTATGTAGGGTGTGTCAAAGTATTTAGTGATGCAAAGAGTAAAATCCAATATGGCTGCCGGCGGCCATGTTTTTTGGCCAAATGACCCCAAAATGACTCGTTCCTATCTAGAGGTCGCCCCGATGATCCATATGAAGTTTGGTGATGATTGGATTAGAGATGTGGTCTGTAGGATGTGTCAAACGATTTAGTGATGTAAGGAGTAAAATTCAAATTTGAAATCCAAGATGGCCACCAGCGGCCATGTTTTTTGGCCAAATGACCCCAAAATGACTCGTTCCCATCTACATGTCAATGTCAACATTCATGACAAATTTCATAAAGATACGACCAAAGATACGACCTGTAGCCCGTGCGAAATTATTTAGTGATGCAAAGAGTAAAATCCAAGATGGCTGACGGTGGCCATGTTTTTTGGCCAAATAACCCCAAAATAACTCGTTCCTATCTAGAGGTCACCCCGATGATCCATATGAAGTTTGATGATGATCGGATCAGAGATGTGGTCTGCAGGATGTGTCAAACGATTTAGTGATGCAAAGAGTAAAATCCAAGATGGCCACCAGCGGCCATGTTTTTTGGCCGAATGATCCTAAAATGACTCGTTCCCATCTACATGTAAATGTCAACATTCATGACAAATTTTATGATGATCACACAAAACAGTACGGCCTGTAGGCCGCGCCAATGGATTTTATTTTGAAATCCAAGATGGCCACCAGCGGCCATGATTTTTGGCCGAATGACCCCAAAATGACTCGTTCCCATCTACATATTAATGTCAACATTCATGACAAATTTCATAAAGATCCAGCCAAAGATACGACATGTAGCCCGCGCCAAAGGAAATTGTTTACAGACACACGCACGACGGACGCCAACCCATGGCAATAGCTCAAACTTACAAAGTAAGTTGAGCTAAAAATGTTCATTACATCCCCAATACTTAAACTGAGTCTCCTTCCGCGAACATCTGGGACCTCCGTGGTCCAATGTGTATATGGTAAATTGCCCAATAGCTCATTGTTCATATATATATTGGCCTCCAAAGCCCAGTCCCAGCACTGGTTACTCGTGGAAGGCCGGTGCAACCTGCAGGTAGGTCTGTGATGGTTCGCGTGTTCATCACGGTTGTACCCTAATCGTAGCGCACAGTTTCCTCCACCAGCAATGTCGCGATATAGCCCGACCCAAGCTGCGGAAGCAAGTGAATTTCTCGTGGAACATATTTTGTACATGTATGTCGGTATCTTAAATTCTTTCCAGAAAAGCCTATATTGCGTTACTCAACTCAATCAAATAATATATATTTTTGTTAATTTAAAATTAAAAACGATATAGATATATTAAATAAACATTTTGGGCTCCATTATGTCATCTCCAAATCTGACCAACATTTTAAACAGCATATATGTTATCCGGGAAATGGACTGTTGTTGTCCATTCAGCTTTCCAACGGACATGCCCAAGTTGGGATACTATAAATCCCGTTTGCATATGCGCCATTCTCAAGTGACGATGCGCAATTTTGATATCGCGCGTGCCTGCTGTGCGCGACAGGGTGAAACGTACATGGGCAGATGAGTTTACGTTTGCAATGACTCGAATCAGACTCCATTGACTCCAAAGTTCAAAACTGCTTACTTTTCATGAACTTCACAAACAGTGGCAGTGGCACAATATATGAAATGATGTCATGCCATTCTCATCAACTGTTTTAAACTGTGATTAAATATTGTTCATATCATGTCATATAAATTAAGTTTAATGAACCTCCTTCATAATCTGTTATCTCACGGACGTTATAAAATCATCGGATATTTGCCCCAATTTTTGCTCGTACATGTACCTTCCACTGATCGGTACCACGAATCTACAAAAGTGTTTAAAAAAGATTCAATTCGAGATTCGATTCGATTTCGAAACATTATCATGATTCGATTCGAGATTCGATTCGATGTTGAAATTGCCGATTCGTCGGGCCCTATGGTCAATGTACCAACTTGCATCCATACTCCATTGAACATAACCAAATCAACATCCATTTTTTAAGTAGAACAGTTATGGGTGTCACTAGTCCAAAATTGACTACATTGAATGTATAGTCCAACTTTCCCCACCGCAGGCAACGTTTTGTTCAAGTCCAGAAAGGGAGAATATGACGCAGGACATGACCAAACCACATACTAATGTGTTACCTTGACATACCATTTCCTTCCTTTTCCAAAAGAAGAGACATTTAACGAGTGTTTTTCTCAATCAGGCGAACGACTCGCGAAGTATTGCGGTCATTTTTCGGGTCTGTTCAATTGAGTTCCAGGCATATTTTCCCCTCAATACTGCGCGGTATGCCCGGAACTCGATCGAACAGACCTGAAAAATGGCCGACCTGCTTCAAGGGTCGTTCGTCTGATTGAGAAAAGGCTTGTTAAATGTCTCTTCTTTTTTTTTGGAAAAGGAAGGTAAATGGTATGTCAAGGTGACGCATTAGTATATGTTTTGTCGAGGGAACATTGTGGGTTGGTCGTGTCTTCTGTCATATTCTTCCTTTCCGGACTTGAAGCAACCTCTCCCATTACAGGCATTGCGGAAATATCGAAGGGATATCTTTATCCCATAGATTTTCAACTAGGGTGTCACATGCATGACAGTGGGTGCACCTTAAAGAACCACACTTTTATGAAAAGTAATGGATAAGATTGCAAAATTCCTGCAAATATTTGAGACACATTGTCTGACTCATGATTCACTATTGTTGGTAATTGTAAGTCTGTAAATCAGTAACTTAAAAGGAAAAATTAAGTTGGGTCAGGTCTCATTAACCAGCCCTCATAATTGGCTACGGCAATCGGCAATGCCGAAGCCATTTGCTGAAGCAAACTGGGCCACGATAAAGGGTTGCCGTAGCAGATTGCCGAAGCCAAACAATCTGAATTAAAAGGGCTGCATTAACTGTTATGATGCCAAATGCGCATTTATGTAAATTATCCCTTCCATGCCAAGCTACGAGACACCTCTGGGTTGGACAAGGTAGGAAATCATGGCTCACAGAGGCCATGCAGTATATATACTTGAATATAACATCAGGTAATGTGTGAGATACGACAAATAAAATGCAACATCTCTGCATAAATCCACAACAATTTTATTTTAAATCTACACCAGTAGGTATGCACCCATTGTGTTGACCATCATGTGACCCCATTCAAATGTGGTATATAAAGGTATGATGTGTGTCACTGCCTACAATATATCAAATGATATCACTATAATATTTAATGCAACAGACTATTGGTGGCAATATTATATATCACTGATTTTACACAAATGCACCTGAATATAACTGAAATACAGCAACACAAGTTTTAATCTAAGATGTCTGCCAAGGTCGTGTGACCAATGGGAGGAAATGTGGCGATATGTGGCCCAACTGTATGTCCACTCACCTTGGAGGTTTGAAACAATTATACCCAAGGATACCTGAGATACATCACATTAACCATACACATGTACAGAATGCTTGGTTCTGGGTAGGAGGATGTTGGTGGATAGGTTGTACATGGTGCTGCAAAGCACCAAAAGAGTTAAGGGTAGCCATATTAACAAACTGGTATTCAAAAAAAGAACAACAACCCTGTTCAAATTATTTTGATTAACTCACAATTGCAGGTGCACAGGTTCCCATGACAGTATAACAATAAAATATCTGGGTCAAGTTTCATAACAATTAACTCTTTCACCACTGAATTTACTTAAGTAAATTGGTCAGGACACAGATTTTCAGCAGTAATATGGAAATGCTGTGTCTCAGATGTAGGGTATTCATAACAGTATTTATATATATGGAAGGTACTCTCCCCTGCCTAATAATAGTGATGGCCAAATAATAGTGATGGTGCACATTTTCGGGTGTTATTAATAATAGTGATGGTGCCAAATAATAGTGATGGCGCACAATGATGGCATTTTACCATATTTCTACTATAAATGAAGCAGAATGTAGGCCTTAATTAATTTGGCATTGTTGGGCAAGTTCCCATGCATGCAAGTTGTTCTCATTGGCTCCTTTAATAATGACAGTAAGTAATTTGGTAACAGTACCAGTCTGAGTAAGGTAAAGTACTGTGGTGATTGTAGCCAGGTTGGGTGGAAGCAGGCACGGCTTTCTCAAAATCACAGCGAGGCTGCCAAGGAGGCCTCGCTAAATAATTTGCGAGGCTGCCTCACCTTTTTTGGGGCTGATTTTTTATAAACTCTAAAGATAGCCTTAAATTGGCTATTTTGACTAATTTGCTTTACTTCAATACCTTAGTGCTTATTTTGCAGGTTCTGATATTATAAGTTATGCTTAATATATTAAATATAATTCATAAATTGATAGTTTTACACTGTTTGACAATAGGTGAACTTTGATACTAATAGACTACTAACTAGACTAACTGACCCAGTGTTATTATTAGAAGCTCAACTTTACTATAAAAATAGTTGAACAATGATCAATCCATATTATGAGTGAGTAATTAATTCAGTTAGTTAGGTATATAGAATCTCATATAAAAGACAAACACAATGACTTGATGCATCATTCATGTTTGTTTTTTCTATGTGACACAATGTAACTAACCAACTGTTGTATAACAACAGCTGTAATATGTATGTGCGCAATTAATTAAACCCATGTATTGATCATGTCTAGAGATGATATGGGACTACTGTATGTTTAAATATTTCAGGATCATTCAAGTGATGGAAGAGAGAACAAATGCTTTATTAAAACAAGTAACATTGTAACAAGAACTATAATTTCAAGATTAACAAAAAGAAAACTTAATCAAATAATAATGTATTCATTTATAAGTTTTAACCATGTGCATATATTATTAATTAATACATTTATGTAAACTTCATTAAACTTATTTAATTAATGTTGACTAGTTGATCCGATTAAAGTGATTATGTGTGTTACTAGTACTAGTAATTGATTAGTGTTTAACACCACTTTATGAAGTTATGAGGCCTATCTGAGCTATCAGTATCATGTAGAGTCATAATGTATTGGAATTAAAAAATTGGAGCACATTACAGAATTACAATTGACAAACATTGTCAAACAACACACGTGACACTTTAAGTTATTTAATATATTATTTTCAACAATTTTCTGTATACTTTGTTATATTTATTTAGTTGATAATTTGATAAATGATTTTTGATTGAGTGTGATGAGTATTGAGTTACTAGTATAATGTTATATATCGGACCATTGAAAATTTGAAATAATATATTAACCCGATAATCTGTTTAAAGGGTCATTCTGGACTCGACACAAAAAAACTTTTTTCTATAAGTCATTCAGTGACAAAAAACAATCAGTTTGATATATACGGCGGGTCAGAGTTTTGCATAATTACTGAAATATGATCGGTTAATGTTTTGTTTATAAAATACAAATAAACCCTATATGGGTTTATTTGGGTTTGTTTATATAAACAAACCCAAATAAGCCCATATAGGCCATTAGGGCTTATTTGTATTTAATAGACAAAACATTAACCGATCATATTTCGGTAATTATGCAAAACTCTGACCCGCCGTATAAATCAAACTGATTGGTTTTTGTCACTGAATGACTTATAGAAAAAGTTATTTAGTGTCAAGTCCAGAATGCCCCTTTAATATGAACTTGTTATGAATTAAATATGAATGGTGTAATGAACTCATTGAACAGTTGAACTGTGTGCAATATTATCATCATTCTGTTGTGTATTCATATTCAATAATCATTAATAAAATATATTCAACAATTATTTTCAACAATAAACAAAGAACTTATGAACTAGAATTATAGAGTAAACTATAATATATACATGTATGAGCGAGCAAAATAATTCATTGTGAATGACGACTTATTATGACTAGATCGTGTGACTATCACTGACTGACGGTCTGACAATGACTCTTCTGATTGTGCCTGTATAATTAATGGCTGTACCGTGGAAGAACCAAACAATCTCTAGAGATCAATCGGACCTCGGGAGTCTGATCAAGCTCCCGGAATATTTATATCAATATCTATTAACCTGCTTGACACATAATTGTTTACCAATTGAAAAATATTCGAAGATATGATCATTTTTACTAAACAACTTTTCATTATTTTATGGAACGATTCAAGAAAATATGTAATTAAGTAATTCCGTATCCTAAGTGCCCTATCACACTCTTAATCATCGAGTGATCTTTGAAATACTAGCACATGGCTATTATAATGATGAACTAAAATTGAGGTTACCAAATACTGATGGCTTGCATACTCTCATAGCTTTTCCAGAAAATAACACGAGTTACACAAGCAAGTTAATATTTAACAAGTCTGTCAAGTCATAGTACTAGTAAGCACTGGTCAAATCTATATGAATACAGAACAGTTTTATTGATCCTCAACAAAATTCCTCAACATTGAATTATAGAATTAGTGTTTCACTCACATGATAGTCATGAAACTCAGCCGAGTTTTCCGTTCCGCTCGGCAAAACGAAAAATTCTTAGACTTGTTTCATAAATATCACATGAGAGAAACACTCATTTCATATCCTCTATATATACCAATATTCGGGGAGCTCAATCAACCTCCCGATGTCAGATCACATACATGTGTCATCAAATGAAAAGCATCTTGAAGATGATCCCAGTGGAAGTGGGTGTCCTATTTTCCTGACCAGCTGGTCAGGTGAATACCAAAGCACATCCTCCCTAACAGGCCATTTCCAATTACTTCCACTCCGTACCATAACAGACACTTCAACATTGGTACCCTCACTTGTGTCAACAATTTGCTTCACTTCCCCGGGGTACCTGGCGTCATCATAATCAACCAAAACCCAGTCTCCAATAGCTATCATAGACACAATAGAAGATCCAGAGACATCGGAAACACCTGGTACAGAACTTTCAGGCGTCATGTCACTGTCAGTGTCTGCACAGGCACTGGTGGTCGCGGGTTCAACTTCTCGACTGGTATTTGCGAAAGTATCTGAGTTTATCAGTCTTTTCGTCATTTCTTGATCAGCTGTGATCCGTTTTTTCATTGAGATCATTGCCTTTGTGTACTTCAGACCAAGGCAACTAATGAATGGCAGCATTTGCGTTGATGTATTAACCTTGTTCGTAGAAATGAATTCTTTGAAGTCATTTAGAAATTTCAGATCTTTTTGCAAGTCCGGGTCTGTGATATTCAGACTGGAGAATTGAGATGGCATCAATGGGTGAACATCTTGAATTCCAGTTGCTTCTTCGTGTTCACTGTCACTCTCCTCATTAGTTAGCTCTCTCATATCAACATCATCATTGTCATCATCACTAGAATCCATCTGAGTTTCCATTTCAATGTCACTCTGCTCGCCGTCAAGAAGCTCACATCCTTCATCTATAGGCTCAGAAATTGAAGTGCTGTCACTACCATTAGCGGCACTACTAGTAACGGCTACCGGTATATGTACTCCTTTGGGTGGCGTAATAGTTTTCACAAGTTCGGTTATATTTTTGGGGGGGTCCTTTGAGAGAAGATTGTTCCTAAATTCAATCATTTCTTTTCCAACGATGTGAAATATTTCCCCTCGAACCAAGTAGTCCTGAGTACCATCTAAGTTATTCGTTATGAAATTCTTATTGAATGCCATTTGAGGATCAATTTCAAGATCCTTCCACGATTTCACTAACAAATCCATCAGTTCATCGCGTGATGGAGATGGGATTTTGTCTGGGTCATGGCGCAATTTCTCCAACATCAGTAATGCTTCTCTGTCTCTATATACTGCCTTGAGATGGCGGTGTATGTCCGTATCGTTGACTTGTACGTCGCCCGTAATACCACCTCCCAAAACAATCAAAATCCACCCTTTGGCTAAAAGGGCCTTTCTTACATCCTCGGTGACGTGGACAGAATAATCATCAAGGAGGTAAATTCCATAATTCTTTGTAGAGAATAAATTATGTTTATTTGGTATGTGCTTTATTGTCTCGAGCATATTCTCTAGACGATATGACCCTTTCGGAGCCCATTGACAATGAACTTTCTCTGGCGGGTCCAATTTAGTCCGAGTCCCTTTACCTTTAAACAGAAATTCGGGTATCGGCAGTTTATTTTTGTCGTCAGTAGAAACTTCTGTGTAGACAGTTATCCGTTCCCGAGAGAGAGAATAATTCTCCTTGACAAAAGCTTGTGCACCAGTCAGATTCAAAGTTTTTTGTTGGCTGCTTTCATTACGGTGTAAAGGCATTTGATCACCTCCACGAATGACAGGTTCGATTCCATAGATTTTGTTGAAGAAGTATCGAACTCGCCACACATTCAGATTCTTCAGGAATTCTATTATTCTTAATTTCCGGTCTTCAGCTGAGATTGAATAACGCTTGTTCGGTTTTCTAAGGCTAACACGATATTCTGTCATCCAGCCTTTTATCCACTTATCCGAGAAATGAATTTTCTGAGTTTCACTTTCACCCTCAGCCTCAGGGTCATCCGATTTGTTTTCATCTAAATACCTGTCATAGAGTTGACGACATTTCCACTTAAACAGTTTTTTTGGGAGTCTGCCTTTAAGTGATCCCCTAACATCGACAAACCATTCAAACAAGGCCTGGCGAACTTCTACTGCAGCACTTTTTCTTCCACCACCGAATTCTCTGAACTTTGATTTTGAAGGTTTGAAGAAAATCGAGTCAGTCTCCGATTCCTTCATTTTCCTCTGGTAGGCCCTATGTACCACCATTACTGCTTTCCTGAATTCGGGATCATTGTTGGGTGAATGTTTCAATTCTGGAAACGTCTCTCGAACAGTACGGGCCAGGAACCCATCCTCACTGGATTTTTGGGACACTTTCTCATACTTTTGCTTTCGACTGTTCCATTTTATTTCAGCTTCCTTTTTTTTCTCATCACATTCTTGTTTTATTTTGACTGCTCTGTCGGCAAGTTGATTCTTTTGTTGTAACGAATATTTGTTTTTCTTTTTCCACGTTTGAGTGTGAGGTTCACCCATCTTGAGGTCCACAAACAAAAACAAAACTATTTTAATTTTCCCATTTTCGTCTGCTGTAGAATTATTTTAAATTCCAGATTGGAAACAAAAACGGAACAATAACGGAACGCGCGGTTTGAAATGCTGTAATGGAGCTTATAAAACGGACCACATTAATTCAACCAGTTCTATAATGCGAAAAACAAATATAGTGGGGAAACTTCTATTATTATTTATGATAAATAAAGTTCGGCATTTTGATCAGTGACAATGAGTAAAAGGTGGAACTTGCGGGAAATTAGTTGGCATATCGGTTGCATCATCCATCAATATTTCGCTCGAGATGTAAATTAGAGTTATCTTTCTTATGTCGCACATCGGCTATTTAAAATCCGACATAAAACTTAAATCCGACATAAAACGTAAGTTGTGGTTAATAATGTGGAACTGTTGCCAAGTCATCGCATTCATAATTAAACTGTGCTTTGAATACACGGACATGTTATTGTATTGCTTTATTGCATAGATTTAAATACATGTTCCTGTGTACACACAGAAGCTACTGCGGTGTCGTAACTTTCCATTTATAGCCAAAACCAGTCACGCATGTGTGCACACGACTCACAGCTTCTGTGTCTTCATGATAGCGCATAATTGGGTCACGATAACAGTATTGTTTGGAGAAGTCGGCCACGTCAAGTTAAATTAGTTCATCAGTTGTCACTCAGATTAGTTTCACTGATTATTTTATAATATAAGCCTGGTGATGTGATTTTAGCATTAAGTCCCGTTTTGATAGTAGAAGTCGGTTCCGTCCCAACGATAATTAGTTGTCACTGTGTGATTATAAGCTTTGATGAGTTGTAATTAACTGCGATAATCCGTCTGTTTATACACGGACATCATGATCTAGAGGCCTAAATCCTGTTAGGAATGAGATTCTCCCACATTCCTGTCAACTTGTCAAGTGCACTTCTATTTTTTTTAGTGAGCTGCACGTTTTTTCTAACTTTTTGACTGAAAATTCCGCGACTTTGCAAGAACTTTAAATAATCGTGATGGCGCCTAATAATCGTGATGCTGTCGTATTTTTCTTTAAATAAATAAACGTGACGTCACGTTTATTTGGCAGGAGAGAGTATGGGAATCAATATATTGTCATGGCCAACGATGATTACCCATCAATTTTCATCACCTGCCGATGGATGACATAACATAATTGTGGTGATGTCACCATGGTAACGCATGTCAGGTGTGAACAGGTGCGTAAAATACGTTTGAACTCAATAAACACTGTTCCAGTTCATTTTATTTGCAACATTTCACCACAAAAGTATGGACCAAACTCACATTCAAATAGTTAGTTATCATTATGTGCATCCTATGTCGTAGTTTTAGCATGTCTGGTTATTAGGTATGTCATTAGCAGGTCTGCAATGAGCATAATCACGAGTCTAGACCAGTACTACCTAATATGCACAAAAAGACAGTATTTGACAGAAATAGACACATTTCCCGCATTTAGGTTCATATATTTAACTTGTGATTATTCTGGTGAATTATGAGTACTGTCCAACTATAACAACTACCAATGTCTTCATCGCGTTCCCAGAATGTGTATGCATGTCAATTTCATGCTTATAACATGCAACCACGTCTACTATTATCGAATTGGCATCACTGCGGTGCGGTGATTTTCATAACATTGCATCGAAAATAGGAGACAATAGACGGTTACAACAAATAAAACATCGTTAGAAAGGTCAACATAATTTTCTTTTATTTCATAAACGTATAATACTATCGGTATGTGTTTGTGATAAACACTAATAAACGAAATAGGTATGTGATTCAAAACACCACACCTATCTGCAGTGTTTCGTCAACATGTTTTATTAAAACCCAAAACTAGTAATTGTGACGTCATACAGGTGCTATCTATATTTAGACCCGGAACATCTCCTTATGGCCGTACATGTTAGGTCTGCAACTCCGAGTATGCACCAATCAATTAGTAATGATACAAAATATCACCCAAAGGATATCCAAGTCACTAACCAATAAATTCATTTGTATATCCCTGTAAATATTGTATTATTCCAGAAAATTATGCTCTGCCCGCTAAAGCGGGCTGCAGTGGTGAACGTAAATTACGTTGTGCCCGATAAAGAGGGCTGCGGTGTTGAAAGAGTTAACCAAGAAATTAATGAATAAAACATTGGACAAATTTATGTATGTTGCAATAAACTTCCAAGTAAAAAAATGGAGATAACTCTACTAAAATAAGTCAGACCGACCCCAAATTCACAGGTTCCCATAGTGGAAAATATCTGTGCCAGGTTTCAAAACGATTAACTAGAAAATGAAGCAGTATAAGCATGGACAAAAAATCATGTATGCAAGTCGGAAAAAAAGGGGTTCTGCCAGCTGGTAATGCCACTAAACAAAATGTACCAATACAAGCTCGGATAAAGTTCTGGCCATCATAGACAGATGGATGCACAGACGGGAGAGCTGATTCCAGAATGTTGAGATGTCAGTATGTCAGGATGTATGGCATGACTTACTAATTTAATTAAAAGTACCAAGGCTCCCCTTTTACACTGGTGAATTATAACAGAATGTTTTAAACAGAAGACACTTCTTGCTGTTGGCAGATTCATCAACAGGCCGTTATATTAAGCCATTAAAATAAAATATCTGTTCTGAGGTAACTAGAGATGAAGTAGAGAGGTAGGCAGGCTATTTATTTTTATCTTTTTCTCAAAATCTGGAAAACATACCCTAGAAACAAACAAAAATTAATTTTCATTTTCCAAAAAATGTTTGACAAGGCTTTTTATAAGAAAATTTCAGTGATGAGGGAGGTGCCTGAGAACACAGAATTTTTATTTAATTTGGCCTTAGTGTAAATTTGAGCACATCAGGGCAAGCCGTGGTTTGGCCTGGTAGGATAAAATGTCAAAATTTAGACAAAAAATCTTGAAATCCTGACATTAGATTTCTGAGAATGATCAATTCCAGGAAAAAATTTCATTGATACTTATATGGAATCATTACAGTAAAGTAAAATATATCTCAGTCCTACATGTATATTAACACAGCTATGCAACGACAAACATTCCAGTCTGATGTTTATTTTGGGCACAGTTAATGACCTGTTCATCAATTTGAAATGTTTGAAGGATACTCACTTCCGAGACTCAAACTCTACTTGTTGTTCTCTGGGATAAACATTCTTTTTTATTATTGGAATTCTCTTGGTGTCAACGAATGCTTCATTCATCTGGAACGAATGACAAAGAAAAAATATAGATTTTTACAGGCATTAACCCTTCCATGACTAGAGCTTCCTGAAATTTTGCGAAAACCCTGTGCCAATGCATTCTCTTATACATGCGAGGCTCCCTATTTTCGTGTTTACAAATAAGGTGAAATCCAAAATCCAAATAAAATGGTCCAGTGCGGGCTATTTTTTTTATGCAGAAATGCCTGAGAATCAAAACTCTTCTCTTTTTTTTAACCTAAATTGTCTTGCTTTAAATGTCAGTATTATAGATAGAACACTTTTCTGAACAATTTAGCTTTTTTCGTGAGTGCTAAAGTGGTTTTAGCCTTTTAGGTTTTTAAATCATTGGAAAGTACAAAAGCACATTATGTAATTTTCTGTATTAGTAAAATAATACAAAGAATTCTGCTAGAATTAAGATTTTCACAATATAAGAGTAAGAAATCACTCTTCCCAGCCAGCTCAGGCACTTTGACAGCCATTATTTCCCATGGCTTACCATTGTTGGTATGAGATCGAACATCATAACACTGAAATTTAAGCAAACACATGGTACAAAAATAATCAAATTCATTGCTCCATCATGGAGATAGAGCACTGAAATAAAAACTAATTTGGGAGATGGAACATATTTGCATAGCCTCTCATTCATATCTGGTCTGATGCTATACTCAATATCTTTTGTTTTTCGGACAGAAAATAACGCAATGAATTGAATGGTCGATACCGATATCTCATTTTCCCTCCAAAATGGATATAGAATATTTTAGCACCGAGATGATGATATGTCAACTGGATAGGGCACCTTCAGCTGACTAAACTAACTCACCCCGCTTGTGTACTTTGCAAACATTATACCATTCCACTCTCCATCTATAGAACAGAAGGATTTTTTCTCTCCGGGAGCATATATCTCGGCACTAACTCGGTGCTTCTTTCCTCCATAAAATGGCTGCAAGCAGAAAACAGATAATTACTCAGTCTGATGAATTTTTATATGCTCGTTTTAAAAATGGGACGTATTATGTGTTTGGTCTGTCTATTCATTTTTCATTTCCAGATGATAACTTTAGTTCTACTGAACTATATGGAGTGAACGTCAGTATGCACCAGTTGTTCACTACCAGAAAAAAATAAACAGGTCATGTTTGATCTTAGGCTTCCATTGCCAATTTTTACAAGGTTTTAGGCCATTTTCGAAATTTAGGATTTTTTTTCGTCTGCAGATGATAAATTCAGTCAACCCTTTCATGCCAGGAGCAGCACTGGTGCAGTATTAAATATCCTGTGCCAGTGCATTCCCTTATATATGCGAGTCTCCCATAGGGAGCCTCACATATATAAGAGAATGCACTAGTTACACAGTCAAGGTAAATATTGTTAGACAATGCATTCTCTTATATATGTGAGGTTAATTTTGACTGAACTGAATGAAAGTTGGTTTAAAAAAACATAAAGAACAGGTCAAGTTCAAGTTCAAATCTTCCTATTTTTACCAGAGTCACAGACCTTTTTCAACTTTGAGATTTAGGGTTTTCTTGATTTTCTGTTGAAAACTGCAGTTAGGGTTGCTTGATCTCCACAATATTTTCTTCACTCAAAAAGTACATGGGTATATAGAGACATTTAAAATATTTACATGTTATACAGTTATATACATTATATACATGGGGCAGGTGGGATTATTGCAATATGTACCATGCACACATGCCGTATATAATTATACAACAATGATAATGTCTTTCTCTGTCATTACTAATACTGTTATGTAACACTCTACGCTAATTACGGTAGCTTAAATGTTCTCTCAGTTTTTATATAGAATATACGCATAATGTTTCTGAATAACAAATTTAATCCATGAGTGGGATTGGCGATTTACACCATGAGCTTCAGCGAGTGGTGTAAATCGCCAATCCCACGAGTGGATTAAATTTGTTATTCAGAAACACTATGAGTATATTTTGTTTATGCCACGATCTTTACAATGCGATGGATAAACACTTTTCCGTTCAAATTGTATGGAGAAAGTTTAATCCACTCTGTGAAGTTTATGCCACGATCTTTACAATGCGATGGATAAACACTTTTCCATTCAAATTGTATGGAGAAAGTTTAATCCACTCTGCGAAGTTTAATCAACAGTAGGCACGTTTAATCAACAGGTGTAAAATTTAAACAGATGGCTTTATTTATATAGTAAGATAGGCGATCGTGGTATAAAATACTATCTGCCCAGGGTAGCTTCAGTTGTCTCCATCGGAGTTGCTCCATTTTGGGCATTCGAAACACAATCATGGATTCATGAAAATATCGAAAATTTGATATATGTATATATCACATTAAATCATTTTAATTGTTCTCGCTGTAATCTCCACAATTATGAATAGGTGGGTTATAAGTTTCGATAAATTTTCATCATCAAAAATATATATTAAAATGATATGAAACACTCCGTTTGGGTGATCAAATAGAAATTGAGAATAATCTTACTCAAGTAGTTATTTTTACGAATATTAATCCAAATTTACAGCACACACCGTCATTCTTGTATAATAATTTAATGCAATGACTCTCGATGGGGAAATCGTTTGCGTTTGTTTATTGCCGATTGTTGCATCCAGAATCGAGACATAAATATTTACAATATTTATAGTTCAGACGGTGATATCATTGGAGTGGTATGGTCGATTTGTTTGAGATTTTCGGCAATCTTAGTATAATGCTACATTCCCACAGTTGGCATAGCGCATGAGTACTAACTTATCAGTTATACGCACCCGAACAAGTACATAATATGTCTTTAAGTTTGATAATTTCATTAAATTAGGCAAAGTTCGGCCGTGGTGGTCGGACTTGCCACGTGCGTTGAGGTTTTTCGTTTTTAGCTTGGCCAGTCAAGTCAGAATATTGCTGCCTAAGCCTGCCTTTTACTGGTACTGTGCATGGATTTGATTTTGTCAGCATCAATGTTCATGGTTTTCACAAAAAGGCCATTTCATGGATCAGAGATGGTATATGTCCGACAAAACAGGGTATCATGATAGCTTTGAGTAGTCATTATTTACAACTTTGACATCCAGTTAGTTTGGCGCAGATCAGGGATCAGCCTAGAGGTTTCAAATTGGGAGAAGTCACTTCTCCCTGTTTGGTTATTAGGCAGAAGTGGACTGTAATCAGGGAGAAGTAAAAATGACTGAAGTTCAATTTACACCCCAACATCACCCTTCTATGATCCAATAAGTATTATGCCACACAAAAAAAGCCCATTTATAAAATCATTATAGTAAGTGAGAACACAATGATAATCAGTGAATATACTTTAAATATGCTGTTGGTACATATTCATACTGGTATATGGGAGAGAAGTCACTTCTCCCTGGCACAAAAAGACGGAGAAGTGGCACATTTTAGAGAGAAGAGAGAAGATGTCTTCCAAGTCGCCCTCTAGACTGGTCCCTGGCGCTGATAGGACACTGTTGAAATGGTGTGATAATTAATAGCTATCGGCTTTATTTCACATGCTGACAAAATAGTTCTATTGTTTTATGTAACCATCACATGGCGAGACCATTGTTAGTCATTTAATATGAAACCCAGTGAGCCTTGTTTGAAAAAAAAATAATACAGAAGGGATCAAAAGACATTAGTCAGACAAAAATGATAAATTAATTATGCTTTGTCTCGCCATACGCTTTTATTACACCCATCTTACGACATGCCAAAAAGAGATATAACGACCGACCTTTGTCCTTATTCCGATTATTAATGTTATTTCCACCAATGAAGTGTCAACTATTTGGTTGGCTCTTGATTTCGTGGTTTAGCCATACCATGAAATCAATCAAGAATAGATCCCGACGAATTAAAATGAGTCTAAATTAGCTTAAAATACAAACTTTGTTTGAATTGGGAATTTGTCTAATGATTGTCAACAGAGTTATGGGCCCTTTTTATTTAGAATGATTAGTTTTATTTGTTTTTGGCTGATAACTCCAACAGAACATTATAGTATCTTTCTGAAATCAATTTGAAACAACCAAAGAATAAAATCCAAGATGGCTGCCGGGAGGCCATGTTTTTCATTGATAATTGTTCAAATTCAATAGGTCCCATCTGGAGGTGATCCTAAACATGAATGTAAATTTTTTAAATATTCCTCCAACAAATGTGGGCTACAGGGTGTGTGGATGGATTTAAATGTACTATTTTCAAGATGGCTGCTAGAAGCCATGTTTTTTTTATTATTTGGAAAAAAAGTTATGGCTCCAATCAAGAGGCCACCCTGAAGATCCATATGTAGTTTTGTGACGATCAAATGTGGGATGAGGTCTGCAGGGTGTGCAAAGAATTTAGTTATGCAAAGAGTAAAATCCATATTCACACTAAGTCCAATCACTCAAAAAGGGCTGTAACTCTGGATAAAAGCAATGGAAGAAACCAGCTGTTTGTAAATACTCTTTCCCAATGTTGATTCATCAACATATCGGAGATAATTAAAATCCATCTGATGATGACTAAGATATAGAGCTTTACCCCTTTGGAGAGTATCTATAACGTCAAATACATGACGTCATTTGTGAGTTTAACGTCAACATCATAGCAATAATTATTAACAAATTCGGGTCAAAAGGTCCAATAATTCGTTTTAATTTATGTGCATTTTCTGTTTACGTGTGCTATCATAATCTATTGCACTTAAACATTGGGACATTATATTAATAAAAATATCTCCTATACAAATCATTTATAAATCAGATGATCAATTGAAGTTATGTCTACATAAAAATGACACATCCTGAAACGACATATATGTCGTTCCACTCGCGAACCGTATGGCGTCATATGTGTCGTTCTACTCGCCAAAGGGTTAAAGTTGCTACGGAGAGACTCACAGATGGGAGCCTGTTTATATATCCCCCGCAAACTTAGTTTGCAGAGGATAACAACCAATGGGGTATTTTACCATACCTGGCAGTGCTCTTATTATTGAAATCCCCAATATCAAGGGGTGGGCAGGTCTATTTTTAGTTCTAGTTCTTCTGAACAGAATGTTGCTTCGTAATTAGGTTTGTACTCGACTTTTCCACTAATTCTTAATTTGTCATGTTCCTTGATTAGTGTACCCATAATTTCAAAACATTGATTAGAGTGTACATGATCTACAGATATCAAACAAATATATGCAAAGTAAATTAAATACATTTGTTATTAGCGCCTACAAAAAAATCCTAAGTTGTATATACAAAGATAACAAAGTTGTATATACAAGATAGCTTAGTTGTATATACAAGATAGCTTAGTTGTATATACAAGATAACTAAGTTGTATATACAAGATAGCTTAGTTGTATATACAAGATAGCTTAGTTGTATATACAAGATAGCTTAGTTGTATATACAAGATAACTAAGTTGTATATACAAGATAACTAAGTTGTATATACAAGATAACTAAGTTGTATATACAAGATAGCTTAGTTGTATATACAAGATAACTAAGTTGTATATACAAGATAACTAAGTTGTATATACAAGATAGCTTAGTTGTATATACAATATAACTAAGTTGTATATACAAGATAGCTTAGTTGTATATACAAGATAACTAAGTTGTATATACAAGATAGCTTAGTTGTATATACAAGATAACTAAGTTGTATATACAAGATAACTAAGTTGTATATACAAGATAGCTTAGTTGTATATACAATATAACTAAGTTGTATATACAAGATAGCTTAGTTGTATATACAAGATAACTAAGTTGTATATACAAGATAGCTTAGTTGTATATACAAGATAACTAAGTTGTATATACAAGATAACTAAGTTGTATATACAAGATAGCTTAGTTGTATATACAAGATAACTAAGTTGTATATACAAGATAGCTTAGTTGTATATACAAGATAACTAAGTTGTATATACAAGATAACTAAGTTGTATATACAAGATAGCTTAGTTGTATATACAAGATAACTAAGTTGTATATACAAGATAGCTTAGTTGTATATACAAGATAACTAAGTTGTATATACAAGATAACTAAGTTGTATATACAAGATAGCTTAGTTGTATATACAAGATAACTAAGTTGTATATACAAGATAGCTTAGTTGTATATACAAGATAACTAAGTTGTATATACAAGATAACTAAGTTGTATATACAAGATAGCTTAGTTGTATATACAAGATAACTAAGTTGTATATACAAGATAACTAAGTTGTATATACAAGATAACTAAGATGTATATACAAGATAGCTTAGTTGTATATACAAGATAACTAAGTTGTATATACAAGATAACTAAGTTGTATATACAAGATAGCTTAGTTGTATATACAAGATAACTAAGTTGTATATACAAGATAGCTTAGTTGTATATACAAGATAGCTTAGTTGTATATACAAGATAGCTTAGTTGTATATACAAGATAGCTAAGTTGTATATACAAGGTATCTAAGTTGTGTATACACATGGCACTAATACACTGTCATAATTATTTTGTTCAGTTGGAGGAAAAAGAATTAAATTCAAAGAATGAAAATGAATCCAATAGCATCTGGAGGAATTTGTTCAACAAGGTTATGCAAAATATGATTTGATGGGGCCATATCACTTTGCTGTCTGGGGTTCCAAACCATGTATGGTGTTCACTATTATATAACCCTCTCTATACTAAATACTCATTGATGAGTATAGAAAGGGTAAAGAAGAGAGTAGACATTCTTTATCAAGTACATGTATGAACACACGACGTTAATCAAATACCAGAGTTCACATTGATCCAGCTTACCTTTGTTTGGAAATCAACTGTTGCATTGTAGCCAGTCTTGGCACATGTGATGTTAACTTTGCCACCCAACTCCACCCATGGTACAGTTAATATGGACCTGTAATATAGACACATACTTGGTAGTCTTCCTCTTTGTAAATTAGGATCCATAAAGTCTAAGACGAGATGTACAACGCTTGTGTATTATACTCAAGCGTGTATCCACGACATATAATTCAAGCAATGCAATACAAAGTATTACTTGTGTATTGTAGCCATGGCTGGCCATTATCTACTGTATGGAGTGATTGTTTGATAGGATCATCATTAGCTAACCTTGGGTGTTGAGATTAACAGTTTGTATTGCTGAGTCGATGTTGCTGTTTGGTCATATTTCATGAAGGCAGAAATAGATGGTCTTTTCATTTTGGATTTTACACCTTATTTTTGCTTTTGGAAATTTTGATTTCTGCTGTAGTTACATAGACTATATATAGTCAATGAAAACACACCTATATTCTAACATGATCACGGCATGAAGGCCTATAAGACGATGACTGTTATTAACTGACACGGACGACCAATCGCCCAAAAACGTGACATGAGGACACACTGGCAAAAGAATAAACAAGTTTTGCTTGTGTATATCACTTATACACATGTGTATCATACACAAGCTTCATAAATCTCGCCACTATTCTTTACATTATATCAAGCCATGGCCTTGATTGTAGGTTATAATTTAGAAATAAAAGTTACCAAATTATGAAAATTTCCTCAAGAATATACTAATAGTATGAATGAGATATTATCCACATAACACACTTTGTGTGAGCCAAGCACGTAAAGAGTGTGCGATAAGCAAAACACTCAACTCCGTGCCAATTCTTTTTTGGGAGAGTGATTAATAGTGACCAATTCAACACCAAAATATTGAGTGGCGAAGATTAGCGAGTGTATATTGTAAACAACATGGTGGCAGTTTTAACAAAATTTCTACTAGTGGGGTCTCCCTGGAGTTGAGTGTTTTGTTTATCGCACACCTTTACCATACTGTACTAACAGAATTTTGTTTATATAACACAGCATACAAACTTGACAATAACATACTATTTAAGCAATAATAGTTATGATTGGTATGAACAAAATCTGTCTATATTTTAATATTTTTTCTGTTTATGGCAGTTTTAACGGATGTAATTATTTTAACAGCAATACCATCACGAAGGCCATCCATTCCTTTAATAGGCAATGAAACCATGGACACTTTATTATTTCTGTGGCTGACCAATAGTCAAAACATCTAGAAATTTCTTACAAAAGTCTATATTTGACCATCAAAACCTCCCTTGAATGGGATCACAGATTCAACTTTACTATTTGCTGCTATAGAAAATGTGCAAATAATAGTGCGTTCCAAAAGAAAGGGATATCTTTCAAATCATGCAACAGTTTTAATCTTCACACTAACCCTTTCTTTACTAAATACTCATATTATTATCTGAACATTTCCCCATCAATGAATAGGCATCCTTCTGTAAATGTACTATCATTCTGTCTGACATCTGCTCGTTTTAACCCAAAACACACCTTCAGATGAATAATAGACTGTTCCAATGTATAACTCTATTATAACTGAATGGGAGATTCCTTTTAGTAACAGAAAGGTTAAACTTACCTGCCGTAACCATTAGGAAAGCTGAGAACATATTCTTCATCCTTGTCTATCACAGATAATACTGACTGGCCAATCATGTGTACACCGATTGATAGACCGAGAAATTTTGACTTGGTCCATATATAACCGTCCAATGAAATCCTCTTATTGTAGTGTTCAGCATAGTATGCAGAAACTAGAGAAGACAGGAAAATAATAAAGGTGTATATTTTCTATGATCCCAGTCCAGTTGGTTCTATCATGTATGTGAAATTTGCTGATATATAAAGTAGGCTTATAAATATCAAATAAATTAATTTCTAGATTTATGGAGGCACTAACTCAGTATGAGTGTTCATTGCTTCAATGTGCATGAACAAATTCTCATTTAAGTTTTTCACCTATGTCAGGATACGAACCCACATCAACCATTCTATAAAATATTATCAATGAAGATGTACACTGTGTTCTGTCTATATATAATATACTTACTTGGAGGGTGATGAGAAACTTGTTCGGCAATAAAGGCAACATTGTTCTTTGTAACACCCTGGACAGGCCCATCTTCAACAAGATCCTGAAGATACAAGGAAAATTAAAATAGAATATAAGTAGTGTTACACTATGGACCTCTTCTTCAGTTCCACCAGATCAGGAAAATTAAAATCAGTATAGATAAGTAGTGTTACACCATGGACAGTACCCTCTTCCACCAGATCCTGGAGAAACAGGGAAAATTTATACCAGTATATATAGGCGATGTTACATTGTGGACTGGCCCATTTTCCACCAGATCGTGAAGGTAAAGAGAAAATTAATATCAGTATATATAAGCGGTGTTACACCGTGGACTGGCCAGTCCATGGTGTAACACTGCTTATATATACTGATATTAATTTTCTCTATACCTTCAGGATCTGGTGGAAAATGGGCCAGATTAAGAAAATTAAAATCAGTAAATATAAGTGGTGTTACACTACGAACAGTACCATCTGCAATCAAGTCTTGGTATTATACAGAAAAGAAATTTAGAATATATAAACTGCACATTGCCCATTTTCAATCAGATCATAGAGATATAGGGAATTATTATTAAAGACAGGTTTTGATAAGGTTGTATTAAAATGAATGTTATGTAAACATCAATATATCTATCATGATCATATGAAAAAAAAATGTAGTTTGAGGAATGTGTTTTATTAGGGTATGGTGATGTGGCCATCTGGTAGGCAAGGTGGTTCAAAATAAACAGCAACAGTGCTATACCCATAAAAAAAACACACTCAGACCTACATCCATTTCTTATATTTATATAGCTTTATCCTTAAAAATTTCTTTGAACTCAGCTAAAATGTTTTCTTCTGAAAACTTCTTGCAGTTTGGATATTATAATATGCAGCATTATAAGTTAGCCCAATATTCTACCTGTGAAATATTGATAGACTAGTTGATGGCCGCCCACTTAAAATAATGCCCAGTTAATCTATCTACTGCTTTTAGTCATCTAGATCAGTCGTGTTTTGGTGTGTTTTATTGGGATATGAAACAAATGACCAAAATGGCAGTTGACCAATCACCAAACAGGATCTTGAGTAACACACACGGGCTATGTAAATATGATAAAATGGAATTGATATCTACTCTAGTATACTGTTCACAAATACATCCTGTGATCTCAACTTAAGTTTTTATTTCAAACTCACGGTGATTTGATCACAGTCTGGTATATAGTAGAAGCATGAGAACGTCTCGCCGAGTATAGGATTATAAGGCTTTTTGGCGATCTCACTGGGTCTACCAGCATGGAATGCTGATAGATACCATCGTACCACTTGTACCATTCTCTCTCTTGGTGTCTCCATGTCTGCTATCCTACAAAACAAAGGAAGTACTCAAATATAACTGGTGAATGTTTTAGGTATTTTCCTATTATTTCCATTATTGAGTTATTTTCTCACCATCCGGAAATAGTGTAAAATCATTGTAATTCATCCAGCAATATTAGTGTAAAATCATTGTAATTCACCCAGCAAGTGTAAAATCATTGTAATTCATGGGGGCCTATTATTTGTTGATCTCATGTTATTGGCAAGAGCCAACAGAATATTTGACACTATATTGGTGGCAGTAATACCATTGTACGATACGGGACAGAGAACGAAAGTTATTTCCATTTTTGGCATGTCCAAAAATGGGTGTAATAAAACATGGAAGGTGAAGCAATATGTAATATGAAATAGGCAATCATGTATCGCCTATATGCTATGTCCTCGGATCCCTTCTATATCATTTTGTGCAAACAAGGCTCGATGATTTTAATAGTTAAGAAGGCGACTGTTGAAAGTCCTTCTTGTTAATGCCCCATGGTTGGAGGGTGCGGAGAGTGAAGATCCACTCAATTTCTCTTTCTTTGCGAGCTATAGTGCTGCGTTCAGATAAAGGGTCGTATTTGAGGATGTCAATGATTTGGTATTTCACGTTGTGTGGACCGTGTCCGTTTTGGTTAAAGTGCAGGGCTACCGGTTTTGTGCAGTAGTGTTTTTTATCCGCATAGTGTTCAGATAAACGTACGTTGACTTCCCTTTTGGTTTCTCCGACATATTGTTTGCAATGGGAACATGTGAGTAGGTATATACAATTGCGTGTCATGCAATTGTACTTGTATGGCCCTTTGTATCTTTTGTGGGTGACAGAGCTTCGGAACCACGTAGGTTTTTCGAAACCTGTGCACACGTCGCAATTAACTAGTGTGCATTCGGTGAATGTGTTGGGTATGACCCGCCCTGTGATACCTTTGTTTTGTGTCAGTTTCGCCCGTACAACGAAGTCTGATATGTTTTTGATGCGTCTGCGAGCCATGATGGGTGGCTTAGGGAAAATCGTGCGGTAACGGGCTGACGTCATTAAAAGAGGCCAATGGTTTCTTATCTGTCCGAATATGCGATAGGATTCAGGGTGGTGTGAGGTGACGAATGGTAGGGTGTCTTCGTTGGTGACCTTTTCCTTATATTGAAGGAGGTCATCTCTGTTGCATTCTGCTGCACGTTTGATTGCTAAGTCGATGTTAAAGGGCGAATAGTCTCGATTTAGGAAGTACTCTTTGCATCGTAAGGCTGTGTCCCAGAAGTCTGGGAGTTTGCTGCAAATGCGTCGTATGCGTAGCATTTGGCTGTATGGTATGCCTTCGAACGTGCTTTTAGGGTGGCAGGAGTTTGCTTTGAGATAGGCATGTGTGTCTGTGGGTTTGGTATGAACCGACGTTAGCAACTTACCGTTTTTACAGGTGACCTTGACATCCAGGTAATTGATTGAGTCCGTGCTGTGCTCTGAGGTAAATTTGAATCTGAGGTAAATTTGATGGTGGGGTGAGAGTTGTTAAAATGCTGGATGAAATCCAGTAGCGACTGTTCGCCGTGGGTCCAAATGACAAAGATGTGCACAAGATGAAATCCTTTGGGAGGTTCCTGAGTTTGGATAGTGTATGCAGGAAGTGGGTGGTGTCGCGTAAGTAACTGGGGTATTGGCAGACGAACGGTTTGATGTGTTCGTCAATGAAGCTACTGATTTTTTCTGTGGGAGATCCGTTACCGCTGATAATGGGTCTGCCCGGGATGGAGCCTTTTATCTTGCACTTACCGGTATGTATTTTGGCCAGTAGGTAAAATTCGGGTGTTCTCGGTGAATGTTGGAGGAGGCCTTTGTGGAGATTTTCTGTGATTTGGTTTGTTTGTTCCAATTTGGCCAGTTCATTGAACACTAAGTTGTTGTGGTATTGGGTGAGGTCTTCCGTTAATGTAGATGTTTGTGTCCGACAATTGCCTGGTGGCTTCGTTAATGTAGTCAGTGCGGTCCATTATGATGATGGCACTGCCTTTGTCGGCTTTTTTATGACTATATTGTGATTGCGTTTGAGGGATTGGAGGGCCTCCCTTTCACTTTCAGTGACGTTGATAGAAGGGAAGTTGAGGGGATTGCCCGTGAAATTGGCGTAATTAGTGTTTCTATACAGTGCTTCGATTAGAGGCTCCAAAGCGGGGTTGGGAGACCATGAGCTGGGAATACGAAACTTTCGTTCCAGTGCGGCGGTAAAGGGGTCAAGGTTGTTGAGTTGTTGTTTGTCGAAGAAGAAGACCTTGAGGCGTAATCTTCGGAAGAATCTTTTGATATCTCTGGAGAGGGTGGCTCGGTCGTTGCCCTGTGGTGTGGGACAAAAATTGAGCACGTGACTGAGCACTTGTGCTTCTGTCGGGGTGGGGGTGTAGCTGGAAACATTGAGTAGAACATTCGTGTAGAGTGCACTGTTGTTTTTATTTGGATTAACACTGGGCGTGTGGTATGTTTTTTTGTCGGTACGGTACATATTTTGTAGTTTCCGTATGATCTCGTTGAAGTCTTGGTTACTTGTGCGTTTTCCTGGTTTGGTGGATTTCTTTGGACCTTGGGGTCTGTTGGATCGGTTGGTGCTTGTCTTGGGTATAGGTCGGGTAGATTGACCGTTAATAAGGATATCCCACTGATTGAGACCCTCCCTGGAGGTTCACCCTCGCATTTACTTTTTTGATTTTAATAGTTAATAAAGGTTAGGCCATTAAAAATTAATGTCTGGGTTCACGGGCAATTATGTCTAAATTTTGTGATGAGGGAGGGAGGCTATTTATATTTATTATTTATTTTAAATTCTTCAAAACATACCTCAAAATCGAATAATCTTTTTTCATGATTCCAGGTAATGCAACTTGTCTCTGTGTAAACACATGTATAGCTCAATACTTGGGGATATTCTGACACCTCTGTTGCCCCAATTCCCACAGCATGGCTCTAAATGGCTATTGAGGAATGGCATAGCATGAGTTTTGTCTGGTTCTATTCATGATAGGGTGAGGGATATGGTTTATAAAGTCAGAACCGCTCAATTTCTCCCACCAAATATCAGAACTGTACAATGTAACCACACATATAGAGAAACACACACCACTCAAATTAAAACAACTTCTGACAATTGAATTAGGAATTCTAAGAAAGCTGATTCAAATGTATCAGGAACAATTCTCAGTGACACTGAAGTTATTTTTCTAGTGTTCCACAAGAATCCTATATACCGGTTTATACCATTATACTTTTGTATGGATGGCTGCTGATGTGGATACATGTCTGTGCATTTGTTGTCAAAATGACAGTTCTGATAAATTGGTTGATTTCATTGGGAGGAACTTCAAGAAGAAGAAACTATTTGTGAATATTACTTCATTTTTATTTTATCTTCAAATTTAACATAATTATTGTCATCCGATTTAATCGCTTGTAGAAAATCGGTTACACTGTCTTGCGGATTAGATGGGTTATTATAACCTTGTATTTGTTCGTGTTTAAAAAAAAACTTCTTTTTTTTTTAGAATTTGCGATAAATAGTTTTGATGCAGCGGACTTTTAGTGATGCGGGCGGGGCCCGTGAACCCAGAGATTAATTTTTAATGGCCTTAAAGACATATTATGTACTTGTTCGGGTGCGTGAAAGTGAGAAGTTAGTATTCAGGTGCTACACCAACTGGAGGAATATGGCATTCTACTAACATAACTGAAAATCGCAAGCAAATCGACCATACCACTCCATAGAAAACATTGTCTGAACTACGCTAAATTGTAAATATTTACTACTCGAATCGGGGACACCTCTATCGGGGATAAATTAACGAAAATGATTTTGCCATCGGCAGTCACTGCATTTAATTAATATATAAGAATGACGGTATGTGTTGTCAATTTAGATATAATATTTGTATAAATAACTACTTTGAACTAGAGATGGGCCTGTCCCAGATGGGACTGAGGTATACCTCCCGTATTCAACATGTTATTTGAATGTAGTAGCCATCACTGTATATTGGGCACTGAAATTATATGAACAGGTAACCCTAAATCCCCTAAGCCCTAACATTAATCTTGAACCTCTTAACCCTTAATCCTAATCCTAAAACCTATTGACTGAAAAATGTAGGAATAAAAGATCGGACAAAATTATGCATTTTGAGAAGATTTTCTAAGTTGAAAAATGGGGCTAACTCCACAAAAAAATTCGGACAGACCTCATAATCGCAGGTGCACAGGTTCCCATGGTACTAAATATCTGTGCCAAGTTTTAAAAAAATTGACCAAAAAATGTAGGAATAAAAGGTCGGACAAAATTATACATGTTGCGAACATTTTCTAAGTCGAAAAAGGTGGGATAACTCCACCAAAAAATGTCCGACAGACGTCATAATCGCAGGTGCACAGGTTCCCATGGTGGTTGATGTCTGTGCGAAATTTCACGGAAAATGATCATAAAACAACTGAGAAAAACTCCGGACAAATTTGTGTCCACGGACGGATGGACAGACAGATGGTACGACAGACGGACGGACGGACAGAACAGCCGATTCCAGTATACGGGGGGTATAACAAGAATATTCTCCATTTCTATATGATCACCCTACCGGAGTGTTTCATATCCCTTTAAAGGTTTCTGTCACATGTAGGTTACATAGAACAATGTTACAACTATCTTGTCAGCATGTGAAATAAAGCCGGTAGCATTGGCACACATAATTAACGATGCCTAAATCGGTGACAGACTACCTGTATGTCTTAGTTCTCAAAAATTACTATAATAAATGTTGATAAGAAGAGTTCTGAAAATATCACTTATATTTTCTGATTAGTGTATGCACTCAAAATGAGTCATAACTAACCTGAACCATAAAGGGTGTGGCTCTATATATGGGTCAATATTGAAAAAAGGTGCAAAATGGTGTTACTTGGGTTGACATGAACACATGTCAGTTAGCACACTAATAACCTGGAATAATTGTATTTATTTGTGATGGTGGTATCATCGGGGGTTACTTAAAATTGTTATAAGTGAACTTATTGAGATTCCAAATTTATTCCAAGCTCAGTATTAGAGCCACATACCAGTTTTATTGATGTTACTGGTCATACCAACCTAATTTCATGAGAAATTCTCAAGATAATTATATAGCAAATGATAGGTATTTATTATTTTTATTTATCACAAAACTCTGCTCTTTTTGAAATAAATCACAAAAACATATGACAAGACATCATATTTCAGATTTTTGCTTGTTTTGCACCGTTACTGATTTCTGTGTCATTGGTGTTACCATGTTGATAATCCTCCTTAATAAGATGATAAGAATCAGTCTAGGATAAGAAAACACCACTGGTTGGTAGAATATTTCAAGGTAATTGCTTGGAAAGATAAAGTGGTGGCATCAACTGTTTATGTTTTTCAAAATTTATTACAGAGTTTCAAAATGTCCTTGAGTATGTTAATTGCTTGTCATTGGTGTTACCGCAATATAGTAAACATTCTGTTATAGAACAAAACAGATTTATATGCATTTTATACATTAAATGATTCTTAGAAAAGAAATTGAGAAATGGCAAACAAAATTCCTTGACTTCTATCTGAAAATTTCATTTTACCTAAAAAATGTCATTGGTGTTACCGTCATTGGTGTTACCACAAAAAGTAACACCAATGACATTACAAATATAAATCATCATAATTTGTTCTTAAGTTGCCAATGAAATAGTCTCGAAGATATTTTCATGGTTTTGGACCTCTATATACAAAACAAATCAGTTTTGTTAAAAATTGAAGAAGTGTTAAAGTTAAAATTATAAAGTGACAAGACAATTAATGTGTTAATGTCCACCGGGGCGTGGCTTAATCTCTGTTAGGGAGGGGTGTTCACCTTGGAATTTTCCCCACCCCATTGAACCAAACCAAACTCACAAGTTTGTGTAGTTTCATTTGCATTTGCACCTCCTCCCCCACTTGGGTTCTTTGATTTTCCCCCAACTGTTAACTGTTCCCTCACAAGCCTGGACAGTAGCATATTCTAAATGGATCCGTAGTCTTGTGGACATTAGTCAGGGGAGGAACGTGATCCACTGGGCTAGTATTCATGAGACAATTTTGAGATCTGATCTAGGAAATTGCAAAATCCTAAAATAAAGTGGTCTAACAGCAGGTGAATTCACGTACACCCCAATTTGTTTTTCTTAAATTAATTAGAAGTTGTTCACTGGCCGCATGGTAGGGAACAGGAGACACTCCAGGCCATGGGTTGGCCAGTGGGAGAAAATATTGAAATCTGAACATGATGGAAATTGCAAAATCCTAGCATATATAGACTGTCATCAATCTTTCCATTGTTTGAAATTTCCAACCTGACACCACCCCTGAGGTTGGAAAATTTCCAACCGAATGAACCGATGGCTATGTCAGTCCAAAATTTTGAGAAAACAACTAGAAAGATAGGCAAAGTTTGGTCTAAATACAGCTAATTCCCTACTAATAAATTGTTGGAAAATCAAACTCGGAGTACAATTTAAACCTATTGTTGGTGTGAAATTTCCAACTACAGGGGTAATGTGTCAGAAATGAATTTTCCAACTGTATAAATCTGATTATATTGCATTCATACTGCTTGATGCAACACATGTATAGCTAATAGCCAATTTTTAGTGTTCACACACCTGTGGTACTATTATTTCCCTTTTAAATGTTATGTATCTTGTTATCTGTTTGAAATATTGCTATATTGGGCAATTCCATGTTGGAGAGGAAAAAATGATTTTTTTTTTAAAGAATTGGTCTTTTTTTTCTGACATTGTCCCTTTTGAAGACATTATATAAAAGGATAGAAAAATGTGAATTTTGTTATCTCCAAAACCATTCTAAATGGGACGTCCGTTACCTTGGAATCGCCCTATTGTGTTTTTTAAAGGAAGGGAGAATGATTTCTAAAGGAAAATCCAAAAATGTCATTGGTGTTACCCTCATGTCATTGGTGTTACCGTAATAAAATGCATCTCCTAAGAAAACCAGTGAGGATTGTTTCTCTCCTTTTTCTGCCACAGGTAGAGACAAATAGACTTTATCTCCTACCTATAGTTTGATTGGGAAAATATTCATGACCACATTATTTGCAAAAACAAACAAAGACCAAATTTATAACATTTTATCATATAACAGCGATAACAGACCATAGCTTAACATGTAGATCATTCTCCATATGTCTCATATGTGGAAGTCAGTAGGTATGACCTACCTGTTAAGCATGATGAGTTTTGGTCAGAATAACTTTTCTGTTTATAGGGCATTACACCCTTGGTTGATAGTAACACAAATGACAAACATTTGGCTCATGGTTGGTTCATTATGGTTGCCATAGCAACCACGGTGACATTTTAGCACTGCTGCACATGTTTCTTGTACCTGCCAACCATGTATAATGATAATGAGTATTTAACTTTCTTCAGTATTCTAGTTTCAAAATTAGTTCTTTATTTACTCGAAATGCACACTTTTGAAATATTGACCCATATATCGTCATTCACCTCACTCATAAAGAATTTATTAATTACCTGACAAATAGATCAGCATGAGCAAGGAAGTCTGCATACATCTCAAGCAAGGACCGTCTCTCAAGAATGAAGGTAGGTAAAACAACTTTAGTAAGGTCCATACCAATCCTAACTTGGGACAACAAATGTGTGATTATACTACCATGGCTTTCCATAGATCCCACTGAAATAGAAAACAATTATATTAATATGTGATTGTACTACAATGGCTCCATAGATCCCACTGAAATTGAGAACAAATGTATGATTATTCCTTTCATGATGGGAGCTCCGCTGGTGCAGCATTAAAGTTCATATGCCATAGGAAGCCTCGCATTTATAAGAGAATGCACTGGCTAACAATATCAAGGTAATTATTGTTAGGCCAATTAATATGTTCTCTTATACATGTGAGGCTCCCTACGGGAGACTTGCATATATAAGAGAATGCATTGGCACTGGGTTTCTGCAAAATTTCCAGAAGCTCCAGTCATGGAAGTGTTAAATTTCCACAGCTTCCAAAGGTGCCACTGAAATAAAGATGAAATTTGTGTTTTTATCATCATGGTTTTTCTTAGATTTGAAAGAAAATAAAAAAAACATGTGAATCTACTACCAAGGCTTTCTATAGATGCCACTGAAAGAGAGTGTGTTATTATACTGCCATGGCTTTAAATAGATTCTACTGAAAAAGAGAACAAATTAAGGGCTCACATATATATATCCATGAGCTTCAGACCAAAAAGGCAACATTTCCTGATAAACAAAGATGAATATTTTTAATTTAACTCTTAATTTAACTCTAGAATGGAAAACCCAAACAAAACAATTGAACCCTCTATTGAATGTCCTCATAGTAGTGAACATCCATACCATACCATTACATTGAGACCTGAGCACTACTGTTTAAGTTATGACATGAACAGACATCGGCCGGATGGACAGATGCCCCTACGGATGAACAGACAGGTGCAAAACAGCATACCCCCATTTTTTTTTTTATAAAAAGGGGAATAATTGTAATAAATACTTAAAAGATATCGACAACCGTCTATTAGGAGTATACAGAGAGCTAATTACATGCAGTGGTCTGCTATCGCTTACTCATAATCAGTGTGACCCATTGTTCTGTGATATATAATTACTATGAAAGAAGTAGACTTTGCCATGTACAATATATTATAATACTGTTAACCCAAAAAAAAATTTGGAATCACATAAGGAAACACATTGAGGCTTATACGACATTAGTCCCATGAAAGGTATAACTCACGCTGGTAGATATTACAATACTCACAATCAGTGCTATCTCTGACATCATACAAGTCTGAAAAAATGAAAATAACAATGAATTTTGCAATGACTATATAATCTTAAAATTAGTTTTTCAGAAAAATGTTCACAGTTAAGCTTTTTTTAGCATGACCATTGGACAGTATTTCTCATTGCTGTGTCACATGCAGCATCACATTTAGGTATCATTTAGGCAAACAAAAAATATTATTTGATTCTCAGTCTACTGCCGCAATGACTGTTTTGTGCCACGTTTATCAAATTTATTGGGGGTAATACCAAACAGTGTTATGCTAAACATATCATGAAAATATATTAAACATGACAACTTAGATCTCAGCATAATAGAAGTTGTTTCGCGTATTTCTAGTACAGAGCTCTGGAGATACAGTAATGCCCTAAATAATCGACTCCTTAACCACAACAGAATTATGGGTAACTTTTCAGGATTTAGTCGGAAATATGGTGTGTTGCCATTCAATGGAAAGCTCTCAGTGAGAGCTTTCCGATGAATGGCAACAAGTCATATTTCCGACTAAATCCTGAAAAGATACCCATAATTCTGCTGTGGTTAAGGAGTCGATTATTTAGGGCAATACTGTACCAAACAGTTCATCATCTCTTAGCAGCATCAGAAACTGAGAAACATTTTAATGAAAATTGATTCCAAAACGATATTGGAAGGTATACAATTCAAGAGTTATTTAAATATTTCAGGTATCAATTTCATACAATCCAACAGGGGTTTAAGTAGGCCTATACCTGTAGAATTGGATCACAACTTAAACAGAATTTGGTGGTATTTGGTAATCTTTATATATCGATCTGCATTTTGTAGATGAAATCCATGACATTGCTGTAACCGGATGCAATCCATATGAATGTAATCCATCTACATGTGCCAGCAGCATGTTGCTGTCATTATACAAGAACCACAACATCCCATATTCTGTGTTCTGTTATGTTGAGAAAACACCTTTTAATTTTTCTTTGGTTTAGTTGGAATATTTTATAAACTAGTTTGCAAACTCAAAATCGTGCTCTTGTATTTGAAATGTTAAACTTGGCGCTCGTGATGACTCAGGCTGGAATTATATAATCACATCCCTGGTCTCGGAAATCAAAAGTAAAAATAAAATTCTCCGCCTTCGTTGATTCAGAAAAAAAACTAAAATATTTTATTTAGTGATGCTAGCCCACTGTGTGGGGTAGCATCACATAATTCACCCTCTGTGGACCTCATTCTGCAAATGATAGGCACACTATTTCAAGGCTTGATATTGAGACAAGTAATCATGTATCCAAGGTGAAAATCTAAGACATACCATCGAAGTAGTCATTTTCTGAAGCTATGATCACTGGAGAATCGACTTCATCCGATGCTTTGTTTGACTGATCATGTGACTCTTCTTCACAATTTTTATGCCTTTTTCTGAAAAATAATGGTGACCATTATTGGTTACTGACTAACAAGAATTTGTCCAAATTGTTAAAGTGAAGCTGATGTTATCTAGGTTTATACCATGAACAATTTCTTATTTTTTTAACCTTTTCATATATACCGTATTCTAACGGGTATAAGCCCACTTTCGGGCATAAGACCACCCCAGTATTTTCACTAGAAGTAAGTTTTCAGGGGTATAAGACCACTCCCTCCCTAGCCCTAACCATAACCCCTCCAAAACGGGTTTATATACCAGTATTTGAGAAAAGTAAAGATGATTTATGTTACACTGTGTCTTGTTTCGTTTCTTGCGTTCAATTAATAACTGGCCGGTAGGTCTACCGTACTGACCCGGCTCAAAGCCCATGTCCATGTTTAGGCCCACCCATATCTTTTGGCCAAATTCCATGCAAAGGGCCACCCCAAATTTTGTTCAATTTCAGCGGTGGTAAGTAAGTATTTGATATCAGCTTGTAGACAGAAAAAAAGATTGATGAACTCGAGAAATATAATATTTACTAGAAGTGACCCGACTTTGACCTTGAATTGACCATTTTGAAGGTCAAGGTCAGGTGGGGTCACGATTTGACCCGTCCAAAACACTCCATGGAAAATATTACCACTAAGTATCAAATTTCGTCAAAATCCGTCTGGCAGTTTTCCAACACCAACACCCCAAAAATGGTGGAAATCGGCCCAGCGGATACCGGGAAATCGGCCCAGCGGATACCGAGATACCCTATGTATCAAATTTCGTCCATAAAAATCCGCCAGTTTTACCCGATTTGATTTCCACTCAAGTATATAAATGCGACTCATATACACACGCTCATTAATTATCAAGCTTCAACGTAAAGATAAATTAGCATTGTGTGTCGATGTTGTTGGCATTGACGGCTTGGGGGCCACCGGTAGATTCGTACACGGAAGCCAATTCAGCTAAATGGATTCTTGGATGAGATTCCAGACCATAAATATGATAATAATTTAGCGAACTTTTACCCGCGGGGTAACTGTAAACGACTTGAGCCTATGCGTGGTGTGAATATACAAAAAATAAATCTATCGACAATAGACCTAAGAATATCAGCTGTAACAAAATTTATATATCAGAAATTGTAAATGATATATTTTGGGATAGATACACGATTGTTAATAGCCTGCAAATTGACAATATATATTGTAAATGTTATAATTTTGGGATAAATACACGATGCGTAATTGCCTGCAAATTGCTTACGTTCGTCGACGTATGAATATAGAGTTATCCTCCCTGCATCGGGTGACAATCACGCCAGATCCGGATATATGAGTTTTGAAGGTCAAGGTCGCGTCGCACGGGTAAATTAATATGCCCATGCCAGTTCCCGGCCGAAAGTATCCCCACATACCAAGTTTCATCGAAATCGGGTCGGCCGTTTTCGAGTTCATCGCGATCACACACACACACCCCCTCCCCCCCCCCCCCCACACACACACACACACACACACAGATCTTCCAAAATATATTTAATAGATATTCAAAACGGTAAATTATACTTCGTTGGCAAGTGATAATATTCAATAAAATAAAATAAAGTGAATCTTAAAATCTTATTTGTTTATTAAATTATACTTCCCGGGAAACAAATCATTAACAGACATCAAATACAAAAGAACCGAGTCGCTAACAGCGTATATAATTATGTAGCTTCAAGTTCAAAAGCCATGCGCGGCTATGCGCGTGCAAAGCGCACAGGTGTCTGTCCAACTACTGTACTGTAAAAACATATTTTTCGCATTCAGTGACAACGTCGGTATGTTCCTTCATGTAACCAAACACAGAGAACTGGCTTCCTGGTTATGTAAACACACAGTGGGTATAATAATGAAGCAGAAGGGGAACTTGTCATTGAACAACAATGTCTTCCAAACAATGTCAACGTTATGTACTCGAAACCAAAATAAAGGTTGACATTAACATTTTTAAGCTGCATTTTGTTCACGTTTTACAGTATAAACAGTTTAGGAGCGATAACCCTATTTATTAAAACACGTGCTTTTTAGCAGAAATACAACTGTTTTTTGTTACTACTGTTAGTGTTAAATAATTACACTCGCTGGCTTTTGTCAAACATGCAATTAGTCGCTATTGTAACATCCTCTATGTGGACAACGGATCACGAATAAAGCGTCGGGTTTATTAGTTTCCTAATCGGATTAAGTCTGAACATTGATATAAACTATAGACTATAGATGCGGGATTTACCCACACTGCTTACAAAATTTAAGCCATGTTCATATGTGCAATGTGGGTTTCAATCAAAACATTATCGGTATAAATACTGAGAAACTAACCCCAGATCATCAGTTCTTTAGTTGTTCACAATGCCACTACAACGTAAATCTTATACAATTGCTGTGAAAGTGACTGTGATCGAGTGGTTTCGCGATAACGGCAGGAATTTCTCAAAAACCGAACGTGAATGGGGAATTTCGCGGAAACAGATTCGATCTTGGGTGATGACATCCGAAATACTCAATTTTTTCCGGGGTATAAGACCACCCATGCCTTTTCAAGCTATTTATTCCCTAGGCCCCCTGGTCTTATACCCGCGAGAATACGGTAAGAGAATGCTCTGGGTTACAAGGTCAATGTAAATATTGTTAGGCCAATGTATTATGTTTTTCTTCAATTACAATAAATTATCATTGTTTATTTAACCCCTTCTATACTGAGTATATATCTGCTATTCATTTGGAGGGGTTTTAATATAATAAAAGCAGACAACAGACAGAAAAAAAACAACAGATAATACAAGAGCAGAATGATTCATATTCATTGATGAGAAATTTTCAAATAATAGTTCAACAAACAACCATACAATTATCTGAACATTTCCTAAGAAACTACTTATAAATGAGTATTTGATAAAGAAAGGGTCAAATGTACAGCGCAGAAATAACTGACCTGAATAGATACTGCCTAATATTGGCCTATGGTCCTTTGATGAACTTATTATCTGAACATTTCCTGAAGGGAACTACTTGTCAATGAGTATTTAGTATAAAAAGGGATAAAAGTAAGACAAAGCTAACCATTGGTTGATGGGGCCTGTATTAACATCCATCCTGAGGAAATCAACTAACTCTTTTTATCCATTTACAACTGAATGGATTTGAAGATTGATATTTGTTCAGCAGACAAAAAGCGGATTAAAATTCTTTTTCGAACTGATAAATTCAGCCAATATAAATCCCATCTCTACCGAAATCATAATTTGGTGAACTTTAACCCTTCCATGACTGGAGCTTCCTGAACTTTTGCAAAAACCCTGTGCCAATGCATTCTCTATAATATGTGAGTTTCCCATAGGGAGCCTCGCATATATAAGAGAATACATTGGCCTAACAATATTTACCTTGTAAGCCAGTGAAATTCTTATATATATGCGAGGCTCCCTATGGGAGGCTCGCATATATATAAGAGAATGCACTGGCACATTATATTTACTGCTGCACCAGCGCAGCTCCAGTCATGGAAAGGTTATCATCCATCTGAGGAAATAAACTAACTCGTTTTATTCATTCTCAACTGAATGGATTTAAGGAATGATATTTGTTCAGCAGACAAAAAGCAGATAAATATTCGTCAGCAAACTTTTTTCCAGCTGATGCCACTATTCAGATAAAGAAGGGGTTAATGCCAGAAATTACCGACCGCGCTTCGTCATTAGGTAAGCAGACCGACATTGTCCCATAAAATATAAATAAGTACAAATTCAACCAATATAAATCCCATTTCTACCAAAATAATTCTTTGCTGAACTTTCAAGGGGGACTGTAGACTAAATCCGGCCATAAACTCATTTTAATTATAATTACCATGTTATTTGCTTCTTTCATAGAGCACATGAGTGTATTTTGCACTAATCCATGGCTCAAATTCATTCATTTGTTGCATATATTCTGTGGAGTATAAAATGGCTGGATTTTGTGTACAGTACCCCTTTAATAAATTAATTTGCTTACTCTGGACTAGATCTGCTGCTTCTGCCACCATATTCCTCTTCTGCGTCGAAGAAATCCTCGTCTTCACTGCTGGAATATGATCTCATTGGGACAAGCATCGGGGAAACAGATCTGCATGGTGATTGTGACAAACCACCTGGACTACTACTTAGACCTGGAGTAGATTGTCTGATGATTAGAGAAAGGCATGCATAGGAAAATTATGTCTGGAAAGACAGCCGCTCATGAAACACTCAATATTTCATTCCAGACACTCATGAGAAATTTCAGTTGTCAAAAAAAATTCTCTATATTCCCTATATTTCACTTCTTCAAAGTGACATTTTACTATTAAGTCATTACTAAACCCATTTAAATACAGTTCACATTTATGTCAGGCTCGCAAAAGCTCCACTGGATTCTATCCACAAAGAATGAGGTCCCCAGAGGGTGAATTTAGTGATGCTATCCTGCATAGTGGGCTAGTATCACTAAATTCACCCTCTGTGGACCTCATTCTGCTTAGGCCTCACCTTCTCTGGAAAGTTTAGAAACTTCCTGAAATAGATTATATTTCTTTTTTAGTTTAGTTTCTCTATACATGTATCCCCAAATTGGCAGATGACACATTGACTAATTGAGGTTCACAATGGATGTACATCACAATATTCACCATTTGGGAACTTCAATCAGAGTCTATGTCTCCCATAGCAGATGAGGCCATTCAGAATGAGAATTTAGTGATGCTATCCAGCACAGTGGGCTAGCATCACCAAATTCACCATCTGGGGACCTCATTCTGCTTAGGCCTCACCTTCTCTAAAAAGTTTAGAAACTTCAGATTTTATTTCTTTTTTAGTTTAGTTTCTCAAAATCCCCAAATTGGCAGACGACACATTGCATAATCGAGGTTCCCAATGGGTGTACATCACAATATTCACCATTTGGGAACTTCAATCTGAGTCTATGTCTCCCATAGCAGATGAGACCATGCAGAATGAGGTTCCCAGAGGGTGAATTTAGTGATGCTATCCAGCAAAGTGGGCTAGCATCACCGAATTCACCCTCTGGGGACCTCATTCTGCAAAATTTATAGAGGCACACTAAACTCAGGCTTGCATGGCTTCAGTGATTGGAAATGATTTAAAAAAAAAAAGACAATGAACAATTTATTTGTAGGTGCATTCAGCTAATATGTTCAACAAGAACACTTACAACCTTAGGCTATCTGTTTAACCCTTCAGTGCCAAGTCCGATTTTTGTATCAACCCATATTTCCTTGATCATTTTTTTTATTTATTGATTAGGTCACTGTTTTTTTATTAGTTGGTTCGCAGATCCACCGAGTCATTGGTTTTTTTCTTCGTTTTTTAGAAAAAAATTAAATTGTGTTCCGAACTTTTTTTATTGCCGCCGACCTGTTTTTTCCGCACTCTGTAGGAACGGATTAATTTTGGCGACGTTTCACATCCGTGTTTTCTGCATCACTTCCACTACGAAGTAATCTAGTAATAACGCTAGGCTACTTTCGTTTTTTTCGAAAGTATATTAGATTAGATTAGATTAGAAAACAAGACCATAAGAAAACAGCTGAAATGTGTTTATCCCGAAATAACAGTTCGAGAGCTGTTCTCGTTTGTCGAAGACGATGCATTGATTCGTCGTGACTACTTTGGTGGTCTTACCGAACAATTTACTGAGGGGAGTCACCGAAATCGAGGAAACCAATGTTCCGGTGTCGGCCCTCAGTTCATTTGGATACAAGTACATCTTCGCTAGGAGAAGAGCTATTGTTGACTGAAAGTGCCAGTGCAGATTAATATTAAGAAATAATTTGCAAATCAAATTCAAAATTTATTAAATTGAGACCAAAACTCAAAAAAGGCAAAATCATCCATTCTTGTATTTAAATTTTAGAATAACTGAATATAATATAGTAGTACTACTAGTAGTAGTAGTAAAAATGCCTTTATATGGGTGTCTTGTGTCCATCTTCGATCAAATATCAATCCTCTATCTACTTATATAAAACACAAGAATCTGTCTGTTTATATTTAAATGTATTATGTATGTTACAATGAAGGACTGTCGCTTTCCGATATGTCAATTAAGTCACAGTATCGTTACGATAGGCCCATTGGCGATGATGTAACAACTCAATTTGTTTTTCTTGATACCGGTATATATAAACTGATGACGGCCGAGTCTGAAATTGTGTTTTTGTTTTTGATATGTTATGTTTGAAGAGTATTAAGAGTGCTTACAAACATACAGTAATGCCCTAATTAATCGACTCCATAACCACAACAGAATTAAGGGTAACTTTTCAGGATTTAGTCGGAAATATGGCTTGTTGCCATTCATCGGAAAGCTCTCCCCGAGAGCTTTCCAATAAATGGCAACAAGCATATATCCGACTAAATCCTGAAAAGTTACCCATAATTCTGCTGTGGTTATGGAGTCGATTAATTAGGGCATTACTGTATATCAACCTTGTTTTTCTAGTCAGATCAAGTATCTTGCTGTATATTGAGATGCCAATAATAGATGTAAGATAATATATATGATACAAAGTTATTTTCAGACCATTTTCCTTTTATTTGAAAATTTGAATATTTGAGTGTTTTATTTTTTTTTACTTCTTTATTTTTTTTCCGACCGACCGACCGAACTTTTCCAGAAAAATTTCCGCTAACCAACTAATAAAAAAACAGTGGCCTTATAATAATGTGATACATTGATGGAAAGAGCTCTTAGAGATCTTTCCATCAATGTATCACATTATTATAATCAATAAATTTGAAAAATGATCAAGGAAATATGGGTTGATACAAAAATGGGACATGGCACTGAAAGGGTTAAATTATGGTGTGAACATCAGGCCTCAAAATATGGTTCCGGACATTTAAAAAATGAGGTCCCCAGAGGAGGGACCAGCCTAGATGTTCCAAATTGGGAGAAGTCAATTGTCCCCATTTTGAAATTAGTGAGAAGTGGACTGTATTCAGGGAGAAGTAACAATGGCTGAAGTTCAATTTACACCCCAACATTACAATTCTATAATCCAATAAGTAACATGCAAAACAAGAGCCCATTTATAAAACCATTATAGTGAGTAAGTACACTATTGTAATCAGACAATATACTTCAAATATGCTGTTGGGACATACGCATACTGGTTTATGAGAGAGAAGTAATTTTCTCCCAGAAACAAAAATAGGAAAAGTGGCGCATTTTAGCCATCTTGGCTGGTCCCTTGAAGGGGGATAATTTCACACAAAAAAGTTGGATGGATCGCAGGTGGACAGGTCCCATGGTACTAAATATCTATACAAAGTTTTAAATAATTTGACCAGAAAATGTAGGAATAAAAGCTCGGACTAAGTTGCATCCGTAGACCACTTAAGACTACAATTTAACTCCTAAGGCCAAAAAAAAAAAGGGTTTTGGTTCTCGGGCAATTTTTTTTTCAAATCAATGAGGGAGGGAGGGTTTTATTTTTATTTTTTTCTGCGCATAGTAAGCATGGACAAAGATACCTTCCTCTGTCTAGTAATCAGGCCTCAGCCTAGGGGTTCAGAACAGGGAGACTTGAAGTCTCCCTCCAGGAAATTTAGGGAGACTTCAGGAAATTTAGGGAGACTTCAGGGAGAAGTGGGGAGACTACCAAAAATTGACAATTTTCAAATAAATTGAAATATCGTTTTATTTTATAACATCAATAACAAATTTAAAAAGTTAAAATAAGAAATAAAACTAAAAAAATTTGACTTTATCTGAAATTAGCGTAATTAATTGTTATTATACATTTAACAGTCTGAATCATGATCAGATGTAGTTGGTGGACCCAACTAATCAAATATTCAGCCGTGCTCTGATAATTAACGTCAGATTTGTGGACTAGATCAGGATTCAGATGATGCATGTAACTTTTTAAGTTTAATTTGGTCACTGCTGTAATGTGGGTGTCCGCTAAAATAAACAATAAGGACTAACTAACAAAGGAGTTGCTAAAGCTTTTATTAATTAATGGCCTCCCTTAATTAATGCCAACATCACTGGTATAATCCGATTAAAGCAATAAACTTGACATTTATTTACGGCTACGGAAGCGGTCTCTTCAAAAAGTGGAACGCGGTCTCTTCAAAAAGTACGACGCGTCACCGAAACGAACTTCCGTACATACTCTGACAATTGCGTAATTGTTTTTATATCTGAAAAGCGGGACGGCGGTCTTTTAAGTTAATTAAAACATTTATTTGTGACACTCACGATGGTCAGTAACAACACAGATGCGAACATATCGTGTTTTCAGCGTGTCAAAACATTCGTGATTAACATTCATTACCGCAAAGCGAACAAAGGCGACTGAATAACAACACAAAACAATAGATCATATTTTATTTTTTATTTTAAACACTTGGGTCTTTGTCTCTGAATCGTCTGTTTCTTTTTGGGATGGCTGCCACAATTCATCTATATACGGACATGTCTGGGGGAAAAAACTAGAAGAAAAAAAAATCCCCCTAAAATTGAAGGCGACTTCGATTTCGCCTTAGAGCGACGATAGGGCGAAGTCAGCGACAGTAAGGCGACAATCTCGCCCGAGTCGCCTTGTGAGCTGAGGCCTGCTAGTAATAACCAGAAAGGTAGAGGGAACTGTTATGCATATAAACTCATTTAGTCTTATATAACGAGAGGCCGATCACGATCGGCAGATGTTTAACCCATACCTTGGCGATAGTGATCAGCTATTTTCAGTTCTGACACGAAAATCCATAAGCCATAACTCTGTTTAAAATATAAAAAAAATGGATCAAACCCAAATTCGAAATCTATCTGTATTTTGGGCTGAGAAATTCACATACAAAATTTACATACATCTCAATAAAACGAGATATATCAGATGAAAGGTATTTCTGCTAAGTATAAGGAATGTTGAGAATTAAGGGTTCATTTTAACCACAAAAATCCATACAAGTGAAAGGGATATAATAGGAGAATGATTACATGAAAAATATACAAAAGCATAAAATTGATGACAAGGGTTAACAATTTTAACTCAATAAAATTAGGTACAGGTATGTCACTGGAACACTGCATTGATATCCTAAACCAGAGAGCTGTATGGAAATACAATAAACATTAAACAACAGATGGTTCTCTGTCCAATTACACCTTCCACTGTGCCAGGGACAATATGATTGCTAAAAATAACTCTAATGTCCAATAATACAAGTTAATCTATTCTCTCTCTCAGTGCTAACTGATATCACAGGGGTTAGCTGCTATGGTTCTACATGATAAGCATAAAAATATCGAATCTGTTCAATCCTTAGTTAAAAAGGGCCATAACTCTGGTATAAAAAACAGGATCTAACCCATATTCAAACTTGATCTGTATTTTGAGTTGAGAAACTCACATACCAAATTTGGTTCCTATCAGACGATAACTGGTTGAGCTATCGAAGCATGGATGAATTCTATATCAAAGGGCCATAACTCCATTAAAAATAATCTGATCAAACAAATATTCGAACTCGAATTGTATTTTAGATAGAGAAAATCACATACCAAATTTGGTTCTCATGAGATAATATTTTTTTTAGTTATCGTAGCATCCATGAATTCTAAGTCGAAAGAGGGCCATAACTTCATAAAAAAAACTCGGATCAAACCCATATTCGAACTCTATCTGTATTTTGGGCTCTGAAACTCGCATACCAAATTTGGTTCCAATTAGATAAAAATTGTTTGAGTTATGACAGCATGCGTGAATTTGAGATCGAAAAAAAGGGCCATAACTCCGTAAAAAAAACTCAGATCAAACCCATAATTGAACTTGATCTGTATTTTGGTCTGAGAAACTCATATACAAAATTTGGTTCCGATCAGATATAAAATATTTGAGTTATCGCACCATGCGTAAAGTGTCCACGGACAGACAGACAGACAGACAGACGGACGGACGGACGGACACACGATGAGTGGTCAATCCGGACGTCGACATTATGTTTACCATACTATGGTATGGGTAAACATAAAAATGATATTGTACTACCAGTGTATGACTGGGATTACCTAACAATATATAATGCCCCTGACATTAACTACTGTTATTGTTGTCTAAAAACTGATACCTCCCCATTCTAATATGTGATCCTGAATTTAGTCCTGTGCCTTTCAATTTTATAAAGTTACAATTAGTGTAAGTTGTTCACAATGACTAATTGTAAGAAGAGCATGAGGATCAGCTAATCATTTTCTTAATTGTAGTCATCTACTTCATGTTGTAAGCCTGCAAGTCACTTTTTAACACATTACATGTTAGAGCTCAATGCACACTAATATTCAACACATATCTCCTATGGACATGTTGATGATTTTTTTTGGATTTTTTTTCAAATTTATTTTTTCGTAAGTTTTTTTGTCATAACATCAGGCATTGCAATAACAAGACAGTCAAATACTGTGGGGTCGCTCACCAGACTGCAAAGACTGATAAGACTGGGACTTTGGAGACCACAGTCAGAACTTTTCATAATCACTTTAAAAGAAGTAGATATAAACAGGATATGTGGCTAGAGAGGCTTCATGAATGTAGATCAGTGAATATCAAATTACCAAATCTACAAAATCTACCTTGAAATTACCAAATCTAACTTGAAATTACCAACTGTACACTAGTGATCACCCCCTCCTCCAGCTCAAGAAGTCCCCTCTCGCCCGGGGCCCAGACTCCCACGTCTTAGGTTGAAATTTCACAACCGACATCTCAAACTTTCTCAATTGTTGGAAATTTTCAATCTCACAAGCGCTTTATATAAAACCATTTAGACATGTTTAAAGCCCAATTATCCATGGACACAAAAACACTATATGTATGTCAGATTAATCAGTCAGGTAGTTCCAAGGTAGACGTTTTAATGAATTTTGTATTTTAATGATTTTTTAGACACAAAAGTCTTAAGTCCCCATAGTCCCGTCATTTCTTAATGGGTTGACCTCATGTTAACAGATCTGAATCTCAGTCACTAAAGGATCCTCCATACTATATGGTCCAACCTCTCTTGAGAAGACATTATAAGTATTACTATAGAGACATACAGTTATGTCCCTGGTCCCACCCTATTTAACCTGGTGACCCCATCTGCATAAATTTGAATCCCAGACACCAAAGAACCCTTCATACTAAATATCAGTAAAATAAACCTGACGGTCCGTGTAAAGGAAGCATATTAAGAGGAAAACTGTCCTTTGCTTGGCCCCTATTTGACCAGGATGACCCCATTTGAACAAATCTGAACTACAGTCACCAAAGGACCCTTCATATCAAATATGAACCAATTCAACCTGATGGTACACGAGAAGTGGTTTTTAAGAATTACTATGGAGGGCAAGAGTTATGGCCCTGGCTTCACAACCATTTGACAGAGTGTCCTCATTTGACAAATCTGAATGTGAGTCACCTAGGGAACATCCACACCAAATATGAACCCATTCAGTCTTATGACCTAGAGAAGATGTTCAAAGAATTGTTGACAGAGGGATGGACGGACAGACAGATGAACAGGTGACGGATGAGAAGTGATGACTATAGCTTCTTCTCATAAGAGCTTAAAATTTACATTTCATTGAACAAATCTGTCTGTCAGTCACCACCCCCCCCCCCCCCCCCCCTCCCAACACTGTGGGGACATCCCTGTGAGAATATGACATACAACATTTATATGACTACATTAGCTTAACAAAATTCCCATGACCTTGAGAGCAAGTGCATTCTGAGAATTATATTCCATTCATGAAACCATCAGCTACCAGTGTCTGAGAGGTGTTGACATAGATTATTAGGATTTAACGACTGCACACACAGCTTTTTGATACTCCTACAGCTGTGATCAAAACAAGGATTTTAATGGGGTGAACAAGGAAGAGATAACATGGTATGATACAGTGTGGTGTGGCAGGGACAGGAGGTGTGGTGGGGGAGGGTGGGGTTGGGTAGCTGCGATATGTCCTAAAAAAATCAAAGGTCAAAATGCAAAAATGTAATTTTTTTTAGAGTTATGTCCCTGGCTCGGCCCCTATTTGACCCAGTGACCCCATTTGACCAAATCTGAACCCCAGTCACCCAAGGTCTCTCTGTACCAAATATAAGCTAAATCGGCCAAATATTTTTTTTAGAAGAAGTTATTGTAAGAATTACTATGAGTTATGGCCCTGGTTTCTCAACTAATTGACCGGGTGACCTCATTTGAAAAAATCTGAACACCAGTCACCCAAGGACCCTCCATACCAAATATTAGCTAAATCGGCCCAATGGTTCGGAAAAAGAAGTCATTGTAAGAATTACTATGGAGGAATAGAGTTATGGCCCTGGCTTCACAACTATTTGACCCAGTGACCTCATTTGAACAAATCTGAATGAGAGTCACCTAGGAAACATCCACACCAAATATGAACCAATTCGGTCTTCCGGTTTCAGAGGAGAAGATGTTCAAAGAATTGTTGATGGACGGACGGACCGACGGATGGACGGACGGACGGACAGACGGACGGACAGACGAGGAGTGATGACTATAGCTCCACCGGAGACTTCGTCTCAGGTGAGCTAAAAAGGCCTAATGCGGCCTTTTTATTCAATGCGGCGGGGGCCTGAGAACCAAAACCTCTTTTTTTTGGCCTAAATTGTACGGAATAATGAGCATAGGTGGTAGTATGACATTAGGTGGTCGATCGTATCAAACTTTCTTTTGTCTTAGGCTCCTCCCCTGACCACCTGGGGCTCATAATTGCACCCGGACAAATGGGCGGATGGGCGAACAGACGGACAGACAGACAAGCTGATTCCTATATACCCCATAGCTCGTTATGGGGGGGGGGGGTATAACGAATGAATCCATTCAAGGTTAAATGGGTTTATATCAGCAGAATATTGGTGACACAAGTATTATGCATGTGACGTGTGCAAGAGATGAGGTGTGGCAGAAAAGGTCCTATCACCAGATGTTGAAAAACTAAGACCTAAACAAATAGGTGTGTTTCCCCTAACCCAACTTACTTCCTCTAGGAGCCTCCCCCTAAAGTGTTGAACTGTCAATAACCCTTTCTATACTAAAGACTCATTGATGAGTAGTTTCCTTAGGAAATGTTCAGATAATAAGTTCAACAAACGAGCTGATTATCTGAACATTTCCCTCCAAAAAATTGGACTCCCTCTGTACATGTATTATCTGTTGTCTGCTTATTTTTCCTGAAAACCCCTCTAAATTAATAATAGACCATTCCAATTATTGAGTAGGAGAATTCATTTAGTATAGAAAGGGTTAGAAGAACTGCTAGAAAACAACCAGTATGTGTCGGGGAAAAAAATAACCAGAAACTATTTTGAATGTAAGGGAGTTCCTTTAGTTAAATAAAATTTTTTGGGTAATTCTAAAGATGGTATTTAATTGTAACTATGGAAATTTAAGCAAACCAATTGATGCAAAAGAATACACTTGAACATCAAATTTAATGAAGTAAATGAGCAGAAAAATTTACAATGACAGAGTAGAGCTCGAAATGTACATCTGTCTTGGACAGGTCATTGCGCACTTCTGGGTGACAAGTAGATTCTGTGCTAACTGTTACATCTGGCAGGTGACTATGAGTTTAACCCTTTACCCAACAGAAGGGCCCTGTGCCAATGCATTCTCTTATATATGCGAGTCGACCATAGGTCGCCTCGCATATATAAGAGAATGCATTGGCTTAACACATTAAAAATTTAAAAATTGTTAAAGAATGTAAGAAAAAATGGTAAAAAGTGTTAAAAAAAGATTTTTTTTAGGCCAATGCATTCTCTTATATATGCGAGGCGACCTATGGTCGACTCGCATATATAAGAGAATGCATTGGCACAGGGCTAACTGTAACTATCACAATGTGGTCAATGAGCCGGTTCCAATGATATCCATATTTGTATGGTTCTATTGAGACAGACCGAAGATATTTTAGGCTGTTGAAGCTTTATTTTGGCCGGTTTGTTGGGTAAAGGGTTAATATGCAGGCTTTGTTTGAATATAGAGCAATATGTATCTATATTTATGTCAGATTGTAACAGATCTTAGTCTCAGTTTGATATTTGCTGGGATTTACTCAATCTAAACTGTTTGCCCACCAGTATCCTTAAAATTCTATATGAAAAAGAGTTATTGAGCGAGTATAAATGCTTAGTTTTGGTGGATAGTCTAAAAAATACAGTTATACTGGTTGAAATGTTATATTGCTATAAAATTATTCATACAGAATGCAATAATTTTCTGTCCACTGCTCAATGACATGTTATGATCCCACATATAAGCGTATGCACATGCAAAATAAATCCTGATAATATTTGCTCAAGAAATATGGCCAAGCAAGGAAAAATAATTTTTGTGCTAGACAAAATGGGAGGCACCAATATGTTTGTGCCGGTCATTAATAATTTTGTGTCTGTCAAATAAATTTTCATGAAGTATATATGCTATGTGTTACCAAACAATCTACCGTACTGACTCCGTTCAAAGCCCATGCCCGTGTTTAAGCCCACCCATATATTTTGGCCAAATTCCATGCACAGGGGTATATTCGTGTTTAAGCCCACCCCAAATTTTTTTCAATTTCAGCGGTGGTAAGTAAGTATTTGCTAATGATACTTCCCAAATAAATAATTCCAATATAACGGGAAGTATATTCACAAACGATCGGTGACGGCGAGAATGCCACAAAAAATGGAAAGTTATACTTCGTAGGTATTAGTGATAATAAATAAAATAAAATAAAGTGAATCTTATAATCTCATTTGTTTATTCAATTATACTTCCTGGGGGAAACCAATCGTCAACAGACATCAAATACAAAAGATTGCACTCGCTAACGGCGTATATCTGAGAATGCGGTAAACATCAGTCACTTCAAAGGGTCACGTGCGTCCATCGCGCACATGTCAACAACAGTACTGTAAAAACATTTTTGTATGTCGGTATGTTCCTACATGTGGCCAAACATAAAAAGAACTCATTCCCTAGTTATGTAAACACACGGTGGGTATAATAATGGGGCAGAAGGGGGACTTGTCATCCACAACACCCCAACAGCACAACAGCACAAGATGCCTTCAAAAAAAGAGATACCGATGTCGTATTGGTACCCAGTAAATAATCATTATTTAAAAAATTTCAACTTCTATTTTTCACGTTTTACGATATAGACTATAGTATAAACATTAATCTGTGTCAACGGTTTGGAAGCGATAGGCTAACTCTAAACATTCAAACACCTGTTTTTTTTGTATACGTATTTACATCGTAATTTCGTTAATTAACCAGACTCACTGGGGCCGTCACTATTGTATTGTAACTCTTTGTAGACAACGGGCCATGAATAGAGCACTGGGTTCCATTGTTATCCTAATCGGATTAAGTCACTCTCTTATAATACACATCAAAATGAAAAAAATACTTTCTCAAAGTAACTTATACTTAAATTATTATCTTATTATTATCTTATATGTTGCATAATATTTCCCTGTACAATTTTCAGACATTTTTTAATTATTATCTTTGGCTTCAATGACGACGGCAAAGTTGTGTTTTAATTATATTGTTGTGGGGATCACGTACATCTGAACATTGATATAAACTATAGATATAGACTATAGATAGTGGATTTACCCAGCTGTCTGAAATGGCAGAAATCCGATGACCCATGATGCTTACAAACTGTCATTTATGGGAATTTTGGGCAATAAAACAAGACAAGAAGTAATATTTTAATATACACATCAAAATGAAAAAAATACTTTCTCAAAGTAACTTATACTTAAATTTATTTAATCTGGAAGCCGTGTATATTTCCCCGAAATTCTGTGTTGGATCGACTTTATTTTATGGATCCATTTCTTCAGTTTTACTGTCCCGATTTCTTGGGATTTTTGGTTTGCAAAGGGTCATATTCGAGTTTAAGCCCACTTGGATTTTTGAGCTCAAATAAAACAAAGGCCCCCTGGGCCTAAACGCGGGTCAGTACGGTAAGTATCTAATAAAATAAAATTGATTGATAAAACTTTGCAAAAAATGAAGTAGAGTTTCTCTAATTTGGTTCATACCACTTTCTCACTAATAAACTACCACCTGGTATATACCTGCATATATTTTTATGAATGTGCCAAAATGGCTTTCAATTAAAATGAGCCCTGGTAATTGGTAAACACCAACAATAATTATACACAAAAATACAAAACTCGCCAAGATTTCAATTTGTTTAGGTAACCACGTGGTGGGAACTATTCGAAAGCCATGCCATTTGATTTTTAAAAAAACAACCATATTATGTAATTGGTCTGCGAGTCCATCCGTTTCTCCATTAGAAGCTTTGGTTTCCAGATGATAACTTTAGTTTGGGTTATTTTGTCGGAATTACAGGTCAAGATCAAATTTGGGTTCATTCCCATTATTTTGTACTGACTTATGGCTCTTTTCGATTTAGAATTTTCCATATTTGAGGTTTCTGGATGATAACTTTAGTTTGGGTTATTTTAGTGGAACCAAATTTGGTATGTGAGTTTTCCAGACCAAATTACAGGTCAAGTTTGAGGGTTCGGTCCAAATATTTTTTACTGACTTATGGCTCTTTTCGACCAATACTACAAATAGTGTCACTGCCATTATTTGTTTGTGTAGAGTTCATAAAAGCACACCGGGCATATTTTGCCACGCCCAGTGTAGCTCTTGTTTTACCTGTGAATGGTAGACACATCAGCACCAACCACAATGACAGGCAAACAAACAATCGGTCATTTGTGCATTATCAGCCGGTCAAAGCATGACTGTGTGCTTATATGCAGACTTGAATATTGCTTAAACTATTCAATGAGTTACACCCAGCATTTCACAGATTTACAGCAAGATACAGGTAAGTAACAACCAGCATGGCTAGGGAAACACACCTATGTCGGTAGGCCTATGGATGATTTCCTTTGGGATGAAGAGTTGATTGTGGAATGGGGAGGGTATGTCCCATCCATGGGAATTGGCATATGTGGGGATATGTGCCTACCATCGGAAGCTGTGGATAGTGCAGGCAAGGAAGTGCTGGACTGTATGACGCCATTAATAGGCATAATGTCTGTAGACAGGTCAGATGAGACTGATACTGGTGTATGTGGTGAAGGCCGAGGTAATGTATCTGAAAAATAGTTTTAAACATGATTGTACATTGTAATATGACTTTGACTAAAACTGATTGCAGGCCTCATCCTGATTGGCCAGTAGCCTGTGTTTGCTACAGTTTGTGGTACATTATACAATTCTACATACATTTACTACAAAAAATAATGGAACAATCAAAGTAAATGTCACCAGCATCACACACTTATATAATGCAAACCACAGCCAAATTAGTAAAATACATACCAGGCTGGTGACAGGCAATGTAAGGCTATCTAATTTTCCCGTCTGAACTACCCCTCCCTCACGTATTGGGGACTAGCCATATAGCCAAAGGGGAGATGACTTCATATAAGTCCTTGGGCTTGTTGTCTGATCCTAGTTTCCATACATTAACACTTCTATATTGCATATATGTGTCATCTGTACATGTTTGGATTTGAAAATAAAAATATGTTTACACTGAGGCTATCTAATAATACTAATAATAATAATTAGGGATGTAACATGACTAAATTTAGTTTTAATGTTAAATTTAACTTTAATAAAATTAGTATTTAATGCATTGCATATAAACCACATAAACCCCCCAAAAAATTGTCATATATAACATATATAATTATGTGGTAGGATTCTACATACCACATGAGATCATTGCTTGTTACAACCAAAATATTTCAATTGTTGTAATGAGGTTCAATAAATTCTATTATATTTTATTCTTCAAATAATATCAGGACAGGAGTTTTAATAATCACTTGAATAACATACATATAACTTACTTGACTTTCTACTTTGTCCATCTGTTTCGGAAAAGGAAGCTAAGGTGTGACTTTCATGAGGAGCACCATTTAGAATGGTATCTCTTAATGATTCCTGAAAAGAATAACAATCATGCAGCTAAGTAACAACAAGAGGTTTCACCACACCAGGCCTGAAAATATGGTGCTGGACATTTGCAGAATGAGGTCCACAGAGGGTGAATATCACGTACAGTGGGCTAGCATCACTAAACTCACCCTATGGGAACCTCATTCTGCTTAGTCCACATCTTCTCTAGAAAGTATCTTTATTATCAAATTAACAAGCTTTTAAGTTTCTTTTTCTTTTTCAGTTTAGTTTAGTTTCCCTATATCCCCAAATTGGCAAAGTGGTCACCCGAAGATCCATATGAAGTTTTGTGATGATCTGATGAGGGATGTGACCTGTATGGTATGGCAAAGGATTTTGTCATGAGGTTCAATAAATTCTGTTCTATTCTATTCTTCAAATAATATCAGGTGGACATGAGTTTTAATAATCACAAATTATTCACAATCTTCACCATCTGGGAACTTAAATCTGAGTCTAAGTCTCCTATAGCAGATGAGCTATGCAGAATGGGGATAGCACCACCAAACTCATCCTCTGGGGACCTCATTCTGCAAATGTCCAGCAACATATTTTCCTGCCTGTACCCCACAGTGCAAAATTGAAACATGGACAGGATGGAACCCGAATTTAAAATAAATAAAAGGTCAGCCGACCACAGTGTCCCCCGAAAACATGGCAAGTCGACGCCGCTTTGTTAAAGAAATTAAAAAAAATGTTGAAATGTTCTAAGTCGAAAGGGTTAATAATTCCGTAAAGAAATAATCTGTCATCTATATACATGTTGCACATCTCCAATATGTGGGTAACAATACTCTGAAGTTTCAAATATCTACGATAAAAACTGTAGGATGAGTTGATTACACCATGAAGGTACCCTCATACAGAAAATTATAAAACAAAATTTCAAAGTCGAAAGGCCCATAACTCTGGGAAAAATCATTGGATCCAACTCAAATTCGAACTGGACCTGTATTTTATATGAACGACCCACAAAAAAACAGAATTTCCAATTAAACAATCCAAACTTGAGTTATCATCCGGAAACCAAAGAAAAAAGAAGTAAAATTGAATTTTCGAAAAAAGTCCATAACTCTAGAAAAAAATCATCGGATCAAACTCAAATTCGAACTCAACCTGTATCTTGATATGACTGTTCCACATAAAAACGTTATTTGCAATTAAAGTATCCAAACTTGAGATATCATCCGGAAACCGAAAAAGTGAGAAATTTTCTAAGTAAAAACAAAGTTGAATAAGGGAAATAACTCCATAAAAGAACATCGGATCAAACCCAGAATTGCAGAGCACCTGTGTTCTTGGATGAGACACCTACATACCAAATTTCAATCAAGTGGATGATCATTGCTGGAGTTATAACTCCGGACAGACGGATGGACGCACGGACAGACGGATGCGGCTGATTACAATAGTCCTCCGAAAATTTTGGGGGACAACAAGAGTACCACACAGAGTATGACCCAGCAAAGGTGGCTTTCCGCATAGATTTATTAATTTCCTGATGTGGCTTAATGAAAGATACTTTAACCTGGCCTGTGATGACTGAAGAAAACCTGTAGGATGTATCATTTCAGCCAATCATTGATATTTAAAAGATCCTTCAAGTCCCATCTGATATGATGGATATACAGGGATGGGCGAATTTTACACTGTTAAGAACCATAACTTTGGAAAATGAAAGTGTCAATGCAGTGATGTCCTGTACAGTGTGCCGAAGGATTTAGTCATGCAAATAGTAAGTCCCATTACTCAATAACAGCCATAACTCTGGGAAAATTAAATGGACGAAACCAACTGTTTTTAAATACTCTTCCCCCATGTTGGTTCATCAAACTGAAGATCATTAAAATCCGACTGAAGATGACTAAGATATAGACGGCTAGATGGATGGATGGATGGATGGATGGCCAGAGCCCATTTGCGGAGGATAACAAAAGATAAATAGCTCTAAATGGAAAATGCGAACAGCAACACTTGAAAGCCTTTGAGATGGTAAATATCCATACCAAATTTCATTGAGATTTGACAACCCATACTCAGGTGGACGGGCTAAAAACATTATTTCTAGGAAACAAAGAGCGATAACTCTTTTAAAAGCACTCCGGACGCAACCCTTCTTACCAAATTTCATTGAGATCTGATGAACCATGGCTGAGATATCTGTATGGAAGGACAAATAACGAAGTTTTCCAAACAATGATGACACCAGAATGGAAAACACGAATGTCTTTGACCCATGGCTTAGATATATGCCCTGATGGATGACCAGACAGACAAGTCAATCCATATACTCTTCGAAACATGGGGGTGAAATAACACTCATTTGAGCAGAGCTTTCGGCTCAAGGACTACTTCAGTCTGTCATTCAAGAGAGAATACATTATTCATGTTGTATACGAAAACATACTGGCAACAAATTGACAATATTGAGAAAATATTACATGTATTTCCAAGTATGACATTGTGTGTGCAAGACTCATGATAACACCATAAACATCTCACAACATGTAATATACAGGCACTCTGTCAAGTATTGTATCAAGTCAACCAAGATTGTGAGGCGCACGCCTTTAGTGTCCTACTTTTCAATTTTGTCACACAAGGATATGCAAGTGCTGTTGTGCTAATCGAGGGACTGCTCCCCTATCAACATAATTTTAACACACTGTATTCTAATATTCCTTGGATATTCAGAGCATGACATCTCTCATGCTGTCAACAGTAATTTTAACACAATATAATTTTATATACCTTGGATATTTGAAGCATGACAATGGAGTGTTTGATAGTCTCAATCATACCATCAGCAGTAACTTTAATCAAACTATATTTTTCTTTGGAAGCTGTGTCTTCGCACTGCTCAATCCTTTGGCCAAGATCCTAGTATAAGTAAACAAATGAAAGTGACAATGACACTGCAGCTCAACTTGTAGAAGTGATAATGTCAGACATTACAGTCAATGGAGCTATAAGGAATGCTGAAAATGTTTAATTAATACCAGAGGTCAACCGGAAGAGCAAATCAAAGTTTAGGATCACCTAGATGAAAAATGCTGGCAGTAGGTCATGCCGAAGTATTTAGTGACGCAAAGAGTAAAATTCAAGATGGCTTTTAAAACTTTTTTTCCAATAAATGTCGTGAGAGTGTGCTGATGGATTCAAATGTGAAATAAAAGATGGCCGCTAGTGGCCATATTTAAAAAAAAAATTTGCAAAAATTTGATGGCTCCCATCAAGTGGTCACCCGAAGATCCATATGAAGTTTTGTGATGATCCGATAAGGGATGTGGCCTGTATGCCGAAGGATTTAGTCATGCAAAGAGTAAATCTAAGATGGCCACTGGCGGCCATGTTTTTCAACTAAATTCGGAAAAAAAATTCATGGCTCCCATCACCCAGAAGATCCATATGAACTTCGGTGATGATCGGATAAGCGATGTGGTCTGTAGTGTCAGGGTTTCCGCTAGGGATAAAATGTTAGGGCCCCTTTTCTTGTTGCTACAGGAAAAACACAATTGCCATCACTGCTGATGTTGACGAGGAATTAAGACAAACCTACACATACAAATGTACAGTATACATGTAACTGTCTTCTAATAAGTTCTAGTCTGATTATATAATAGTTCAAATGTCTGTTGCATATTGACTGGTTATAAAAATCTAGTGGGTAGGGGGCTATGCACAAACTAACTTGAGCTGCCCATATTTCACTAAATAAATTAGGAATATGGTGCATACTGTGTCACTCAATACTAGCATATAATTTATGTTGGTTACAAATGTAGGCTAACGCATCTAGGCCTGCATGCGGCAAGTAGGGATGTTGATATCAGGGGTTATTTCTCGAAAATTAAAAGCTAATCGAATGTGAACAAACATCATATATAAGAAAAAAAAACTGACAAAGGAAAGTCAATATAACAAAGTGCAACGTGCAGTGACTGTGGTTCTGAATATAGATGATTTCCCAGTCATCAAATTTAACAATCACTCGGCATGTCCTGACTGATGTACATTGCTTATGAGTAAACAACATTATACATTTTTGCCACGTTTAAAAGTCAAACTCTCTTTCTGTCATCACCTTGAAATTGTCAATTATCAGTCCCAGTCAGTTCATCCAAGTACTGGGTCCATTCACCCTCGGATCATCGGATGCACACACACACAATATTATAGCATACCTGAGCATATTGGCTTTTAAACGCGACATCGCACTGATCTTGACAACGTGTTTCAGCCTTGACCTTTCACTTGTATTCACATTGTCAAAGCGAGACGGTCTATCACATGCAGCATTTTGTCAACATCCCTAAGCAAACCAATCAAGATCAAAGATAATCTAGCGACGTCAAAGGAAATACAATCAATGTCTTTGACAGAACACAATGCTGACAATGTAATCAGGATTAGACAGGATTAGCATTGGTACTTTGATTTCATTCTGGGCGTACGCGATGTCTACCGGTAGTTCACATTATATACGAAAGTGATGCATCATGCACAGATGGGGGAAAACTTGGCTAGGGGAACGGGGCTATTGAGGGGATCCCATGCCGGTATAGTGGAAACCCTGGTAGTTAATTTTCAAAACCAAAATTTTTTACAATAAAATGAGGGCTGCAGGGTGTGCTGATGGATTCAAATTTGAATTTCAGAAAACAAGACTGATGGTAATAATCAAACTATAATATACATATACTAACATTAACTTGGCTGATAAGCAGTTCTAAATAAGCATCAGTTTCTGCTAACTTCTGGTCAAAATCTGCTAGTGTTGGTACTGACTTGGCTTCATGTCTCTGAAATCATCAAATAAACAATCAAAGGTGAGAATATACAGTGAAAACTGCTGAAAATGCTTGTATATTCAGATTAACATCTATATAATCATGTATAGGTGATACACATACATGTACACTGTAGAGTTGGATAATCAGGGATTTGAGCAAAAAAAACAGTATGTGAACAAACCAGCTTGCCGACAAATTCACAAACTATTTCTATGCTCGACCCCTGATATCCAATGAAACATGGTATATGTATATCTCCATTCTAATTTAATTCGTGTTTTTTTATTGGCATTACATGCCATGGAGTGACATTTCCTGTTATTGGCCATCAAATTTCTGGGTATGTTAACCCTAAAACAGCTTCTTGTTAATCGATGACGACTGTATATATACCGGTAGCAAACAACTTGCGATTGTGCTGGATTACAAAACTCCTGGCTGTGCGACAACATATTCAATGAACTTGAATTACAATATAATATAATTCACTCCTATTTATAAGGCTATATTCTGATATTCCCAAAATAATTTGTCGGGCATAAAAATGTGAGAATTTCCATTAACCAGTAAGGCCACAATAAATATTGCCAAAGTTTGTTTCAAAAGTGAGAAGGTCTGGCGAATTTATTTTTTTATTTTTATTTTTAAGACAATAAAAATATTGAATGCAAGATAAGTGTATATGGCTAAGTGAGGATCTCTAATTATAGTAAAACTACTACAGTAATGCCTGAAGTGTATAACCCTTTAATCACAGCAGAATTATGGGAAATTTTCAGGATTTAGTCGGAAATATGGCTTGTTGCCATTCATCGAAAAACTCTCACCGAGAGCTTTCCGATGAATGGCAACAAGCCATATTTCCGACTAAATCCTGAAAAATTTCCCATAATTCTGCTGTGATCAAAGGGTCATATACTTTGGGCATTACTGCAGACATATATATATCTCTTTCTGATGCCCTAAGTCACAAATCAAGAAACAAAGCTCTCGATTCAATGACTACCATTGGTGAAGTAGGACGACACTATGCCACCTTAACAATATATACTTACCTGAAATACAGTAGAATGCCTGACAATTGTACACTCCAAACTGTCTATCCACCTCTCTCTTTCCTCTCCATCTCTAGCTGTAGGCAAAATTATAATTGAGTTTTCAATACTATAATTGAGTTTACAAATCTAATAGTAAGGCCAATAAAATAATACCTGTGTTTAGGGTTTCCCTACCTACCCTAGAAAAAGGTGCCTACCCAAAACTTTTTATTGGACTGTAGACACAGATAATTTTGTTTTTATTCAGTGGGAAGGGCATCGAAAGGTATCTTACCCATTTTCAAACCTCTATTATAAAAACGTTTAGTTTGTTTTATTAGTCTAGTGAGAGTAGTGCTCTGACTAATTCAAGATAACAATATTTAGTATTGAACCTTTCAACTAATATGATTGGTGAAGCTTTCTAGATTGAATTGTCAATGACCCAATGGAATTCAGAATAAAAAAAAAAATCCCTACCTACCTACCCTAATTATTTTAGACCATGTAACCCTAAATACAGGTATTTTTTTTTTTGGCCTAGTACAAGAACATACTAGTAGCAGATTGGGTGAGCGATGCAATAAACCCAAACAAATAGTAGCACTTGATTGTAGATGTGTTATGAAGTTAACACAATTTGGGAATAAAAATTTCTATGACTATGTATATATCTTAAATTTATGGTTGTTTTTAAGACAAACCAGTAGAACTGTTTCTGCTTTTTTTGTGAAATATGTGTGACTGAAATGCAATATGCATGAAATAACATATAATACAATGGTACATAGTCACACAAGTATTAGTACAATGCACTGAATTTATGCTACCTTAAAGGAATTAGTCTGTCAAAAAAATATTTTTTTTATCGTCATAATACTAATAATAGATGTCTAACAGACCCATTTCGCCAAGAAAATTCAAAATCGAGCAGATAGTATTTTTATTATTATGATATTAAAAAAATCGCGGAAATATCCGAAGTCAGTCACGTGAGTGCGATCACATGACCACAACGTGGTCACATGACCGATCATCTGCATCGACGCTTACCGATGACAGCGGTGGGTGGAGCTTGAAATAATTCCGCCAATCGCGTAACGAGTTGATAAATTACGCTGGTTAATTACCTAAGCCTTTACGATAGATATCGATTACGGAATAAAACTGTTTGAATGCGCTGATTATGAACTGGCTTTGCTAGAATGTTGGATTATATAACGAATAATGATGGCTAAAAAGCACTTTGAGGCGATAAAAGTTGTTTGAAATGAGATTAATATATGCAGAAATGCAATGAGCGAGTGGAATTTCGTGCGAAACTAATTTAATTGTTTCTGAAAGAATACAAGTTAGGCCATATACCGGTACTTCATTCTTCATTGTATGGTAACAATTTCGGAAGCTAGTTTACACACTAGTGTCATCCCGTTGTGCGCTATATGCGTACAATTAAATACAAATGGGGTGTGATTAAAAAGGTGGTGGTTATTGTACTAGTACATGTATCATGATGACTTATATTCGTCATAATAATGTTCCTGTCTGTTTCTTCACACAAAACTTTTTGTGTGTAGAAGTGCACGACTGTGAACAGCTTGCTAAAATCCTTCCAGTCAAGATCGATAAGTGAGTAAACAAAATAATTCACTCGAATACACAACAGACTGTTGAAACTGGAATAATTATTAGTTAGGCTGCAGTTTGGCATAACGACATTTTTTTTAATTGTAGGCTAGCCTGGCATTGTTTTTCAGTTTGTGTTTGTTGTTCGTTTTATTTTACGTTTTGATGGCACATATTGACTTTCTAGAGAGGATTTTTTTGAATTGTTAGCACAGAAAAACTCCAATGATTGCCTCTAATAAAGAGCGTCCATGTTTTCGTCGCGGTGTAGACAATAAAGAGTGTTCTCAATTATGAACGTGCTCGATATGTCATGGGTGATTTTGTATGTGGTATTGTGACAATTAAATATAAAGAGCGTCCATGCTTCCGTCTCCCAAAAGCGGTAGACAATAAAGAGCGTTCTAAATTACGCACTGTGTTGTCTTTTTGGAGGTACTAAATAATGGATCGCTAGCCCGCCGACAACTGAACACACTACATCTACTAGGCATCTTGGAATATGTGGAGATGACAGATATTCGGGATATTTATATCGAAAGTAAAACAACAAACAAACACAAAACAAAAGCGCCTAAATAGAGTTAACATTATTCAGCCCAGTGTTTATATAAATTTGGGCGCTTATATATGTATGACCAGAGAGATAATGTTCTTTCTATTCACTTTGTGGCATTTTAGAATGCAAACAAGTTCGCGACTGACACTGATGAATAGTCACTGAGTGATTACAAATCACCGAGTGAATACGCGAGACAATCAAAGCACTAATTACTGCAATCTATTTACCAAAACAGACACGTGCCGGCATGTTATTAATGGCTACAAAAACAACAACCATTTTAGGCGCTATTAATTACTTTATTCACATAGTTATTGTCTTATATTCCAGATAAATGGCCAAAGCGTAACGTAATCTATATACACCACACCCGCACATACGACTCCGCATTTTAGTATCGACTGACTTACGATTACATCATCGTAGTCTGCATAATAAACTCCGGCTCCGAATCTGTGTTTTTAATTTGCTCCCCACAAGTACGTCACTCGTAGTTTAGTCACGGAAATCTCCGAATACCGGTGGTGGTATTATTTATTTATTTTACAGGTTATTTATTATGCGATCGGAATGGGACTTGGATCATTTTAATCACAACAGGGAGGGCTTTCCGATTGCGTTTTGCAGTTTCTAGACCGAATAAATCCTTTAATGTATTATCAAAGAATACTATTTTGTGTGTCCTAGACGCATGTAAACTATTTCTTTACTAAAAATGGATTCTCTCACTCAGTTATAAAAGTATACATTGGAATGGTCTATTACTCATTTTGGAAGGGATGTTAAAGATATACGAGCAGAAGACAGCCAAACAAAATGATAATACAAGTGCAGAACAATTCATATTCATTAGTGGGAAATGTTTAAATAATAAGTTCAACAAACAACCTATTTCCTAAGGGAACTACTCGTCAATGAGTATTTAGTAAGAATGGGATAACCCTTTACCCAACAAACCGGCCAAAACCGGCCAAATAAAGCTTCAACAGCCTAAAATATCTTCGGTCTGTCTCAATAGAACCATACACATATGGATATCATTGGAACCGGCTCCTTGACCACATTGTGATAGTTACAGTTATGCCCTGTGCCAATGCATTCTCTTATATATGCGAGTCGACCATAGGTCGCCTCGCATATATAAGAGAATGCATTGGCCTAAAAAAAATCTTTTTTTAACACTTTTTACCATTTTTTCTTACATTCTTTAACAATTTTATAATTTTTAATGTGTTAAGCCAATGCATTCTCTTATATATGCGAGGCGACCTATGGTCGACTCGCATATATAAGAGAATGCATTGGCACAGGGCCCTTCTGTTGGGTAAAGGGTTAACATGTGAAAATATGTAAACTTGCTGAACTCTGTATATGTAACAGTGGGATAAGAATAAGGAGATATAGTACCTTAGGCTAGCATGAAAAAAATCGAACTAGAGATTAATAATAATTCAGTCATATCAACCCTGTCATCACCATGAGGTGTTAACAAGTCCTAACTTTTATAGCTTGCAATATTATTGGACAAGGTTTTAGAAAATTGATAAAAATCAAAAGATATTATCAGCTGTGTCAGCAAGCCACTGACACATTAAATGTTGTAACAATTCTAAATGTCCACCTGTCAAAAGTTAAAGGTGCACATACTCTCAGGTGCCTAATAATAGTGTCAGCATGATTATTAATTTTGGAGAAAATTCCCAACGATCACTATTATTTGGCATTGATACATAGAGTGAAATTGAAATGTCTAAGTAAGACTAGATTTACATGTCAATATCAACATTCATGACTGGTTTCATAATGATCGGATCAGGGATGTGGTGATTATGGTGTGCCAAAGGATTTAGTGATGCAAAGAGTAAATTCTAAAATGGCCACCGGCAGCCATGTTTTTTTCCGAATTACCCCAAAATGACCTGTTCCCATCTACAGCCTTTACAAATCTCATAATGATCAGATCAAAGGTGCGACCTGAAGCCTGTGCCCAAGGATTTAGTCATGCAAAGAGTAAAATCCAAGATGACTGCTGGCGGTCATGTTTTTCGGCTGAACGACCCCAAAATGACTCGTTTCCCATCTACATGTCATTGTTAACATCCATAAATATCAGATCAAAGGTATGACCTGTAGCCCGCGCCAAAGGATTTAGTCATGCAAAGAGTAAAATCCAAGATGGCTGCTGGCGGCCATGTTTTTTAGACGAATGACCCCAAAATCACTTGTTCCCATCTACATGTCATTGTTAACATCCATGACAAATTTCATGAAGTTCCGACCAAAACTACAACCTGTAGCCCGCGCCAAAGGATTTAGTCATGCAAAGAGTAAAATCCAAGATGGCTGCTGACGGCCATGTTTTTTGGCCAAACGACTCCAAAATGACTCGTTCCCATCTACATGTCAATATTAACATCCATGACAAATTTCTTGATGATCAGACGAACAGTACGACCTGTAGCCCGCGCCAATGGATTGAATTTTGAAATCCAAGATGGCCGCCAGTGGCCATGTTTTTTGGCCGAATGACCCCAAAATGACTTGTTCCCATCTACATGTCAATGCCAACATTCATGACAAATTTCATAAAGGTCAGACCAAAGGTACGACCTGTAGCCCGCGCCAAAGGAAATTGTTGACGGACACACGGACAGCGGACGCCAAACCATGGCAATAGCTCAAACTTACAAAGTAAGTTGAGCTAAAAAAGGGGGAAACTTTCAAAAATATAAAAAAAATTGTATCTTCCACACTCTCCACAATTCATTGAATCAATCATAAAATGCTGACCTCTCACTACAATTTAGATCATGGCATGAATCTCAACTCTGGCTAAAAGCACATAGAGATCATATTCCACCAGTAACAAAACTTGACAGGGAACCTTATAATGTCAAAAACATAATGTGGGGAATATATTTCTTAACTATTATTTGTTCCTTGATAATGTACTTCACTGATGGTGAAGGTCCCAACTAGAAATTTCATGATTTAAGTGAGTTTGTGAGCGATATTGCTTTGCGTCGCTTACAATTATGGAATTTTAGTGGGTAATTAATTCAATGTTTATTGCGATATCGGCTGACAAAAGTCACAGAAAAGCATGCATTTCTAGTTGGGACCTTCACCTGCAGTGAAGTACATTATTAAGGAACAGAAAATAACTAAGAAATATATGGCCCATGTTATTTTTCGACTTTATATATATATATATTCCCTGTCAAACCTTCAAAAAGTTCCTAGGTTTTGTACTGGAGGAATATGATCTCTATGGGCTTTTAGCCAGAGTTAAGATTCAACTACAATGAAGTGATTAATTCCACAAAACACTTGAATGATATCAACACTCGTGGTTAACCCCTTTCTTAACTAAAATTTTATATTCATTGACGAGTATTTCCCTTGAGGGAAATGTTCAGTGAGGTCATTTGTTGATTTATTATCTGAACATTCAGTGCTCGAAATTGACCACGGCAATAAGCAATGCCGTGAGAAACGCTATGGCAACATTTGGAATCGAACATGCAATATCATTAGAATTGCCGTGGGAATTTTTTTCTAATTTTGAGAGCTGGAACATTTCCCCACCAATTTATAAATTAGGATTCTTCTGCACTTATATTTATCATTTCACCTGTGTATCATCTGCTTTTATTACCTGAATATCACTCCAGATGAATAATAGACCACTCCAATGTATAATTGCGTTACTGATTAGGAGAATCTATTTGGTAAATAAAGGGTTAACTATTATCTTTTTTTTAAATAATATATCTGTTTTCACTTCAATTTAATTGGTGGAGTCAATATCTGACATTTTAACTTCTTCTAACAAGAATCTGCCTCATTTTGTGATTGATGTCGTATTCTTGGTCTACTGATACATAATATTTGTATATTCAAATTTGAAATTGCAATCTGACACAATGTGGGGTTTAACACATTCACTGCCAACTAAGAGTTATATCGTATTTTTTGAATGGGCGTGGGCAGTGAATGTGTTAGTACATTTTCTCCGAACTTTTATGCTAGTCATGTCACATTACATCCAACATATGCATTTAATTTCTTCCTGTATGCAGACAGATGTTTTGTGTTTTCGGAATCCAAATTTATCAGCAGCAAGTGTTACCTAAATTCAGGCAAAAAATCTGCCCCCTCCATACGTACCCAAGAAGAAGATCCCCCTGGAATAATTCTCAGGCCAAAAATCTGCCCACTCCATACGTACCCAAGAAGAAGATCGCAACTGGAATAATTATATCAGCCTGATATCTATCTGTATCTAGACATGAAATTTTAGTTTATTGGTCAGCCATAGATTATAACTTTGAATTTACATAATTGACGTGATCTTTCTAAAAGTTATCAATTTCAATGAAGAACTGAAAATTACCATTGATTGGTTGATAATACTTACTTTTACATGTATCTGATACGATGGAATAACTTATGAAAATGAAGAAAGTAAAAAATATATTTTAGATGACCTGCCTACCCTAATGGACTACAGTAATGCCCTATATAGTTGACTCCTTAACCACAGCAGAATTATTGGTAACTTTTCAGGATATAGTCGGAAATATGGCTTGTTGCCATTCATCGGAAAGCTGTGAAGGGGTCACTCTCACCAAAACAAGTGCTGAAGGGTACGTGCAGGTTTTCAAAATGTGCTGAAGGGTACACAAGGTTTGTGATCGTGAATAATGGAGTTACTTTAACTGTGTTCCTGAATGTCTGGCACCCACCAGTTGTTCATTTTCAGTTCATTTTAGTTTTCCTTGGAACATATACAATTATTCTCTAACAGAAATCATGGCAAATATGAAAACTAAAAGTCATTTAGAATGGGATTTCAAAACCTGTGTACCCTTCAGCACTTTTTTTGGTGAGAGTGAGAGCTTTCTGATGAATGGCAACAAGCCATATTTCCGACAAAATCCTGAAAAGTTACCCATAATTCTTCTGTGGTTAAGAAGTCAATTATTTAGGACATTACTGTATTTATGTTTGATAGGTAACGGGCAAACTAAGATTTTAATGATAGCGGCCTCACCTTGAAAATGGAAAGTCTTCTGGTCTACAGTGATGGTGAATGTGCTGTCATCTTCATCATCAATGCCTATCACAGCTCCCTGAAAGAGTTAGTTTGAAACAAAGCAATGCAAAGAAATTTGAAATCAGGTATCACAGCAGACCATGGTTTGGTCATGGTGAGAAAAGAAGCATTTTTTTTTCAGTTCTGAGCAGAAATTTGAAATCAGGTATCACAGCAGACCATGGTTTGGTCATGGTGAGAAAAGAAGCATTTTTTTTTCAGTTCTGAGCAGTTCTGAGGGCTCAATTTCTGCTTCAAGAAATCATAACAAATTATTTTTCTTCTACTCAAATGAAATATTTCTGAAGTTTCACATTTCTTCATTTTCGGGGAATAATAATATTCACAGGAACTTAATAAAATGACCAGTTCTGGTTAAAACACAGACTCGACAGTTATAACGCTGTTGGAATCTCTTTTCAGTCGTAGATTTCCACATAACTAAAATTGGTGTCAGTTTGAAGAATCGGATAATAATTATACAGACGATATCTGTCATCGGTAAAGCTATGTATGTGCTGTGGTGTCATCCTGCATCGGCCGCATGAGCAATTTTTTATATCGACACAAAGCTATTTGGTAATAGGAGACAGTGGCATCTTCTCCAGACCATGTACATGTATTGCGTAGCTATTCGAGTCGGGTTTATCCAGAACTGTAAAATGACATGGGATTACCTTCAATCGTACACAACCTCGTCTTGATCCTCTCATCATCTTCTCCTTTGACTTAAAAAAGATATATGTGAGAATCTAATCATAGCTGATAAAAAATAATTGCATTAGGAATGTGTGATAAGAGTACATGTACGATACTAGTACATGTATATGACAGTTTAATTGAATGAAAGTGTCAATGACACTGTAGCTAAACTTGGAAAGGGAATAATTTCATGTTACAGTCAATGGAGTGATTAGGAATGTGGAAAGTTGAAAGAAGTCTGTGCTAATGGAAAGAATTTTGAAATTCAAGATGGCTGCTGGCAGCCATTTTTTTCCCGAATGACCCCAAAATGACTCGTTTCCCATCTACATGTCAATATTAACAGCCATGACAAATTTGATAAAGATACGACCAACGATACGACATGTAGCCTGTGCCAAAAAATTTAGTCATGCAAAGAGTAAAATCCAAAATGGCTGCTGGCAGCCATGTTTTTTGGCCGATTGACCCCAAAATGACTCGTTCCCATCTACATGTCAATATTAACATCCACGACACATTTCATGATGATCAGACAAACAGTATGGCCTGTAGCCCATGCTAATGTATTGAATTTTGAAATCCAAGATGGTCGCTGGCAGCCATATTTTTTTGCCAAATGACCCCAAAATGACTCGTTTCTATCTACATCACATTGTCAACATCTGTGACAAATTTCATGATGATCCGACTAAAGGTACGACCTGTAGCCCGTGCCAAAGTATTAAGTCATGCAAAGAGTAAAATCCAAGATGGCTGCTAGCGGCCATGTTTTTTTACCGAATGACCCCAAAATGACTCGTTCCCATCTATATGTCAATGTCAACAGCCGTGACAAATTTCATAATGATCTGACCAAAGGTACGCGCTAAAGGATTTAGTCACGCAAAGAGTAAAATCCAAGATGGCTGCTGGCGGCCATGTTTTTTGGCGAAATGACCCCAAAATGACTCGTTCCCATCTACATGTCATTGTTAACATCCATAAAAAAATTCATGATGATCCGACCAAAGGTATGACCTGTAGCCCGTGCCAAAGGATTTAGTCATGCAAAGAGTAAAATCCAAGATGGCTGCTGCCGGCCATGTTTTTTGGCCAAATGACCCCAAAATGACTCGTTCCCATCTAGAGGTTGCCCCGATAATCCATATGAAGATTGATGATGATCAGATCACAGATGTGGTCTGTAGGATGTGTCAAAGGATTTAGTGATGCAAAGAGTAAAATCCAAGATGGCCACCACGGCCATGTTTTTTGGCCAAATGATCCTAAAATGACTCGTTCCCATCTACATGTAAATGTCAACATTCATGACAAATTTTATGATGATCACACAAACAGTACGGCCTGTAGCCCGCGCCAATGGATTTAATTTTGAAATCCAAGATGGCCACCAGCGGCCATGTTTTTGGCCGAATGACGCCAAAATGACTTGTTCCCATCTACATGTCAATGTCAACATTCATGACAAATTTCATGAAGATCAGACCAAAGATAGGACCTGTAGCCCGCGCCAAAGGAAATTGTTGACGGACACACATACACACACACACGGACGACGGACGCCAACCCATGGCAATAGCTCAAACTTACAAAGTTAAGTAAGTTGAGCTAATAAATGGTGCATCCAATATTCAAAATAGAAACAAATCTTCTGACAAATTTTGAATTGAATCAAATCTCGAAGATTCGTCGGACCCTACTAGTACAGATATACATGTACATATAATTCCAATAGGAATGTCCCCAAATTTGTGTGGTTGATTAGTGATTACTCCAGTCCAAATGAGAAATGAGGGCTGAGGCAGTGGAAGCTATGAAATACCAAGCTAAACCAAGCTGAGGAAAAATAATGCGGAACATAACATTTAAAGCATGTTTTGTGGTGTATACTGAAGAAATAAAACAAAATAATGCAACATGACGTGATTTTGTTCGAGTTTTAATGACATAGCGAGCGTAAAACTATAGAAAACAGTGCGGCGATCGCGAAAACTTCAGCTTGGTATTTCGTCATGTACAGGTACTGCTTGGTACATACTACATTGGTGATACATGTAGGTGATAATTGATGTTGGCCCACTATCACCCCTGGTCACGTGGTCCTGCTATTATGCTGGTGGTTCCTGAATTGCTATGATGCAGGTAGGGCAAACTGATGCCGTAACGAAAAAGTACCGTTATATTTTTCTAAAATTGACATTTTCTCAGTGTTTGGCTAAACCGAGCGATTTGAGAAAAAAAAAACAGTGTGTGTTCAAGAACATATATAGTTTTGAAAAATATAATAATATCTGTGTTGGTATTTCTAAAACGATGTGAATAACCATCTTGATTGTAGTCAATTTTCAACAACTAATACAACCAGTATTAAAATTATTTCCCAATAAATATGTTTTTGAATGTTTGATACTCATAATGGTTTTTCCTGCATATGTTCAGATTATTGGAACACCGCGAAAAAGTCAAATTAAAAAAAATAACTTTTTGTTAGATTATTGGAACACCGCGAAAAAGACAAATTTAAAAAAAATACTTTTTGTTAACAGCATCAGTTTGCCCTAACAGTATCATAGAAATTCAGCAGGACCCAACCGCATCAAAGCATATTAGCATATTGACCAGGGTATTATTTTCAGAGAGCTGGTCGACTTAAGACCCATCGTACCAATTCAAATCCAAAATCATATATATCGGACATTGTGCAGTCCCTTCATGAATTTCAGCATGAAGGAATCACCGAAATGATGGAAACTCTATATTATTATGTGTCACTCATCATATTAATGTCGTAGCCACGCGTTGAATGGTCATGACAGAATCACCAAAACATGGAAGTATAGGGTGTTACAGTGTTTGTATTTCGTGACAGACTCACAATGGAAGTTTTGCTGGTTAATATTGACCCCCTTCTTAACTTCTTATGGGATATTTTCTTCATATTGTAAGCTACCACCATCACTATGATATTGGCTCTGACAATAATTATAAATCGCAATTAATTTCATATACATCACATTAATCAGTTTTCATGCCGACTGAATAAAAAGCCAGCTTAAAAAATAAAAGGTATCATAATTGGGAAATTCCATGACGGAGAATGAAATTTGTGAAGAAAAAAAATCTTGAATATTGACTATTTAAGAGTTTGAAAATCTGATAGTTATGGTATTCAAGTTATTGAAAACAGTTTTTCTCGCTGTCATATTCATCATTTTAGTGATGAAAGCATATGCCATTGTTAACCCACATGTGCTACTAAAATATATGCCCAAAGTGTCTTGTAAGTAATTGAGCAAATAGTAACTAAACAATTATTTTAGATTGGCCTGTAGTATTTCAGTATTTAAATAGGTCGATGCACGCTATAACACATCTTGGGTTTATATTCCTGTGCCTGATGTCCATTTGGGATTTTTTTTTTTAGAAATCTACATACTATATGTAATTTCAGTCACGAAAATACTACCATTGTTGTTATAAAACTATAATGCTTGACAATATAATAACCATATCTTAGATACACTCAATATACATGAGCCTGAATGTCTGTGTTCAAAATAGGCACCATTCGATGTCTAAGTTGAGTCGTTGACCGCTAGCAAGAGTTGAAATATGTAATGTCAGTCACGGCATGTAATGTCAGTCACGTTTTGCAATTTGTTCCCATTCTGGTAGATGACATAAAAATCTTGAAAGAAAACATACTAGTAATTGGATTTGTAAACATATGCAGTTGCATATACATGTAGGTGCATCTACTACTGGTAAATTTTAATACTGTTCTCATGATGTACGGTATGTGAGCATTGAATGTCTGAAAGACATACTTTTGGGTCCAAAACTAATCAAATGCTTTCTAACAACAATCAAGAATTCAGTTTCTCAACATTTATTTCCAAGAGTGACATCAATTTCATCAATGAGAAAGTAGGTAATTTACACTTCGTAATTGCATGAATCAGGTTGGTTACCATTTGGGCAATGAGCAACTTGATCCCTACAACGAGGCTGAATTAATTCATAGATACAGTGACAACTAGCAATTGTGCATCTTGGTGCACAGTGCATCGAAGCATAAACATTGCGATGTGCATTGCAATGTGAACTTCTGCATTGTTACAGCCCTAACTACACGTGGGCTGAAAATAATCAACTTGTTTATATATTCGGAAATTCATGTCCCCAGGTATAATGAACAGTGTGCTCAGACTTTTATTGTGGCCAATGAGTTGTTCAACTTCTACGAGAAAGTCCACAGTATCATACTATCATTTTTCTCGGGCGGCTGCCATACAATGACGATTCTTATCCACTTATTTATTTATTCAACTTGTATAAATATATCTCACTAAATACTGGTAAACAAACTATACAGGGAAATTTCAACCTAGATTTGGTGTAAAATTTCCAATTGAAATGTCATAGGCATGAAATATTTGTTGAAAATGTTTGCCAAAGTAAGACAACCTATGTAAACCGCCTCCCATTTTCCCCGGTTTCCAAACGCTATTGTCTGAAAAACTTGTACAAAAGGTAATTGTTCTTTTATTTTCATGTAATGTCAGTCACGCTAACATTGAACGATGCCATTTTATAATCGCTTGACTAAACTCAGAATAATGCACATTTTTGAGTGCACCCTGGCACAAGCCAACATCACACATAGAAATAAGATTATATATTTATAAATGTTGCTCTATTCATCACAATGAATCTGGAAAAAGTTCTTTGAATGTAATTTCAGTCACGTAGAATTGCCCATTTGTCTCAGGAAGGTATCATTTGACTCGAAAAGAAGGTATCAGTTGACTTGAGATTAGGTGTCACTTGACTTTTTTCATTGATTATCAGTTGGTTTAGGTATCACTTGATCTGCACCCATGGAGGCGGAGACAGACAATATAGTCTAATACAACACGAAGATTCACGTGCAAAAGTCAAGATGATCTTGACGTCTCTGTGGGCTATTGGGAGCTTCAATGAGACGATTATGTCTAACTTCTGACATTATCTTTATAAATGGCTATCCTTATTAAGCATGTCAATTATGTCGCCTGTTGTGTTGCATATATGCGCATGCATCTTCTGGTAGGCCTATATTAGCCTTTCTTTGAATGAAAGCGCGATCATTTTTTCACGTTGATGTTGTCATCGGGGCACTCTTCTATGAAACCTTGCATCACATATTACTGTCAAAACATCCCTGAAAGCTTTTCTGTAAGCCAGCTAATCTGTGATAGCACATCAGTAATTAATCAACAACAAAGGCTACTGAGCAGACCATTATGCGTAGGAAAATTAATTATCACCTATCACTGAAGCACCAAGCAGTACGGGTCACCCTATTTACCGAGAACAACCGAGAACAAGGTTTAAAATGCCTTATATACATTAAATATAGTGTTTTATTTGAAATATCTACAGTAGACATCAATATTTTCCTTAAAATGTTTACTTTTATGCATTTAACCGACATATTGTTAACAAATTGTAAGCGCCACCGAGCGACGATCTCGTTTAACACACAGCGTATCGGCTTAATTAATTAAGCTTGTCCTCGGTTTGTAGTGTCTTCTCGGTTTGATAATTAAGCTTGTTCTCGGTTTGTAGTGTCTTCTCGGTTTGACACAAATTTAAACTTCCATCAGCTTTTATCCGGGCTTTGGACCGGCAGACAACGTGCCCCTATGTTTTGTTTAAAGTGCTTGTGCTGTTTCACTTATTACAGCACTCGAGCTCCACCATTTGAGACTTGGCACATTTACCCCATCTAAGGGGAGTGTGTGACATTGCCCTTTGTGACTTTTTTTTTCCGTCTGTTGATAACAAAACAGTGGAAGGAGCTGATACGAATTGTAGAATTTGTTTTAGACATCTATCTCTTCGTTCCGGTGGCAAGTTTACCCAAATTTGATGTCTTACTTTAAATTTTTCCGCTAACTGAAAGTCACCAGTTGAGTGCAGCGCACTTCTAATATCCCTGAGTTGATCATTTACAATTTCATAAAGTCTGTCTGTTAAGTCTGGGAGTTTTAATATTTTCCAATCGGTTGATAATTTAATAATATTATTCATTGATTCACAATTGTTATTAGTCCAAAATTTAGGAATGTTTTTTAAGTTTGCTTTCGAGCGTCAAATATTTTAGTTCGTAATCTCGGCATCGTATGTCTGCCATTGTCAATTGTCGTCAGAAGTCCAGTCTTTGTATTGAAAACCTTATTGATTACTTTTTGCACAGTCTCATCATTGTCGGTCTTTTTTATATTATGGAGAAGATTGTCCTTAAGATGGCGTGTGCATAGCCATAGTGTATGTGTGCTGTTTGGAAAACAAGATGTTATGGCATTCACAAGATACAATTCATCACCAGTTCCAAATGTTACTTTATCTTGTGAAATGCCTGCTAATTTACTTGATAAATAAGATAAAAACCGATGGTAAGATTAAAAAGTACCATCCCAATGCAACAATAAAGGTCCTAAAAGTATTGGTGGATCTGAAGTTGATTTCCTTATAATATTAGGGTTTTTAAAAATAATAGTTGTTACATAGCAAGATTAAATGTTCCGTCGATACCAATTAACAAACAGTAACACATATTAGTGTACACAACTCAATTAATTATAATCACCAAACAGACCCAGGTCCCGTTATCAAATTAACACAGCTGAACGGCATGTACACCATGGTTATATTTATGGTTTGTATCGTCTTTTTTCAGTTTAATTAACGTACACCGCGGCAACTACACCATGGCGGAACGGCAAGTACACCGCGGCCCAACTGTAGTTAGCCGGTGGAGCCGCGGTGTAGTTGCATTTCAGCCGCGGTGGCAACGCTAACCGCGGTTAAGTGGACACTTGTTTTGTCCAGCAGGGTATATGTCATTTAAATGGTCAAATATGGTACAATATCTACTTAAGAGTGATATATATACACTATACTTGGACATTATTATGACTTATTTATTAATTTTGGACTTGTTCTCGGTTGTTCTCGGTAAATAGGGGGTCCGAGCAGTACCTGTAAATGACGAAATACCAAACTGATGTTTCGTGATTGCCGCACTGTTTTCTATAGATTTACACTCGTTATGTCATCAAAACTCAAACAAAATCACATCATGTTGTATTATTTTGTTTTATTTTTCAGTATACACCACAAAACATGCTTTAAATGTCATCTTCCGCTTTTTTTCCCCTCACTGGCCTCAGCTTGGTTCTGCTTGGTATTTCGACGTTCCGGTCGACTATACTCAGTCTATAGGCGGGTACAGGACGTTTCGTACCATGGTCGTTTCGTACTTGGTCGTTTCGTACCATCTGGTCGTTTCGTACCATATTGTTTGGTCGTTTCGTACCGCATTCTTTGGTCGTTTCGTACCATGTAAAAAATCAATTGGTCGTTTCGTACCGTGTGTTGGAAATGGGGAAAACACGGTATTTTATATATATATTTATATTATGTATGTATAATTATTCATTATTGGAATGCGGCGAAAGATCTGAGATTTGCTTACATCGAATGTGAATAACAATCACGCTGACAATAGTATTCATCTGATTGACTGCGGGAAAGATCCTATGAGATGTTTTTACAACAAGTGTTAATACTAATCACGCTGTATAAACAAGAGGTGAGCTCTTACTGATTACCACTAATTACCACCTGGATTCTTGATCACACCTTTTCGTGAGTTGTTTTTGTTGGAATCCTATAAGTAACATGAGATCCCCCATCATTTCATCATTCATCTCACAATCATGTCTGACTTTCTCTCCGACGTTAATTGTATAGACTGTTCCAGAGAGGTTCGTCCGCGTCAACACGGTCTTCAATGTGAAGGATAGTACCGGTACTCGTATATATTATACAATTTTATTTTGAACATCAACTTAACTTAATATTTAAAAACAATCTGTAAAATGTATATATATTATACATTTTTATTTTAAACATCAACTTAACTAAATAATTAAAAACAAATCTGTATGAATATTAATGTAACTGATTATTTATGACGAGTCAAATGTTGCTTTAACCAATATTGAAATTCATCAATACAGATATATACCAGTTTGTTATATTATTTCAATTAGCAGAAATAAGGGTATAATTAGAATAATATATAACAAACTGAAATTTTTCTTATTTATGTTTATCTTCTTTTCATTTTTGTAGGCAACTGCGAAAGCTTTATGCTTTGCCACTTCTGCCAGCCGAACACATCCGACCAGCATTTGCCAGGATGCGAGATCACCCGACAGCCAAAATCGGCAAAATGCCGTTAATCTACGAGTATGTGGAATCACAGTGGCTGGACTCTCGATGCCTACCAATGGAATCGTGGTGCGTCTACGGGCGCTCCATCCGAACGAACAACGACACTGAGGGATGGCACATGTACGTCCCATATTGTTGTGTAAAATAATGTTGTTAATGTTAATATGTTATTGTTATTTTAAAATAAAGAATAAAGTATGAAATTAATACTGTTTTCCCCCCATTCCCAACATGGTACAACACACGGTACGAAACGACCAATTGATTTTCTACATGGTACGAAACGACCAATAGATTTTCTACATGGTACGAAACGACCAAACAATGCGGTACGAAACGACCAAGAAATATGGTACGAAACGACCAGATGGTACGAAACGTCCAGGTACGAAACGACCATGGTACGAAACGTCTAGAAGCCCTATAGGCCAGAGGTTTTGCTTGGACACTGGATTGATTCACCTCGACAAAAACAAAAGTTGGGAGCTCTGGTCTGGAGTTAGATCATGCCATGAACCTCTACTAATGCTAACGCCCGGGCGTTAGCATTAGTAGATGTTCATGGTATGATCTAGTCTGGACAGTCGACTAGAGTCTGATTCTGAACTCACTCACAAATAGTTAATAGAGTTATCTCCAGACTGGAGAGTGGAGTCCAGTCGGTGATGCCTGATGGTGTTGTTGACATACAAAAGTCATTTCAGATAATGTGGTTACCAAGACTCATTTATTAAATTAAATTAATGAAGATGAACAGGTAAACAGTGACATTGTCAGTGAGTGAGTCAGTGTGCCAGTGCCACGAAAATTCAAAACAAGAAACTTTTCGCCCAAAATTCAATCACAAGTAGAACATTTCGGGAATAAATTTTTAGTTTTAAAGATGCATACAGTGTAATATGATAGTATTCCAGAACCATCATCGAGGACAAACCATCTGTATTGCCATCCTTTCATAACATTCGTCCATTTACTCAACGGACCTTCCATCTTGTCAGTATTGACGGAAGTAATTAACCAAGGTCAAAGTTAAGCTGCAGCCAATGATGAGATTCGTCAAATTGTTTCATCCAATCATCATACAGCGCGTGATTTGAACGTGCGTTAAACAGTCGGTGCCCGTAATAAGTTTCAAGACGGGAGCATTGTTCTCAAGAAAGAAACAAGTGAAGTTCATTTGCAATAAACATGGATACAAAGCCTTTGTATCCTCACAACTTAGCGCCATCAGGACCATACAGAGCAACAAAATTGGTGAGATGAACGAACAATGTTTTACAATAATATTTTATTTTATTTTTAGACCAGAATTTGACAGAAATCAGGATTTGCATGACAATTTACAGGAATGCAACTTGACAAGCCCAGATGAGATGTTGCATTGTTGGAAATTGTTATGTTATCAAAATCTGCCGATAAATAAATACGCACACCACTACTTTAATAATAATAGAGTCTATATATTATTATCACAGTTGTTGGCCATAAATTTTTTTTTTTTAAAACCCACCCACCTGACACCTCCCCTGTTGCACTCGAAATCTCATCAAAACGAATACGCTTCGGACATGAATAACTATGTATGCAAAACTATTGAATATCGATAATCACACTTTCTTGAGAGGTATATCCAGAAAAACAACTTTTATCAGGTGAACATATAAATTATAATCAAAATCACGATAAAATTTGGCTCGACACAACATCATTAGCACGGAAATGTTAGGATCGATAACTCTTTCGAAAAGTCGACAAGGGAACACCTGTGCGTAACGTAACTATCACAAGTATAACGTACTCTGATAACGACTTATCGCCACATTCATGCTTCAAACATTTTAAACATATCATCCTCGGCTTCTTTTATTTTATTTTTATGAAAATGAATATTACATGGGGTGACAAATATATATATAACGGCAAATAGAATGAAATTAGCCATTTTCCCGTGAAACTTAGGAAAGGCAAGCCAGGTACAAAAATGGTTAAAATATGAGTACGAACGTCGAAGTGTTCCCCTGTCATATTGCAATAATCGCCAACCCGACTTTTCGAAAGAGTTATCGATCCTAACATTTCCGTGCTAATGATGTTGTGTCGAGCCAAATTTTATCGTGATTTTGATTATGTTCACCTGATAAAAGTTGTTTTTCTGGATATACATGTGTACCTCTCAAGAAATGTATGGTAAGTGTGATTATCGATAGTTTTGCATACGTACAGTTGTAGTTATTCATGTCCGAATCGTATTCGTTTTGATAAGATTTCGAGTGCAACAGGGGAGGTGGGTGGGTTTTTATTTTTTTTTTAACATGTTGTTTCCCAACTTTCCTATTATTCTTCCTCTAGGGCTAAGTACTTTATATAATGGCCAACAACTGTGATTATTATTAAAGAGAAAATTGCGATTTGTCCAAAAAAAAACTGTCAGTGTCACTGCCTGCCACTGCCAGTAAATTATTTTAGACAAATTTTAATTTACTAATAATTTAGTGTTTTGAACAACTGTTTCGCAAATTTCCAACCCTGCACTGGTCCCTTCACATGTCCTGAGTGAGGCAACTGAGGGTACTGTGGTGTTGAGTGTGTGAGTCTTGAGTCGACTCATGAATTCAGTAATTGCTTTGTCAGGGGCATTGTCCAGAGCAATGGTGGGGGGGAGGTATCGCTAGGTCAGCATGACTCACATGTGACTGCTTTCACTGTCAGATTGCTCCAGCTATATGTACAATGTAGCCTTCAGCGAATAGCCACCATTGAGGGTGGGGTGGATACTTTGTATGGTGTGCTTACTTTGTATGGTGTGTTTGTTTCGTATGATTTATTCTGCCTTTTACTGGTAATTATAATATCCATAATCAATGTTATTTGTAACAAACAGAGAGAGAGAGAGAGAGAGAGAAATGCAGAAGTTAGCAGCGCCCAAAATTGTCAACCTGTCGCCCATCCCACTTTAGAATCGAGCTTGATATTGCTTACATGTAACTGTGGTGATCACACTGTAAGCATAGACCTGACAACTGAGTCTGATCAACAGATCTAGATCTCTCATGCGGAGACGTAATCAGCCTTCTCTACAGCCCTGGGAATTAAGGAAAATTTGCCTAGGCAATATTTTTTCCTAGGTGAAAGAAATCGGCCTAGGCAAAAACATATTTTACCTAGGCAATTTTGCAACAATATTGCCATCTCAAATCAATATGATTCAATAATAACCTGAAAGCTTAGTTATTTTGGAGAACATTTCCAGGCCACTACTCATCATATACATGTATATACATTCCACAAATCATCTCCAAAACTAGTGCCATTATGGGTAGCTAGTTAATGGCCCAGTGCCATGGAAACAATTTTAGGACAATATATGTAAAGAGTGATTTAAGGAAGTCATTTTGGCTAAAGAGGTTCTATTTCTGATAGACACAAATCAATTTTAGTAACTAACCCAATGAACTTGTTTTACCTAGGCAATATAATTGCCTAGGAAAACTGATTTTGCCTCTGCTTTTACCTAGGCATTGCCTATTGCCTAGGCTAATTCCCAGGGCTGTCTATATTAGTACTCCCCATTTCTTTTTGAAATTAACTGATCATCAATGATCTCATCCCGATTCTTCTTCCTGAGTGCTGAGGGAGAGAAGTATGGGAGTAGCACCAAAAATTACATGTCCGATAGCTGCACCCAGGGTCTGACATAGGCCCTCACCTATCCTTGGGCCACCCGAGCTTGACGTTGCTTAACTCTATGCGCTGGCAACACGATATCTCATCTCATTATTATGTTTCCAGTATACTATTTTCCCGCATTTTGTTCTACAGTGATGCCCTGAATAATCGACTCCTTAACCACAGAAGAATTATGGGTATTTTTTCAGGATTTAGTCAGATTATTTAGGGCATTACTGTATTTATTTTGAGAAATGAGTTCCAGTACCAATGGCATTGAATTTTGAAATAATAGCTCATTGACCAAATTTTAAGTAGTTTGGCGACATTATAGGGACAATTCCAAGAGAAAGTGGACACACATATACATGTATGTACATGTATGGCAGGGACCAGGATGTATTTGGGGACAGTGGATTTTACGAATGCCATGTTCTCCTTTTATATCGTGATGATGTTAGTTGACATTGGTCTTGAAATTTGCCTGTTTGTTGGGTTAAGTACTTGTCCCACTCTTTCATTTTGGGATCCCCAAATGCTTGGCTCAAATGTAGAGGTGCCACGTTTATTCAACTTTATTGATTTTGATATTTGATAATTGGTTGTCAGTAATAGACTATAATCGATTAATTAATACATAATATTAATAACATCAGTGGAAGTATTCCGTAATATGGCCTATTGGCTGGGTGCTGGTTAAATGCTGTTGCTGGTTGTTTCAGACATCAGCTGATGTGTTTGTTATGTTAATAAATCGGATCATAAACCACTGGTAATGACTAATGAGCACAATGTGTTCAATACCAGCACAGTTCTCAGCGATGTCATGGTTATAATATTTGTGATATCATTAGAACGAACATAGCGATTAATTTCAGTGTTATGAATAGCCAAACATACAAACAATGTAAAAGTAGGAATGCACGACGGACCGCCAGCGGTTCCTAAAAAAAAGGAATATAATGTTATGGAAGATATACAATGTAAGTTTCAGCAAACTTCCAGAGAGTGGATAAAAATCACAAAGGTGGGCTCCCCACGGCGTGGTCCGCAAATTTCAGGACTCAGATTAAGTTACCGTAAGTATTTGATAATAGTGAGTTTCATTCACCAGTCATCTCATGATAAGTGATAGCCTGTACTAGTAACATCTAAGTATACTTATGCAACCAAAGTATACTCGCAAATGACATAGCAGAGATTGCCGGAGAACATCGCTGATTAAAATGCCATAGGTTCCCTGGTTTCGGATATCTTGTGATTACTGATTATGAGGAAGTATTGCTGAAGAATTATTAAAAGGATACAGTTCACTTGCATTTGGGATCATCAATATGATATATATGAACATTTGAAGTTATATTTATGCATGATAACGATGACAGTCGGCACATTTCAAAGATGTAGTCCCGCCTTTCTTTTAGAATAATACAACAATGTCGCTATAAGTTCAAAGCTGCAGTGCCGCCAATTTGTAGAATGTACAACGACCCGAAGAGTAACCATGCCACATCATCAAATGAACTACCGACTGTTTGCAACATATTAGTAGTACTCATATTGTTGGAATCTCTTTGATATGCGATCAAAGGTTGTTAACCCCACTATTGTAGATTTAACTGTGTAAAACAAACACAGCATTCAATAATACCCGGCATTTTCCAACGTCCGAAATAACATGGGTTAATCATCGGCAGAAATGGTAAGGCCAAAGAAAAAAGATACTATGTTTCCGTACATCGACCGACCCTAAAAATAACCCGCCGACCCTAATCTTTTTATTGATTTTTTTTTTTAACTATTTTTACCGCTAATGCTCATAAATATTGATAATCATTAGGTGCAAAACACATGGTTTCTAACATAAGCCTGTGATAAGTGACATGAAGTGTGACAGTTGTCTCAAAAGCCACAGGTGTGTGATGGGTTGTGGATTGATAGGCATGAATCTTGCAATTTTAATTTCAAGAGAGTGGATCTCATGCCTGCTTTTAATACCAGTATGCCTTGTTTGGGACTTATGGAACATAATCATTAGTTCCAAATGTGAACATGTCAATATCGAATAAAACTCTACATGACACATACTATGTTGATTCTTATGCTTGACCTACATGTACTATAAATTTTTTAACTATAGTTGATGTTTTGCTCAGAGTTATTTGGGTCTGCACTGTTTTAACTTCCAATGGAATTTTTCCTGTGCACTATTATTTGGGCCTGCACTTTTATTTTCGGTCGAGGTAATTCAATATTTCTGCAGCTGGATAAAAAATATCAAAATAAAATAAAAAAATAAAAATTCCCTACCTACCTACCCTAATTTTTTCACTTCGTTATCGGAAACATACTATCTTATTTCTTTGGCCTAATCGATTATCGGCTTTATCAATGGTTCATCGATTATATATACAATTAATCGTGGCACCCCGACTCGAACAGTCTCCAAACGCATGGTCCCCAAACCCGGTATACCGGCATCGAAAAAGGTTGGGAACAGACCCTGTATGGGTCAAATTTGAAGCTCGCCCTCACCATGTACTGGTGTAATACCTTTTTCCGGTTGAAGGAACACCTCAAGTTACTTGAATATTAATAGCATAACTGATAACATTGGGAAAATTTTCCAGACAGGCAGGCAGGCATTCTTCTTTTTTTTTTAGAAACCTTGGATAAAAATAGATTGTCCCTTGTTAATTCACTCTGCAGTAGGATATCTACCAATGTTGAGCTTAATAACCACTTATTTTTGCTTTTGGGAATGAGAAAATGATAAATATTCCAATTGACACTCCGACAGGTACATGTAACTATATAGACTAGTTTTCTGGAGAAAATTGAAAGAAAAAAATTGAGGCAGGCTAGAAAATCTCTGCCAGGCAGGGTATCGGAAACAAATAGGTTTTTTTTTTTGGCTTAAGTTTTATCTGTTTTCTGACAAACACAACAGTAGTGTGTCAATACATCTACAATCATATTGAATTTTTGTTAATTTGCTTATTTTCTGTATATTGCAGTGGAATGATGTGATTGCTGCATTAAGAAGTGGCTTACCTCTCGGTCGACATCGTAGATATATGAAGACATATGACGAATGCTTCATGTCCTCTGCTGCTATTGATTGGCTGCATGGTTATCTCAAGATGAATCCAAATTTTGGCCATTCAGTTTCCAGGTGTGTACAATTGAACACATAAGTTCTGAAAATTTATACAAATTAGTGATTAATATTGAATCGCTCCAAAATTCATTATTGCTTTGAATTTATGTTTCTTAGGAAATCTTGTGCAAGCTGTTTCAAGTATGTTGAAGTTTTTTGAATACATGTAGTTTAAGACAAAATCACTGCAATTGTCCTTTGATTGAGCATAATATTTAGAGTATTGCAGCGAGTTATGTTCACTCGAGCAATCAGATACGATGTCGATTGCTGCAAAGTCTGAATAATGCTGACATAATTCTTTTTTGATGTCAGATATAGTTGGTTATTTGCACACAAATAACTGCCGCGATCAGTAAGACACAAATTAAGTGCACAGACACTGCTATTGATCGGCTCAAAATCATAATAATTCATATTTGTTTCAGTCTGACATTTTCTCCTATAAACTTTTTTACTCTCTATATAGTGTTGGAACCATTACTGAATTGAGTGAAACTAACATAAAGAGTCAAATTTTATTGACCAAATTCCAAAATTCCAGTTCGAAGTAAAGATGTTGGTATTTCCCCACGTCCGAACTCATCACTGCAAATCGGGGAAATGTATATATGTATGAAATTACCTAGTTTTTCTGCATATTTAAAGTGTAATAAACAAATATGCCGTAGTTGTTTCATGGTACTAGTAGTACTCATCTTCATGAATCTTGAGGCCATGAAAGTCAAGAGTTTTAAGTGTGTATTGAGGCGGCCTAGGCCTGAAATGCACAATTATAAATATAGAACTTCCTGGAAATTCAAATTATCAAATATTAACCCTGTCCTAATTACTCATTGATGAGTTGTTTCCTTACAAAATGTTCAGATAATATGTTCAACTTAATATGTTATGTTGGAACTTATTTCTGAACACTTCCCACCAGAGAATATGAATCCTTCAGCACTTGTATTAGCTTTTCGTCTGTCTGCCATCTTCTTTTATTACCTGAATATCTATCCTCACGAATAATATATCATTCCAATGTACATATACTTTCATAACTGAATGGGAGAATCCATTTACTAGAGAAAGGGTTAATTAATAATATATATTTAACCCATTCTTTACTAAATACTCATTGGCAGGTAGTTATCCTTCAGGAAATGTTCAGATAATAAGATAGTAACTTGTTATCTGAAAATTTCCCTCCAATAAATATGATTCCATCTGCTCTTCTGTATTATCTGTAGCAGACCTGCTTATTGTTTCTTGATAACCCCTTCAAATGGATAATAGGCCATTCCATTGTATACTTTTATAACAGAGTGAGGAAATTCATTTACGGTAGATTAGAAAGTGTTAAATTGTCTCAACTTAATCATCTTACTTACAATATTTTGTTTTCTACATGTATACTAGAAAGCCATTTTGTTTTTACAGGCAGCAAACTGTACATCTTCTTCAAAAGCTTTACAAAGCAAGAATCTTTGAAGATGTTCGGAACCATAAAAGCAAGCACTATGAAGTTGGTGACAACAGTAGACTATACAGGTACATTTGTATTTTGTGTTCTTTCAACAAGTACATGAAAAATAGATTGAATTTGTTCTTATTTTCTTTATTAAATAACTCCAATAATGAGATTTGCATGTTTGAACTCTATTTTATACTACACGATTAGTGATGTTTTTTTTATACTACACGATTAGTGATGTTTTTTTTATACTACACGATTAGTGATGTTTTTTGACAAATCAAACTATCAGTACTAGTACTAGTAATAAATATAATAACTATTTCTCCATGTCCTTCTTAGTGGTGATGTTTATACAGACTTTATTTTTTTGCACATATACCCACTGCAAGTGCCTTTATTGTTGCCCCAGATATTGGGTGTCATTACTTCAAATTGAAGCTACATTTATTGTAAATACAAGAATTGTTGTAATGTTACTTATTAAAAAATAAATTGATTATGAAATCTTTTTTCATTAAATTAAACTATACGTTTTAATATATGAACTCTGGAACAATAAAAAGACATTTTTAGTCGAGTTTTTCAAAAACTCGACTTATGGTTTGACGAGGGACGGTTGGCGGGCGGGCGGACGGACCTAAAGAATGCCTTATAACTTTGACATTTGTGAACGGATTCAAAAAAAATTTGGTATGGCAGAACTTTGCTCCCAATGACTATTTACTGCCTGTAGAAAATGGGTCACGTCCGAACTTTAACCAATTTCAACAATATTTGGTACCGGTATATGAGACTCTTGCAACAATATCTCGGACGAGTTCGATAACCAGGTTTGTCTGAATTTTTTTTCCGGAGTTATGGGTCTTAGTTTGTCTATTTTTAGCAATGTTATCACCGTTAGCGCGATAACTCAATTGAGTCTATTGCAACAATATCTCGGACGAGTTTGAAAACCTGGTTTGTCCGAAAAAAAATTCCGGAGTTATGGGTGTTAGTTTGTCTATTTTAATCACAATTTTATCACCGTTAGTGTGATAACTCAATGAAATATTAACGGATTCAATTGATATTTGGTATATAGGTCTATTGCAATAATATACCACTGCCCAACTTTTTTTCCCGGAGTTGTGCACCTTATTGGCAGAAGTTTGGTTCGACTGCCAAAAAACTCGACAAAAGCATCTTAGATGCGTACCCCTTGTTGTGTTTTGAAAAGACACCCATTGTCCGAAACTCCAAAAACTTGAGAAAAAAATGATTTTGCCGTGAAAAAAACTGGGAATTTAATATATATAGATGGTTGTTCAATGTTCACTTAAACCATGGTTTCCGCATCTACCGGCATGGGATCCCCTCAACGTCCACATTCCACTAGCCAAGTTTTCACATGTTGAACTGCCAGTTGATTGAAATTGTTTGGGTCCCTTTCCCCAAGCCCAAATACTAGAGAAAGTGCATACCTGAACCGACATGGTGGCGACATCACTAGAATACAATTTTGGAGTTGAGCTAGTTATGTTGCAGTTAGATTCCAAAATATCATCAGCAGTTTGATTGTACTTCACAGTTGTCTCTATTTCATTTCGCAAAATACATTCCACTTTATATTTTTGAATAGGTTCTACCATAATTTAGGTTTAAATTCAGATCTCGGAGTGGGTTACCGGAGTGTTAAAATTATGGCATTATTCACTGTCTTTGCGACTGTATTCCGAAATTTCCGGTTGTTACTCATAGATCTGTAAATAAGTTCTGAACATTTGAATGGTACATATCTAGCATCTGGGTGACTTCACGGGAAGTGTAGCACGAAAAGTGACAAATGCACTAAAAAATGAAGTTTATGATGATTTGTGATCCATTGCCATCGACGTTGATTCTACATGTATAATTTGTGAGTATTATATTTCTATTATATTATATTGTAAGCTATTAATATGTAGCGTCTAATTTTTACAATACTGGCGTCAGTGTAATCAAGGTAAGAAGGCTGTTAGACATGCTAAGTGGGAACAGGTATCCTACCACGTTTTGTTTTTATTTTGTAGCTGGAATACAGGGAACACATCTCCACAAAATTTATAGCATGGGAACCATTGTTTAAAAAGTTACATCATATCATAGATATGGCAATGGCATCACTATAATATCTTTAAATTAAAGATGAAAAAACAGCAGCAGTAAACAGGGAATTCAACTGAAAATTTCAGATGAGATCTCATTTACCACAATATGTCTCAAGCTGCAGAGGAGAGCTTCTAAAATATAACAGATTTTACAAAATTGAAAATTTTTATTCGGTTCCAAAGTTATTCCACTTTCAGTGTTTGGAAGTGATCATATTTTGTCAAAAGCCTTGCTGTTACTTATGACAAATTTGAATAAAGTGTTAAAAACAACCCAAAAACACTACTTTTGTGTGCCTTCTACAAATTAAAAATCCACAGAATTATAAAAAATACTTGAAAGGTTTTTTGAGAAATTTGATATGTGTTCCCAAGTGATATATATTGCACTGGTGATTACAGGTGTTTTTCCTCCGATATATGACCTCAATGCATATTGTCAAAAATCGTTCAGGAAAGGACATTTTTTTAAACAATGATAAATCAACTTTTTTACATTACTAGTGTGTTACATACTAAATTTCTGACAGTTATGTCTGTCATGCCATCTAATATCAGTATTAAAATTTACTTTCTTTGTTAAGGTGGCTGGTAATGAGAAAATTTCAGAAAAAGCCATGTTCAGGAAAGGACATTTTTTAACGGAATTTTCGTCATCACCAGATCAAAGAACTAAAAACATCACTAATTTTTTATCACAGAAATAATAGCACATCTATATTAGATATCATATCCTTATTGTTGAAAATACACCATATGTGACATATTTAATGGTGTTTTCTTCAATACTGGCTGTAGTTGATTTGATTTTGGTGTTTTTTTATTTTTTTAACGGAATGTCTCCAAAATAAAAAAAATTGACATAAAATTTCATATTTTTGACATTTTTACATGAAATTTTCACTAATAAGAACAGAATGTCTTATAATTACTGTATGAAACTTGTTTCCTTTGTACTATATATTTTCTTATAATCACCTTATTATTGAGACCATTTCCTGTTTGGCACAGAGAAAATGGCAAAAAAAATGCACATTTCTGGTCATAAAATTGCGCCGGTCACATAAATATACCTTTATATGATAAAAAATGAATGGTAGGTTGGTCATACACTGAACATGAATTTAAGGGAGATATGTGTCCAATTTCTTCATGCTACACTTCCCGTGAAATCACCCACCTGCAGATTATTTATTTATAGACTCCGTTGTAGTGATGGGCGGTTAACCGAGAAAACAACTCGGTTTCGGTTTTTGACAATAAACCGAAAACCGACCGACGCGATTCTGCTCAAACCGACATTACTTTTTTTTTTTTATATGTTTATTTTTCACTTAAATCGACTTATTATACCTCCCCAGGTACTTATTAGTTTATATTGTTATCAAATTATCGTCCTCTCTGATCAATATTATATCGGAATGTGTCCATTTCGTCTCAGATATGTGTTGTTATAATATCGTAGGCGATTGTTTTTGTTCTTTTTCAAAACATGGCCGAACAAAATAACGAACAGTGTTCAACAAAAAGCTCTGGAGTTATTTTACGCGTCTAACTGGCAGCCCTCATAATTGGCTATGGCAATCGGCAATGCCGAAGCCATTTGCTGAAGCAAACTGGGCCACGGTAAAGGGTTGCCGTAGCAGATTGCCGAAGCCAAACAATCTGAATTAAAAGGGCTGAACTGGAGACGACTCCAAAAAATGTCGCTGCTTAATATGTCATAAAAACGTCGTATCAGAGCATGCAAATACCAGCAACCTGGCCCGACAGTCGAAAACTAAACCAAGTAAATGGTATGAACACTTTGATCGTCTGGACATTCCGATGTGACGTAATCTGGGCAAACAATGTGCAGCTTGTAAACTATGTCGCAACATCAATCACAGACATCAAAGCGATCACACCGCAGTCATTGAATGTGGGTCAATCATGCACGTGTCAAGAATTGTTACACAGTCAGGTCAAGGACACCCACTGTTTGTGAATTTGCTGTTTGCGGTTGAATTCTCAGATACTATAATACATATAATATGATAAATATGTTTTAAACATGTCAGAAAGGGATGAACATAATTACATTGAACAGTGAAGATGGGGGTGTTTATTTTTTTAAATACCGAATTGTATCATCTTTATGATCTTATCGCATTGGATTCATTTTGCGTCGGCATTTTGTCCCGTTGTTTACCGGTGATCGATCGCAGTTCCTTCCTCAAATATTCAACGTTATTGGGACATTATTGACTCTAATTACGGTTACTTTGAAAGTATATACTCAAATTGTATGTATTTCAGTATTATTTCACTAAAAAACCGAACCGAAACCGAGGTTTTTTCTCCCAAAAAAACGAAACCGAAAACCGAACGTAAAAAATCAAAACCGCCCATGTCTACTCCGTTGTATTTTTTTACGATCACAATACATTTTAATTGCTTTTGAAATTGGAGGGTTTGATATCTCGACAACTTTGGTAGAAAATATATGCAGGTAAAACGATCTGCCAGTTATAATATCTTATATAATTTTAAAGATATAATAATTGGGGACAATCGGTATCGTGTGCGCCAACACTTACTCTTGTTACATTTCAAATAATTATTTGTATTATTATGTAGCCATACCATGTCTGTCATGATGTCATCAGCCTTTTAATTAACCAATTCGCCTGTGGTTTGAAATATGAAAGTGTGAGAAGCTGGCAACATTGCATTGATTGTACAATAAAAGGTCACCAATATTTCCATGGGAACACAGGCAACTGGCAAACAGGACGAGCCTTGCAAGCAGCGTTAGGCAAGGTCATACATACAACAATATCTTTTACATATTGATCAGGTTCACCATCATGTCTCCGGCAAAGGTTCACCGCGTGCCATTCACATCGCGGACCAATCTGATCAACAGTGACAGCCACCAAGGCATGCTGAAGAAAGACACAAAGCAATCCCCGATGAAACCTAAATCTCCATTGCAAATAACACGGGTGCCAACTGCTAATGATATAGCAGAGATATGGAAGGAGATCACTCTGGATAGGTACATTTATTAGGCAAAACAAAGCAAATTTCTTGTGTCTCCGGTAGGTGCACATCCATGGTCCCAAAACCCTGTGTGTGCAATCGTTTTATTCTGAATTTAAACCTAAATAGGGAGCCTTGCATATATATATGTAAGAGAATGCATTGGCTGAACAATATTTACATTGACCTTGTAAGCCAATATATTCTCTTATGGGAGACTCACATATATAAGAGAATGCACTGGCACAGGATCTTAAAGCTGCACCAGTGCAGTTCCCATCTTGAAAGGGTTAATATGTTGAGGAAATTTTTAATTGTTATAAAATAATTGTATGATTTTTAATACAAACATGCTTGGAAGTGAGAACGACTGTTTCCCGTTCAGATTTCCGATTCATTACTGTAACTGGTAACTATGTTTAAACATGTATTAAAATATGAAGAATGGCGACTGCAATCTCAGCAGGGTTCGAAATGTTCTGAAATTTCTACTTGTCACAGGGGAAAGGTAGAACTACAGAAATGCTCTAATTAATTGACTCCTTAACCACAGCAGAATTATGGGTAACTTTTCAGGATTTAGTCGGAAATATGGTTTGTTGCCATTCATCGGAAAGCTTTCCCCGAGAGCTTTCCGATGAATGGCAACAAGCCATATTTCCGACTAAATCCTGAAAAGTTACCCATAATTCTTCTGTGGTTAAGGGGTCGATTATTTAGAGCATTACTGTATTTCACCTCATAATTATTCCTGTGTATCCATGAACATTCCTACTCTTATGTGAGGGATGATAACATACATGTGTGTCACTGAAGCTTGAATAGTGTAAAGATCAGATGTTTTTATGATGATTTTATTCAATATATCATTAATTTTCTGATATTTATTAACTGAAACCATTATATTCTCATTAATAATACAGTCCTTCAATTTTGAGATGCACAATAGTGCTTGTGCGTCTTAGTGCACAGGTATGGGTCAGAAAGGTAGGGTTTAAAAAACTGCGCCTTGTGATCTTGGACCGATTGAAACAAAAACTATTATACAGAATACAATTTTCAGATTATATAATCAGTACGGTAATATATATCAACACGAATCCGTGTATCAACACAAATCCGTGTTGTATGCTTTTTTTAGAGACTGAATTCCTCCTTGAAATGATATGTTACTTCACTAAGATTTACACGTAACTGCTCAATGTAAGTTGGAAATCAGCCTCTTTAAAAAGCCCATTGCAATTACAAACACAGCTTCATGATTGGTTATATTTATATTGTGAAATCTGAGGTCAATGACGTATAAACATTTTTCTCATGAATAGCGAAAGACGACATATTTTATCTGTCTGTGTTGTGACATAACTACGATAACTTTTAACAATTTAATCCAATTTTGACCAAATTTGGACCATGGATTATACCCTTGGATGATTCTGAAAACCAGTTCTAACTAACTTTTTTATCAGGAATTATGCCTTCCTGGATTGTTTACTGTATTGTCTATTTCGTAATTTAAACGCAATCACTTTAACAAATGTTCTCCGATTTTGACAAAAAAAATTTCTTGGGTTCTATTCAAGCACAAATTTTCTTATGACACAACTCGACCACAGAGTGTCTGGGAATTTTTGTGTTTATTAATACCTGTAGTCCATTACTAGGACCTCTTTATTAATTCTTTGATGCCTTGTCACTCATCTCTATTATAATACTGGTACATACCAGTAATAAAACTCAACGAAGAGTTCTTTATTGTTTTTACCACAATAATTTTCCCCATGATTGTATTTCGTCATAGGAGATACTCTCAGGAGCCAAATAATAGTGTCAGCACGATTAGTAATTTTGGAGAAAATTCCCAACGATCACTATTATTTGGAATTGAGGCATAGGGTGAAATTGCCATCACTATTATTAATTTCAGCCTAAATCCCCACATATCACTATTATTAGGCCTTCACAATTATTCGGCACAGGTCTGAGAGTACTCTCCAAATTGATTATCTGCTATTTTACAGTTTGAAGCAAGTTTTGGATGTGAGCAGTTTAGACGATCTTTTGGATGAATCGTATGTCAACGGTAACCACATTGTACACAACTGTACCCACATCAACAAGAGTGGAATAGTAACCAACATAGAATCCAGAGGTTATACTTTTATAGTTTGTTACACACTTTAATTATAATTATTTAACCCTTTCTTTACTAAATACTCATTGACGAGTAGCTCCCTTAGTAATGTTCAGATAATAAGTTCAACAAGTGACCTATGGTCTGAACATTTCACACCAATGAATATGAATCCTTCTGTACTGTACTGTATCTTTTCACCTGCCTGTCTGCTAAAATTTCCTGAACATCCCTCATCTGTGAATAATAGACCATTCCAATGTATACTTTTATAACTGAATGGGAGAACAAATTTAATCGTATAGAAAGGGGCAAATCCTTCGAAAATTATCTTCCAATATCAAAGTTTATTACTGTATTTATATTATAACACAATGTAATTATAATATAACCTAAATATTAACACCAATCTTGTTTACATTCATTTTATGTGAATGAAACATCTGACCAGGACTAAGATTAAATGTTCCCATCTGAATTTTCACAATGTACATTCATTGGGACCAAAAATGAAATGGGGGCGATTGACACTAAACAAGTGAAAATGATTCTAATCAAATTTTAATAGGAGTACCGATACAGTGTTCTGATCCATTTAATATACTTTTCAGACCAGCTACCTCACTGGGCGCTGTCTGCCATGAAGTGTCTGGCACATTGTGAGTATAGCTTTCATAGTCAGTGACATCTGCCTGCATTGTCATTGATATGAATTTACATGCCAAAGAATGCATAACTTTACACATTTTTTAGCTATGGAGGTATTGAAAATCATGAAATGTAGTCTTCCAAATATCTTCGACACCTGTCTTAAAATTCTGACCCCTGGGTAAATTTTAGCCATGCTGGAAAAAATAGTAATTCCCTTCTCTGTCCATTCTTTGTTCAGACTGGATGCAAATTGTAGAATTAAAAGTTATATTCTCCACAGCAGGCTGTAATTATTGTGCAAAAACAAAACCTGCCTGATGCTCTCCCGTTGTGATTGCGTCTACCCCAACACAAAAATTATGAAAAACTAGCTGGGGAACCCGGCGTTGCTCGGGTAAAGAACCCCGCTTTTTTGTTTTTGTTTTTTATCGCATTAAAACCCGGGTCTGTTTCACGGAGTCTGCTGCCCTAGTGGAAACCCTGCTTCCGCGTGTATAAATAATGTTGGGGTTCGATGAGCCATGTCTATTTAACATTACACATCTGTTAAGAATGTCATTATTTTAGTCTGCAATGTGCACATTAAAGAGATGTGAAACACTCCGGTAGGTTGATCAAATAGAATTGGAGAATAATCTTGCTCAAAGTAGTTATTTTTACAAATATATTGTCCAAATTGACTACACACACAATCATTCTTATATATTAATTCAATGCAGTGACTCTCGGTGACAAAATCATTTTCATTAGTTTGTCGCCGATAGATGCGTCCCCAATCGAAGTAAATATTTACAAATGAGCTTAGTTCAGATGATGCTTTCTATGGAGCGATACGGTCCATTTGCTTGATATTTTCGACCATGTTAGTAGAATGCTACATTCCTCCAGTTGGCATAGTACCTGCATACTAACTTATCAGTTTCACGCACACGAACAAGTCCATAATATGTCTTTAAAATAACAAAAAAAATAAACATTCAATGTTTCAGAAGCATGTATGCAAGCAGGCCATTGGCAGGGACCAGCCTTGATGGTGACTTGCCACTTGTCCCTATTTTTCTCCAGAGGAGAAGTTACTTCTCTCTTATATAAGCATATTTGAAGTATACAGTAATGCCCTAAATAATCGACTCGTTAACCACTGCAGAATTATGGGTAATTTTTCAGGATTTAGTCGGAAATATGGCTTATTGCCATTCATTGGAAAGCTCTCACTGAGAGCTTTCCGATGAATGGCAACAAGCCATATTTCTGACTAAATCCTGAAAAATAACCCATAACTCTTTGGTTAAGGAGTCGATTATTATGGGCATTACTGTAGATACTTACTCATGATAATAGTATGATAAATGAGCTCTTTTATTGCCTAATACTTATTGGTTCACAGAAAGGTGAGGACTGAGAATAAATTGAACTTCAGCCTGTATAACTGCTCCCTGATTATTGAGAATAAATTGAACTTCAGCTTTTATAACTGCACCCTGAGAACAGTCAATTTACCCTAATAATCAAAGTGACTTCTCCCAATTTAAATTCTCTAAGCTGGTTCATGTATGCAAGTCTGGGAAGAAATTAAAATTGATTTCATGTGGCCTCAGTACATTGTTCTTCAGGAGCTTCCTCCTACACTGTGCAGCATTAAAGATCATGTGCCAGTGCATTCTCTTATATATGTGAGTATCCCATAGGGAACCTCGCATATAAGAGAATGCACTGGCTTACAAGGTCAAGGTAAATATTGATAGGCCAATGTATTCTATTCCTATATTGGAGACTCGCATATATAAGAGAATGCATTGGCACAGGTTTTCGAAAAACCGCAGGAAGCTCCAGTCTTGGAAGGGTTAAAAACCTCACTGTTAATTTCAGGGCCAAAGAAAATAGATGAGAATTTACCTGATTATGATGGATTTGAAAAGGACGTGTTCGGTGTTGTCAAGGATTACTTTCACAGCTTACCTGAGCCTCTCATGACTTACGATATGTATGAAGTTGCTACAAACGTCTTTGGTAACTATCAGTTTAAATTCATTTCCTGCAAGCAAATTTCTGGTGATGTTGCATTTTGTCATATTCTTGTTAACTCAACTTAACTGGTTGATAACTTTATTGCAATATGTTCTTGTTATGATTGCTTTAAAAGGGCATAGCTATTCAGTTATAAGAAGTCCAGATATTGTATAAAACATTTTTGTCAAGTACTTGTATGTTCAATAAGCAAATCGCTAAGTTCTCACTGCATGATTAATAGTATACTTTTATTTCATTTTATTTTAAAACAATTTCTTCACTAAATACTCATTGATGAGTAGTTCCCTTAGAAAATGTTCAGATAATAGGTTAATAATATAATAACAACCTTCGATTTTGATGGGCACATTTGCTCTTGTGCACCATCCCGCACCTGGAATTTAAAAGTACCGATCAAAAAGTTGCATGCGTCACAATCTCGGTTGAGTTGACTCTCAATACACAATTATAAAATGCAGCACAGTAACTGATGGGTTAATAATGATCATCTGCATCAAATGTGTTTTTGAAACCATCAGTCACTGCCAGTGCGCACTATGTCACAGAAAATCAAAGAGATCAAAGTAATGGGAAACAATAACGTTGTCAAAAACAATCATTGGAATATTGCGACGTCATCAGTTACTAATTTTGCACATGCTCGACTGGTGTGATATAGCGGAATCGTTTGATTTAAATTCAGCTGTCAGTTAGCTTTGTCAATCCTGTTTTTCTATGATAGCTATCTAGGTGCCATTCTCAACGTTAATCTCATAGTGAACAGTCACATAACTTTTAAAGTATAGATAATATTTAATTGTAAAATAAAATATCTTTAACCGTAAGATCAAATCATAGAACCCCCCCCCTACATGCCATTATTAATAGACCACCAGATTATTAAAACAAACACCAGGGGGCAGTCGTACAAACTACAAAATGGGAATGAGGAAATGGTACAGGTATTCAGGTAACCATTTAGATCCATTGGAACTTAGTAGCATGGCTTATGCCATCTAAGTTCCATCGTGAGCTCTAAACACTCTGGACGAATAGATTTTCAATAAAAGTAACAATTATGACCAACGCACGTATGTATTTATCAACTAAATACTAATAAAAGTGTGAAACCATCCACTCACCTATGTGTCATTTATCCTTAAAATCCGACAAATAACAGAACGTAAACACTGACATGTCCTGTGTTCGTCGACCATTGCATGTGACCCATCATTTCATGAATCCCCCTGTGAGTTCCCCGTGCACATGTCAAAGTAATCACATGCGTTCACACTGAGTATGCAATTCATGTAGCCTGATATAATACAAGTTGAGGGTAACTACAATCTGTGCATGTATGGAGTTTTTACAACTAACCAATTCCAATTTGTTACACATGCGTACTGTTAACTTCCTGATACAGTCATGTGGGTTGCAGAATCAGTTCGGTGACATGTGCCATGCGCGGTAATTTGCACGGGACGCATGGAGTCATGTGATGTTAGCTCCTCCTACTTCTGCCATTTTGTCAACATGTTTTCCGACTGGATTTTTGGATTAAATAATTACGGAATTATACACACTTTCTGGTAGGTGTTAATATAGATTGCAATATTGTTAACATTAATGACTGTTAGTTGATTCTTAAAATTAAGTGTATTTAAAAATAATTAGCTACTCTGTCATGCGGAAGTGCCGCGGCTGTCCGACCTGATATGGCATTAGCCATATTACCCATATTACCAGGTCGGAGTCTGACTAGTAACCATTACCAATTTGCCATGTGGCATGTGCAGAAGTTGGAACAATCTGAGCAAGCGACTGTGAAATAAGTAACTTTCTAAAAGACTATTCAACATTTTGTTATTTATTAAGATAAATTCTTTCGTTTATATGTAAGTAATCTTGTCTTTTCAGAAGGTTATGATTATTTATCACATACTTATTGCATGGGCCGACCAGTTCATCCTAAAACATTTGTAACCAGAGTCTTAGTGCCACGGATTTCGCAAAGAGTTTATATTTCTTTAAAGTTTTTAGAATATGGACAAATAGCTTTCATAAAACATTTACACTTTCACAAATTGGTATTTATTTTGATTGAAATTTCCCCAAAGCTGGCAGTTTCCAGATTGTCCCTGGTACTAAAATTTAATCCTGATTTTAACTGCATGCATCATCATATTTATTCAGTTCTTCAATTTTCAGAAACCAGTTATTATATATCTATAGTCTGCTTGCATTTAATCAATACAATTTGAATGTACAATATTTGCATATTATGGACTATCATATTAGCGCTCCACTTCCACGACAGGGCTTTTTGAATTGGATCACTGTAGCTGCAACTTAGTTTTTCCAACCACAAATTGTTATTTGTATATTTTCATGAGATCAGTTCCTGTTGACTTTACTGTAGTTTATAAAGATGGGTCATGATTATTACTTGATACTTTCAAAGCTAATGAGAACATGCAATTATTAAATATAACCAGGCAAATTCTCCTGCGTTACGGATACTTTGTTGTATAAATAAGAGTCAGTTTTACTACAATCTTCTATTTATCACAATACTTTTCATATACTATTTTAAAGGGACTAATGGCCTTCGAAGTGGGTTTATGTGAAATAACATAAATGTTGTAAAACAAGTATCATCAACAAACAAATTTACATGAAAAAATAGATTGACTTTGTTCTTATTTTCATTATTACTATCTCTCCAATAATGATATTTCGCATATCAAAACCATTGGTATGTAAACATTAAGTACTGTTACAGTGGAATTACTGATAAAAGTTCAATAGTCCGATAAGATAACAATTTTTAATGACTTGACATACCTAAACGATATAAAGGTCAAGTATGGAAAAATATTCTGAAAATCACATTCAGACTAAAATATTTGAACTTACTACATGTTTAGTGTTGTTTGTTGACAAAATCACTGGAACAGTTTGGTTTACATACTCTCAGGTGCCTAGTGTCAGCACGATTATTAATTTTGGAGAAAATTCCCGACGATTACTATTATTTGGCATTGAAACATAGAGTGAAATGCCGTCACTAATATTAATTTCAGCCAAACTCCTAACCCATCACTATTATTAGGCCATCATGTTTATTAGGCACCTGAGAGTAACAATTATTGGAGAACTATCAATTTATTGAATAAAAGAACAAAGTATATATATTTCTCCATGTTCTTCTTAGTAGTACCGGTAATGTTTTACAGACTTTTATATTTTATCTTTTTTGCACATTTACCTGCTGCGAATGCCTTGGGTCCCTTTAATGCTCACTCTAACTGCATGTCACAGATACATATATTATCAATCCTGTGATCTATTACTACGGTCTACCTAAGGCTGTTTCTGCTGTAAATTTCTTAACATAACAAGTGAGTCAAGGGAATAATCCAGAGATAATTTGCGGACACCTGTTTCCAGCAGAGGATACATGTACCCACATATAATAATAAGGCTTCTACGCCAAACCAACACAGATACATATATACATGTTTTGTAAATATGACATAATATTTCTGATTTTCGAAATTTAACTAGCAAATAAAGGCTGTAGTGCAACTGCAGATTTTTTTTTACATAGCCTATTGTTGAATTGACTTGGAAAATTCAGGTTGACTTAATACTGTCCACTAGGAATTTGGGGACATTTGGGCTTCTCGAATTTGGGCGCCCATACCTGTAACAGGTATCAAAACAGGCCTGGAAATTTCTCTGCCAGAAGCACAGGTCTTTTTTATTTGGCCTTATTAGAATGCCTAAATACTAACCTAATCAGTTTTACACACCTGAATAAGTCCATAATATGTATTTAAGTTCACAAATGATGTATACCAAGAATTAGCAATACTATTGAAGATTGTGTATCTTTTTTGGACCATTTGGAGTTTGGGTACCTTCAGTGGGTAATCAACTCCTCCCACAAATTTGAATGTAAAGAATTGAAACTTTAGGATATTGTTTCTCATACATATTGCTAATGTGCAACATGTATATATGTAAGACAGAAAAATATCATTTTTCACTATCTAGAGTTCAATTTTTTTTCAAATCAAGCTACTAAGAAAACCATCATTTTCAGTGGATGTGTGGTCGACAACATTATTGTTTACATTAATCCTGTATCCTAAAATATAAAAAGATTTCTATGCATGGCATTTTTTTGCCAAATAGGCATGTACTGGTATACATGTATTATCAAATACCAAAAACCAGAAACAGGTGTCCTAAATATTCCTGGATATGTTGCTGGATATCATAATACACAGATTTAAATACAAACCTATGCTTTAAAGATGTGTTCAAGGTTCCAAACCTAAATTTACAACAACATACAAATACTAATTCAACATCACTACTGTTTCACTGGAGATAATGTTAAAAACTAAATGTAGCACATAAACTTGACTTAATCATACCAAACAATACCATTTTGTTGTTGAAAAGTTAAAGCATTAATTATCACTGCCCCTCAAAAACATTAACATTAGATAAAATATATTGGTAGAGAATTGCATATCAAATAAAATATATTTCAGATTGCACTTCTTGGTCAGAGAACTGTTATTTTATACACCAGAGCCTAAATAAATTCAAAGCAGATTTAATAAAATTTGGCCTTGAACCCTAAATACATCTTTAATGATGTATTCAAGGTTCCAAGCTAAAAAAAATTTAAACCTATTTTACTTTTTATTCAGATTCTAGTGTATAAAATAACATTGGGAACAAGCTTGTTATATGAAGGACAAATATTTACAATTGAGCGTAGTTCCGACGATGTTTTCTGTGGAGTGGTATGGTCGATTTGCTTCAGATTTTCGGTGATGTTAGTAGAATGCTACATTTCTCCAGTTGGCATAGCGCCCGGATACTAACTGATCAGTTTCACGCACCCGAACAAGTGCATAATACGTCTTTAAAGAGACAACAAAAATTATTTTGTTAATTTCTCAGTAAGAAATTATATTCTTTGGTATATATAGGTCTAGTTTTTATGTAATTGATTTTTTTTCCCCAATATTTTTTCAACCGAACAAAGCAGAAAACGATTAGATTAGATTTGTATGTTGTTGTTGTTGTAACTGGAGGTCTGGAACCCTGAATACATCTTTAACTAATTCATATATTATCAATATATACACATATACTCCACTTTGCTTTTTATAGCCAAACTTGACAGAGATAACCTCAAATCAAAGCTTGCCTCTTCACAGTCTTCATCTCAACAAATCAACTTGGTGTCGGTCGAAAACCTCATGAACGATTTAACATTTAATAAAGGACTCAAACATACTGAGAGCTCTCCTAACCTCAGCGTGCATACTAACCAGGCGCCAGGAAGCCCTGCCTCAATTACATCTCTGATGGACCCTCTTGCAGAAAGTTCGAACATATATGGATTCAGAAGGTTTGGTTCGGCATCTGATATTCCTGTAGCAAAATATGAAACAGTATTCGGTTCTGATAACAACGCTGTCACTAGGGTTTACTATACAGAGGTCATAGCTGGGAGTTTTGGCAAAGAAAATGTAGAGGATTCTTTGTATCAGACGCCAAATGAGTCGAACTTCGATTTCTCCAGCGATGGACAGTATTATTCCACACCATCGGAATACAACGTCAGTTATGCAAAAGTGAAGTCATTGGAAAGATCGTTAAACAGACACTCAGGTTCAATCGGATCACATATGGTGTCAGTAGGAAATGTAAAATCTAAGACAATTACTCCACACTTAACAAGAAATGGGGGTAGATATTCTTTTAAGGAAAGACAGAGTGAAAATTCTTCGTCAATTCTTACTGTCCCGAACCAAGATCCACCACCATACAAACCACCACCAGCATATGACGCAGACTCGTCCAGGACTGCTAATTATATGTTGAAGAAATCTTCAACGTTCAACATGCCTAAATTTCCTGGTAGAAAGAAAAATAGACGACGATCGGGTGGAAATTCAGTAGGCGCGCAGAGGAGTCTTGCCAGTAAGAGCTGCAGTTTGACTGACCTGTCGAAGGGACCGAGTGCTAACAGTACTGAAATAGAACCTCTCATCAGAGTGGAAAGCTCTCCATGTAAGTCCCAGTAACTATGCAGTTTATATATACTTTAGGTCAAATAAATAAAAATTCAGTGTTATCAGACACTTTCTTCGTCACTTTAATTTTGTTTTAAAAAGCCTTGTCAAACATTTTTTCCAATATTTTCTGTTAGAAATATTGGATTTGAACAATGAAAATAATTTTTTGCCTAACGCTCTACGTACTGAGTCTAATGGGGTTCCATTACTTCTGATCAGCATGAATTTGCCAGCCAATTGCAATATCATCAGTAAAGTGATTAACCAATCAGGCGATAGTCGCATGAAATCCCGAACACTAGGGGAATTACTTCAGCCAGCGCGATTCCAGTAAACCCTGATTTCATCCGCAGGGCTAATTTCATGCAGTGTTTACAAATTCAGAGTTTATGACATCCAATTAAACACTAGCTGAAAGGTCTTTATAAAGAATCCAGAATTGACCAATATTACCTAACTTGTCCAGTAGAATTTAATACATGTACCGGGTATATATATATCAAGAATTTCAAATTTAGTACCGAGCAATCTGAGGTAGATTTCACTTTTGGATTTGACTAAATATGGGTTGAAATAAAATAAGAAGCCATGTTTTTCTTTTGCGAAAACGAAAGTCGCTCGCTGAAATGAAACGGAAAAGAAAAATGTCGGCAGTGACGTCATACTGCAGGTATTGTCTGAAAGTTATTTATAGAGGCGGTAATGCGACAAATAGTGGATTTTGTCAGACTCAGTACATGGAGCGTTATGAGTATGATTTTAATTAGAACTGACTTAGCTAGTGCAATCATGTGGCAGATTATTTATAGTGTTGTTGAAGTTATATGTATTTCACACATTTCTTTCAATATAGCATTGACTGGTTAAGTTTACTACCAAAAGGAAGATTTGAGCTAATTTATAAACCAGTTAACCAAATAAGTTGAAATAACCTTGTCAATTAATCATCAACTCAATATCCAATATGATATTGTATTTTTAGATAATAAGACATATTGTTTGAATCTATTCTGATAGTTTGGTATACAAATGGAATAAATTTCTATATCCTCTAAATGTCAGCCTGTAGTGTATGACTGACCAGGTAGATTCCGGTACATGTTTTGTCATACCGTACTCAGAAAGCTATATTCATACTGTTTTTTAACCTTATTATACACTTGTTGAACATATATAAACAGTTGTAATTCAAGTTGAATATATGTTGCTGAAACAAGCATTCTGATTGCCCGGGAGCCGCTAAATTTAGTTTTCGATTAACCAGCAATGGTCACTGATCGGAGATAAAATTTTGAATGGAGCACAGTGTCATTGACAACCCATGTAAAATACTTTACCGTGCAGCCAGGAATCATGTGATTGGGTCAACTAGAATGTTATTTACTATAGGTGCAGTTGAATAAAGGATATATCAATGTAATTCCGATAAAAAGCATATTTCGTTCGAATGTTTTAAAAAAATTTGGTTGATTGAATTACAATGGAGATAAACGTACCCTGTTTCATTGGATATTCAGGGCTCGATGATAAAAGTGCGTTTTGTTCATGCACCAACTGTTTTCATGATCGATTCCCCTAAATCCAACTGAACAGAGTACTGAGAATATGTTTATCTCTTAATCATAACAGTAAAATCAACTACAGTAATGCTCTAAATAATCGACTCCTTAACCACAGCAGAATTATGGGTAACTTTTCAGGAATTAGTCGGAAATATGGCTTGTTGCCATTCATCGGAAAGCTCTCATTTCCGATGAATGGCAACAAGCCATATTTCCGACTAAATCCTGAAAAATTACCCATAATTCTGCTGTGGTTAAGGAGTTGATTATTTAAGACATTACTGTACAGTATGGTACTGCCATAAATTTATGTGTTCTCATTCTGTTGCATGATCCACAGAAACTTATTACTGTCTCATTTTTTCCTTCAGGTATGCTACTAGTACCTCTTCAACGACATTCAGGAATATTATTTAATGTCCTATGTTTTCTCGTTACTAATATATGCAAACATTTGTTGTTTTTTTTCAAATTTGCTTTTCTGTAAATTGCTTTACTGAACTAAAGCTAAAAATTCCAAATATTTCTCTTATGGGTTAAGGTCTGTCTTGCATTCAAAGCTTAATTCTGCAAAGCTTATCTCAGGCTATCGGGTTTGATTAATTGGCCACAGTGTTTTCTATACCATAAGTATCGTATGTTCCACCTCCAATTAGAAACATGATTGACCAGAAAATCTTGATATAAATGCCATGTGAAGCCACGAACATAACGAGAATCCAAGACAACCGTTCTTGCCGTTTCTCATCGGAATGCTACTGTATGATGTCATTTTCGTTTATCAACATTATGGAGAAATTTTATGAGATTTTGACATTTTATGCTGATCGTTCCTCCAGAAAAATGACAAATGTCCATGAATTACAAGCCTGGATATAGTGTGTCTGACATTTGTAGAATGAGGTCACCCAGCAGTAAATTTTGTGATAATATCCTACACAGCAGACCTGTTAGCATCATAAAATTCACCCTCTGGGGACCTCATTCTACTAAGGCCTCATCTTCTGTGAAGTCTCAAATTAATATTGTTTTTAGTTACTTTTTCCCTTCTGTTCAGTTTCTATATCCCCTAATATGCAGCTCGATAAAACGCATAATCAAGATGACTGGAACTGAGCCTAGGTCTCTCATAGCAGTTGAGGCCTAAGCAGAATACGGTTTCCCGAGGGGGAATTTGGTGACGCCAGCACACTGGAATAGCATCACTAAATTCACCCTCTGGGACCTCATTCTGCAAATGTCAGACACACTATATATCCAGGCTTTTCATGAATATCCCGCACTTTTGGGAGAACATGTCTGTTATTGTTATTGATCGACACTAACATAGTATGACATTGGCAGCTTGGAGCCAATGTTCAACATAAACATAAATAAGGCATCAAAGTTAACAACTTGATGCTGTCAATCCTCTTCAATAACATAACTCTTTCATTACTAAATACTAATTGACCAATATTTCCCTTTGGAAATGTTCAGATAATAGGTGATGATAGGACGTCTGACTGGACCCAGGGGCGTGTCTTTTAATATCCCTAAACCCTTCCCACTTCTGAGGATCTAAGTTCCACCTACTACAGGTACACAGGGTCTATGACTGCCAAAACTCCGCCCACGTCTCCTAAACCGTCGAATAAGGTCCAGCCCCTGTAGAAACTCCGCCTCTACAGAGTGCAACGCCTGAGTCATTTGAATCTGATGCAATCCATACATCCGGCTGCACAGAGCGCAACACCTGAGTCATTGGAATCTGATGCAATCCCTACGTCCGGCTGAACCCTAAATACCGGCTGACTCCCCGCCTAATGGTCCACTGTTATTTCAATGGCAAAATTGATTAAATCATCTGGGCCATTCCATGTCACGTGTGTTACATTTTGCACGAAATTTTTGTGATATTTTCAAGCAGCATTTGGTGTGCATTCAATATAATATAAAATGATTTACTGTACAGTTGAGATAATAACCCCATCAGAACTATGCGATCGGTCCTTAAGGCTGTGTAGTAAATGTATTACTGTACCATGCTTGTATACGACTGTCACGTGACGTGTGTTACAGCGCACAAATGAGAAAAAAAGGACCTCTGTTTTCTATGCAAAAAGTCTGTGAAGTTACTTGTTTGATACATAATTGGCGCTTTTTTCCAATAAGAAAAAAGACTCTACTTCAATGTGCAATTAGTACTTTTAATGAGAGTTGAATGTATTTCTCGCCCTGATAGCATATTCACTGTAACGTGTGTTACATCGCTCTGTCACGTGTGTTACGCGTGCAAAACCAGTATCCTATTTTCAATCAGTTCATAACCGATTGTCAATTTTATGCACAAGTTTTGTTTCAAAAGATGATTTTATGCATATTACAGCAGAACATAACAAAATTTAATATCAATTCATAAGAAGAGAGGTATAAGGGAAGATGACATTACTAGACATAAACAAAGCCCATTGTTGGTAAACAACATCATTAGATAGAAAGTATTTTTTCACAATCCATTTAACTGTTTAACAAAGCTAGCTGCAGAGAATACTTTGGTTAAGTTTTCTTAAACCACTAAAATGTGAGACCATATTACTGGTATATATCTGATGTATGGTATATGACTGAAATGAACACATGTGCCCAGCTTAAGGGGTATTAAAAGCTTCAAACTTAAAATTGAATGCTGTGGGTGCACACCCTTGTCGTGTTCCAGAATCGGCTTGATTATGAATGCACGAATGACTTACAAGATATGACACCAATCCCTCTAGATATTGTGAAGGTATAATATACACTGTCATACTTAATTCATTGCCACCAAAACTGTTCTGCAGAGAATTGAGATGAGGGTTTGTTCTTACTGTATCAAGAAGAACTAACAGAACACTCTTCACTGCTACTAGTACATGTACACTAGATGCTGCAGATGCAATAATTCCTGTCACTTTAGTAAATATTCTGGAGCCATGTACAAGTGTAGATTTGATGTATTTGAGCATGACTGGGGGCCAGAAATAGTGGGTTTTGTAACTTTTGGAAGTACATGTAAAAGATTAATTGTCAATTTGCTATTTTACGAGATAAAATGAGTCAACCATACACAATTAAGACCCGATGCATACACCTCATCAGTGTAATTTTAATCCATTTTCTAATTAATATTGATTAATCATTATATTTTGGATTACTAAGATCTATCATTGAAAAGATGTGACAGTCCACTTATAGTCAGACCAATATAAAGATGTGTTTTGGCATAGAGGAGTCTGCAGATCTGTTTTTAGATCAATATTATGAATTTCCTATTGATAATTTGTATGTGGAGGTGTTAGCCAGACACCTGTGATGCGTTCAGTTCAGAACAGGTTCTAATGCTTAGCCGCAGATGTCAGAAATTAATTAACATATCCAAATGAGTGTGTGAATCTAGTCTGTTTACAGATATTAGCAACATAATTAATCTAGAAACAGCTTTCAGAAGTCTTGGACCCATGTTTTCAATCACTATAAGCCATGTGTCATTTTTGTAACACACGTGACGTCACGTGTGTTACAGAAATTAAACCATGCATTTGGGCATTAGGTGGTGATCAAGTTCAACAAGTTTTTCCCGAAATTGTCCGGGAACGTTTCTACCTTTGAATATGTAATAATGTGAAACATTGTGCAGTATTTCCAGTTTTAAGTAAAAAATACTGTTAATTCTGTCACGTGTGTTACAAGCCAAATGTGAATTTCCTGACAATTTTTATTCTTGATATGCATAATATATCCAAGTAGCAGGCATGCCTACAGAATAAGGTGGTCATTGTTTGTAAAATGACATGTGAATCAGTTTGTTAATCGTAACATTTTTTCCTAGACAGCATCAGCATTTCAACATGTATAGGATCAATTGTTTGGCTATAGTAGCCATAAGTTTGAACACTGATGTGCAAGGCATACACATGTACAATCCACATACAAATATTTTTTCCTGATAAATTGGATCAACATTATGGAGAAAAAAAATAAATTGTGACCCCAAGTCCAATTTGATTTTTTTTGTGTTGTGGACCACTTTGCGTGGAATGGCCCATCTTGAATATTCGTTAAGCTTTTCTCTAACAACCCCTTCAAAATTTGGTGAATACCTGTAATCGAATTCTCAGGAATCAATCAAACTGCACTCGGGGTAAAACATACCAATGTCGAAGGTTCCTATAAAGTAAAACGTATAATATGCAACGGGGCCAGCCACAGTCTCTAGAAGGTTCGTAAATTACAAACAATTCTTTGTGATAGACTGATGCACACGTTTAAGTCATTAACTTGCATGCACGTAACGGCTTCTGTGAATCTGTATAGAGTGTGTGTGAGCGTATGAGACCATCACTTCATATATTTTCATATTTATCCAACCAATTAAGCATTTAAACCTAATTCAGCATATCCATCAATAAAAACGCTCTTTATATTCAAAATTGTCTGAAGGTCCCTCGTTTTTTACAATAGATTTTAGCAATCTTCATGCTTTTATTCTTATAAAATTGCTGCACTGTATGTTAAATGACAGCAGCATTATAACAGATTGGCCACTTACCTTCAAGTTATACGTCACATACATGTATGCATGTACATTCGATGCACAAGGCAACACTGTAGGAATGAAGGTTTTCTAGTAATGGTGTGTCTTTATATACTTCAGAAATGGTTCATATAGGATACAATTGACTGCATTTGGGTCATATACCTTAAAGGCACGTGAGGCCTTAGTTGTTGAAAATATTCATATTTGTCCCAATCACCGTAAACAGAAAAACATTGAAACGCATAGACTTTCGTTCATATATACCATGACCATCGCGTAAACAGCATGTTATCATAAAGATTTACTATATTTTACCTAAGCAAGAGCCTGATTGTGTTACAGAAGACAACACAATGCTGCTGGCTAATCACGCACAAATGGCATAAACGCTCTTTATTCGTTCCATATCAGGAATTCACCAACAAAGAACGCTCTTTATGTTTACATTATAATATAAACAAACACCAGAAAAGTAACTTTTTAGGCTTTTGTTTACATAACAATGGTCAAAAATATGACAATAACATACTGTTTATGCGATATTTCTTATTTGTATACGGACAAAGTCTGTCTACATTTTGTTGTTCTTTCTGTTTGTGGCGGTTTTTGACGGGTGGAAATATTTTCACAGGATACCCACCGCCAAGGCCAACCGTACCTTTAAAGATACACGTCACTTATGCATTTAAATCCAATTCAGCATATCCATAAATAAAAACGCTCTTTATTTTCAAAATTGTCTGAATGCCCCTCGTTTTACCATAGATTGATCTACATGCTTTAATTCATATAAAATTGACACAATGTATGTTAAACGACAATAGCATTATAACAGATTGGCCGCTTACCTTAAAGTTATACGTCACATATGCATGTACATTCGATGCACGAGGCAACGCTGTAGGAATGAAGGTCTTCTATTTATGGTGTGTCATTATTTTCTTCAGAAATGTTTCATATAGGATACAATTGACCATATTGGGGTCACATACCTTAAAGGTACACGTCACTTTTGTAAACTCTATAATCAGACAATACATTACACATTGGGTTGAACATGTCCACCGTAGTAAGCTCATTTAAATCAAAGGGCCTTCACACATAGTCCCACTAGTACACAGCACCTGGGAACTAAGGTCTTCTAGTAATGATGTGTCTTTATTTACTTCAGAAATGGTTCCTATAGCATAGTATTGTACCCGTGGGGTCCCTTACCTCAAAGGTACCCATCACGTATACCTGTGAATTACATGAACAGGCAATACATTATACATCGGGTTGAACATGGTCACCAAAGCAACCACATCTAAAAGCAATGAACACCCATTACTGAGTCCCACTGTTACACATTGACCTGGGAATTAAGGTCTTTTGGTAATGATTTGTCGTTATTTACTTTAGAAATGGTTCCTATAGCATACTATTGTACCCGTTGTGTTACTTACCTTAAAGGTGCACATCATGTTTACCTGTAAATTACCTGTAAATAGGCAACTCAATTCTCTGCATTATGAATGTATTTCGAATGATACGGTGTTATTTAGTTTAGAAAAGGTTGTTACTGTATTTCATTGCGCTAGTTTATGTCACAGACTCTTCACTTTGACTAATATGTAAGCATTTGTATCATTCAGAATGTCAAAATCTGGTCTAAATCAGTTGTATTAGCTACATATATACGGCCAAATTCCTTCAAGTTATAACTCATTAAAACTATGCTTCACCCGTAAATTATATACATGTACCTAGAATATGCTCGCTCTCCATAGCCTTCCTTATTTGGACTTAGAATCTAACCGAACGATGTTCATACTCTAGTCGAACACATGTGATTGGATAGCGAGGTTAATGGTAGAAAGAGATGGGGCAGAGAGAGAGAGAGAGCTGGGCAGACAGTGATAGGTAGACTAACATAGCCATACATCATATATTTTAAAGCCGGACAGATGAGCCATACATTACCTACACCGGGCAAACGATTTCTTCATATCAGTGTCGACCTCAGAAAATGGGTAAACGCTCTTCATCAAGCGTGATTACTTCACTGATAACCATTATATATATCCCTACACTATCAAACGCAGTGTTTCAATAAAGGGTTTTCTTACAATTTTGACTAAATACTGGTTATATTATACGCATTAACGTCCCCTCTTAATAACGCTTTGTAATTTTTAAAATACGTCGCCATTAATGGGTTTTGAATCGCCATATGGGTCAATGCTGTAAACATAATTCTATACAATTTATCAGATTTGAATCTAACCATTGTAAAGAGAAAGCTGGTGGGAACAATACACTATGTTTACGTAATTGACTAGAGACAGTGAGGTAAAGAGGCACCCTGATATATCAAAGGTATATTTCAAGTAGGGGTGCCACGATTAATCGTATAATCGATGAACCGTTGATAAAGCCGATAATCGATTACCATTTCCATCGTCGATTAATCTGTGTTTATATCGGATGTCAGAAGATGCCGGGTATTATTGAATACCATGTTTATTTTACACAGTTCTATCTACAACCGAGATGTTAACATCCTTTGATCGCGTACCAATGAGATTCCATTAACATGAGTACTATTGATATATGTTGGAAACAGTCGGCAGTTCATTTGATGATGCGACATGGTTTCTCGTCGGATCGTTTTATATTCTACAAATTGGCCGCACTGCAGATTTGAACACATTGCGACATCGTTGTATATTTTAGTACCGTATTATCGTGGGTATAAATGTACACTGTGTGAACCGCCATAGACATCAGAACTATTACAAATTGATGCATTGTGATGAGTTGTTTTGAGAAGAATATATGAAAATGAAATTAATATGCACATGTGTTCACATAGTAGGTCTTTCGTGACATGAGACTGTCACGTGGTACACGCTTTACAAGTATCCTCTGTATAACAGACTATATTTATAGGTGTTACAATACATATAATTGATGAAAAGAATACATGAAGTAAGTATATATACACTAGTCTACATCAGATGGGCTTTTTATTTACTCCATGTAATGGAGATTTTAGAGTAATAATATGAATGAACAGATGTTATCATTCCGTTTGTCCATGTATTATATAGTCCATGTATTATATAGCTAAATTCAACAACGAATTTTGATTGGCTGTTATAAATATTATAATAAGAACTAAATACTTTTACGATCGCATTAGAGATCAAATGCTCACTATGTACGGGTAAATTTAGAGCCACCAATTGTGTAACACTTGTGCTATTTTTGCATCATGATGAGAAACTCACGTTCAATGACCTGTGAGTTAGCGGATTTCCTCGAATAAACAGAGGGTTTTGTAAATTAGGAATTATGGATGGAATATTACCCACATAAATGCTTGAGAAAATTTACAATGACTTGATCGAAATGTCAATAATAAATAAAGACATCAAAACATAACTACAACATGCATGGTTCTTAAGGGAGAGTAAAATAATAATTACGGAACTTCTAGACGCAAATTTTTATGATGGTAGAAAGATTTTGAATACTTTGATTGAGAGATTAGAATTTGAAACAGATCAACTGTTTTCGGATTGCTGGATATTCCGTGGAATTACTAAAAAAGACATACATGAGATTCGTGTACTTATCAGTGATAACTTTGCCCGCTTTGCTGAATACCGTCACGGTTTTTAATGACAATAGTTTGAAATTCGAAGAAGTTACATCAATTTATGGTTACATTATTATGCGGGAACCGTGTGCCATTTTTACGATTTAAAAGCTGTTAAACGAACAACTAGTTTTGGATCACACTGTAAGCACAACTAAACCTATTTCAGAATTAGATAGTGAACTCGTTTGGATATTTGGAACAATTTGGAGTTATGGCCAGGTGGTTATTCGCTTAAAACTAAAAAAAAGGGTGAACACGGGTCCCTTCGTAATAACAAAAATATCCAATTTCGCTGATGAAAAAGCACTACAGCCAGAGGTGACGAGTTAATTTTGATGAACATACCCAGACAACAAATAGGCTACACAGAACAAGGCGACAAAAACCTGGACTGTGTGTTAAGTGGTTTTGTATAGTGTTATTCTTTTTATACGCCCGTTTGAAAAAAAGGCCGTATTATAGTATTGGTCTGTCCGTCCGTCCGTCCGGGCGTCTGTCCAGGCGTCCGTTAACCTGGTTTCCGGATGATAACTTTAGTTAGAGTTATTATTATATGGGTTTATTAGCCGAAAACTAAGTTCAAGTTCGATTTTGGGTTCCGCCCGCCAATTTTCACCGGAGTTATGCCCCTTATCTGATGTTTTTTTTACTTAGAAAATCCTTGAAATTTGTTGTCCGGATGATAACTTTAGTATAGTTTATCGGAATGAATCCAAATTTGGTATATTACTTTCTCCTCCCAAAACACAGGTCAAGTTCGAACTTGGGTTCTGTCCGACCATTTTTGGCAGAGTTATGTCCCCTTTTTGACTCAGAAAATTCAGTTTTTCTTATGTTTTTTGGTTTCCGGATGATAACTCGATTTTGGAATGTTTATACGCAAAACCCATTTTTTTGTGGATTACATATATCGAAATACAGTCCGAATTTCGTTTTAATCCGATAATTTTTGCGAGAGTTATGGCCCCTTTTTTGACGTAATTTGACTTAGAAAATCCCTGAAATTTGTTGTCCGGATGATAACTTTAGTTAAGAGTGAACCGATTTCAATCAAATTTGGTATGTGGGTTTATTAGGAGAAAAGACAGCTCAAGTTCGAATTTGGGTTCCGTCCGCCAATTTTCACCGGAGTTATGCCCCTTATTTGACGTAATTCCGGATGATAACTTTAGTTAGAGTGAACCGATTTCAATCAAATTTGGTATGTGGGTTTATTAGGAGAAAAGACAGCTCAAGTTCGAATTTGGGTTCCGTCCGCCAATTTTCCCCAGAGAGGGCGTATTTTGCACGCCCAGCGTAGCTCTTGTTATATAATAAAGTGTAATTTACCTCAGTTCTTTCGTCTATAACCGATTTAGTCATAAATGTATCCCATATGCTAAAAATAACTTACCATTGCCAATATTTGCCGTTGGTGATTTAACCACCCACTAGTTTATTAGAAGCCTGTGTTTCGTATGAAACAGCGTGTTGCATAGAACACTCCAAACAAAGGTTTATGCCATAATTGGTTGCCAATTAAAAGCCCTTGAAATATACCTTTGATACATCAGGGTGCCTCTTTACCTCACTGATAGTCAATTATGTAAACATAGTGTATTGTTCCCACCAGCTTTCTCTTTACAATGGTTAGATTGAAATCTGATAAATTATATCGAATTATGTTTACATTGACCCATATGGCGATTCAAAACCCATTAATGGCGACGTATTTTTAAAATTACAAAGCATTATTAAGAGGGGTCGTTAATGCGTATAATATAACCAGTATTTAGTCAAAATTGTAAGAAAATCCTTTATTGAAACACTGCATTTGATAGTGTAGGGATATATAATGGTTATCAGTGAAGTAATCACGCTTGATGAGCGTTTACCCATTTTCTGAGGATGACACTGATATGGAGAAATTGTCTGCCCGGCGTATTATGTAATGTATGGCTCATCTGTCTGGCTTATATGATATATGGCTATGTTAGTGATGTTGGTCTACCTATCTCTGTCTTCCCAGCTCTCTCTCTCTTTGTACCAGGTACCATTAACCTCGCTATCCTATACAAATGCGTTCGACTAGAGTATGCACATCGGTCGGTTAGATTCTATGTCCAAATAAGGAAGGCTATGGAGAGCGAGCATATTCTAGGTACATATAATTTACGGGTGAAGCATCGTTTAAATGAGATATAACTTGAAGGAAATTGGCCGTATATATATAGCTAATATGACTGATTTAGACCAGATTTTGACATTCTAAATTATACAAATGCTTACATATTAGTCAAAGTGAAGAGTCTGTGACATAAACTAGTGCAATGAAATACAGTAACAACCTTTTCTAAACTAAATAACACCGTATCATTAACAGAAACACCAGATTCCCTTCGAAATACATTCATAATGCAGAGAATTGAGTTGCCTATTTACAGGTAAACGTGATGTGAACCTTTAAGGTAAGTAACCCAACGGGTACAATAATATGCTATAGGAACCATTTCTAAAGTAAATAACGACAAATCATTACCAAAAGACCTTAATTCCCAGGTCAATGTGTAACAGTGGGACTCAGTAATGGGTGTTCATTGCTTTTAGATGTGGTTGCTTCGGTGACCATGTTCAACCCGATGTGTAATGTATTGCCTGTTCATGTAATTCACAGGTATACGTGATGGGTACCTTTGAGGTAAGGGACCCCACGGGTACAATACTATGCTATAGGAACAATTTCTGAAGTAAATAAAGACACATCATTACCAGAAGACCTTAGTTCCCAGGTGTTGTGTACTAGTGGGACTATGTGTGAAGGCCCTTTGAATTAAATGAGCTTACTACGGTGGACATGTTCAACCCAATGTGTAATGTATTGTCTGATTATAGAGTTTACAAAAGTGACGTGTACCTTTAAGGTATGTGGCCCCAATACGGTCAATTGTATCCTATATGAAACATTTCTGAAGTAAATAATGACACACCATAAATAGAAGACCTTCATTCCTACAGTGTTGCCTCGTGCATCGAATGTACATGGCCATGCATATGTGACGTATAACTTTAAGGTAAGTGGCCAATCTGTTATAATGCTATTGTCGTTGAACATACATTGCATCAATTTTATATGAATTAAAGCATGTAGATTGCTAAAATGAGGGGCATTCAGACAATTTTGAAAATAAAGAGCGTTTTTATTTATGGATACGCTGAATTAGATTTAAATGCATAAGTGACATGTACCTTTAAGGTTTGTGACCCAAATGCAGTCAATTGTATCCTATATGAACCATTTCTGAAGTATATAAAGACACACCATTACCAGAAAATCTTCAATCCTGCAGTGTTGCCTCGTGCATCGAATGTACATGCATATGTGACATATAACTTGAAGGTAAGTGGCCAATCTGTTATAATGCTGCTGTCGTTTAACATACAGTGCTGCAATTTTATAAGAATAAAAGCATGAAGATTGCTAAAATCTATGGTAAAACGAGGGGCATTCAGACAATTTTGAAAATAAAGAGTGTTTTTATTGATGGATACACTGAATTAGGTTTAAATGCTTAACTGGTTGGATAAATATGAAAATATATGAAGTGATGGTCTCATACGCTCACCCACACTCTATACAGATTCACAGAAGCCGTTAGGTGCATGCATTTCAATGACAGACTCGTGGCAGTTAATGACTTAAACGTGTGCATCAGTCTATCACAAAGAATTGTTTGTAATTTACGAACCTTCTAGAGACTGTGGCTGGCCCTGTTGCGTTGTATACGATTTACTTTATAGGAACCTTCGACATTGGTATGTTTTACCCCGAGTGCAGTTTGATTGATTCCTGAGAATTCGATCACGGGTATTAACCAAATTTTATAGGGGTTGTTAGAGAAAAGCTTAACGAATATTCAATATGATTTAATCAATTTTGTGCCATTGAAATAACAGTGGACCATTAGGCGGGATAAAGAGCGGGGAGTCAGCCGGTATTTAGGGTTCAGCCGGATGTAGGGATTGCATCAGATTCCAATGACTCAGGCGTTGCGCTCTGTACAGCTGAATGTTGGGATTGCATCAGATTCAAATGACTCAGGCGTTGCACTCTGTAGAGGCGGAGTTTCTACAGGGGCTGGACCTTATTCGACAGTTTAGGAGACATGGGCGGAGTTTTTGCAGCCATAGACCCTGTGTACCTGTAGTAGGTGGAACTTAGATCCTCAGAAGTGGGAGGGGTTTAGGGATATTAAAAGACACGCCCCTGGGTCCAGTCAGATGTCCCATCAAATAGGTTCAACACGCGACCTGAGCATTAACGTCAATGAATAGGAATCCTTCTGCAGTTGTATTAAAATTACCTATTGTTTGTGTATTAATATTTCCTGAATATCCCTCTATAGAGATGAATGAGACCAAACAATTAAATGTCTGGTTGGGGGTTACCAGTCCGAAAAAATAAACAAACCTTTGAATGAGAATTCAGCGCAATCGGAAACAATACATTTTTTTTTTTTGGAAAACCTGTGAAAAAGATGGGGGAAAAACTAGGATAGGGGTTTTAAAATTTTGTCATAATAGGAAACTCCCAGACACAATTTCCACAAATATTTTTTTCTTTTGACTAAAGAGATCATTCTAATGTTTGTATACTTTTATTACGATGGAAGAATCCATTTAGAAAAGAAAGGTTTAACCCTTTCATGACTGGAGTGCACTGGTGCAGCATTAAAGATCCATAGGGAGCCTCACATATATAAGAGAATACATTGGCTTGCAAGGTCAATGTAAATATTGTTAGGCCAACGTATTCTCTTATATATGTGCGGCTCCATATGGGAGACTCGCATATATAAAAGAATACATTGGCACAGGGTTTTCACCAAATTTCAGGAAGCTCCAGTCATGAATTGGTTAAAATGCATATTCTAGAGTTTTATTAATTGAGACCTTCACATTTGGGACATTGTAGGCATAGCAATTAAGGACAAGATGGAGAGCACGAAGAAGTTCCTGCAACTTGTGTGTCTGATGATTCCTCCGGCTAATCTCAGAAAGCTTCAACTGCTGCTGCGACTGATGAACAAAATCTCTCGAAATGCGGAACTTTGTTTGGACAATGTCAAAGGAACCAGAAATCTTGTATGTATTAATATATAAGTCCATATTTTTGTGCAATTTAAAAGCTCCATTGTGGTTAAATTAGCTTCAATTGAGAAAAGTTCTATATTTTTCAATTCAATATTTGTCTTGAAATAGCATGTCTGTCATTTGTAGAATGAGGTCCCCAGAGGGTGAATTTAATGATGCTACCCCACACAGCTGGCTAGAATCACTAAATTCACCCTCTGATGACCTCAATCTGCTTAGGCCTCATCTTCTGAGAAGTATCTGTAGTCTCAAATTAACATTGTTTTTAGTTACTTTTCTGTTCAGTTTCTATATCCCCTAATTTGCAGTAAGATAAAATGCATAATCGAGGTGACTAAAGGGTAACATCACCAACTTCTACTGGGGAACTTCAATCTGATCCTTGGTCTTCCATAGAAGTTGTTGCCTTAGCAGAATGAGTTTCCCAGAGGGTGAATTTTGTGACGCTAGCCCACCATGTGGGATAGCGTCACTAAATTCACCCTCTAGGGACCTCATTCTGCAAATGACAGACACACTATTTCAAGGCTTGTCAATATCATATATCTGCATTTTGTGTTAAGAATAAAACATATTCATTATATGTGCAGGTAAGTTAGTGAAATCCTTGAAACTTTTATACTTGTGAAATTACTGTTTGCTTTCAGTATTTAAAGACATATTATGGACTTGTTCGGGTGCTTTAATCTGTTAAATTAGTATTGGTCAAGGCAGTATGCCAACTGGAGGAATGTAGCATTCTACTACATCGCCGAAAATATCTTTGCAAATCGACCGTCCCACTCTATAGAAAACATCATCTGAACTACGCTCAATTGTAAATATTTACATCTCAATTCGGGACGCAACTGTCGGCGATAAAGTAACAAAAACGATTTCGCCATCGAGAGTCACTGAATGTAATTAATATGTAATAATGGCGGTGTGTATTGTCAGTTTGGATTTAAGATGTGTAAAAATAACTACTTTGAGAAAGGTTATCCTACATTTCTATTTGATCACCCTACTGGAGTGTTTCACATCACTTTAAAGGATTTACATTCGCATATGTAGCTCAACTTGACAAAGTGAAGTTTGAGATTTTGCCATGGGTCTGTCTGTCTGAGAGTGTGTCCACCATCAACAATTTTCTTTAGTACACCCTAAAGGTCAGTCACATCTCTCATCCGATCGTCACCAAACTTCCTATGGATCTCCGAAGATCTAGATGGGAGCACTGATTGTTCTTTGCGAGCAACAATTATGTCTTAGGAGCATTCACCTGTCAATCATGCGTTTGGTTGAAGAGAAAGATCATTTTCATTGGTTGGCCAATTGAAATCAACAAGCATGGCATCTTTCCGAACTTGTGTAGTGTTTTATGTCTTGAAACTAGTTTGTGCCCCTGTACTTTCTGGAAGAGAGACTGACACTGAATAACTTTATCAAAGTATAACCTTAAAGGCTAATTAAGCGACAGTTTTTTATTAATGTTTTCTATACTAAATATTCATTGAGGAGTAACTTCCTTAGGAAATAGGTCATTTCTTGAACTTTTTATCTGAACATTTCCCACTGCCGTCTACTTATTTTTCCTCAAAGAACCAAGAAAACCCCTCCTGATGAATGAAAGATCATTCCAATGTATACTTGTATAACTGAGTGGGAGAGTCCATTTAGTATAGAAAGTTTTATTTCTCCCCAGATTTTAGATACCTTCTATCGCTGTATCCTATGTAGCCAGGAAGAAGCAGATATGGACGATGTTCTCAGTACCCGCATCGTAGCGTTCCTAATGGACTGCTACCATGATATTCTAGTTGTGCCTGAAACCCTGAAAACAAGTGTTCAGGGCAAGCTGAATGAGTTAAAGAAACCTAAACCAACTGTATGTATGAGCACTAGTTAGCTAGTTATATAACACCTATATATCTGCTTTCATAATCATAATACTCAGACTATATACCCTCATCCTGTATCAAGTCTGTCTCACTTGTAGCATGAATGTGTCTTCACAGATAACTCTATAGAATATGTATGTATGTACTCACATAATAAGGGTTATCGTTATGTAGTATAGGCTTAGATCATGCCATGAATCTCTACTCTGCCTAACCCCCATAGAGATCATATTCCACCAATACAAAACATTGGAACATTTTGAAGTTTTGACAGGGAACCTTATAAAGTTGAAAAGATAACGCGGATAACATATTTCTTAGTTATTATCTGTTTCTTTATAATGTACTTCACTGTTGGTGAATGTCCCAACTAAAAATTGCATGGATTTATCTGGCTATTGTGACCCGATATCGCAGCAAACATTGAATTAATTACCCAGTAGAAATTCCATTATTGTAAGCGACGCATAGCAAAATCGCTCACAAATTCACTTAAATCGTGACATTTTTAGTTGGGAACTTCACCTGTCAAAACTTCAAAACGTTCCAAGGTTTTTTACTGGTGGAATATGATCTCTATGGGCATTAGCCAGAGAAGAGATTCATGGCATGATCTAGTACAGGCTAAGATGGGAATAATTATGTCTATGCTAGTTATTTATTATACCACCCCGTAACGAAGTTATGGGAGTATAGAGGAATCAGCTTGTTCATTGGGCCGTCCGTCCATGGACTCAACTTTGTCCGAGCTTTTTTTAAACTTGGCACAGATATTTAGTACCATGCAAGGATGTGCACCTGCATATATATGAGCTCGAACTGACCTTTTTAATGGAGTTATCCTGAGTTATGCACCTTATCGACTTAGCAATTTTTTGCAACATGTATAATTTTGTCCGAGCTTGTATTCCCTGTGTTTTTTTTTAATATGGCTAATCTTAATGTAGCCCAACTGCACTGCAGGGGAGGGGAGGGCATCCTTAATCCCACTGGCACAGTCCCACCTCTAGTTTATTCATAATTGTTTCTCGATCTGGTTGTTACACCATTTCAGGATAATTATGAATGAAATTTTCACATTTCTCATGACTGCCCTACCATTACTTAATTTTTGGGGTAATTTTTCACCATTTTACTCCCGCACCTACCCCCATTACACTGAAAAATATGATGCCTGGAGGATTGGGTTGACATAATCAATATGTAATAATTTCACTGGTTTATTTTAATGTGACACATTGATTCAACTGAGCCCATCTCTTTAATTTATTTATTTCTGCAGCATACTCTCATGTGCCTAATAATAGTGTCAGCACGATTATTAATTTTGGAGAAAATTCACAACAAACAAGTGCTATTGTTTGGCAATGAGACATATCTGAAATTGCCATCACTACTATTTCAGCATAAATCCCCACCCATCACAAATATTAGGCCATCATGATTATTAGGCACCTGAGAGTACCAGCACAAAATGTTTACAGATAGTTATGCTTTGTTATCATTCAGGAGCTTTAAAATTTATCCTTTGCCAACTTAGCCAAGATAGTTTTTGGCCAGTGACTTGTATTGTTTTCCTATGTTAGTACCGTATCTGAGAACCAAAGCCACATCAATAATTATGCTTCCCCCCGTATATAGGGGTATATAATGGAATGGCTTGTCCATTAGTCTGTCTGTCCAGTACCATCCATGGGAACATGTCCAGTAGTGGAGTTATCCCCAACATGCAGTTATTCGCAACATGCATAATTTGTCCGAGCTTCTATTCCTTGTGTTTAACTTATGTTAATATGGCTACACTTAGCCCAATTACACTGCAGGGGGATATCCTTAGTCCCATTAGGACAGTCCCATGTTTTATCAATTAATATTAAAGTGATATGATTACCCCATCCCTGTTGATTGCACAATTTAATAATTCATCCATCAATGAGAGAACTGTTGAATATATATGTTCAGTTAAAATTGCTTTCACCCGTGATATGTGCAATATTCATGAACTTTCAAATTCATATATGAGTGGTAACAAATCTATAAAGGTAGCTTTGAAACGCATATACTAAGTATTTTTATCATTTGTATCATAGATACACTAAACATACTGTATATTAGCTGTTATTAACTCTTAACACTTGTGAAATTAGGACAAATATTGAATATTGGTATTCGGGTAGCAGGAAGACAGCCCGATAGGGCTAGGCTAACCCCCAACAATATACAACATTACCTTTTATGTGTTACTTCCATTGTATTATTCATGTGTATATTGTAAATAAATTATCCTATCCTATCCTATCCTTAAGTTATGACTTCCAGGCTACACCTGCTAGTAAATTAACAATGAGATGTACTTTTTCTGCTTTTAGTTCACTCTCTAATCTTAAAACTGGTAACATTTTCTGAGCTCATTCTTTGCATGGTTGATTGATTGTTATTCTCTTAGATAAATGTGATCCCAGTATGTTAGAAATTATCTGTACTAGGCCATCAGTGTTATTTAGACAAAGAAAACAATATTTGTTTTTGGGGCTTCCTTAACGACCCTATGTTGAATCCCCAACCCTAAATATTTATTTCATGGTTCAAATAAAATCTCTTGAAATATTTATCACATTATAGGTAACAAATAAAAAAAACTGGTAAAATACAATTCCAATGTTCAAAATTCTGTTGATTTCTTAGTTATTAAATATATTCGGTTAGTACAAATGAAATAACAACTTTTCTCAGTCATTTGATATCATTAAATTTTAATGCAGAAAAGAAAGCCATAAAAACAACTGAATAAAAAATTTAAAAACATAAAAATGTTTAAGGGGTACTGGAGGGGGACTGGAATCATAAATTAATTTTTATCATAATTACCATGTTTGCATAATTCATAGTCTATTAGAGCATGTGAATGTATTTTGCAATAGTCCATGGCTCAGATTCATTCATTTGTTGCATATATTCTTTTGAGTATAAAAGGAGATGGTCCCATAAATGGCCAGAGTTTAGTGTACAGTACCCCTTCAAGCCTAGCTACCAACCCTAATCTGTTTGTGATATGTATACCCAACCACATATTAAATGTTCTATGGCCATATAAAATTCTCTTTCACATCCACAATGAGATATGTTCTTTAAAAAATTATGTGTTGATTTACATTATGTTAGGTTTAAAACCAACCTGGGACTGGAGGAGAAATGTTTGATATTATGTGCACACTCAACATATTGTTTGAAGTGACTGATTGTTTGCTTACATGAAAACCTGATTTAAATACTATTTCCAGAAAAGTTTTTTCCAATCTACAAATAGTTGTAAATATTTACGATTGAACTCAACCGTAATCAAATTTTCTAAAAATATTGAAAATGCTATTAAAGTGATCAATGTGGAAATTCTGCTGAGGTGATTATAGGAATAGAGAATGAAGTACCGGTAGTTATTATCGTAAGTTTTATATCTACTTTGGCGACATGCAACCTCATCCTTACATATGAATTTCTAGATTCTTTATGTGAGGAAAGCACCTACCTATACTCACTTTTCAATTTGATTCACTGAAATAATCACACAATTTTATAATCTATTAAATTTATTCTGCTTAAAGATATACATCAAGATAAAATTATTTGAGAAATGGTTTAGAAATGTTAACCTTTTCAGCCTGATAATAGAATTAGTCTTAAGATCAATGCGTATATTTAACCTTTTCATGACGGGAGCTGCACAGGTGCAACATTAAAGGTCCTGTGCCAGTGCATTCTCTTATATATGTGAGTCTCCCATAGGGAGCCTCACATTTGTAAGAGAATGCACTGGCTTACAAGATATGTATTGTTCTAAAGGACAATGTATTCTCTTATATATGCGAAGCTCCCTATGGGAGACACAGATATATAAGAGAATGAAAACACATGGTTTTTGCAAAATTTCAGGAAGCACCAGTCATGGAAGGGTTAACATTTGGAAGTGTGTTTATTTTGTGTCTAAAATGTGAGGTCACTTGGTTTTGCAGGTACCAAAGAGAAGCATGTGGATATGATAACCTAACTACTAGTTTAGCTTTAGCCGGACAGTAATAAACGCTTCTTATTCATGTGTATGTCTCTTTATTTTCTCACTTGTAGACCTCTCTAGATTGCATGTTGTTCACTTTCTTCTTTCTTTCTATCTAGCATGAACTTCATTGATCAAGCTTCATAACTATTTTCTTACTGATTTAAGGATATCATCTAATTGATGTATGTACATGAATTTACATGTTACTCTACCAAATATAATATTTGATGGTTTTGTTGTGTCTATTGTGAGCTTTTTATTTGCCTTCATTTTTCACTTGGGATCAATAATATAAGTAATGATTCACATGGGATCTACTCTTGTAATCTTTCTATCATTCCATATGGCTACTCAGTGTTTGCGCTGTCGGTGGCCAATGGGAATTTTTTGGGAAATTGGCCAATAAAAATTACATTTGGCCAAACTATTTTTTACTCCAAATTGAGACGCAAAGTTAAGCAATTCAAAAGTACTGAATAGATCGACGAAGTTAGGCGACGAAAGACAAGTATCACCGTTCTTGAACACGCGGGTTTTGTACTTCGGAAATATCGTACCATGAAAACACAAATTTATTTTGTAACGGGAGCGGAGCGTTGATAGAATTTGGCCACTTTTTTTAATTTGGTCAATAAAATTCTCATTTGGCCAAACTTTTGGCCTAAATATTTTTCGGTTCAGCATGAACACTGTATCTACTTTTGACATTACTCTTATATTGATATTTTCTGGGCCTTTGGTTGCTCAGTTTGTAAGGTACATGGTGCATTAGGCCAAAATATTGTCAAGCAATGCCAAAGCTTGTTCGCAAATGGGAGATAACCCAATTTCTGTTTCTGCCAGTTGCTTTCTGTGTGTTGGTGGTTTCTATGTGCAGTAGAGTGATTTTCCAGTTAAATTAACTCTTTCATGACCGGAGCTGCGCTGGTGCAGCATTAAAGATCCTATGGCATGCAGAGGGTTAACCTATCCACAACTAGAGCTTCCTGAAATTTTGCGAAAACCATATGCCAATGCATTCTCTTATATATGCTAGTTTCCCATTCGGAGCTCGCATATATAAGAGAATGAACTGGCTTACAAGGTCAAGGTAAATATTGTTAGGCCAATGTATTCTCTCAAATATGCAAGGCTCCCTATGGGAGACTCGCATATATAAGAGAATGAATTGGCATATGGTTTTTGCAAAATTTCAGGAAGCTCTAGTCGTGCAAGGGTTAACCCTTTGCGTGGTCTTTCCTTCACCCATAAAACTGACATTGTCACATGGCCCAGCGGCTGAAACAACAATATAACCCCAAAAAGCAAACCAACATTGAATAAATATAAACTGGCAAACTCAGTCCTGTACCTTTTACACAACAAACTATGCATGCTTATAAATCACCATTTTTCTAACCATTCTAAACCCTGTTATATTTAGAGGATATTATTTGATTGGTTTGATATTAGGCCCAATATCAGCCCTCGATAACCTCATATCAGCCTTCCCCTTCAGTCTCAGACTGATATGAGGTTATCGAGGGCTGATATCAGGCCTATAATATCAAACCAACTATTAAGTAATACCTATTTATTATTTAGATTGCCTCTATGTAACAGTGTAAGAACAACTCTTTCAAATAAGTGACGTCACAAAAAACAATATCTGCACATTATTTAGGAGTGAAGTAGAGTTACGGCACTTTGTGATGTCATAAAACGATATTCAGATTGGTGATGTTGTAAAATGATATTACTCAGATTGTTAATGTCGCAAAACGATATTGCTCGGTTTGAGGGCAAATTGAAGCGATATTCACATAGTTCGTTAACAGGCCGTTCTGGGTAAAAATGTCATATCTAATTAACAATAATGAATATCAGGCAGGTCTGATCAATGAGCCGAAATATTTGTCCATTGATGTTAGTACAGTAATGCCCTGAATAATCGACTCCTTAACCATAGCAGAATTATGGGTAATTTTTCAGGATTTTTTTCGGAAATATGGCTTGTTGCCATTCATCGGAAAGCTCTCAGTGAGACCTTTCCGATGAATGGCAACAAGCCATATTTCCAACTAAATCCTGAAAAGTTACCCATAATTCTACTGTGGTTAAGGAGTCAATTATTTAGGGCATTACTGTAGTTCCCAGTTTTATTCCAATTTCAGAATATCGGCATATAGCAGTTTCAGCTTTTACAGTCATCAAGTATTGTCTCTTATGTATCTTTTCAGAGCTTTCGGTAATGGGGAGTGTGAGCCTATTTTTGCTTCATCCAGCTTCATTTAAGATTTTTTTGGCCTGCTATATTTGGAGTATGAGTGTTTCTTTGTTTTTTATCAATACTTTATCAGAGCTATTACCAAAAATGTCAAAGGAATAATCCATTTCTATTTAGTGACAGACTGCTTAATAGATTACCTGTTAGGCCAAAAAAAAAAGAAGGTTTTGGTTCTCAGGCCCCGCCGCATTGAATAAAAAGGGCCGCATTAGGCCTTTTTATTGCAATGCCTGATGTTATGACAAAAAAACTTACGAAAAAATAAATTTGAAAAAAAAATAAATTATAAATGTTTTTTGTTTGTATTTTATCAACATGTCCATAGCAGACATGTGTTGAATATTAGTGTGCATTGAGCTCTAACATGTAATGTGTTAAAAAGTGACTTGCAGGCTTACAACATGAAGTAGATGACTACAATTAAGAAAATGATTAGCTGATCCTCATGCTCTTCTTACAATTAGTCATTGTGAACAACTTACACTAATTGTAACTTTATACAATTGAAAGGCACAAGACTAAATTCAGGATCACATATTAGAATGGGGAGGTATCAGTTTTTAGACAACAATAACAGTAGTTAATGTCAGGGGCATTATATATTGTTAGGTAATCCCAGTCATACACTGGTAGTACAATGTCATTTTTATACAAGACTAGCAGGTGACCCGACTTTGTCCGGGCTTTGACCTTGAATTGACCATTTTGAAGGGCAAGGTCAGGTCGGGGTAACGATTTGACCCGTCCAAAACACTCCCCGACAAAAGTATCCCTAGGTATCAAATTTCAAAGAGATATGATGGTACCCGTCCCGTGATGGTACCCGTCCCTAAAAGAGGTACGTTTGTGGGTACCCGTTTCAAGGTGAAGATCACCTCGGGCGGAAAATCTTACCCGATGAAAATCTCCCCCGTTCCTTGGAACCCCTAAGTACGAAGACAGAAACACTGCCCGTGGGTTTTTAACCTTAGATTGGAAGTTTGAACTCAATCGGTCCAGCCGTTTTTCCCTGCCATAGCTAACAGACAGACAAACAGAAGTCCCAAAATATATATTAGACTAAATGAGTTTATATGCATAACAGTTCCCTCTACCTTTCTGGTTATTACTAGACAGAGGAAGGTATCTTTGTCCATGCTTACTATGCGCAGAAAGAAAAAAAAAAAAAAAAATGCATTCTCTTATAGATGCAAGTCTCCCATAGGGAGCCTTGCTTAAATAAGAGAATGCACTGACTTACAGTCAAGGTAAATATTGTTAGGCCAATGTATTCTCTTATATATGCGAGGCTCCCTATGAGAGACTCACAGCTGTAAGAGAATGCATTGGCACAGCGTTTCGTAAAATTTCAGGAAACTCCAGTCATGGAAGGGTTAAAGTGATGTGAAACACTCTGGTAGGATGATCAAATATAAATGGAGTATAATCTTGTTCAAAGTAGTAATTTTTACAAATATTATATCCAAATTGACAAAACACATCGTCGTTCTTATATATTAATTAAATGCAATGACTCTCGGTGGCGAAATCGTTTTCGTTAGTTTATCGCCGATAGATGCGTCCCGAATCGAATAGTAAATATTTACATTTGAGCGTAGTTGACGGTAGTTCAGACGATGTTTTCTATGGAGTGGTACAGTCGATTTGCTTCAGATTTTCGGCGATGTTAGTAAAATGGTATATTCCTCCCATAACGCCTGTATACTAACTGATCAGTTTCACGCACCCAAAAAAGTACATAATACATGTATGTCTAAGCAATCCCTATATTTTAAAGTTGAGTAAATACAACTTAAATATGAAAAGAGTTTCTTGAATACATTAATTACTTTGTTACTTGTGATGATACGCATCCTATATATGATGGCAGTGAGACAGCCAAGTACATGGCTATATGCCACTCCCAACCAATATATGAAATGTAATCAGTGTGTGTTGTGTATAACATGTTTGCATTAGGCCAAAATAAAAAACCTCTTTGATTCTGATACCCTGCCTGGCTGAGATTTTCTTGCCTGCCTCAATTTTTTTTCTTCAATTTTCTCCAGAAGGCTAGTCTACAATTACCTGTTAGTGTTAATGCAGCCCTCTTAATTCAGATTGTTTGGCTTCGTCAATCCGCTACGGCAACAGTATGCCGTGGCCCAGTTTGCTTCAGCAAATTGCTTCGGCAATGCTGATTGCCGTAGCCAATTATGAAGGCTGGCTAATGTGAATATTTAATGTTTTTCCCAATCCCAAAAGCAAAACTAAGTTGGTTAATAAGTTCAATGTTTGTAAGATCTTACTGCAGAGTGAATGAATTCAAGAGACAACATGTTTTTATCCAATGCTTGGCCCCTTTTCAATACACATTGATCTACAATATTCCACAGGACCATGACTACACTATTACATCGACTCCTTAACCACAGCAGAATTATGGGTAATTTTTCAGGATTTAGTCGGAAATATGGCTTGTTGCCATTCATCGGAAAGCTCTCACTCTGTATAAGATCATATATATAGAAATAGGATATTGTGTCAGCAAACGAAATATCTCTGCAAATATAGCTTTTTGTGAGCAGTTCAATTTATGTGATTAATGCATTTCTCTGATATGGTTAACCCTTTCTAGCCTAAATACTCATTGATGAGTTGTTCCCTTAGGAAATGATCAGAAAATAAGCTCTACAAAGTTACAAACGACCATTTCCCACAAACAAATATGAATACGTCTGCCCTTTTATTATCTTTTTTTCATACTGTCATCTGCTCATTTTCCCTGAACACCCCTCCAAATGATTAATAGACCATTCCAACATTCACCTTTTTAACTGGATGGGAATATTCACTTAGTTTAGAAGGGGTTAAAAACTCCACAACAAGGTGGTGCAGCCAGGCCTGGAGTTGGACAAATATCTACAGGTCTGGCTATCATTGGGGGCTATACTTGTCAAGATTGCATGCTTCCATAGATTAACCCTATCTATACTGAATGGATATACATTGAAATGATCTATTATTCATTTGGAGGGGTGTTCAGAACTTCAGATAATAAAATCAGACAACAGACAGAAAAACAGATAATACAAGAGCAGAATGATTCATACTCATTAGTGGGAGATGTTCAGATAATAAGTTCAATAAACTACACATGGCCTAAGGGAACTACTCATCAATGAGTATTTTGGTATAGAAAGGTTTAGAGTAACCAGAATCTCAAAGCATAGATCTCCAAAATTTTACCTATTGTTGGCATGGCAGCCTTAGATACATCTAGGTCATCTACTTTGATTTATTAACAACAAAGCAAAGTTTTTAATCCATCTTGCCCATTGTGACTAAACAAGAGAAAACGTTTCCATCATAAATCCACCTGCGTAATTTAGAATGTTATTTAACCCCTTTCTATACGAAATATTCATTGACAAGTAGTTCCCTTAGGAAATGTTCAGATAATAAGTTCAACAAATGACCTCTATGGGCTATATGCTGTTTGTTGAACTTATTATCTGAACATTTCCTACCAATGTATATAAATCCGACTGTCATCGGCTAATTTATCCTAAACTCCCCTCCATATGAATAATAAACCATTCCAATGTATGCTTTTATAACGGACAGGTTAAAAAATGGATGTTGATTTGATTCCATTCCATGGAGTATAGATTCAAGTTAGTCTGTCATTTTGTGTGGAATGCTCCACACATAGAAACAGACCAACTAGATGCATCCTCCGTGGAATCATTGGAATGCAACAAAATCCGCATACATTTCTTATATTAACACTCATCTTGCAGATTAACCATTTCTATACTAAATACTCATTGACAAATAGTTACCCATTTGGAAATGTTCAGATAATAAGTTCAACATACACTTTGAGGATGTTCACAGTGCCACATCATAGTCTGGTTGATAAACTAAAATTTAAGGGTCAACCTAGAACAAATTTGGACTAAGTTGGTGGTTTTTATTTTGAAGAGGAAAATATCCTCTTTTAAATATCCAAAATCTGCTAAAATCCACTTTGAGCATTTTTTTTTGTAATCCAAGATGGCGTCCATGATGGCAGTTGGCATCAGAATTTCTGTGGTAGGTGCACCAACTAATACCAAAAACTAGTAATAAAATAAAATGCACACAAACAATGCTTAGCCGTAAACCATATCGGTGGAATGTCTGTCCCCAAAATGGACAAAATCGATTTAAATTTACAATTTGTGGCATAAGAGTGAACATGCTCTCAAATTATTCGTGGACCAATGATTTCAGATTATAAGGGAAACTTTTGATAAGAGATGTACAAAGTCTCTCGCGAGAGAGCAAGCGGAAGCAGGGTCTTATACAACTGTTAAATCTGGACTTTTTGGATGCCCATAAACAAAACAATAATGCAGTTTTATCTGTACTATTTATCTTGAATTGTGTGATATATGCGTAATTAAACAGTTAAATGTGATATAATAGGAATGTGTTGATTCTGTGACCTTTTCCAGAAGCAGAAATACAAATGTACATGTATTCAGAGTAGTCCGACGAATGTGACCGATTATCATTTATTTTTAGCTCAACTTTACTTTGTAAAGTTTGAGCTATTGCCATGGCTTGGTATCCGTCGTCTGTGTGTGCGTGTGTGATTCGTCAACAATTTCCTTTAGCACGGGCTACAGTTCGTACCTTTGATCCGATTATTATGAAATTTGTCATGGATGTTGACATTGGCATGTAGATGGGAACGAGTCATTTTGGGGTCATTCGGAAAAAAAACATGGCCGCCATCGGCCATCTTGAATTTCAAAATTCAATCCATTAGCACGGGCTACAGGCCGTACTCTTCATCTTATTGTCATGAAATTTGTCATGGATGTTAATATTGACATGTAGATGGGAACGAGTAATTTTGGGGTCATTCGGCCAAAAAACATGGCCGCCGGCAGCCATCTTAGATTTTACTCTTTGCATGACTAAATCCTTTGACAAGGGCTACAGGTCGTACCTTTGGGCGGATCATCATAAAATTAGTCATGGATGTTAACAATGACATGTAGATGGGAACGAGTCATTTTTGGGTCATTCGGGCAAAAAACATGGCCGCCAGCAGCCATCTTGGATTTTACTCTTTGTATGACTAAATCCTTTAGCACGGGCCACAGGTCGTACCTTTAGTCTGATCATCATGAAATTTGTCATGGCTGTTGAAAATGGAATGTAGATGGGAACGAGTCATTTTGGGGTCATTCCGACAAAAAACATGGCCGCCAGCGGCCATCTTTGATTTCAAAATTTATTTCATTAGCACGGGCCACAGGTCGTACTGTTCGTCTGATCATCATGAAATTTGTCATGGATGTTAATATTGACATGTAGATGGGAACGAGTAATTTTGGGGTCATTCGGCCAAAAAACATGGCGCCAGCAGCCATCTTGGATTTTACTCTTTGTATGACTAAATTCTTTAGCACGGGCTACAGGTCGTACCTTTAGTCTGATCATAATAAAAAATTTCATGGATGTTAACAATGACATGTAGATGGGAAAGAGTCATTTTGGGGTCATTCGGCCGAAAAACATGGCCGCCAGCAGCCATCTTGAATTTTACTCTTTGTATGACTAAATCCTTTAGCATGGGCTACAGGTCGTACCTTTAGTCTGATCATCATAAAATTTATCATTAATGTTAATAATGACATGTAGATGGGAACGAGTCATTTTGGGGTCATCGGCCAAAAAACATGGCCACCAGCAGCCATCTTGGAATTTACTCTTTGTATGACTAAATCCTTTAGCACGGGCTACAGGGTCGTTCGTACCTTTAGTTTGATCATCATAAAATGAATGTTAACAGTATGTAGATGAGAACGAGTCATTTTGGGGTCATTCGGCCAAAAAACATGGCGGCCATCTTGGATTTACTCTTTGTATGACTAAATTCTTTAGCAAGGGCTACAGGTCGTACCTTTAAGTTTAGTGTGATCATCATAAAATTTGTCAGGGATGTTAATATTGACATGTAGATGGGAACGTGTCATTTTGGGGTCATTCGGCCATAAAACATGGCCACCAGCAGCCATCTTGGAGTTTACTCTTTGTATGATTAAATCATTTAGCACGGGCTACAGGTCGTACTTTTAGTCTGATCATCATAAAATGGATGTTAACAGTATGTAGATGGGAACGAGTCATTTTGGGGTCATTCGGCCAAAAAACATGGCAGCCATCTTGGATTTACTCTTTGTATGACTAAATTCTTTAGCACTGGCTACAGGTCGTACCTTTAGTGTGATCATCATAAAATTTGTCATGGCTGTTGGAATGTAGATGGGAACGAGTCATTTTGGGGTCATTTGCCTAAAAAACATGGCCGCCAGCGGCCATCTTGGATTTCAAAATTCAATCCATTAGCACGGGCTACAGGTCGTACTGTTCATCTGATCATCATGACATTTGTCGTGGGTTAATATTGACTTGTAGATGAGAATGAGTAATTTTGGGGTCATTCGGCCAAAAAACATGGCCGCTGGCAGCCATCTTAGATTTTACTCTTTGTATGACTAAATCCTTTAGCACGGGCTACATGCAGGTCGTACCTTTAGTCTGATCATCATAAAATTTGTCATGGCTGTTGAAATTGACATGTAGATGGGAAATAGTCATTTTGGGGTTATTCGGCATTAAAACATGGCTGCCAGTGGCCATTTTGGATTCTACTCTTTGCATGACTAAAGCTATCAAATGTTTTTGAATTGTTGGAAAACATAGCCGCCAGCAACCATCTTAGATTTTACTTTTATATACATGTATATATATATCTTTTCATGTTGATAAACTAGTATTAGACATTCAACTTTCCACATTCCTAATCACTCCATCGACAGTAACACATTAAATTATTCCCTTTCCAAGTTGAGCTACAGTGTCATTGACACTTTCATTATATCTACAACATCAAATCTGTCAAAATTCGCTACTGTAGAACAGATTGGGATATATCCATAGAGTACTGAGTAAATTATGTAGATCCTATTGTCCGTGTCTTAAAATAGTATAGTCATAGTTGCCTCCGATCAAGTGATGAAACACAAATATTTTGCTTTTATCACAATAATGCATGGTACAAAGGAATACCATAGACTATCTTCAATAAAATCTCAACTTAACCAAAATTGTCTAGATGTATACTCTGTGGCAGAGACTGTCTTTATACCTAGAAATTAAATATGCTTATATTCACGAAGGCCACATACATCTATATGCAAAACGTACTATATATTCTGCAACCGCATCACCGCGTTTACCCATTCTCCATAATGTTACACATATCTGCCGCATACAAAACCATAAACAATTATCCCAAACTGTCCACAAAAATAGGGAAATGGTGTATTTAGCACTGTCAAATTCAACTATAATAGTTAAAGGGAAAGGAAACTCTCGTGTAAAGACAGGGCACGTGCATTAAGCAAGCTGTTCTCTGTTCGTGTCTAAAGTTTCATCGCAAATCTCCACACAAAATCAGAGATATGGCATCTAAAACTAACCCACGCAAGCAATTGTGCCGGAAACTTGATGTCGCCATTTTGGATGAAATATTATCTCTTTTTATAGTTTGCGACATCACTGCCTCACTTGGTCGTTTTAATGCTAAACATATATATGAAAATAAATAAAACAGCAGAGTGAATATTTGTTGTGCACAATAAATTACTGTAAATCTGCTGTGAATAAATTATAGTGCTGTGAATAAATTATAGTTCAATTCACGAAAGTTTGTTTGGTTGTCATATTGTCACATTCAAATGTTATGCGACCATTAACTGGCCGAAAATTAATTGTTAAAAATTATAACATAAACCATCTTGGCTTAAAATACATGTATGCAGTCTTCTATATGCTGTGATTGCTTGGTATTTGTGCAGAATAACCAAAAACATGCCAAAATGATTTTAGTGTGATATCTGTACTAAGGATGAGTAATGCCGAAAGTGGGGCTATGACATCATGATCTTATAAATATGGAAGCGGGAGTTTTAAATTACGTGATGTGATATACCGGTACAGGTAGTTGTTTGAGCTTAACTAAGAATTGAGCTCGGTGTTTTATCGCTCCGTGGTTGATATACTAAATATATTAATGACCTGATTTGTTGAGGGTTTCCTTCCCCTTTAAATAACTATAGTATGATCATGTCATGTGCACAGTTTTGGGATATTCACACAGTAGTTGAATGCAGGATGTGCCTGACTTGGTTTTATTATGATTTTAATTAAAGTGATGTGAAACACTCTGGTAGGGTGATGAAATAGAAATGGAGAATAATCTTGCTCAAAGTTTTTATTTTTACAAATATTAATCCAAATTGACCACACACACTGGCATTCTTACATATTACTTAAATGCAATGACTCTCGATGGCTAAATCATTTGTGTTAGTTTATAGCAGATAGTGGCATCCTGAATTGAGATGTAAATATTTACAATTGAACATAGTTCAGACAATGTTTTCTATGGAGTGGTACGGTCAATTTCAATGAAATTTTCGGTGATGTTAGTAAAATGCTACATTCCCCAGTTTGGCATAGCGCCGGAGTACTAACTTGTCAGTTTCACCCACTCAAACAATTCCATAATATATATTAATGTTTCAGGTTATTTTGCCAAAACCAGATAATTCAATGAATCAGGATTCCTCCGCCTCATTCTGTTACTGCCAGCAGGTGTCACTCAAGGATTTTGACAACCAGAAACTGAACCATTCGGAGCTTGCTATTGTTGATTTGTTGGAAGGGATCATTCAGAATAAAGCCATGTCAGACAAGAACAAAAAGAAACATCTTAAGCAGGTAAACACCACCCTCATTATAATGTAGACTTGTAGCATGAAATAATTCTTCGGACAGCATCAGAAATGATCAATTAGGAGATGTCGGTTGGCGTGTAATAAACACTGCACATGTGTCTTACTGGCTGAGAAGCCTCGAAATAGTGTGTCTGACATTTGCAGAATGAGGTCCCCAGAGTGTGAATTTGGTGACCATATCCCGCATGGCAGGCTAGCATCACCAGATTAACCCTCTGGGAACTTCGTTCTGCTTTGGCCTCAACTGCTATGGGAGACTTAGGATCAGATTGAAGTTCCCCAATTGAATTTGGTGATATTCAACTATTAGTCACCTCGATTATACAATTTATCTTTTGCAAATTAGGGGATATAGAAACTTCTCACTCAGAACGAAAAAAGTAACTAAAAACAATGTTAATTTGAGACTATAGATACTTCCCAGAAGATGAGGCCTAAGCAGAATGAGGTCCCCGGAGGGTGAATTTGGTGATACTAGCCAGCTGTGCGGGGTAGTATTACAGAAGGCTGAATGTACTATCCTTACGCCATCTTACTCTTGCTTTAAACTGGGTCTGGAACACAAGTGTGATTCTGTATCTAACATTACTAGTACTGTCTAGTACTCTTTTTGGCTCAATTATCTGACATAATATCTAAATAAAAACCGAAATAGATTACATGTATAAAGTTATCCTGGTACTCATACCGATATCAAAGGATTGTGATCCTGAAAAAAAATTTCTTTCAATATTCTGAAAATAAATTCTTTTAAACTGTCCATTTTTAGCTCAACTTTACTTTGTAAAGTTTGAGCTATTGCCGTGGGTTGCTGTCCGTCGTGCGCCCGTCCATCAACAATTTCCTTTGTCTCACCATACAGACCGCATTCCTCATCCGATCATAACCAAACTTCATATGGATCTTCGGGGTGACCTGTAGATGGGAGCCATCAAAAAAAAAAAATCGAAAATTTGTTAAAACAACATGGCCACTGGCAGCCATTTTGAATTTCAAATTTGAACCCCATCAGCACACCCTGCAGTCCGCATTTATTGGAGAAATGATCACCTCTAGATGGGAGCTATCAAATGTTAGCGATTTTCAGTGAAAAACATGGCTGCCAGCAGCCATCTTAGATTTCAAATTGAATCCATCGGCTCAGCCCGCATTTATTTGAGAATTCTTATGAAAATCTGCAGGCATGTTTTGGATAACCTCTAGATGGGAGTCATCAAATTTGAACAATTTTCGATGAAAAACATGGCTGCTGGCAGCCATTTGGATTTAATCTTTGCATGAGTAAATCTTTTGACACAAACTACAAACAATATTCCTCATCCGATCATCACCAAACTTTATATGGATCTTCATGGTGACTTCTGGATGGGAGCCATCAATTATTCTTTTCAATTTGTAGAAAAACATGGCTGCCAGTCAGTGCCAGTGGCCATTTTATATTTTACTCTTTGCATGACTAAATCTCTTTGGCACACCCTACAGGCCACATCCCTCATTCGATCGTCACCAAACTACATAAGGATCATCGGGGGATGATCTCTAGATGGGAGCCATCAATTATTCCCGACATTTGTTAAAAAACATGGCTGCCAGTGGCCATCTTTGATTTTACTCTTTGCCTGATTAAATCCATCGGCACACCTTACAGACCACATCCCTCATCCAATTGTCACCAAACTTCATATGGATCTTCGAGGTGTCCTTTAGATTGGAGTCATCGATTAATTTCGAAATTTGTTATAAAACATGGCTGCCAGCAGCCATCTTTGATTTCAAACTTGACTTCATCCGCACACCCTGCAGCCTAAATTTATTGGTGAAATGTGTCAAATGAATATAATTTCATCTACACAATACAAGACATTTTCTGTTCCTTCTTCTTTATCATTCTATTCATTACTCAGCAAAAAATAAACGCCTTCCCAAGTTGAGCTACAGTGTCATTGACACTTTCATTTTTTACATTGACCTCACAATATTTACCTTGACCTTGTAAGCCATGTATTCACTTATATATGTGAGGTTCCCTATTGGAGACTAGGATATATAAGAGAATGAACTGGCACAGGATCTTTATTGAAAGGGATAATATTTTGAGTGGATATCTTCTCAATGTTTCCATTCTGACTTCATTGTCATTGACACTTTTATTTTATTCCAGTTTCAGAAGACCTATCCTACAATCTATGCTAGCAGGTTTCCCAGCAAGGAAAGCGAAGCAAAAATATATCAATCAAAACCAACGAAGAAGAGGCAAGCGCTACTCTCTAAATCATTCTCAAAGTTCAAAGGCCTAAGATAGGTGAACTGGAGTGAATTAACCCTTTCATGATGGGAGCAGCGCTGATGCAGCATTAAACACCCTGTGCCAGTACATTCTCTTATATATGCGAGTCCCCCATAGGGAGCCTCGCATATATAAGAGAATTCACTGGCTTACAAGGTCAAAGTAAATATTGTTTGGCCAATGTATTCTCTTTTAGATGAGAGACTCCCTATGGGAGACTAGCATACATAAGAAAATGCATTGGCACAGGGTTTTCACAAAATTTCAGGAAGCTTCAGTCATGGAAGGGTTATCTGTTCCCGGTGTGCCAATGTCGAGTCTCGGAGACATTATTTGTTTGTGATGATTGGGTCATTGTCATGTTTCTTCCACAATATGCCCAGTGTGCCTGGTAATCTGAGGAGGAATATCCATGAATCCGCATTCTTGTAAGGTCGTGAGCGGCAGTCTATCAAGATGCAGTCCGCGAGTGACGATTCAAACACCGAGGACAGACTAATAATGTGTTCGCAGATTATGATTATTATGGAACATTATGTCAGTGTTCCTGGGCCAGTTGTTGGTGCTTGAATCAACACTTGTCAATTGCGTCAGTGTTTTTGTAAACTGCTGTTCATCTATAATCAAGACTGGATTACACCCATTGAGATCCACCTAAAATACTCCTCACAAGGGACTATAATCAGCATTTTATAAATTAGTAAGAGCTCAGAAAAGCAACAAAATTTTTCAGAAAGATTAAGCTGAATTTTTAGTTCTCCCCTGCCGACACTTCTAATGGTATGAACTTGTCTCATGCCAAATGCAGAAAGCAATTCTGTATCTGGCAACAATATTTTCATTATGCAAAAAGGGGGGAAAGTAATTTATCATTTTCTGTGAATGCTAGAAATTAGAATGAACTTTTTATAAATGCCATTACCCTCGCAAAAGCAGGAAAATAAATTATAAAAACAATTAACCCTTAAATTTTTATCCAACTCTACATTCTGACCAATGCTGAGACTATTTGGCAAAACGTTTTTGCTATTTGGCAAATATTTTGGCCAAAAATATTGTTTGCAATTAAAACCCGATCAGTCACCGAATCTCTAAAATGGCATATGTTTATTTTATTAAAGTGATGTGAAACACTCGGGTAGGGTGATCAAACCGTTATTCTTATATATTATTTAAATGCACTGACTCTCAAAGGCGAAATCATTTGTGTTAGTTTATCACCGATGTTAGTAGAATGCTACATTCCCCAGGTTAGCATAGCATCTGAATACTAACTTATCAATTTCACGCACCCGAATAAGTCCATATTATGTCTTTAAGACCCAATGATTTATGTAAATACCGGAATATACAGGTTTTGTAACTGTTGGGCTTTTTTAACTGGATGTGGGTTTTTTTGTGACTAAACATGATGATGATTCCAACAGCTTCACTTACATTCAGAATATGCGTGGATCTTGCTGGTAGGATTTGTGAGTCTGGCTGTTGGTTATTTGTAACTTATATTGTAACTTGTGACATGTGCTTACGTTAAGATTAGCTTTATTACTCTCTGTAGTCATTTTTTTGTACTGGTGCTATAATATATATTCAGATCAAACAGAAAAGGTAGAATGTCCTATTCTTATGGTAGCATCCGATTTTGGTTTGATAATTTTTTTCCCTAAGTAATTACATGCTTTTGGTAATCTGATGTATCTATCATTTACCAATGTTCATATGAATTAGGCAAGTTTCTAAAGATCCTAAAAATGGATTTGTATGCAGATTAACTGTGGTGTGGTTTAGATTTGATAATGTCAACATCGATCTTCAAGCATTAATCAATTATAAGTATATATGATGGGAAAATATCAGTTGTGAGACAGCTATGTTCTCTTTCCAAATTCAGTTTGATTTCTTTGGTCAACAATCCAACTTGAGTCGTACATTTGTATTATATTATAGTTCATATTATATATGGCCACTACTTGTGTTTATATGATTCATTGACAGATTATAGTTTTATTACATGCTTGTTCCTAGAATTACAGTGTTCTTGCTGTGTCACATTTACAAATCCGTATGCCCCACTTGTGCCATACGCATCCCATTTACATCACATGATATAAATGACGATCATCTCAAGCATGAAACCGGATCTTTAAATTAAAAGCGTCATCACACGACAAAATGTAAATCTGCCTGAATAAACCTTGCAAGCCTGTTTGTTTTTTTAATTCATGGATTCTAGGATGGGTAGTGTGTAATAAACACAGAACACATGTGTATTAATGGATTTGTCAATTTGGCACTTGTGCCATTGCGGAAGATTAGAACTTGAGGCTGCACATCTCGTTCTATCCTTCCATGCTAGCAGAAACCCATTAACACATGTGTCGTTCTGTGTATATCCTACCATTTGACTTATATTTCCCCCCCATCACAGATATGGAATGTTCTAATCTGTCGATGCTTGAAGTGCCAGGATGATGTTTCGCCAATTTAACCCTTTCAGTGCCAAGTCCGATTTTTGTATAAACCCATATTTCCAACTAAATCCTGAAAAATTACCCATCATTCTGCTGTGGTTAAGGAGTCGATTATTTAGGCCATTACTCTATTAACCCTTTCAGTGCCAAGTCCGATTTTTGTATTAACCCATATTTCCTTGATCATTTTTCAAATTTATTGATTATAATAATGTGATACATTGATGGTAAGAGCTCTTAGCTCTTGATCAAGGAAATATGGGTTTAGAGCTCTTTCCATCAATGTATCACATTATTATAATCAATAAATTTGAAAAATGATCAAGGAAATATGGGTTAATACAAAAATCGGACTTGGCACTGAAAGGGTTAAATCTATCCAGTATCTGGTTTTATAAAATGCAGACTTCTGGTTCACTTTCTTATCATATGGACATTCTACATTTTTAGCAACTTGTAATACGTGTTTTGATATTGATATAAACTTGACTTGCCAAACACATTTTGATTCGTTTTACTTTTTGTTTGTTTGTTTTTTTTCATTTTTAATATTAACTGGATTTTTATTCTTCATTATATACAAAATGTTTGTCCTTCACTGAAAAAGTCCGTGATATTCAAGTTTATTGTGTCTGAGCTTTCTTATCATAACATGTACACCTTTTTAGGTAAAATTTGTTTTCGCTTACTGTCAATTTCCGGACAGCTGAATCCATTGTTAACTAATATCAATCTAGCAAACCCGAACATTTATCAAATGGTAAAATAGTCAGTTATATCTTTTTTTGTCTGCACTAAAGAATTTACCATTCTAAATTCATACAAGCCTGATGAAGCTGTAATAAAACATTTCTAAACTTCAATTTTTTTTGTTCAAAAGTGGAAAGGGAGAAATGTTTTTTTTCTCTTTTTTTTTATACTTTATAACAATTATGTCAACATGAATATTGAATTTTGAATGCAAAATTATGGACTACAACTCAACTGCCAAATTTAATGTGTTACCACATATTTTGTCATAACAAAGCCTTGTTTTCCAGAGATTTTTGATTTGTCACACTATCAGAAAATGTATGTAAAAAATATATTAAAACGATTGTATCATCACTTGACCTTTATTATCACGGTAGCTGATATATTATTTTGAAGACCGAATAATGGTTAATCACATTCAGGGGTTCACATGAACGCCTGGGCCCCACATGTAAATGTAGTACATCTTTTCAATGAAAGTCTGTTATAGAAGAGTAACTGGACGAGACTCGATCCAAAACAGCATCAACCCAACCGATATACCTAGCTGTTCTGGACCGAGAAGCAAGCCTTGAAATAGTGTGCCTGTCATTTGCAGAATGGGGTCCCCAGAGGGTGAATTTAGTGATGCTACCCCACATATTGGGCTAACATCACCAAATTCACCCTCTGGGGACCTCATTCTGCTTACACCTCAGCAGAATGAGGTTCCCAGAGGGTGAATTTGGTGATGCTAGCCCGCTATGCGGGGTAGCATCACTAAATTCACCCTCTGAAAACCTCATTCTGCAAATGACAGACACACTATTTCAAGGCTTGCCGAGAAGACTTGGTCTATCTTATTCTTTGAAATAACTACCCCATTTTGCACAAAATTTCAGTATTGAAATATGCAGCTAACCCCTCCCTAATTTGGATGTAAGCGCTTGGCCAATAATCTCACACAATGGTTGTGGCGTTAAAATTGCCTATGATTTTTATTTTTCGTTTGTATTGAACATTATTATTTAAGAAATTGATTTTGATTTTGCTGCATTCCATGGAGTATAGATTCAAGTTGGACATTTTGTGTGGGGAGTGAAAGTGTTCCGCACAGTAAATTGTCAGACAACTGGCATCCATACTCCAGGGAACACAACAAAATCAACATCCATTTCTTATATTTACACTTGCTGATTGAAAGAGCTTTTAGCACACATTTTGAACATATTCTGATATCCCGTTGTGAGTTGCGTCCATACAATATAAAAAGTTGCATCCATACAATATAAAAGTTGCAACCAGCATCGTCCATTCACATTTGCATGAAGGAGTGTAAATATATACCATTCAACTGCCAAACATTTGTTGATGCTGACTCAAATTTACTCAAATGCAAAGGGGCATAATTTCAATGATTTATTTAGTTGCTTGTAACCTATTGGCCTAATCTTTTTGTAAATTGGGTCCAGTGAGGTGCTGTCCAGGATTTAGTCGGAAATATGGCTTATTGCCATTCATCGGAAAGCTCTCACTGAGAGCTTTGCGATGAATGACAACAAGCCATATTTCCGACTAAATCATGAAAAATTGAGTTGATTATTTAGGGTATTACTGTATTTGTCAACTAGATTTTGGAGTTGTTAAACATGCTTCAATAAAGGCTTTTATATCCTCTCTGATAATTGGGTCCTTGTTTATTTAACCCTTTGATTATGGGAGCTGCGCTGGTGCAGCATTAAAGATCATGTGCCAGTGCATTCTCTTATATATACAAGTCTCCCATAAGGAGCCTCGCATATATAAGAGAATACATTGGCGTAGTGTTTTCGCATATTTTCAGAAGCTCCAGTCATGGAAGGGTTAATAGCCATTGGTCTTCGCCCTGCTAAGAACAAGTTTACATGATTACATTCATCCTTCTGTCGTGACGACCGTCCGTCTGCTCATATATCTCAACCGGCTCTTAGTTTGTCATTTGTTAGCAATTTTATGACCGTAAGCAGCAGAAAGTGCGATAACTTGAACAAACGTCAACCGATTCCATTCAGGGTGTATGGATCATTCACAACAATATCTTGATTGAGTTTGATAAACATACGTACTTAGAAATGGATGTACAATGTATTTTCGAACAAATTGTAAAACCTTTACAAAGAATATACTGTAAAACATATATCATATTTTAGAAACTTGATGAGCCGACCGCTGCATGCGAGAAAGTGATGATCCCACCCTGAACACGTGACACGCGTAATCAAACTTTTCTCTGATTGGCCATCACTGTCACGTGTTTGATAAACAACTCTACTCGCCCCACCCATATTATCTATTTTGAGGAATGTTCAGAAAATATGAGCAGACAACAGAAATTAAAAGTGCAGAAGGCTTCTTATTCATTGGTGCGAAATGGTCGTTAATTGAACTTCATATCTGAACATGGGAACTACTGATGGAGGAATATTTAGTATAGATACTACTGATGAAGGAGTATTTAGTACAGTAGAGCCCCTGCAAGGCAGGCATAGCATCACCAAATTCACCCTCTGGGAGCCTCCTGCTCAGGCCTCAACTGCTATGGGAGACCTAGAATTAGATTGAATTTCCCCTGTTTTATTTGGTGATGTTCACCCATTAGGCCAAAAAAAAAAAAAAGTTTTGGTTCTCAGGCCCCGCCGCATTGAATAAAAAGGGCCGCATTAGGCCTTTTTATTGCAATGCCTGATGTTATGACAAAAAAATCATACGAAAAAAAAATTTTGTGTAGCTCTAACATGTAATGTGTTAAAAAGTGACTTGCAGGCTTACAACATGCAGTAGATGACTACAATTAAGAAAATGATTAGCTGATCCTCATGCTCTTCTTACAATTAGTCATTGTGAACAACTTACACTAATTGTATCTTTATACAATTGAAAGGCACAGGACTAAATTCAGGATCACATATTAGAATGGGGAGGTATCAGTTTTTAGACAACAATAACAGTAGTTAATGTCAGGGGCATTATAGAATGTTAGGTAATCCCAGTCATACACTGGTAGTACAATGTCATTTTTATATAAGACTAAATGAGTTTATATGCATAACAGTTCCCTCTACCATACTAGACAGAGCCATGATCTTTGTCCATGCTTACTATGCGCAGAAAAAAATCAAACCCTCCCTCCCTCATTGATTTGAAAAAAAAATTGCCCGAGAACCAAAACACTTTTTTTTTTTGGCCTTAGTCACCTCGATTATGCATTTTATCTTCTGCAAATTAGGGAATATAGAAACTTCCGAGAAGGGGGAAAAAGTTACAAAAACAATGTTAATTTGAGACAAAAGATATTTCCAGAAGATGAGGCCTAAGCAGAATGAGGTCCCCAGAGGGTGAATTTGGTGATGCTAGCCCACTTTGTGGAGTAGCGTCACTAAATTCACCCTCTGGGGATGTCATTCTGCAAATGAGAGAGAGTAAATTGAGACTTGGTCATAATTTGCTTGAAAATGGCAGCAAGATGGCGCAAATTGAAGTTAGCTCATTCTTTGCTAACTTTTTTTATTTAGACTATGTATCAATTTTTACTAGCTCATGAAGAATCCCATCCCCATATAAATATGACAGTTGAGAAGATATAAGTGTTCAAGTGACATCGGTCACCATTTTTTGAGACATGAAATTTTAACAGATTGTTCGATATCCGATTTCTGTAGGATCCGAGATGAGTTTTTGGGATAGCTCATTAGTCTAATATAACTTGCTCATATCTTTGAGAAATGGAGAAAAAACAAATTCTGAAAATACCAGGCATGATATATTGCAGCTATTTATGACATAGGTTCCTTGAGATGGAACATAATTGTGATAATAAACAAAGAGGGGTCGTCGGGTGCATACCCCCATGTGGCATACCGCCTAGTGTGGGCATACCTATAACCTAGTATGACTGATATATTCAAGAAAGATGAAGTCAAAAGTCAGCATTTTCAGATAAACAAAGATGAATATAACTAGAATGAAAAACCTAAACAAAACGTTGCACATCCATACCAAATTTCATTGAGATCCGAGCACAACTGTTGAAGTTATGACATGAACAGACATCGGTATATTTAAAAAAAATACACATACCAACTTTGGTTCAGATCAAATAATCCAAACTGGAGTTATCGGTCGGAAACCAAAAATGTTAACGGACGGACGGACAGACTGATAACATAATACGACCTTTTTTCAAAAAGGGGGGGGGGGGGATAATAATGATAAATAAATGAATTTGATAGTTTATTCTCATGTACAGGTTGACAATAGATAAAATGTATATCCAATAAATATATATGATCAGTTATTCCATGATGGATATGCAATATACGATAAATATGAGCATGATAGCATTCTACGGCATTTTATCGACCTACAATGTTCATTTCAAAGTACAGTAATGCCCTAAATAATCGACTCCTCAAACACCGCAGAATTATGGGTAATTTTCAAGATATAGTCGGAAATATGGCTCATTGAGAGGTTTCTGATGAATGGCAACAAGCCATATTTCCCACTAAATCCTGAAAAATTACCTCTAATTATGCTGAGGTTAAGGAGTCGATTATTTATGGCATTACTGTAAGTCCTTGCAGACAGCATTGCTTGAAGTGTGTCAACTGCATTGTCGGCAAAAAAATGATATAAAGTTTGAAGAGACGAGCCTAGACATTTCAAATTGGGAGAAGTTACCTCTCCCTATTAGGTTATTAGGGAGAAGTGGACTGTTATCAGGGAGAAGTAACTGAATTAAGTTAAATTTACACCCCGACTTCACCCTTCTATGATCAATTAAGTGTTATGCAATACAAGAGTCTATTTATAAAACCATTATAGTGAGTAAGAACACCATTATCATCAACAAATATACTTTAACCCTTTACCCAACAAACCGGCCAAATAAAGCTTCAACAGCCTAAAATATCTTGGGTCTGTCTCAATAAAACCATACAAATATGGATATCATTGGAACCGGCTACTTGACCACATTGTGATAGTTACAGTTATACCCTGTGCCAATGCATTCTCTTATATATGCGAGTCGACCATAGGTCGCCTCGCATATATAAGAGAATGCATTGGCCTAAAAAAAAATCTTTTTTTACCATTTTTTCTTACATTCTTTAACAATTTTATAATTTTTAATGTGTTAAGCCAATGCATTCTCTTATATATGCGAGGCGACCTATGGTCGACTCGCTTATATAAGAGAATGCATTGGCACAGGGCCCTTCTGTTGGCTAAAGGGTTAAACATGCTGCTGGGATATATGTGTACTGGTATATGAGAGAGGTCATTTCTCCCTGGGACAAAAATAGGGAGAAGTGACAAATTTTAGGGAGAAGATGTCTCCCAAGTAGCCCTCTAGGCTGGTCCCTGAAGGGACTAAATGCCTTTGAAGATGGTTCATGCGAAAAACTCTCCAATAATGAGATTTCTCATGTCAAAACCATTGTTTAATTTAGGCTGAACATTATAGATCGGTTTAACAAATAATGCCTAAAACATTCAAACAAATAAATGATATTCAAATAAATTATACTCATGCTTTAAACATCCTTTTCTTCTTGATAAATAAATAGGACTCCTTCGCTCCATGTCTCCCGACCCATGCAGCAATGTTAAAGAGTTATACAATGTTGTAAAGAACTTAGAGCTTATGGAAGTGAGATTCTCGGGGCATCCCATGTTCGAAACAAATAAAAATAAAATGTCCACAAGATATGGAGATATTGCCCAGACAAGCTAGTATTGGATTGGATCAGTGAAATCAAATAATTGCACATATACAGTAATGCCCTAAGTAATCGACTTTGGAGATATGTATACACTTGAACAAGAGGCAACAGATATTAAACAGTGTATTAATGGTAAACATGCATGGCAAGTCCTATTATATCAGAAATTATTATCAACTTGGCAATGTTATACACAGACATACCTATTTTGACACACTGAATCTTTGGTGATGATGTACTTCACAGTGACGCTAAATGATGTCAACTGTGTGGTGAGCTATTTCATACGTGAAAGTAAACCTTAGTTGATATTCTGCTGGATAAATTGCAACATAAATTTTGGTTATCACCAACCTATAAGTTCCCGAAAATTGGTATTCAAGGATCGCTACCTTCTCTGGACTGCAATCGACTTGTCATTGAGGACTCATCGATGTACGCTCCAGCTGAGAAGGTAGATTGACTTGAATACGGATCTCGGTAACCCTCAAGGTGGTGCCAACCCATATAAAATCTCATTATCTTCCCTAACTGTTTGGTTATACCAAGTTTACTCCAAATAAGCTTTACAATGACATAATTATAATTTACTGACGCCATTCGAACATGGCCTGCAATGTAAGATAATATGTTGACCACCAAATAAATATTTGTTAGGCAAAGTCAATTTCCTGTTTTTCAGTTCCGCGTGTTAGGTTATGAGATTGACTTTGCATGTCCTCAATACATACTAATAGAAACACAAACTGAAATTCAACAACTAATAATTGCAGTGTCAAAATTAATATCACAATACAATGAGCAATATATAAAGCACTTGAATAAAGAGAAATACCATAAAAATAAAAAAAAGTATGCAGAATTATGTTGCAGATTATTATTTCTTTGAAAAGTCAGTATTAAAAAAAGTCAAAAGTTTCAAAAACCTTAACTTAACTTTTGACTGATATACGACCATACTGACCTATTTCAGCACATTAGCAGGTGGCCATTATTTATAACTGGGACGAAGCATTTATTGCACTGGAACCATGTTATCTCGAAGTTTGAAACAGTGTATTGTATTCCAGGATTGTGAAAGATAATAGCCATTCAACAGAGTCAGTTGTAGGGTTTTCGTGATATTCCTGTTATATGTTTCCACTGGAAAATTACTGTAAGTTCCAACAACACAGCAAGAAATGTCATTTAGCAGTGAAGAGGTTAAAGGGATGGGACAATCGCCTTTGTAGTGGGTAAATGTTAGAAATAATAAAAGTCTGTAAACCCATCATCATCAAGAAGAACATGGGAAAACACATTGAATTTGTTCTTATTCTCACCATAAAAAAGGTACATGTTGCATACTGAAACCACTGTTATGTATTCAATCAGTGTGGGGGCAACTGGTTCCTTGTATACTTTTTAGTAGAGGTAAGGCATGTATATTTTCAACATCGGGGATGGGTTTTGCTAAATATTTGGACTCTATTCCAATTTTTTAATGTAACGTGACCTCCAAATCCAAGATGGCTGCCATCACAAACAAAAATCAGCATATTTTCGAGCATTTTTGCACATTTTTTTTTACCAAAACAGCCGTGGTATGTCCCAAAATCATCCGATCCACTTGCCTTTATGGTATACTGGTTCAGGCAATGCAGCAGATGTATTCAGGAAGGTCAGAGTTAACATTATGGGTCGTTTAGTGATTTTGTTTTGAAGGCTAGGGCTGATTTACATGCTGTTTTCCACCATATCGTACCCTCTCAATTTTTCTACTTCCCGCTGGATAAAAAATTGGAATAGAGTCTTAAAAATCCCTCCAAACTGAATAGGTTAAGGTCATAGTGGCTTGCTTCTACTAGAAAAGTTTACAAGATCTACATTTGCCCCCATACTATAGCAATATATTGACAAACATAATCTCGTTATTGGAGAATTATTAATTATGAAAATGAGAAGTTTATTTATATTACATGTACTTGTTGATGAGTTATATTACAGGCTTAGTCCCTTTAACCTTTTCTATACTAAATGGATTCTGCCACACAGTTAAAGAAGTATACATTGGAATAGTACATTATTCATTTGGAGGGATCAAGAAAAAATAAGAAGATCGTTTGTTGAACTTATTATCCAAAAAAATTCTGAGGTTACTACTCGTCAATGAGTATTTAGTAAAGATAGAGTCTTCCAAGCATGACCCATTGTGAACCCCCTGACTCTTGACCTTTTACAAGGGCAGTAAAGGGTCGCCTCTTCCGCTCGGACATGTGAGGTCATTGAATGCTGAATGCTTTCTTGACGGAGCTGTGCTGGTGCAGCAATAAAGATACTGTGCCAATACATTGAGCTATTATTTATTAATTGTTATAATATTCGGTCCCTCAATACATGGACCATTCACTACTAGCATTCTCTTATATATGCGAGTCTCCCCTAGAAAGCCTCACATATATAAGAGAATGTATTGGCTTACAATGTCAAGGTAAATTTGTTAGGCAATGTATTCTCTTATATATGCGAGACTTCCTATTATTGCTTAATGAGCCCTTTCTTTACTGAATGGATTCTCCCATTCAGTTATAAATGTGTACATTGGAATGGTTGTTTATTCATCTGGAGGGATGTACAGGAAGCAGACAACAGACAGACAATAAGTTAATAATAGTGTTTGAGGATTCATATTCTTTGGTGGGAAATATTCACAAAATATGTTCAACAACAGTTTATTGCACTTATCATCTGAACATTTCCTAAAGGAACTGCTTGTCAATGAGTATTTAATAAAGAAAGATAAATGAAGTTAGAAACGATCATATTTCGAATCCTAAAAGGTGTAATGTTTTGAACATTTTTATAACCATTCTGACAACATAACACATTTCTTAATAACTACTCAGACAAGTAGTTCCCTTAGGAAATGTTTAGATAATAAGTTAAAAAAGCCCATTTCCCCACCATTAGGAATAATTTTGACCTTGTATTATCCGTTTGTATGTCTTTCGTCTGCTTATATTTCCCGAAAATCCCTGCAGATGAATAATAGACCCCTCCATTGTATAGTTTCATAACATTGGAGAATCCATTCAATAAAGAAAGGGTCAACAAAGCCCTGATGTATAAGCCAGATGTACGAATTAGGATCTCCTGCATGAATTTCATCACGTGAATTATTTGTACTAATTTTGATTACTGTACCTTATGCATTAGCCAAGACTCTTCTCCGACGTAAGAGGGGTTTAAAGCTATCGATGTTTGACATAAGAAATTTTGACTAGTATCTACATCAAACAGTTATGGACTAGCCATTTCATTACTTTAAAACATGTGCTGATTAGGAAACATAAAACAGACAGTAAGATATCAATTATTAGTTACAATGTTCTGGCAAAAACAATGCTCGTTAATGAAATCTCATAAAAATCAGCAGTCGTATTTCTCCTATAAATAGACAAAAACACAATGTTACAGAAAGGCAGTAAATTTTAACACCATATATATAACATTCTAAATTTTAACAATAAACGCAATCTTAATGAGCAAAGGATGTGAAAAATCTTCATGAAAATAACCGGTAAGGCATAACTATAACAAATATTTTCTACAAGATAAAGCTACTAGAAAAATGTTGTAATATGTTGAACAAGCCTTGAACTAACATGCCTGTCATGGCCACAGGTGGTATTAACCCTTTCAGTGCCAAGTCCGATTTTTGTATCAACCCATATTTCCTTGATCCATTGTATCACAATGTATCACATTATTATAATCAATAAATTTGAAAAATGGATCAAGGAAATATGGGTTGATACAAAAATCGGACTTGGCACTGAAAGGGTTAAACATAACATGGCCATGTCGATAAGAAAGGTATTTTTATTCACATACATACATGTATGGAGCAATGAATGCATCATACTGACAAACCTTGAAATAGTGTGTTTGAATGAGGTCCCCAGAGGGTGAATTTAGTGACACTATCCCACACGGCAGGCTAGCATCACCAAATTCACCCCCTGCGAACCTCATTTTGCTTAGGCCTCAACTGCTATGGGAGATCATATTGATGTTCTAATTCAGCATATATAAGAGAATTCATTGGCCTAACAATATTTACCTTGACCTTGTAAGCCAGTGCATTCTCTTATATATGCAAGGCTCCCTATGGGAGACTCGCATATAAAAGATAATGCACTGGCACAGGATCTTTAATGTTGCACCAGCGCAGCTCCTGTCATGAATGGGTTAAAGTTGTTGGAAGTTTTCACCAATGATAGTTGAATGTTAAAAGTACTCAATCTGATCAGACGCTCCTAAATTACTATTTCTTTGGCTTCTGGGTAGTCCAAGTCTTCTTGTACTAAAACCAGCTAAGATATTGGTTTGGCGATTTGCTGGTGTTTAGTCCAAGCCCGCCTGCATAGGCTTCTTATAACACGACTTGCGCCCAGGATCTGTGGCGGGAATTTGTGGTGTATTTTACTCGATTTACCTAAAAAATCAATACATGATGCTATATACATCGGAAGAGTGACATCTTATGGTCATAATAGTGTATAATAATCTAACTTTCATGTTAAATTACGCATAGAATATTCCGGTTGATTGTCACCGACATCGCATTTTGTGACATTGCTGTATATTTTGTTTACGTTTTAACCGAAAGCCGAAGTCGTTCGGAAGAACTCCGGCACAGTCCGGAGTTTGGTCTGGCTATACAAAGAAAATTGCGGCCCCCATATTATTCTAATGCTCGTTTTGTTTACACTGTTTTAAACTGTGAGATGGTTGTAATTCCCGCAATTTATTTAATGTATTACATTTATATCTTCAATATTTACTTAATCTATTCATTTATTTATTTATTGACACGTACAATTACGATTACAATGGAGAATTCATCGTGCGTGGTTGATCGAAAATCTACGGAATATTTTCCCCGGAAAATGCCGAACGCAGTTCGCGAGGTCAACTGAGTTCGCATACTTTAAAATTATGTAAACATTGCGTTAAATGTCTCTTTTCACATTAAATTACCGCGTTCAAATCACAACTGATGTGGGTTTCAGATCAAATAGTATGTCTTCTGCGGAAAATATCCGTTTATTGTCGCAATTGTGATATTTATTTCATATAATTGTGGTTTTATTTGAGCGGGTCACTAACGCTTAAGTCGTGTTATAAGAAGCCTATGCAGGCGGGCTTGGACTAAACACCAGCAAATCGCCATACCAATATCTTAGCTGGTTTTAGTACAAGAAGACTTGGACTAGCTTCTGGGGTAAAAAATATGTGATTCGAGTCGAGGAACCCACCCATCAAAGCTCAGTGATTAGATATCGATGTATGAAATTTGCTGTTTCTATTGTTTGTGGACCAGATCTTTTCCAGGACCACGTGCTCAAACAGACAAATTGCGGTTGTAAGATGGATAACTCGAAAATCAAGTATTAACAATAATAACCACTTGATTTTAGAGTTATCCATCTTACAACTGCAATTTGTCCGTTTGAGCATGTGGTCCTGGAAAAGATCTGGTCCACAAACAATAGAAACAGCAAATTTCAAACATCGATATCTAATCACTGAGCTTTGATGGGTGGGTTCCTCGACTCGAATCAAATATTTTTACCCCCGAAGCTAAAAAAATAGTAATTTAGGAGTGTCTGATCGGAGTGAGTACCTTTGAGTACCTTTAGATAAATAGTGAAATAAGCACATAATGTCTTTAACCCTTTCTATACTGAATGGATTCTCCCATCCAGTTAAAAAAGTATACTATGGAATGGTCCATTATTCATTTGGATGGGTGTTCAGGTAATAAAAGCAGACAACAAATATAAAAACAGATAACATAAGAGCAGAATTATTCATATTCATTGGTGGAAATGTTCAGATAACAAGTTCAACAAATGACCTATGAAAGCCATACGTTTGTTGAACATTATATGAAGCATTTCCTAATGAGTATTTAGTATAGAAAGGGTTAAAACTTTGCAATTCTTTTCATGACCTGGCAGGCTGAAGTTGCATTGATCCTGTCATCATGACAGGCTGTACAGTAATGCCCTAAATAATCAACTCCTTAACCACAGCAGAATTATGGGTAATTTTTCAGGATTTAGTCGGAAATATGGCTTGTTGCCTCCTAATCGGAAAGCTCTTAGAGAGAGCTTTCCGATGAATGGCAACAAGCGATATTTTTGACTAAATCCTGAAAAATTACCAATAATTCTGCTGTGATTAAGAAGTCGATTATTTAGGGCATTACTGTATTTGTTACTAAATTATTTCAAGGCTTATCAATGAAATGAAGAAAACCTGATTAAACCACAGAATACCATGATAAATAAATAGCCCAAGCATACTACAACACAGACTCAAATCAAGTGATGAAACCATCTCTTTCAGAAATGACCAAATAGTTTTTAGAAACACAAAATAGAGCATAGTAACCAATAATAACCTATGGTTCCACTAAAAAGTTCAATGAGGCGTTCAAAAATTAATAGGGCAAGATTCGATGACATCACACCAACACGTGTTCCTAGCAGTGGTAGGCAAAACATTGACCAGAGTCTAGTTTGCATAGTGAAAATGTTATTATATACTCAACACCTCAGTTTCTTTCAGTGGTTTTAGTCGATGTATGTAGCGCCTTACAATGCGTGAAAAATAAGCAGTGACTACTTCAACATTGTTTATAGTTTCAATTTGATCGCTAAATGGTTGTGATAATTAAAAAACTTCCACGATTTCGGTGCAATTCTCAAAGTGACTTCCATCATTTTCACTATCCCCGCTGTAAATTCTTATATATATACATATCCACCTGGCTGTGTTTATTTTATTTCTTGTTCGTTTGAATTTGTCATCTACATTTATTCGTCTAGAAATTTATTATTTTGTACTACCATTTCTAAATAGCAAGGGGCGCAAGGATATTCACCCAATGGTAAAGGGGGCGAGGCAATGTTTTTCTTGTGTATGAAACAACTCAGATTCGATGGTGACGCATACATGATAGAAAAAAAGCTAAAATACAATGGCAGTAAAATTATATTTTAATAACAAATCATTTTTCGTAGAGTCAAAATATTAAATTGTATAAATGAACTTTAAACCTTATAAACTTGCTGTTAAATTAATTTAGTTACTAGAATATTCGAATAGTCTTATCAAGTTCACCTTTGGAACAAGTTTTTAAAAATGTACTTTACATGGTAGAAAAAGACACACTCATGTTAAAAAACATTATTTCTTGCACATGAAACAATAAAGAGCGTTCATTGTTGGAATGTTCAGAATATCGTACGAACCAAGAGCGTTTATCTGAGTTATGTGTGAAAAGAAATGGACCATATGTGACTTTGCAACGTTTTTTTTTTCCAGAGTATATCACCTATACATAAATTATGTAGATCGGTAATACGTATTTATCGACGTCTTATCTCTCCTTTGAAATTACATATATGGACTTCGGATGTCCAAACAGTCATTAATTGGTGCATATGGACCCAGTAAATAAAGAACATTGGGTTCTAATTGCCGCTCGTATGTGAGCCATGTTCCTTTAATTTATAAATTCATTTATTTGGCTCGTTACAATGTCAGTCAATCAACATCTATACGTAATGGGACAATTCATGCACTGCACGATAAGCTAACAGCGAGACCAAATTACAAGAGTCATAGTCTTATGATAAAATGAAACATTATGCATGGCAGGCACAATTGCAACCAAATACTTGAACTTGGTGATGCATTTTATATATCGAGTGTGTGTGCTAGTAAATGGACCACCCGGGCGAATTTACCAAATACAAAACAATAATACCCGCAGTAACGGCATGACCACGTGTTGAAATATCCTCCAAATTGTCACAAAATCGTCCGTTATGATTATAATCCGTGCCAGTGTTCACATACACATATGTTCTTGTGCCACTGGAAGAACTTTACGTTAAATATTTCATGTATAAGAGGAAAGTATAGGATGTTTTGCGAGACATCATGGTGTGTTTCTGTGTTAATCTATACACAGCTGGCCTTTGTTTTGCCTACCAGCAGCCAACACACGTGGTCGCTGTGACGTCATTGTTTGTATACAAAATTCTCGCCTATGAGGGATTACCTGTAAAATAAAACAATAGAGATTCTACTTGTTGATTGTGGCTTTGTAACATGTAAGCATTAACCCTTCCATGGCGGGAGCTGCGCTGGTGCAGCATTGAAGACTGTGCCAGTGCATTCTCTTATATATGTGATTCTCTCATAGGGAGCCTCACATATATAAGAGAATGCACTGGCACAGGATCAGTAATTTTGCCCCAGCACAGGAGAAAGCTCCTGAAGAATAGTGTACTGAGGCCACATGAAATCAATTTTAATTTCTTCCCAGACTTGCACATTCATGGACCAGCCTAGAGAATTTAAATTGGGAGAAGTCACTTTGATTATTAGGGGAAATTGACTGTTCTAAGGGAGCAGTTATACAGACTGAAGTTTTCTGTGAACCAATAAGTATTAGGCAATAAAAGAGCTCATTTATCATACTATTATCATGAATAAGTATCTACACTTCAAATATGCTTATATAGGAGAGAAGTAACTTCTCTCCTGGAGAAAAATAGGGACAAGTGGCTGGTCCCTGCTAACCGTCTTTTTAACATTGATATGAAGCAATATAATTCAATTGAAAATGTTCGATCAGAGACATTAGACAGGTTTTGATGTGACTTTGTCACACTTCAAGCTTCAATAGACTACAATAGACCAGATAAACAACATAGTTCGTTTCTCAGGGAATATTTTTTTCAAAGTGATGACGGAGGCAGATATTTATATATATATAAATTATGTATTTGAGCCCCATGTCCACCAAAGAACTAAATATGAGCAATATACCAAATCAGGACTGATGAGTGTTGTCGATCACATATACCCGTAATGTCAAACCCAATGATTTGTAATAAAATTGTGTTGTTACGATATGACTAATTGTGAAGACATGGGAACTATATCCGTAAAATTTGATCTAACCCCTGTCTCTGACATCAAACTTTACTTAACAGGGTTGGCGTTTCTATGCAATATTATTGTATTGCTATATAATAGCATAGAAAATGTGTGTTGTCAACTTTTGCCTTGAAGACTTCTGTCAGATGATTTATATGTGGCAGGTCTTAAATAAGCTTGAGCAGGAGGTTTATTGAGACGATGCTTTCCCTGAGAAACAAACTATTTTGTTTAAAGATGCATAATTCTTTGGCTTCGGGGTTAAAAAATATTTGAATTGAGTCGAGGAACCCACCCATCAAAGCCCAGAGTGATGAGATATCGATTTTTTAAATTTGTTATTTCTCGAAATGAGTAATTATTTGTGGCCCAGAAAAGAGCCATCAAATCGACGGTCTCGGACAAAATTGCAGATGAAGATGGATAACTCTAACATCAAGTGGTAATACGACCAAATTTCGTGATACTCAAATGATAATACGTCCATATTTCGTTGAACAACATGCTGATAAATAACATATTTTGGGAAATTTTATACCATAGTTTACAGTGGTTAGCATTATTTTGTTGTAATTAATCGATTCTGATAACAAAAGCGTATTTTGAAGAAATGTTGTTGTTGTTGTAACTTGATGATATGGGGACCGTCTGATTGGATTGAGTACCTTTAATATCTGGCCATATTACTCTTTGTGTGGCGGGAAATATTATCCAACAGTTGGTGAACTAAGGTCTGTTTCTAACCTCCACTCAGCATTCAAACATAGTGTTCACAAAGGTAGCTGAGAATATGGAGTATAAAGATGATTTGTGAGATTTTGCTGTCGACTAGAGAAGATTACTCCTGCAAGAACCTACTTTTAAAAAAATAAAAGCCTGCAGAGCCAGCTAAAAGAGTGTCATTAAGACAAATCCATTGCATACGTTGTATGAAATTGGAATAGACAATAACACTACTTAAGGCATCTAGACGGTTGCAATGTGCCTGTTACATTGTATCCGTTAACACACACACAATGGAGAAATTCTAATTTCAATGCAACGTACACCATATAAATGCATAATTTATATAGTAATCAAGCGATTGTGTTATGACGTTTCTTGATTTCAATCGATAAAAGATGGTGGCGGTCTGTGAAGCAAAGGAAATTATCATAGAATTAATTTATAACACATAGATTGAATTGCAATATTGCATTTATTCCAATATGCCAAACTGAGCCCAATGAAAATAGCATATTAAAAATTGAATTGAATTTAGAAGATTTAAAGAGCCATTTTACTCAGGTAAATACAAAATACAGTTTCCTGGTCTAATACATACCAATATTAAAAAATAATACATTAATATTTGAGCATAGTACCAATTAACCTGAGTTTCCCAAAAAGTTATATTTCTGGTACACTATTTTGTACCAGGCGTTAATAAAAACATTTTTTTTAGAATATGTAGGAATGGTCCAATAAGTTAACATATTAAGCAGTGGGCCAGTAATATTCTTCCCTGGACGCAAGGCAAGCAATAAAACATTAACATACAGTAATGCCCTAAATAATCGACTCCTTAACCACAGCAGAATTATGGGTATTTTTTTTCAGGATTTAGTCAGAAATATGGCTTGTAACTCGGGGAGAGCTTTCTGATGAATGGCAACAAGCCATATTTCCGACTAAATCCTGAAAAATTACCCATAATTCTGCTGTGGTTAAGGAGTCGATTATTTAGGGCATTACTGTATCAACAACAGTTCAACTGCTTTCCTTGATACTAGCAATGATTTCCCATTCCATAAACCATTCTATACTACACACTCATCACAAGTAGTTCCCTAAGGAAATGTTCAGATAATTAGTTCAACAATTGACCATAACTTATTATCTGAACATTTCCCACCAATAAATATGAATTATACTGCTCTTGTATTATCTGTTTTTCTGACTATCTTCTACTGTTATTAACTGAGCACCCCTCCAAATGAATAATAAACCATTCCAGTGTATACGTTTATAACTGTATGGTATAATCCATTTATTATAGAAAGGGTTAATTAACCTTCATATGTTACATGCATTTGGCTTATCTTACATATATTGATTTTCTTTTTTAAAAATTAGCTTAAATTTCATAGCTGCACTAATTTCAAGGTAGAAAGTTATAAAGGCTTTCTGAATATACATACCTTACTCGTATTAAATTCGTGCGGTACTATTTTTTGTGCACTGATTAAAAATTGAGCAAAAATATTTCAGCAAATAAGAGGAAAAACAAACTATGAATTGGCAGCCTATCATGGCTGTTGCAGTTAAATAGCCCATACTTAGGTGGATGTAATGCCATTGATGCAAATAACTATCGAAACATTATAATTATTATTGGACCAAGTGGAGGTTTATCATTTATATTGTGGTCGTCTCTAAATCAACATGCAGGAAAGAATAAGGATAATAACTATTAAAACTACATGGTAAGCCATTTTTGCGGATTAATTTTGCCAGTTCTGAATTCGCGCATCAGGGTGCGTGAATTCAAAATACGTTAATTTAAAAACGAAGTACCAAATGAATTTAAATATGAATAGGGTACTAGCATCACTTGTATAATGCTAGATATTCAGAGACAAAGAGAACTTAAAGCAGTGACATGTCATATTTAGCTTATAAGCTGATTTCCTTTGGGCCATATCAAATGAAATGGAGAATCAATTAGTTATTGATGAGGGATGTATGAAGCAAAATTTTTAATTCAGGGAAACTCAGATTAACCCTATTAGTGCCAGCAGCGACCCTTGACATTACAGTGAGAGTCAGGATTCCAATTAACTTATTGATAAACAGAGGTGTGCAGTCAGCATTTAAGCCAAATAAAAAATATTATGCGAGTCTCAGAAACTGCTGCATTGAAATAAAAGGCCCGCATTGGACATTTTATTTTGATTTTTTCAGACCTCTGCTGACATTTGCCAGCAAAAAGAGCTGGCATAACTTGTCCTATGAGTAACAAAGTCTCCAAAGCCCAGATAAGGCTTTCATAGACTATCATGACATATTTGGTTGCCACTGGCACTAACGCCGATGGGGTCATTGTCACAAGGCTTCGGTCACATTCGTAGCCAGCTTTTTAAATCGATCACAAATGTAGCCAGCTTTTCACCGGCGATCACATTCATAGCCAGCTTTTCTAATTGCATGCTTTATAGGGCGAAAAATATGATATCATCTTGTTCGTGAATAAAATGTTGACCTTATGCTCCAAAACTGACTTCGTTTATCAACTTATATTGGAATATAATTTTAGCATTCCAACGACATTGATCGGAAATTAGATGCACTAATATCAAATAATAAGTCAAGTTGTTTTTCATCATCCAACTCAGAAAAATTAGATTAATCTAATCTTGTTCATTGAGGCTCGCATGAATATGAAAAGCTGGCTACAAATGTGATCACCAAAGAAAAGCTGGCTACATTTGTGATCGATATAAAAAGCTGTCTACGAATGTGATCGATGCCTTGTGACAATGACCCCATCAGCGGTGCTAACAGGGTTAATTAAGCACCAAATGATTTATAATTCAAATCACAAAACTTTAAATTCTATAATATAACAAAATTGTGTTTTAAATCACATATTGGGAAGATTGATCTCTCAAAAAAAACTTCCCCGACGTCATTTAAAGATGCCCTGTCTGATTTGACACCATATAACTAACTATCTGTATGTTTTCTATACCAAAAAGTAATTAGATCAGACCCACGAACCCATTAATAGGAGGGCATAAAATCGAGATAAAACCTGAGTTTTATCTCTATTTCTTGCCTTCCTCGCCAACTTTAACACTCAGATATGTCCTCGAGTTTTTCATTCTCCGATGTCACCAGTGACACAGCTTAACCACAGTGGATTTTCACTCTACGAACCCTCCAACCACTGGGGATGAACAAGAAGGACTTTTAGTTTATTCTTTTACCATTAATAGGAGCTTTTGCTGGCCATTTTTGACTTAAAAAGAGGAAGTTTTAACTCTTTCATGACTGGAGTGCGCTGGTGTAGCATTAACCTCTTCGCTGCTATGGCGTCCATAACTATTACGGATGTAAAAGTGCACACTGTGCGCTATATGGTCCATAGGTATTATGGACCTACTTCAACACACTAGCAGTAGGCCATTATACATAACTGGAATTCAGAGATTGGTGCATCAGAATAACTGTATCTCAAAGTTTCAAACAGTATGATATGCCACGATTGTGAACGATATTAGCCTTTCAACTGAGTTAGTTTTATGGTTCTTGTGATATTCCCGTTATTTTTTCCCACCGGAAAATGTCAATGACGTCAACAGCCCAGCACACGACGTCATAACGTCATTTAGCAGCGAAGAGGTTAAAGATCCTGTGCCAGTGCATTCGCTTACAAATGCAAGTCTCCCATAGAGAGCCTCCCAAATATAAGAGAATGCACTGGCTTATAAGGTCAGCGTAAATATTGTTAGGCCAATGTATTCTCTTATATATGCGAGGCTCCCTATGGGAGACTCGTATATATAACAGAGTGCAGGAAGCTCCAATCATGGAAGGGTTAACATATTTTGAGTATTTGTTAGGTGAGCAAAAATGTCAATGATCAACTCTTATATATAAAGAGTATCCATGTCTCAGGTGCCCAAAAGTGGTAGATAAAAGAGTGTTGTAAATAATGAGCTTTTGCGATCGTTTTCGGCATATTACAGTAATGCCCTAAATAATCAACTCCTTAACCACAGCAGAATTATGGTTTACGTTTCAGGATTTAGTCGGAAATATGAGTGAGAGCTTTCCGATGGATGGAAACAAGCCATATTTCCGACTAAATCGTGAAAAGTTACCCATAATTCTGCTGTGGTTAAGGAGTCGATTATTTAGGGCGTTACTGTACTTATGGATAGATTTGTCGATTTTCGCTATGCCTGTGTGATACGAATGATGGCGATTGCAACTATTTTTCATTTTCTTTTGACTGGTAAGCTGAAAATTAACTTGGGGAAATTCTAACTTATTTGGTGTCCAAGTCTGCAAATAGTGTGTCTGTCATTTGCAGAATTAGGTCCCAGATGGTGAATTTAGTGGCCCTATCCCGCACGGCATTTTAGCATCACAAAATTCATCCTCTGGGAACCTCATTCTGCTTAGGCCTCAACTGTTATTGGAGACCTACGATCAGATTGAAGTTCCCCAGTTGAAGTTGGTGATGTTCATCCATTAGTTACCTCGATTATGAATTTTATCTTCTGAAATTAGGGGATATAGAAACTTCCCAGAAGGGAAAAAGTAACTAAAAATTATGTTACTTTGGGACCTTAGATACTTCCAAGAAGATGAGGCCTGAGCAGAATAAATTCACCAGAGAGTGAATTTGGTGCAGCTAGCCCGCTGTGCAGGATAGAATCGCTAAATTCACCTCTGGGGACCTCATTCTGCAATTGACAGACATACTATTTGCAAGCTTGTTGGTGTCAAATCAGACCGAACACACTTTAAGCTCAAAACTTTGGTCATTCATACTTTGGTCCTACACTGTTGGAGGATGTATTTCATAGTTTTATTCCTTTTGATCGCTTCTTGGGCTTTTGGAATTTGAACGAGATAGGCTTAACTGCAGCAGGTTTGGCAGACCTGAAAAAGATTTATAGTATTCGTATGAAATAGGAACATAGAAACATCAAAGCTATAATGTAGATTTTATATGTTGGATGGTAAGGCCACAAAAATCCATCTTCCCATTTCTCACACCCGTGCAAATTGTCCCGAAAATCCAAGTGTGCAACCTTTTTATTCACTTTTAACCTGTCAGAAAATTGCTGTACATTTATATACAAATATGCAGGGAATTTAGATCAATCAGATACCTCCCCCCCCCCCCCCCCATGATTAAAATTTCCAATTCATTATGGTAACTGGTAACTATGTTCATATATATGTTAAGTAAGTGATGTATTACATCTGCAGTCTCAGTCAAAACAAAAATGGGCCATTGATACTTTATTGTGTGATTTTTGACGAAAAAATCTAATTTAATCTATCAACTGATGTGTTTACGTGATAAGGGCCATGGGTAAGTGTAATTTTTAACACCGAAGCTGAGCCCCTGATGCTTCTGGAGATAACGATTTCATCCCCATAATGATAAGCCTATAAATTTTACTTCCAGTGAAATTTCACATTCTCACCAATATTTCTAAGAAGAGGGTAATAGCCAATCAATGGATTTGACGTCGGGTGACATGCTTAGAAACATGTTAAATGCAATGAGATTGCGTGTCAATACAAGATGTGGGGATAAACAAATTGATTGCCTACGTTACGCAACTGTCATTTTTATGAAATGTGGATTAAAATAGGAGCTAGAATGCATACATTGCCAACATATTGCATTTTTATGGCCAAAATCTGTATCCCAAATCAATATAGTTACTAACAAGTGGCTTTTTAGAATGATACTCACGAGTATTTTGAGAAGGGGAATCCTATCATGATAATGTGGCTTCCCTTCAGATAATACCTCCAAAGGCCCTGAAAAATAAACAATACTGTTTCAGCTTCATAATAATAAATAAATAAATAATAATTAATGCATTTATATAGCGAATTATACAGTAAATTAATGTCAATGAACTTTATAGATGATTATTACACCGGTTATAGGGTGTTGATTAGAAAGAAAACAACTGAAGCTGCTAATGACCATATCATAGCATACTGACAATATATATCAACTCCCAAATGGGCACTCGGTTAACGTCTTGGCTGCCATACGTCAGCACTGATTATGGACAGAAATGACACCCCGTCTACTATACGTCCATACTGAGTATGGACCTACATCAGCACAGTAGCAGACAGTCAGCATCTTTAAGTGGGTGCTTGGAAATTAGTGCATCGAGATATGTCTATCTAAAACCATGTAAAACATTCCAGGTTTATAGATGATGATAGTCGTTATATGGAGTGATTCTTATCTTGTTTGCGACAGTCCTATACTATTATACCCATTGCAAAAATGAAATAATGTCACCATTCAGCACACAATGTTATGACGTCATTAATTCAGTAGTGAAAAAGTTAATCGGCAAGTCCCTCTGCGCAAACTATAGTATGAAGCAGCTTTTGACATTCAATGGCCGAGAATAGGATTCATAGAATTATGTCTTCACACCATGACCACTGCACCAACACACAATTATAAACTCATTTGATACTCCTTTAGAAGCCTTTGAGATGGTGAATGTCCATACCAAACATCATTGAGATTGGACAGATAGTGGCTGAGATATCTGCTCGGCTGAATGAACACATGCACAGATAGACAGATGATTGCAATCCAGTATATGCCCCAATCTTCAAGTGGGTGTATACAAATATGTAAACCCAAATGATATGAAACAACTGCGCACACAAAGCGATAACAAAATGTTAATTTAAGCCTTGAACATAACCTGCCCGTTTCAACCATAATTCTTTGCGAATGGAACCATCAAGAACATTCCATGTTAATCTTTTCCTGATATGGTCAAAATAAAAAGCGTCAGTATAGCTTCTGTGACTCAAGTTGAAAAAAGACTGATAAATATCTTTGACTTTGGTAGGACTTTTCATGCCATAATATCTTTCTATTAATATATCAAGTATTTTTTTAACTTATTTTGATTGCCTGAATGTTCCAAAAGTGATAAAGTATCTACTTGGTTTATCATGAGCTTAGACAATTAACCCTTTCTAAACTAAATGGATTCTCTCATTCAGTTATAAAAGTATACCATACTCGTATTTAAATTCTTGCAGCATTATTATGATAAACTGTACCACGATGCCACTCCAATGTTGTGGATATGGAGATGTGCTTTCATGAACCTTCAGCATAGAATATTTGTATTTTCACAACTAAAATTTTACCATGATTTATCGCTTGTTTCTATTGTTCGCCCGTATGTGAATATAATTGTCAATTCAGTACAATCTTCCGTAATATATGTAACTGGATAAACATAATAATAATTATTTTCTTCTTGGTCTAGTATAAACTCAGATGTTGTACTATTTTTGGCTCAGTTTTAAATTAGTACTGAGTGAATTTAAATACGAGTAAGGTATACTGGAATGGTCTATTTTTCAGGACAAAATAAGCAGATGGCAGAAAACAAAAGTGCAGAAGGAGTGCTATTTATTGGAGGAAAATGTTCAAATAATAAGTTCAACAATGTCGTTTGTTGAACATATTGTCTGAACATTTCCATAGGGAACTACTAGTCAATGAGTATTTTGGATAGAAAGGGCTAAGTGGGCCTTAAAACATGAGGTCCTATAATAATTTGCATTCTGAACATAAAGCAAATACTTACATTATGATGCGTCTCTACGAACTCATCGAACATATGGAGACACTGAAAGATATAAAGAAAATACTTTCATTATTACCGGTAGTATATTTTCATAAATTTTTAACGTCAAAATATAAATTGTGTCCTCACACCCAGCAGCATGAATGTGTTATTACACACATATTACACACTCGCAACATGATGTCATTTGTTTGCATTGTTCGGAATCCCTCATATTTTGCTAATGGAAAAGGTTGTCATGTTGTTGCTTTGGGAAATTATTAGTCCTAACAATGTGATACATTATGGAATGAAATATGTCAACTCTACCTAAATCAGAGTTCGTGCTGCTTCTTGCCAATAGGCAATTTTTCATTTGGCAAAGTAAAAATTCATTTGGCAAACATTTTGGCAAGAGGGTTTTTAATTATGGTATGTGAACTATCTGGTCATAAAATATCATGGGTTATTTGTGATATGTGTGCCGACTTAAAGACAAAGGGAAACCCGATCAAGAAATATATTAACTTAGAGCGGTTAGCTGTGAAAGTCAAAGTTATATGTGATTTTCTTTAGTTTTCAAAAAAACGGTAAACCCTTCTTTCTGTCATAATAAACTTTCATCAAACAGCAAATCGATAGTGGTTAAAATATGTGTCAGACAAAAGCGCCGATCTGTAACTTGAGGCTGGTATATGTAATTTGTAACATGCCCTCAATGTAGATACCGTCACTTTGCACGAAACAGCAAAAAGTAACTGTTTTACTGTTAATCCCCCCTTTATCTGATTGGATTATGGACGCATGCAGTCATTGTAACAAAGCATATTAATGGCGACATTGTATACAACATATTTATTATGTCAGTATTTTATGACAAGCGAGTATAAGACAATAGGTTTAACAATCAGCCGAATATGAATGGCAATGGATTAATTTGTGGCTCGGTGTTGTCAGCAAGGATACAGGGCGAAATAATATCTATGCTTTGATGACATATACTTGTATATATTTTTTTAATTTTGCAAAAATTAATTTCATTTGGCAAAAAAATTGGCAAGAGAAAGTTTGTGTCCTTCGCGAACCCTGCCACTGACCCTATCTAGAATTTAAAGAATGATTAGGTTGCTTGTAATCAATGCACTCTACAGGTTTAAGAACTGTTGAGATTAAAAATGTTTTCTATTCACATAATTACATGTATCATAAACAGCCACGTAGCCTAAATCTTTGAAGCTAATGTTAAAGGAAACTTTTTTTCAATACGATTCAATTATCCTTTTCAAGTATTCAACATCCACCTTGAAAATAAAAAACAATTCTAAGGGATGCCAATAAACAATTTGACTAGGGTTGGTTTTTTTTAGGGTTGGAAAAGGGGAAACAAAAAATAGTTTGGCCTTACTTGGTTCAATTCAATGAAATGATATTGACACAAATTTCAGTATTCAGGACGCAACAGTATGCAACAAACATAGAATTAACTCTTTCTATACTAAATACACATTGATGAGTAGTTCCGTTAGTACACATTGGAATGGTCTATTATTCATATAAAGTGATGTTCAGGTAATAAAAGCAGATGACAGACATACAAAAAAAAAAAAAAAAATGCTGAAGGTTTCATATTCACTGGTGGAATTGTTCAGATAATAAGTTCAACAAAGTTATTATCTGAACATATGGGAACTACTCATCAATGTGTATTTAGTATAGAAAGGGCTAATTGAAGATGAATGTTTCGTTCCTCTAACAGGTATAGTGGCTTCACCCTCTCATGATGGAAGCTGAGCTCATGCAGCATTAAAGAAGCTGTGCCAGTGCATTCTCTTATATATGATAGTCTCCCATAGGGAGCCTCGTATATATAAGAGAATGCATTGGCTTACAAGGTCGAGTTATATTGTTAGGCTAATGAACAGTGTTCGCGCTGTCGGTAGCCAAATTAGCCAATGGCCAATCTTTTTTGAATTTGGCTAATAAAATTTTTATTTGGCTAAACTTTTGGATATTTTTTTTTTTACCCCAAATGGAGACGAAAAGCATGGAGTAGGAAAGCTAACTAAAAAAGCGCTGAATAGATCGACATTCAAGACGAAATTAGGCGACGAAAGTATTTCGTACCACGGAAATATCGTACCGTAACGGTGGCGGCTGTACAAAGGGAACATTACACATTGAAACTGCACACAATCAAACTTCACGAGACAGCAAAAGATAAGCTCTAACATTTAACCAGCCTAATCGTCAAAACGCTTAAGCTGTATACTGGTTATGTAATTTTTTGTTGATTAGGCAGTCTGTAAGATAATTTAGATAAATTACCTAAATACTTTGTTCCTTACAGACGAGCAGTTCTTAACTCAATGGTTACGCAATGTGTCATTAACTGCATCCCGTCTAATAACCTGGCTTCACACCATAAAAGGTTTGAATACAATAGATATTCAACAGTTATCACCTTACTATAATAAGCAATAGTTAGCGACCGTTGTGGTGTCATCGATATAGAGTTATTACAATTGGTTTAGCGGATTTGTGTGATTATAATTATATAAAATTTTAGTTTCATGTTTGCGATAGCCGTATTCTATATTAATGTTTTATGAATTGATCTGCCTGTGTGATACCTATGTTCGTATAATATTGTTTTTAATGTTGTTTTTGTGTTGTTTTAATTATGTTTTTATTCTTAGTAACAAATCAAGTTTAAAACAAATATATTAGTCATTAATTGTGAACCGCCCAGGAAATGAGGATTTAATTTGGCCAAAGTTTATTTTAATTTGGCCAAAAACCATTTGGCCAAAGTTTTTTTCATTTGGCTAGTAAAATTTTCATTTGGCTAACCTTTTGGCCACAAGATTTTTCGGTCCAGCGCGAACACTGCTAATGAACTCTCTTATATATGGGAGGCTCCCTATGGGAGACTCGCACATATAAATGAATGCATTGGCACAGGGTTTTTGCAAAATTTCAGGAAGCTCCCATCATTGAAGGGTTAATAGTAAATTTATTAGTTTGAAATTGTGAACAAAAAGTTATTTCCTTAAAGAAATGGTTCAAATATCATTTCCTTGCAGAACAGTATTTAACCCTCACATGGGTTAAATACTGCAAAATTTAGCGAAAACCATGTGCCATGTGTTCTCTTATATATGCGAGTCTCCCATAGGGAGCCTCGCAATATATAAGAGAATACATTTAAAGATCGATTAACTCTTTATATAAAAAATTTGAGATAGTTTCCTGGGTATGAAATAATACGTATGATTTGGAAATCACTGCCCGGAAATGATTCTATTAATTAACTCTTTCAACACCGGAGCCCACTTTAGCGGGCACGACGTAATTTACATTCAACACCGCAGGCGCGGGCGGAGAATAATTTTCGGGAATAACAGGCAATAATATCATGTTAGTGGGAATATGCTAATGATTTTATTGACTGGCGACTTAGATATCATTTGGGTGATATTCTGTATCAATACTAATTTACTGTTGAACACGTAGACCAGACAAATACGGCCACAATGAGATGTTCCCGGCCTAAATATATACAGCAGATGTATGACGTCACAATTACTATTGCGGGGTTTCCCTGGGTTTTCCCCAAAAATGCTGACGAACCAATACTGACAGGTGTGGATTTTTAATCAGATACATATGTACCGATTGATTAAGTTTGTTATTGTTTATGACAAACACATTGCGATAACACATGTTTATGAAATAAGAAGATTGTTGCCCTTTCTAACGATGTTTTATGTGGTAACCGTCTAGTGTCTCATATTTTTTACGTAATTTACGAAATTCACCGTGCCGTGCAATAGTGCGACTTCAATAATAATATTAGCTGCGAGTGCATGTTGTTAGCATTATATTGACATGCATAAACATTTTGGGAACGCAATGAGATCATTGGCAGTTGTGTTTGGAAAGTTATTCATAATTTCTTAGCATTATTACACCTGAATACACGTGGGCCTAATTCCAGGAAAATGGGTCTATCTTGGTTAAATAACACCTTCTTGGGCATACACTTGGTCTGTTCTCATCACTATGCTCATTGTACGCCCTCTAATTTCATTCTTAATCACCACATATGCTAAATTTACGACATGTGATGGATAGAGTGCTAACTATTTGAATGTGAGTTTGGTCAATATACTTAAGTGGTGAAATATTGCAAATGTATTTACGCACCTGGTACATATGGCATGCGTTACCATGGTGATATAATCACAATTATATGACGTCATCCATCGGCAGTCAGTGCAAATTGATGGGCAGTTGTCACTGGTCATGACAATTTATAGTGTCCATACCTACCACATCTATAAATACTAGTATGAATGCCCCACATGTGAGACCATGAATTTCCATATAAACTGCTGCAAACCCGGTGTCCAGGACAATTTGACCTCTGTAAATTTGGTGGCGAAAGAGTTAATATAGATTTTGTTTTGATATAATATTATTATAAATGTAATAAATATAGTAACAATTAATGGGAACATATTTGTTACTATATTTAGAACTTTTAGATAGAGACATCCAGAATGGTGCTCTGAACGAATGCGAGCCACAAACTGTCTCCAATTGATTGTATCTATTGTAATATTAAGTGCAAATCAAGTAGACAATACCTAGAGTGTAGCATGCTTATTTTCAATAATTAAAATAAAAAAAAACGCAAATATAAAAGATGGTCATGAATATTGGGGACCATTATTGAATGGCACAGATTTATTTTATATGAAAACAATTCCAAATATTTATTGATAGACGCATTTCCGGACAGGGGTCTTCAATTCATAATTCAATTATTTCATACCCAGGAGACTATATAAATCATTTTGAGGAATCATACAAGGAACCATACAAATTATACAAACCTTAAATAGTTGTTTTACATGCACAATATTGGACTCATTTTTCATCTGTATGAAAAACATATATGTGCCATTCTGAAAATTGAAAAAGAGAAATTAACAAAGAAATAAATTAATAAAAACATCATCATGTACAATCAGGGTTGGTGCTTGGCTGAACACCTGTGTGCTCAAGTTTAATGGGATCCAAGGCCTTTGATGTGCTTTCATGTGAAATGAGATAAATGTAATAAAAGTCGTTAAAACAACTATCATCAACAAGTACATTTAAAAATAGATCGAAAATATGTTCTAATTTGTTTTATTAATAACTCTCTAATAACGAGATTTTGCAGGATAGCATCACTAAATTCACCCTCTGGGGACCGCATTCGACAAATGTCAGACACACTATTTCAAGGCTTGACTATGCACAGACCAAGTATCAACATTAACAAGTGATCTGAGAGACCTACCTTATTGTCTGGAATGAAGTCTGAATGACATCCAATCTTTTTGTGGTCAATAATCTCAGCAGAGGTAATCAGATCTTTCAATAAACTTTCATAGTCATCTCGATAGAGCCTACAAAAGAATCATCAACTCTATAGAGCCTAGACAATAATGATTGAATAGCCACATAGACTACAAAGTAATTAAACAAACATTGACTGGTTATAGATTACAATATAAGCCTACAAAAAGAACCATCTTTCAGATAGATCCTACAAATGAATTCTCATCTCAAGAAGGCCTACAAATAATAATCGTTTTGATAGAGACTACAAAATTATAAACTTTATACAGCCTACAATAGGGTTGTTAACTCTACATAATCTACATAACAATCACCCTCCAGATAGTAACTACAAAAAACATCACCCCTACAAGGGCTACAAAGTAATCATGATCATCGCAGAAAATATCTTAGTACATATACTGTATGTCAACTTTAACCCTTTCTATACTAAATGCTCATTGACGAGTAGTTCCCTTAGGAAATGTTCATATAATAAGTTCAACAAATGACCATAGATCATTGTTGAACCTATTATTTGAACATTTCCCACCAATGAAAATCAATCATTCTGCATGTGAATTATCTTTTCCCGGTATGTCGTCTGCTTAAGATTCCCCAAACATCCCTAAGTAGACCATTCCAATGTTTACTGTTATAACTGAGTGGGATGATCCATTTAGTATAGAAAGGGTTAAAGGAGGAAAATTACATGCACGTTTACTCCTTGAATATTTTCTGCCATCTAAATTTGCACGCATACATGACACTTTATAGTGTACATTAATACTAGAATTAGTAGTTTCTTTTTAATAATGTACTCATGAGTGTCCCATGTATTTCAACTTTGGTTGCTCAATTTCAATGTGGCCATTATGGTAATAAGTGGCTCTAGATTCACCCTGAATGATCTCTGGAGAAAGAAGAGCTACATGTCGATAGTCTGAAACATTCCGATATACTATGTATTACCATCACTAAACAGGGCTGTCCCCACAGTACAATGCCAACTTTTCGTGTTAAAAAATTCCATCGAAGTATTTTCTGATATTAAGGTATTCTTTTCATTACCACCACTATACAGAGCTCTACACAGGTATGACATCACCGTTCATGCTTTGCATTAAAAATTCCATGCAGCTATCTTCTAATTGTCTACAGCTGATTCCTGCTATGAATTCCCACGATATGTGGTTGACTGACACTGCGTAATACTTTTTGAAAGTAATGGAATTCCCTGCTATTTGTTCAAGACAATCAAACACGTAGCTGTTCATTTGCAGAATGAGGTCCCCAGAGAGTGAATTGAATGATGCTATCCTGCATAGCAGGCTAGCATCACCAAATCACCCTCTGTGGACCTCATTCTGCTTAGGTCTCAACTGCTATAGGAGAGGTAGGATCAGGTTAAAGTTCCCCAGTTGAAGTTAGTGAAGTTCACCCATTAGTCACCACGATTATGCATTTCATCTTCTGCAAATAAGAGGATATAGAAACTCACATGAAGGGAAAAAGTAACTGAAAACAATGTTAATTTGAGACCATAGATACTTCCCCAGATGAGGCCTAAGCAGAATAAGGTCCCCAGAGGGTGAATTTGGTGATGCTAGCCAGCTTTGAGTGGTAGCATCACTAAATTAACCCTCTGTGGACCTCATTCTGTAAATGACAGACACACTAACTTCAGGCTTATCAAAGGAAATTGAAAAACTGATACGAAATGCATATGAACTCACCTGTCTGTGTCTTTTAGTTTCACATTCGATGTTGTTACGAAGGAATGTATTTTGAGCTTTTTGTCCTGATATTCAGGGTCAACATTAATACCATGACTGCCAAAATGAAAGGTTCGTGATATGTCTGGCACAATACAGTCTCTGTGCTTCATTACTTTTGACCCTCGGACAAAGACATCCCAGGCTTTATGATTCTGAAATAACGAATAAAGTATCAAAATGAAAGTTAAAGTTTTTTGTTCACTTGAGAAGTGATGACAATCTATTGTTCTAATCTTGTTAATATTTCTTAACTCCAGGTGTGATAAAATATGTTTCTATTCACATAGACAAAGATTGAAGATTTGGCCACAGAAGTTATGTAAACACTATGAAAATAGATGCAGTCAATAGTAATTAGTAATAATAATAACAATAATGACCAGTTTTATATAGCGATTAACCAACTACTTGCTCTAACGCGCTTGGTACAATATTACCCCTGTCATTTGTACAAGCCAACCAACGAACCAGCTGCAGCCATTGCAGGCGCTGCTCTAGTTTGATCAGACCATGCTCTGATACTCATCAGTATGACAAGCTGACTGGTACTCGTTTAGCGCATGAGTGATGAGAAGCCGACACAGTACGAGCGACCTTGCTCAAGGGTCAGAACTTGGCGCTGGTTTTGAAACAGCAGGCAATCCGACAATTGCACGTTGCTCAAAGCGGCCAAGCCACTGCTGTGTGAAGACTCAATGACCTGCGACGCGCTGCGAACCCATATCGATGTGTTTACAGAGAATACAAGTCTGACACGCTAACCATGGAGCTCCAATTATTATTATTTTGTATTATTTATATTTGTAGAGCACCCATTTCAAAACAAGTTGTGTTCATAGCAGCTTGACATGAAACTGTACAAAAAATGTGATAGACAATAAATATATTATACAAGCATGAGGTTAGTGATTATACTGAAGATTTAATCTGATTTGGTAATACCGTAAAACCTAGGCAATCTCAAGCCTCTAAAAGCCGAATCCCACTCCATCCCAAATGAAATGCCCAGTCCCAATTTCAGCAAAGTGCAATCTCACTAAGAATTAACTTTATAATGTAAAACACCGAACAAGATTTTGAGTCTGTAAGCAACCAAGAATATAGAGCAAAAATAAAGCCATCGGTGTGCAATAAGAGAAAGGAACCAACCTTTAGCGGCCACCTAGGAGCCAGCTCCTCAATAAAAACTTTTCGCCTGATGACCCATCCAAGCCCCGGCATCGTCTGGATTCTGTACACCACAGATGGATCATGTGTTGATATGTTGAGCCCCTAGAAATAAAACTATTTTTTTTATATTTCTCCATTTTTTAGCATTATCATAAATAAGAATTTTATCATCAATCACACAATGGATCATTTATAATTTTCACAGTAAGACCACTAGCTCTGAGATGCAGTAAAGTGCAAATACAATATTTTCCAAAATAAGTAAAATATATATCTCCGAGAAGTATCTTGCCCACTGAACTATATGGTATATATCCCAAGGTAGGAGGGGTCAACTCTCTGAGTTGAAAAAAACGGTACGAAAATTCTATGGTACATATCTTCTGTTATGTTCATGACCTTGTAATCACGTGATCTCGGACATATAGCGAAGCAATCGCCATATTTTCATCCCCAGTAGGACATTCCTAGTGAGCGGGGTGGGTGCGAAACCCTGGGAGGGAGCTCAGAGTTCAGTGGGCAAGATACTTCTCGGAGATATATATTTTACTTATTTTGGAAAATATTGTACATATCTCCTTCAAAGGTATCTTGCCCACTGAACTATATGTTAAAAGATAGAATTTTATAGCAGGTGGAGGCCACGAGGAAACAAAAACACCGCTATGCACCTGAATCAAAGAACTGGATTGACCTGATAACCTACAATATATATAAATACCTACATATATATATATATATATATATATACACATGCACAATAAGCCAATGTAATATTACACCCCAAGACTAATACCTGTCAGAAGGCTCAAACGAACAAAAAGTGGCCACTTGGGAGTTTAAAAACCTGCAAGTAAGGTAGATAGCTTCAGAAGACATGGAGACGGATACGACATTCCCGTCGGAGCTTAGGGCTAATAATGTATCAGCCGAGAACTCGCCGGGCAAGGTATATGTAACACCCCCCCCCCCCCCCCCCCCCCCCCCCCCCCCCCCGAAAAGGGAGAAACATCCATTTTTTAGGAAATGGAAATAGAAAAATACCCTTTGACAAGAAATCCCCAGCCGGGTATATCAACCAAGGGATGGTCGAATACTGAATAACGCCCCTAACCCATGCGGGCTAACCCATGCGACAAAAGCCGCAAGTTATAAAGGAGACCCCCCCCCCCCCTTAAAAACAATAGAACCAATCCCCGATCAAATCTTGAGTGGGTTGGACCGTGTCCCAGTACGAGATGAGAGCCCGATGAAAAAATAGCTGCAAGCCCGACACCAACTACATTGTCTATAAGGATGAGGTATCATTTACCAATACTCTGACCGGGAAGCGAATGGGTATTATACGGACATACTTTGCGAGGCTCAGGCCGTATGACTAACTTGGCTCAGCATTGGAGTCTCACAGAAAACTTAGTTTGAAGCCTGGAGTTCGAGATATAAATGACTAAGATGCAATAAGCCATTGCATTTGCCCCTGATGACGTTCCAAATGTGGAAACGCCCACCAACACAGTTAAACCCAACTGACCAATCACAGGCTACTGTATCCATGATAGAAAGGCCGCCAGGGACCGAAATTCCAATGTCATGAAGGTGGAAAATCCACAAAAACAAAATTTGTGCTAAAAATATGCATCAGGATTGTGGCACAGCCCAAAACCAGCGGAAACCGACGGCAGGTAGGTAATGAAAAGCAGACCAAATGGGCACCGCGCCCCAACTGTTCTAGCTCTTCTGACTGGTCCCCGACGAGTCAATGGTGCAAGGTATCCCTTCTGGGACGGATGGGGTGCCCCTCCGATTGTACCCTGTTCCGGAGACAACCATCGCCCGAAGTGCGAATCTAGAGGGCGGATCATATGATCTGGCATCCTACACCCAATGCTAGTGAATCTCGCACGAGGGGGAAGCAGCTGGCAAGAATCTTCGTCAGTCTGTATGAAGTGTGCCCAACACGAGTCATAAAGACCTGGCTTAGTATATTAAATGAGACCACTATGCGAATCAAGCCCTATCAGGAAAAAAACAAAACCATTATGTACGGACAACCGAGCCCATAAGAAGAATGACGTATTAGAACCAAAGGCCGATATCACAGAAGCCATTTCTTTCTTCTGGGACGGATGGGGTGCCCCTCCGATTGTACCCTGTTCCGGAGACAACCATCGCCCGAAGTGCGAATCTAGAGGGCGGATCATATGATCTGGCATCCTACACCCAATGCTAGTGAATCTCGCACGAGGGGGAAGCAGCTGGCAAGAATCTTCGTCAGTCTGTATGAAGTGTGCCCAACACGAGTCATAAAGACCTGGCTTAGTATATTAAATGAGACCACTATGCGAATCAAGCCCTATCAGGAAAAAAACAAAACCATTATGTACGGACAACCGAGCCCATAAGAAGAATGACGTATTAGAACCAAAGGCCGATATCACAGAAGCCATTTCTTTCTTCTCGCTAATACGCCGTGTGGCCCATTAAGCCCGAGCGGGGTGGCTGAACTAGACCTCATGTCAACTGCGTTCTGAAATTGAGCATATGTCTAACTATGGATAATGGACTCATCTATGTATTACTTACAACAAAAGTGAATTCCATTTTTAGTTAGAACTGAAAGCAACCTGCAGATAAAAGATATGCAAGTGCACCCACCTAAAATATAAAACCATATTTAGAGGACAAACCCTATATCTGGTTATTTGGCAACCATACCTGTAGGTGGTTTCCTCATTAAAGTGAGATGAAACACTCCAATAGGATGATCAAACAGAAACGAAGAATAATCTGACTCAGTTAATCCACAGTTCCAACGCACCCATTGTCATTCTCATCTATTAATGAAAAAAAGTGAAGGTCGGAGATAAAGCATGTATGCTTGTTTATCTCGGACTCTTGCGTCCCAAATCGAGATGTAAATATTTACCCTTTCACGCACCCGAACCAGTCCAGAACATGTCTTAAAAGTCAGGAAAATTAAAGGGCGAAAGTCATATAATAATCTAGTTATATGAATGACCCCCCCCCTCCAAAGAATACTCCTGAAGACTATAGACACTCTCCAGCAATGACCGTGACCTCGCAAGAGCTGGATGGAACATTGAAAGAAGTAACAACTTATAATGCAAGCAGTTGAACACATCCCAATCCGAGAACAGTAAAATGTTTGAATACCTCTCAGGATGGTCGATCCCATGTCGCCAAGTGTGCAGTCCGATGGCATAACTGGCATCTCGGGGCAATTTGCTACCCAAACTCGAACAAAAGCCATGCAACTTGGATCCTATTATTTCATTTTTCTGTCCCTGGGTACGCCAACCGCCAACGGTCGTCCCGAGTATACGAATTGGAGTCCCTTTCGATAGTCCAGGAAGCCCACCAAATGCGACCAATGGGTTCGATGGGTAGCCCCAACCCATGTCCTGTTTGGTGGGACTATCGTCCCTGAGGGAAAGCACTCTGATGTTCTGTTAAATTTTATATGATTGTAGAACAATGCTATCAAATCATGACAATCTGAGGCTATTTGCTAATCAAAATTCGATATTAATTTTCTTCCTGCACTTGGCTGCATCAGAGAACACCGAACAACTAACTGAGCTCCTTCGTGAGCGCATGTAAAGGTGACCCGAAAGGAATGTCTAAAGCCATTTCACCTCGGGCTGGAGCTACTGCTCGATCTGATCCCGATCTCCATCCGTCAGAACTGGCGATGGGGTGTTAAAAGCTCAAGACACAACGACAAGCTTCCTTTCTAATTGCATGTGAGGTCTGGTCATTGGGGACCCCTGAGGAATGTCCAGAGCCTGTACATCTCGGGGATGGAGCAGCAGCTCGTACTGATCCAGATATCCAACCAACCGAACTGGCGATGGAAGGTTAGTAGGTACCAGTTCCCAAGCAAGCTTCGTGCTAGAATGGCGTCAAGGAATAAGATCTTTGGTTTTCATTTAAAATCAGACCCGAAGTTACTGGCAGCTGTTGGCCAGAATGCGGCCAGTAACCTGTCTGCCAAGCCCCCGGAGGTGGTGGCTTATAATAAGGAGGAAACAAGCCCGTGAACTGTGATCCCATTCCAAGCCCAGCTGGGGCAGAAGGCATAGAGGGTAAACAACGTACTTTCAGTTGCCAAATAATAGTGTAAACCTAATAATTTTTTGAGAAAATGGCCCCTAATTTGAATTGAGACAAAGTAAAATTGCCATTCTACTTGAAATTTTAGCCCAAATCCCCACACACTATTATCATAAGGCACCTGAGAGCATGGTCAGGATGCAACCCCCAGCCGCGCTGACCCCGAGATGACGACTTGTAGCGATGGACGGCGTAGTGTTTGAGTGTACCTGGGCACGCCAACCGCCAACGGTCGTCCCGAGGATATGAATTGGAGTCCCGTTCGATAGTCCAGGGAGCCCACAAACTGTGGCCAATGGGTTAGATGGGTAGCCCCAACCCGCGCCCTGTTTGGTGTGACTATCGCCCCAGTTGCTAATTACGCCAATTATAGGAACACTATATATCGACAAGTGTCAGTGTCCTGGTCTCAAAGGTTTCATTCTCTTCTCTTGGGACCCTCGAAACGAGGGGAAGCAACTCTAGGGGAGCTACGGGGAAGGAGAATTCATGAACCTGGTCTTACCTTGATTAGCAGTCCTGTGTCCTGTGAAGGTAATTAATTAATGTGATTGCTAACAATAAAAAAATACACCTGTTGTGTTATGTTGATAAGCACCATGTCTGTGGCAACTAATGCAGTAACGGCCTCATTGTTAATCATCCAAGGTGAAAAAGGTGCAAATTTACATTCGGGATTTTACAATCCTATCAGCCTATTTCACAAGCTTTTAAACACTGCTTCCGTCAGTTGTACACCAGACGATGATTGTCAACGTCTAAAGAAAGCCGTCAAACGAAAAAGTGAACTCGAAAGTAAGTCACCTAATTTTGTGATACCTTTAATGCAACCGCCAACGCACGTGGTAACTTAAATAACATGTCACCTGTATGCCATAGATTTGTTATAAAGAAAACGATGAGCGTCTTTAGTCATATCCAATGGTGCCTCTAATGTTCTGCGTTTTATAGGCAATAAACTCCCGTAGACACTGAACGGATATTAAATCATTGACCAATTAAAATTATGGAAGACAAATTCCGTAAAAACGAAACGAGTCATCCGATATTATTTGGAACAAACCGCGTAATCCGTGTGAATTGTACATAAATTTCAACTATAATCAAAGAAATAATGTTGTTTGTATAATACAAAAACAAAACTGTCTTTGGATATACAAAAACTGTGACTTAGCTTCGATTGGAGAAGACGTCCGTCAGCTAACAGGAGGGATGAAAATATGGCGTTTGCTTCGCTACGTGTCGGAGATCACGTGATTACAAGGTCATGAACATGACAGAAGATATGTACCATAGAATTTTCGTACCGTTTTTTCAACTCAGAGAGTTGACCCCTCCTACCTTGGGATATATACCATATAGTTCAGTGGGCAAGATACCTTTGAAGGAGATATCTCCTTGATAATTTCAACATGAATTTTAATCTGAGTTGTCCACTTGTATGTGAATGCCGCCCCTGGTGCTGTGTGCAGGTTGGTTATAGTGTGTATTCATCAGACATGTTAACCCTTCTGGATTGTGCGGGAGACTAATTAAAAATAAAACAATTAAAATTATTAATAGATATTATCAGTGTATTTATTCCCTATCCAATGAATACAAAATTATCCATTATACGAATCCAGCATGAGGTCATCTTTGTCTGAGGAATGGCTTTTGATTTTACAACAAATAGTTTTGATCGGTACTGTGAACAAATACAAAGAAAGCAGCCATGCAGAATGTGTGTAGCACGTGCTCATCTCCTTACGTAACACCTGTTACCCATAGTATCTTAAGCGCCACAGGCGCCCGTATAGAGGCTACTGCCCACATAAATAAGTAGTATTATGATTTCCCACCCACCACCCCATCCCGCCACCCATAGTATCTTAAGCGCCACAGGCGCCCGTATAGAGGCTACTGCCCACATAAATAAGTAGTATTATGAGTTCCAATTCACCACCCCATACCGCCACCCATAGTATCTTAAGCGCCACAGGCGCCCGTATAGAGGCTACTGCCCACATAAATAAGTAGTATTATGAGTTCCCACCCACCACCCCATCCCGCCACCCATAGTATCTTAAGTGCCACAGGCGCCCGTATAGAGGCTACTGCCCACATAAATAAGTAGTATTATGATGTCTTGCCAACCGCGGAAGTCTTTGATGTCGCCTTTTAATATTGCTACTGTTTAAATAAAAGTCATATCCATTCTATGCCGTTGTGCTCACATGCTTTTAGTTCATTAACTTGAGATCTAAGAAAGATGGTCTGTTTTAATTTGGTTTCTATACGAAGCTTCATTGTTTCTGCTTGTTGTCTCAAGTGCAAGGAAATGGCTACTTTTCAGTGATAAACATCCAATTTTTCTCCCGACAGGGCGCCTGGTATGTGCTTCCCAAATACGGCCACAATCCCCCCAACCCCTAGCGGAAACCCTGTAAAAAAGGTTACAGATGCTGGATTTCGGGACCATGAGCGCGGGTCTGAGAATCGGGAATTTATTTTGCATTGCCTAAAGTCATACAAATTTAGTCCCTTCCCCATTGACCATTAGACAAAATGTCAATGCCCTTGTAACAATTAATATCTTCACTGCCGACTTTGATTTATCTCATACTTTTTGCATGTAATTGAATGAGCATCGGCAGTGAACATGTTAACAACTAATTGGGGATAAAACCAGCAGGAGCTGGCAGGAGTGTGATAATAAAACAACAATCGCCTCCTATTGAAACAAATTATTTGATTAAACAGATGTGTTGCCACATGTTATCAATTAACAACCATTCTAGAGATAACTCAATGTGAAATCACATCAATGTTTGTTAATAAAATATTATAACCCGTTCCTGAGGTACACTTTTCAATGTGACCTTTAAAATCTCAAGTAAAACAAAAGTAATTTCACGCATGATGATTTAAGCTATAAATTATACAATAAAACAATTAATATCTAAATAATATTTAGTCGTGACCAAATAATCTAATGACTGATCCCCAAAAGGGTTGGACAACCCACACATACTCAAATATTTTCAAAAAATTTGGGGAAAAATACCTATTAAATGATACTCCCTGAAATTTGTTTAACTATATGTGGGCAAGGGGTTGAATATGGATCCACCAGGCTGAATTAAGGAGAACCTTTTGGCTCTCATGCAGATATCAAATGAACATAAATGATTCATAGAAATATCAATGACCATATGGTAAAATGCTATAGTATATAGACTTTATATTCTCTACTTACCTGGAAATTCCAGGATGAAATACAGAAAACACTGCTATCTCTCTTCATCACAGGTAGTAATTGGTCGATATAGCTGTAAACACAAAATGATCCTTACAAATAAAAATAGCCAAGGTCAACAAGCTCTGCACAGAATAGGCATCTGATTTTTCTTGGTCTATATATATATATTGAAATGAAAGTAAGACATGGCTTCTGTAAAAATATTATTTAGGTCACTAGGCCTTTCGATGTGTTTCAAACATCTCATCAGGTGACATCTTGAATTAATCAATTGTGACGTAACTTCCGGAGTTACCAAGTCACATCACGATCGAGGTAACGTCATATCCCGATTTAACTTGGGCTTGAGTTTGGCTTTGAATCTTTCTTCCATTGCCAGACCGTTTTATGACTGCTCATCTCCCTCATTTTATAGAGCGGGAAGAATTTAAATAGTCCTTTCCCACATATATCGAGTGTCCACTGAGAGGGATTTGTCTATATTGGGGATGTGCGATTTGTTGTCTGTGGATAGTCATTCGTTGACGAGCGGGTCATCCGGTTTGACCCACATATAATTCTTTGCATCCCGAGACATATATAACGAGGGCAAATTTGATTCAGTGCCACCCACTGTACCAGATATCAGGAGATGTGGAAACCCTGAAATGTGCCTCGTGCGTAGCTCATAC